>LR738710.1:260345598-260418774 GCA_902687465.1 Secale cereale | reverse complement strand
TGTGTGTGTGTGTGTGTGTGTGTGTGTGTGTTGTTGTTCTGTATGCAATCCCATCGCACAACACACACGTCTTATTAGTAGCAACCGTCTGTGTTATTATCGGTCTTCACACACATTTCTGATTACGGACATGTTTGCCGCGTATCACACACATCTTGTTAAATTGAACCGTTTTTGTTCTCATGTCTCAACGCAAACAGTTCATCCGAGTGAACCGCATGCCGTATATCTTACACACCTTGATCTGGCTGGCCGTTTCTTTTGTGTTGTCTAATCACAAACAGTTCATCTGAGTGAACCATATGCTGTGAATCGCACACGCCTTCATCTGGCTGCCCGTTTCTTTTGTTCCTCCTCATCGCAAACAGTTCATTGAACTGAACCGTATGCCCTTCAATGCACACGCAAATAAAACCTGAACCGTGTTTGATGCATCCGTCATCGCAAACGTTTTATACATTTATGACAGTTTTCATACAGCATTGTTTGCAATTATTGCATCGCACACAGTTTCTTGAAGGGTCTCTGATCGTAGTGTCGCGTTAGCAGCATCCTGCAGTAGTGCTTGTTGGTGGCTTTAGCCATGAGGCACTTGGTGGTGATGTTCTCGTTAGGTGAATCGAAGAGGGACACTCGTGGACTTGTCGCAATGGCCATGGAGGCCATGGCAACCGACTCACCATCTTTACTATCATCATCATCCACATTGTACTCTTCTTGTGCCACCAACCCCTTGGGAGGAGTCTTCTTGGTGAAGTTGTTCTTGCTTGGGAAACACGTGGCCTTGTCTTTTCGGATAAGCTTGCCACCATTGTCTTCCCTCTTCTTGTAAGGGAAATCCACAACAAAATGACTCACATTGCCACAATTGTAGCATGTCCTCACACGTTGCTTGCCCTTGGAGCCACTTGAGTTATTCTTGTTGAAGTTGGGCCTTGAGTTCTTCTTGTTGCCCCAAAATTGTCGTGATTCAAGAGCCATGTCCTCATGATAGGCATATTTGGTGTCTTCGGGACAACACTCCTCTTCTTCACCTTCATCCTCTTCTTCCGCACTAGCCTTGGCCTTCAAAGCAAGGTTGGGCTTCTTGGATTATTGAGCCCGCAACACCGCATTGTCGGCGGTCTTGTCCAAGATCCTCATCGCAACAAACTCATCCAACACTTCACTTGATGTTAAGTTGAGGAAGTCCGGTCTTTGACGAATGACGGAGGACATGGCCTTATGATAAGGCATCGTAGCCTTGAGAAACTTGTGCTTGATCCAATTGTCATCAGTATCCTTGCTCCCATGATCTCGAAGTGTGACCACGAGAGTATTTAATCTTCTATAAAGCTCTCGAGGTTCTTCATCTTCAATCATGGCGGACTCATCGGCTTCATCTTGAACAACTTCAAAGTTTGAGTGTTGAATGCTTGCGCTTACCTTGTACTAGGAAACAACATGCTCCCATGCTTCCTTGGCCACGGAGAAGGGTCGGAGAGGAGCAATATCTTCGGGAGTAATATCTTCTTGGATGATAAAGAGAGCGGACTCGTTTAATTGATGATCTACGGCTTCTCTAGGAGTGAAGTTGCTTGGATCGTGCGGGTAGAAACCTTTCTCAATAATTCTCCAAAGATTAGTAGAACTATGATTCAAATGGCGTTTAAAGCGATAAAACCAAGAGACAAAATCCGCATTTTTTACATACTTAGGAGGAGCGCCAACATGATTCATATGAGTGGAGGGAACCGGTCCTCCATAGGTAAGAGGAGGTTCAACATGGGCAAAGATGCCACTCCCATTGTTAGGCAAAGGAACTTGGTCATTACTAGCTTCCCCCTTATCGAGGTGAGCATCCACCACCTTGTTAGTGGGACGAGCCACTTCCAACGGAGTGGTAGATAATTTAAGCCCGTCAAGAAACTCCATAAACATGCCTTTGACCTCGGCCGTCATGGAGGTTTTCACTGTGTCCAAAGCCGCATTGAACTCCTCATGAGAAACCGAGGATCCCCACCATCGGCTGTAGACGAGGACGGATTCGCACCGGACTGCTCCTTTGCCTCGACTATGGTGTCACCCATACTCTTTGGACGGTAAAGTCCTTAAAAAATAGATGAGGCTCTGATACCAATTGAAAGGATCGATATGGTTGACTGGAGGGGGTGAATAGGCAACTAACAATTTAAGCTTTTCTTTACCCAATTAAACTTAGCATCAAAATAGGTTGTCTAGATATGCAACTAGGTGAGCAACCTATATGATGCAACAACAACAAGCACACAAGAAAGCAAGGGATACAACACAATATAAACTTGCACAAGTAAAGGTAAAAGATAACCAAGAGTGGAACTGGTGGAGACGAGGATGTGTTACCGAAGTTCCTTCCCTTTGAGAGGAAGTACGTCTCTGCTAGAGCGATGTGGAGGCACAATGCTCCCCAAGAAGCCACTAAGGCCACCGTATTCTCCTCATGCCCTCACACAATGCGAGATGCCGTGATTTCACTATTGGTACCCTTGAAGGGGCGACCGAACCTTTACAAACAACGTTGGGGCTATCTCCACAACTTAATTGGAGGCTCCCAACGACACCACAAAGCTTCACCACAATGGAATATGGCTTTGAGGTGACCTTAACCGTCTAGGGTGCTTAAACACCCAAGAGTAACAAGATCTACAAGGGATTAGTGGGGGAATAAAATTTCTCTTGGTGGGAGTGTAGATCGGGGCCTTCTCAACCAATCCCTAGAAAATCAACAAGTTTCATTGGCTAGGGAGAGAGATCGAGCGAAAATGGAGCTTTGAGCAATAATGGAGCTTGGGGAGGGAAGAGGTAGTCTTCTTGGGGAAGAAGACCCCCTTTATATAGTGGGGGAAAAGATCCAACAGTTACCCACTTACTCAGCCCACGACAAGTGGTACTACCGCATGGAGTCGCGGTACTACCGCAACTGGTCGCGGTACTACTGTAGGCCAGTGTGGTACTACCGCTAGTGCAGCAGTGACCAGGCGAGGCCCTGTTGCACAGGGCAGCGAACGGTAGAACCACCGGAGCGGTACCACCGCGCGCCCTTGCGGTACTACCGCAAGGCAGGGCTCAATTGGGCAGGAAAAAGCACGGACAAAATAAATTACGTCCGTGACTACTTCTGCTGAATTTGGGACTGCGCAAAAGTCCGACACGATACTGCCGCGTAGGGGCGGAAGTAAAAAAAACTTCCGCAGGTACTGCCGTGTGCCCCAACGTCTGGGTTGGAGGCAGCGGTACTACTGCTGCCATGGCGTGGTACTACCGCAGGCCCCTGGGGTACTACCGCTTGCCGGAGCGGTACTACCGCAGGCCACTGCGGTACTACTGCTCCCTTGAGTAGTACTACCGCATGCCCCAGACGTTATAGCACATGACAACCTTCATTTTGCATAGACAAGGATAAACGGATGGTGCTCCATCGAAGTGAAGGAAAGGTGGTGCAAAGGAACAGATGTGTACGTGTTGATTCCACCCTAACCTTTCTGAAGTGGACCCCCTCTTAATAGTACGGCTTTCCTACGAATCAATTCCACCGAAAAGAAATGTAGAGAACCGCCGTCTTTGACAGGCTCCGAGGGGCACCGAATTGTCTTGTGCCTAGACATGAGATATTTGAAATGCTCAATGCACACGATTAGTCTGCAACAGTACTTTCATCGATCACCAAAGCCACATAGGGAGAAATATTCCCTTACACTCCCCTTACAATTGGGGCCCATCATATTTAGAGGCTGACTTCCCTACTCAGTTGGCGCGTAGATAGGGCTTTGTCAACTTAGTCAAAAAACGATTCTATCAGCATTAACCGATGGATGCGAATCCAACGGTGTTCTGCTTCTTCAGGCTCTGATTTTCTTAATGCAGCCGCCCAAACCAGGGCCGGCGGGACCGCGTGCTCCTGCCTTTCGTGGTTGGTTGTGCTCCGCCCCCTCCTACTCCAACTGCTGGCTAGGCCATCCCTCTACTCACCCACACCCCTTGTTATTCTGCGGCGACGACAGCCTCACACCACAGCCGAACCAGTCAGCCCTCTTACTCCCCTCTGTGTGGGCATCCACTGCCGCGTCTTCCTCGGCTCTGCATCGTTCCCTTCCTAGGCCTCGCCGTTGTTCACGGCCTTGCTGCTCTTGGTGCGGCGTGATCAATGAATGACAGCCATCAGAAGATGACTGTACGCGGCGACGCTGACAGCTGGACCCACTAGCTACATCTTCGGACGCAAGGAAGTGCCTCCATATTAGGCGCGAAAAAATGATCCCTCCGCCTGACAGTTGGGACCCACCATCTACATCTTCGCTCGGAAGGAAGTGCGTTCTTATCCCCCTGATAGCTGGGACCCACCCGGTTAAAGCATACGTAGCATTGTCTGTCTTGTCGCGAACGTGTACGTACATACTGGTCCATCGGTGTCTCTGCACCGATGAACCATGGCCGAGCAAGCAGCGTCACGTGTCGTAGTAAAGCCCCCGACATAGCAGTTCAGGCAGTCTTGTCTAAACCGTGTACACGTATGTACAACCACAGGGCAAAATACGGCCACGTACGTACATACAAACAGGGTCTCGAACGCGTACTCGCGCATACGTATGGCCAGGGCTCGTGTACATGAGATGACAACAACGGTGTCCTGTTCATCGGCAGCCAATCGGCTGGGTCAGAACGGAGAAACTGCGTCGTGTTCATTGGGAGGCAACAGAACGGGTCATGTTCTTCGGGAGCCAACCAGTTTGGACGGAACAGCCAAAACGGGATCCGCATACCACAAAACGGGGGAAACGGCCTTCAGCTCGACCGGCTACAGTCGAAACGGGATCTCGTTCATCGGGAGGGGTTTGGCATACCACAAAACGGAGGAAACGAACTTGTGTTGGAGCGCTAGGTCGAAACGGGGGTCCTGTTCATCGGGAGGGGTGTGGCGTACCGCAAAATGGGAGTCCACGGGCTACTGTTCACCCACCGTCTACTACCTCGCTCCAGCCTCCATAGGCTACTGTTCATACACCGTCAACTTCCTAGTGCCTCCATGGGCTACTATTCATCTAGCCCTCCACCGGCTACTGTTCAACCAGCCCTCCACGGAATCATGTTCATCCAACCCCAACCAGCTCGGCTGTGGTGGCCTCCTCTCGCGGTCATGTTCATCCAGCGACAACCGCCTACTACCACGGGGTCCTGTTCATACAACCCCCACCGGGAACTGTTCATCCAACCCCAACCACGTCTCGACTCGTTCAACCAACCCCAACATTCACTGTTCATCAAGAGGCAGTAGGCTCGATCAACTTAAGTAAGCAGCAACAGCGGTTGATCGATCGCGGTTCAGTTAGCAACATTAGCGAAGGAATCGCTCGGGTTCAGTTAATAGCCAAGGGATCGATCGCTCGGGTTCAGTAACGTAGCTAGTGCAATCGCTCAGGTTCATTAAGCGAACATCTCTTCGGGTTCAGTTAGAGCCCAACTCCTCGCACACACGCACGTATGTATACGAGAGAAGCGCGCAAACCTCCATGCATCGCTCCGCCCCGACCACCCACCGTAATCGGGAACTCCCCGAAATTTCCTCGCCCTCACTTCTACCACGATTTTTTTCCGTCAATGACGGCCCAAAGAATGTCATGCAGCTGCGTCCCTGGCCCGCCCAGCATGAAAAGCCCATTTTCTCTCATGGTTTTTTGTCATAGAAGTAGGAGCCCACCACATCTATGATGATACCGAGTTTTGTCACAATTATTGTCATAGAAGTGTCATAAGCATGACATATATATTTTTCGTTTGGGCCAAAATGTCACGGATATGTCTTTTTTTTGTAGTGCTGGCTTCAGTCGTCATGGGTTATGTCACCGCGCCCTCATGAGGGGCACTTGCATAGGAACCTCCGCCCATCGGGAGGCAGCTTGCGGAGCCGCTCCCCCAGGAGGTCTTGGCGCGCCTTCCTTTGTGATGGCAAGGGCCCCTCGCGAGGGCTCTTCTTGAACAGTCTTGAAACTGGCCCCTGTTGGGTCGTCGTGTGGCCGAGCGTCGGGCTGCAGGCAGGCAGGTCTGGGTACTCTAGTTCCCAGACCGCCGACAGAACTGTGCCCGAGAGAGATGATTACAAATGACGTCTTGCTTGTGCGTGGAGTTGGAGAGGCCTCTTTACCCATGGAGTGACATAACCTGGAGTCTCAGTCACGCAACCATGCTACACAACGTCCCACATATCATCATCAATGGCCTTGAGACGAATCCACATCTTGTCTTTCCAGAAGGGATAGTCCGTCCCATCAAACATATGAATTTTTGCATTATACTTTAAATTTACCGCGGAAGACATACTCAACTCCAAGGTGGTTATACCTTAAAAATTAGTACCTTTCTTTGATACCAATTGTAGGATCAAGAGTATACCGAGCAGAGAGGGGCGAATTGGAGATTTAAAATTTATTTTGGAAACTTGAAATATCTTAATACACAACAGCGGAAAATAAAATAAGAAGAAAAAATATACGAAAGAAAACTACTCAAGACAGATAAGAAATAGATCGAAATAAAACTACTATGAGTGTCGAAGACAAATCACATGACTAAAACACTACATAAGATAAACTACTGAAAGTATTGTAGGGGCGAACATGAAATTAGTGGTGCTCAATGGAGACAGGGTATTTATTAGACCAATTAACTCTTCCGCAAAAGAGTTACATCTGGTTGGAAGGACTTGTGATTTGACACAAAAGATAAACTCTCTTGTTCTATTGTCCTCAACAACAAATTTGTCAACTTGTGCCGATTACTTGAGGTAGATACTTCGGGCGATCTCCATAACCTTCACTGTAACGCCCCGGATGTAACAATTCCAAATATGGCAATATATTCTTCGTTGACTTAATCAATTCCACTCCGGGCTCTTCCTTCATTTCGGGTTTCTTCGTTTTTGCCTTGTGTGTGTGTTGCATGTCACCATCTCATTTTTCATTATGTGCATTGCATTGGCGTAGTCTCACTTGCATCTGTGTGTAGTTGCATCGTCTCTGTTGTCCGTTTCGGGTTCTGACTCTCTCGCGTGGCACCCGTCTCACCTCCCAAGCCTTTGTTTCCTGAGTGGGTTAAAAACATCCTCGTAATGGGCCGAGAGTTGTCAAGTGGTCTTAGTATATCATCGGTAGACCGCCTGTCAAGTTTCGTCTCGTTTGGAGGTCGTTTGATACTCCAACGGTTAACCACATGGGCCGAAAACCCCTATTTCTTTTGGCCCAGCACCCCTCCACAACAGCCCACTAGGCCAACCCAACCACCTCCATCCTCTCGGTCGTTGGATCGTGATCGTGTGGGTGAAAACCGCACCTCATTTGGACACTCCTAGCTCCCTCTACCTATAAATATGCTCATCTCCCCCAAAATCCAGATCAAACGCTAGCCTCCCTCATCCTTCGTCCGACGGACGCGTCCGCCCGGCGCCGGACACGTCCGCCGCTCCCCCCTCGGCCAACCAGAGGGTGACATGTCACCCGACCCACCGGCCACGCTCCACCCCGCCACCGGGCCCTCTCGGCCCGTCTCCGGACCCCGCGGCCTGAGTCGCCGCCGCCCGGATCCGAGGCGCGGGCCGCTCCTCCGCCCGCCCGTGTCAGCCTCGAGCTGCCCCGCCGGCCGGCCGGCACCGCGCTCGCCGCCGCCTTCCGCCAGCGCAGCCCCGCGCCCTCGCCGCCGGCGCCGACTGCCCCACGCCTCCATCGACCGCCACCGCGGCCAGCTCCTCCGCCCCACCGCCTCCGTGCATCGGGCGTGCTCCTCCGCCGGATCTCCTCCGCCCCGCCGCCCCGGCGACCTCGCCGGCCGCCGCCGCCTCGTCTCCGGCGAACCGCCGCAGGCTCCGGCCGGATCTGGTCAGGTGGACCAGATCCACCAATCCCCCAAACCAAACGCACCCCGCAGCCCGGATCCCTCCATCTCGAGTTGACTTTTCCGGAGGGGTATATTTCACAAAGTCCTGGATCGGTGCTCCGTTCTGCATTTATGATATATCAAAATGTTCGTCTCGAAGTGCTCTACATGTTAGCATCAGTTTCATGAATGTTAGTGTTCATCTAGATGTGTTAGTCTTCGGTGAAAGACTGCTTCGTGATGTTACTGTTTCAGCACTAGTTGTCTGTTAACAATTTGTTGGCATGTTCATGAGGTCGTAACTTGGTGCATATTGGTCCAAATGGAGTGTATGATATGTCAAAATGTTCATCTTGTGATTCTCTTCAAGATGGATGCATTTGCATGCATGTTAGGCTGCATTATGCCATGTTTAACTCTGTTGCAAAAGTGCATGTGGCTGATAAGTTTCTGAATTTTTTATGAGATGATGATTTTTCTTTTTCGTGTGAATTAATCCATGTGTCATATTGTAATGCCCCTGATGTAATACTTTCACTTTTTGGCAATATATAACTTTGGCTTCATCAGTTCCATTCCGGGTTCTTTGTCTTTTCGGGTTTTTCGTCGTTTTGCGTGTGCGTGTGTGCATGCATCCATGTCATGTTGTCATGTGCATTGCATTGCATTTGTGTTGTCGTTTGCATCCGGTCCCACTCGTTTCTTCCCATTGTCCGTTTCGAGTTCCGACGCTCTCTCACGTGCCCGTGGCTTCCCCGACTCCTTCTTTTGTGTTTGGTCGTGTGACGTTTCCGGTTTGGCGTGAGTCTTGTCATGCGATGTTGTTTTGGTATGTGTAACCCGCCTGTCAAGTTTTGTCGTGTTTGGAGTTCGTTTGGTACTCCAACAGTTATCCTTGTGGGCTGAAAGTACCTCCTCTTTGAGGCCCAAGAAACCCCTCCAACAGCCCACCAACCCAGCTCAAACCCTTCCCTTCATCTAGGTCGTTCAATTGTGATCTCGTGGCAGAAAACCTCTCCTCATTTGGACTACCCTAGCTCCTTGTGCCTATATAAACGTCCACCCCCCTCCAATTTTGCGTCCAAAACCCTAGTGTTTCCACCTCTGTCGCGCCGTGCTTCCACCGTTGCCGAGCCGTGCTTCCTCCGCCGCCGTGTTGTGCTTCCAACGCTGCCGCTCGGTGCTACCGACCCCGCCGCCGGTGCATCCACCCCGCCGCGTGGGCCCGAGGGGCCCAGCGCCGGCCCGCTCCATCGCGCAGATCGGGACCGAGCCCCCCGACCGCGCCCTTCGTCTTCCTCCTCACCGACCGCCGCCGGAGCTCGCCTCCTCGCCGCCGCCGGAGATCCGCGCCGCCGCCGGCCTCCCTCGCCGCCGGACCTCTCCTCCGCCCCTCGCCGCCGGTCCCTCGTCACCGACCGCCGTCGCCGCAAGCGCCAGGCCGCGCCCCGCCGCCGACCGGCCTCCTCCATGCCGACCCTCGCCGCCGGCCGGGCCCCCAGCGCCGCCACCCGACGGGACCAGTGCCGCCGCCCACGAAGGATCGAGGAGGAGCCTCGATCGGGCTCGATCCAGGCGATCTGGCGGCCTGCGAACCCTAACGGGCCGGTGGATCCGACCCGGCGCCCGCTGCCCGATCCGCGACCCGTTTGACCCAGATCCGCGCCCGTTTGACCGCAGCAGGTTGACTTCGTGTTTTTCTTCTAAGTCCCTAGTGTTTTTCAGTGTCTGATGCATATTTGTGACGAGGATATCTTTTACTGTGCATGTCCGTTTTGTGTGTATGATATGTCAAAATGATCGTGGTGACATGTACTATGTTTTGTTCCTTTGTGTCATGCATGTTTGAGATCATCTAGATGTCTTAATCTTCATGAGAAGAGTGCTACTTGTTATAAACTACTGCTATTAGTTGTTTGCATGCCATGTTTGCAATGTGATAACTTGGTGCATGTTTATCCAAATGAAGCAAATGATATGTCCACATGTTCATCATGAGTTGCTCTACATGTTGGTTGCTTTAGCTTGCATGATAGATTTCATATTGCCATGTTTATGTCCTTTGCAAAAGTGTTTGTGGCTGTTATGTTGTTAAACTTGTTACGAGATGCCTAGTTGAGGAGATCGTTGCTATTGATGTGATTGTCCCCTTGATGCATGCTTATATGTTTTGGACTCCCCATCATGTGTACTTTGCTGTGGTGCAAACCACTTGCCATGTTATGCTTTGAGGTGAATTAAACTTGCTCACAAACATGCCATGATATTACTGCTGTTTTAACACTTAGTGAAATTTCACCAAGTCTGGAATCTGTAATTTCTAGATGCCATGTTTGCTTGTTGTTCTAGGCAAATCCATGATAGTTTTGGGGTGACTCTTGATGATTCCTTGTTTTATATGTTGTTGGCTATCCATTCATGCTCTCACATGCTCATTTGGGTTGCTTTAGCATATTTAATTCTTGCTCCCAAGTTGCTATAAAATACTGCTGTCAGGTTTTTGTTGTCATGTTCAAAATGTTATAGCTTGTTGCTATTGATCCATGCCTCCTTTGGAGATGCTCCAATGGAATTGTTTGTTGTAGGATATGTCTACTTTATGTCCATGCTCCTTGTCATGATGTTTGAGTGTTGTAGACTATATATTTCTTGCTCCGAAGTTGCTATGTGGCTGTTAATTTCAGCTTTTGCATGTTTCTTGTTTCGGGTGTATCTTTTAGACCGTTGCTCCGTTTTGGGCAAGTCCTATATGAAACTTGTGTGATTTTGCATGTAGATTCATATTATCCTCTTGTTAACATGTTTTGAAGTATCTTGTTTGTTGCATATTGTCATGTTCCTTGTGTTGTATCTCTGTGCTTCCTATGTTGACTTTCTGTGCTTCCTAAGTGCATCTGCAGTGCTTCCTTAGTGCATCAGTCATGCATCCTGTGGTTTGCGCATTGCATCTTGTTTGATTATGTGCCTCGTGTGTTTTTTGTTGAGTAGAGCCGGAGGACGAGAACGAGTAAGAGAACGAGGTTACTACCGAGGTTGAGAACGAGGAGCTCTCTTACGATCCCATCGACGACTCGACAGGCAAGATGACCTGACCCGGATATCATTACTATCTTTGCCTATTGCTAGATGTCTCGCTCTATAGCTTTTGCCTCGATGCCCATGTTTTCCTGTCAGCCTCCTATTGTAACCATGAATCTGTCTAACCACCCTACCTATGCAAACCTTTGATTGGCTAAGTAAGCTTCGCCCAGCCCCTCTTATAGCATTGCTAGTTGCAGGAGAAGATTGAATATTCTTGCTTCATGTTGAAGCTTGTTGGGATATCACACTATATAAATTCTTAAATGAAATCATCTATATATTGGTAATGGGTGGAAGGCTAAGCCTCTTGCTTGGTGATTTGTTCCACTCATGCCGCCCTAGGAACCGTATAAACCGGTGTTATGTTCCTTGATTATGCGTTCCTCACACGGTTGGGGTTATGGGACCCCCTCGATAAACCGCTTAGCGCTAAGGCTTTTCCAGCAAGTCCCAACATTGGTACTCCATTTGCCTAATAACTAAAAACTTGCATAGGGACTAGCTATCCCTTTTTATTTAATCAACAACCCCCGGGCTAGTGCTCCACATGAGTGTTGGTCCGAACCGAGCAGACTGCGGGGCCGCCTCGGGGAAACCCAAGGTATTTGGTATTCACCTGTAGGATGACTCCTCCGGTCGTGGCCTGAGACTAGATACACGCGGCTACTGTTAGGGTGTCGGCACGCCGGGAGGATTTGTTGGATTAGTCTTACCTTAGTCGGAGTATCTTGAGCACGGGATTCCGAGGATACTCGGGCCTTCCCACCTTGGAGTTGCGACTCCGCGGATCATGGGCTTGTCATGGGCCAAGTTGGAACACCCCTGCAGGGTTATGAACTTTCGAAAGCCGTGCCCGCGGTTATGTGGCAGATGGGAATTTGTTAATATCCGGTTCTAGAAAACTTGACACCATGTTCAGAATACACTACCAGCGTGAGTACCGTGACGGTCATTTTCCAAAAAGGGTTCGGGAAGTGAACACGGTGGGGTTATGTTTGACTTGCTAGGTAGGATCACTTCGTGATCATCTTATCGTCCGAGGCACTTCTCTTCTCGCTCTCTTTTACGTAAGTTAGTGCTAGTGCTGCTGCAACCTCTTGTTCTTTCTTCAGCCTTGTTCCACACCCAAGGCTTGGATAGTTGTGTTACCCGGTAACGGGATTGCTGAGTCCTCTGTGGCTCACAGATTCTACACCACACCAGATGCAGGTACTATGGTGAGCTACACAGGCGATGGTACCGAGCTAGACTGGGAGTACGACGAGGAATGTAGCCGTTACTATGTGCACTATCCTGTTGATCAGTAGAGGTTTCTATTAGGGGCGATCTAGACCTGTGGCTTTATGTATGTTTGGTATCTTTCTTTTGGATCTTCACCCGTAGACGGGCTGTGATGTTTATTTTGCATGATGTTTGGATATGTAATCAATTGTGTGACGTGGCGAGTGTAAGCCAACTATCTTTTCGCTTTCATCCCTATTTTTACATGAGATGTGCAAAGATACCAAACTTGAGATCATTCCGGAATGGGCTTATACCTTTAAGTCGTGCCTCGACACGTAGGAGGTATAGTCCCATCCTGGGCATTACAAGTTGGTAATCAGAGCCTTCTCCGACCTAGAAGCCCCCACTGATTGATCGAATCGTTGACGGTTGAGTCTAGGCACACACTTAAAATGTTTTGAGTCCTATATATACATTGGAGAGTAGGATTTCTTTTGCTCGTCATCTCTTTTCACTCTGGTGAGGACTCCTGACGATTACTCTTGCCTCTTCTACTCTCAAAAATTGCACCAAATGTTTTTAGGAATCTCGCGAGTATTGTTTGGATTGTTCCGATGTCTTTGTGACGAGAACATTGTTCTCGATGCCTCATGTCATTAGGGGTTGTGGCAGTGTCCCGGGGAGTTGAGCTCCGAGGTGTTGTCGTCACAAACATATCGCGGCAGTTCTGGAATACTTAAGACGGCCGACATCGAAAACTCTCCTATACGGTTAGTGGCAAGATAACCCCGACATCACCCAGTACTGGGGAGGTAGTTCGGGAGTATTGCCATAGCTTGTATAGTAGATCCGTTTCGAAGGTCCGAGGTAGACGGTTTCCGAAAATAACTGGTTATGTGTTGAAGGATGGATACAGCTGGATGTAGGATTAGAGTTAAGTGCGCGATGCTTCCCCTGTATCCCCAACACCTGATTGCATAACTGGAAACTTTCGGAAAGTAATAGGTGGGTTCACCTAGTAGCTTGTAGGCATTCTTCCAACGAATGCACGATATGGAGTTCGGGGTTCTACATTGAGTGAAGTAGTTTTATGGCGGTTGTTCCGATCGGGAGTTGCATCTTAAAGGGTCCTTGGCTATGATGATCCGGGGATTGCAAAACCCTTTCGTAACACGTTCCATAAGCTTTCAACACGAATATGTCGAACGAAGCTCCTATCTTGTATTTGTTCTATCTGCACCTTGTTGTTTTTCTTATTTACCTTTTGTCTCCCAAGTGGCTTCTCGTGAAGATTGTTGTTATCATTAAACTGAGAATTTCATTCGTTCCTCTTGTTCGAATGATTCTTGTGAAGACTATGTTGCAATTCTAGCCGTTGTTTCAGCTTATATCTTCTTTCAATCAAATGGCTAATAGTGGTCATCTCTTTCAGGATGGCTCGTAAAAGGGTTCCCAACGCTAACCCAAAGGGTGAAGAGGTTCCTGATCGTCCTCCTTCCCCTCCTCCTTCGTCTGAGGCCTGGAGAGCAATTATGCAAACTACGAACCAGAACACCCAGATGCTTATGCAGATGATGCAGCAAATGCAAGCAAATCAAGCAAATTAGGGTGCTCATGGGAACCAAGGCAATTTGTTCAACCAACAGCACTTTGCTACGCTCAACCAGTTCTTGGCTAATCAACCAAAGGCTTTCAGTTACTGTGTGGACCCTCTCGATGCTGAAGACTGGATTACAGATATCAAGAAGCATTTTGAGTGCAGTAACGTCAGGCTCGAGGACTATGTGAAGTTTGCAGCCTTCCAACTCAAGGACCAAGCAGCTGATTGGTGGCAGCAGTACAAAGACTCCAGAGAAGGGCGTGTAATCTCTTGGGAGGATTTCTGCAAGGATTTTCGCTCTCACCACATTCCAACAAGTGTCATCGAGGGTATGCGTGAGCAATTCCGCAACCTGAAGCAAGGCTCTATGTCTGTCTACCAATATAATGTCAAGTTCCTGAACCTTGCCCGCTATGCCAAGCAAGACATCCCAGATGCCAAGAGCAAGATCTATCAGTTCCGTGGTGGTCTGAAGGATGAACTCCAACTTGCTCTCACCTTGTTCGAGCCTGATGAGTTTGACAAATTCTATAACATGGCGCTTAAGCAAGAGGCAGCCCAGCTCAAGATGGAAGCTTCCAAAAGGAGGATCAGAGACGCTGTTCACTCCTCCTCATCTTCTCAAGTGGTCGCGAAGCAACAGAAGTTTTGGCTTCCACCTCCTCCAGTGATCCGAGCTCCCTACAACAACAACAAGAACTCTGGTGGCCATGGTTTCTCCCACCCACCCAACCCAAGCAATCAGTCAAAGAATCAGTTTCAAGCTTCCAAGTCAAGTGCTCCTCATTACCGTCCTCTCTCAGAAGTGGTCTGCAACAAGTGTGGCAAGAAGGGTCACTATGCCAACAAGTGTACTCAAAGGCGCCTTCCGCCTCCTCCACCTGTCAGCACTGCTATTGTCAAGCATGATCCGAAGGTTGCAAGAGTGAATCTGATGAATTCAGCTCAAGCAGAGAATTCTTCAGATGTGATACTGGGTAACCTCTCAGTTAACTCTATCCCTGCAAAAGTATTGTTTGATTCTGGTGCATCTCTCAGTTTCATATCAAGGCCATTCTTTACCAAGCATAATTTCACTTCGGCCTTTCTGGATAAGAAGTTGCAAATTATTTCTCCGGGCAAGTGCATGACTTCAAATTTGAGGGCTCCGAATGTATCTATTCGCATGGGTGATTACCGCTTTCTGGCTAATCCGGTTGTTCTCGGTAATTCCGACATCGATCTTATTCTTGGGATGGATTGGCTTTCTCAGCATGATGCTCACATTGATTGTGCAAATAAGGAAGTCAAGATTACTCATCCTAACGAAGACGTGATTATCTTCGCCTCTCGGGATAACACAATCAGGCTATTCTCTCTCAATGACAAGGGCGAGATTAATGCCATCTCTCAAATTCCGGTGGTTAATGAATACGAAGACGTTTTTCCTGAAGAACTTCCAAGCATGCCTCCACATCGTCAAGTTGAATTCGTCATTGAACTCGAGCCAGGTACTGAGCCAGCATGCCGGCGTCCGTACAAGCTCTCCCCCGAAGAGTTGAAGGAGTTGAAGAAACAGCTTGATGAATAAGAGCGTATGGGTCTGATCAGGCCTAGTACGTCTCCTTGGGGCTATGGTGTCTTCTTTGTCAAGAAGAAGGATGGCACGGAGCGCCTTTGCGTTGATTACCGGCCATTGAACAAGAAGACAATAAAGAACAAGTATCCGCTCCCCAACATCAATGAATTGTTCGAGCAGCTCAAAGGAGCTAAAGTGTTCTCAAAGCTCGATCTCCGAATGGGTTATCACCAAATTCGCATTCGTGAAGAAGATATCCACAAGACTGCCTTCAAAACGAGCTATGGCTCCTATGAGTATACAGTCATGTCTTTTGGCCTCGCTAATGCTCCATCTACCTTCTCGAGAATGATGCACTACATTTTCAACCCCTACACCAACGAGTTTGTGCTTGTGTATCTGGATGATATCTTGGTATTCTCCAAGAATGAAGAGGATCACGAAAAGCACCTCCGTCTGGTTCTCGACAAACTCCGTGAACATAAGTTATATGCCAAGTTCTCCAAGTGCAAATTCTGGCTCGATAAGGTCTTATATCTGGGCCATATCATCTCCGCTGACGGTATTGCGGTCAACCCCGAGAAAGTTGAAGCCATTGTCAACTGGGAACCTCCTCAGAACGTCAAGCAACTCCGAAGCTTCCATGGTCTTGCTAGCTATTGCAGAAGGTTCGTTGAGAACTTCTCCAAGATTGCCAAGCCTCTTTCCAACTTGCTGCAGAAGAATGTCAAGTACAACTGGTCTCCGGATTGTGATGTGGCATTCAAAACTCTGAAAGAAAAGCTCATCTCTGCTCCAGTTCTTACTCCTCCAGATGAGTCCAAGCCCTACGAAGTATTCTGTGATGCTTCTCTTCAAGGACTTGGTGGTGTGCTAATGCAGGACAAGAAGATTGTGGCATACACTTCTCGTCAACTGAAGCCAAGCGAGAAGAACTACCCCACACATGATCTCGAGCTAGCAGCTGCGCTACACGCTTTGATTACGTGGAGACACATTCTGTTGGGCAGAAAAGTCGACATCTTCACCGATCACAAGAGCTTGAAGTACATCTTCACATAGCCGAACCTGAACCTCCGCCAGACTCGTTGGGTTGAAATGATCCAAGCATCGAATACACACCTCGCAAGGCAAATGTCATTGCAGATGCTTTGAGCAGAAAGGCATATTGCAACAGTCTCCTTATCAAGCCGTTCCAGCCTGAGCTTTGTGAAGCATTCAGTAAGCTCAACCTCCAAGTTGTTCTGCAAGGTTTTCTTGCAAATCTTCAAGTTGCTCCTACCTTGGAAGATCAGATCCGTGAGGCCCAACTCAGTGAAGCTATGGTGCAGAAAGTGAAACATGGTATTGCAAAGGGTACTCCCAAATACAAGTGCTATCGCGTTGATGAGAGAGATACCTTGTTCTTTGAGGACAGACTTGTGGTTCCCAAAGGTGATCTCAGGAAGCTCATAATGGACGAAGCACATGATTCCCTCCTGTCGATTCATCCTGGAAGTTCCAAGATGTACCAAGACCTCAACCAATCTTACTGGTGGACTCGCATGAAAAGGGAGATTGCCCAATTCGTGAATGAATGTGATGTCTGCAGAAGAGTGAAGGCGGATCATCAACGTCCAGCCGGTCTTCTCCAACCTCTTCCTATTCCCGAGTGGAAGTTCGACCACATTGAAATGAATTTCGTCACTGGTTTTCCTAAGTCCAAGAGAGGGAATGATTCTATCTTTGTGGTGATTGACAAGCTTACCAAAGTAGCTCACTTCCTTCCAGTCAAAGAATCCATCAATGCAGCTCAACTGGCAGAGTTGTACACTTCCAGAATTGTGTCCATACATGGCATTCCTCAAGTTATCTCCTCAGACCGTGGAAGTTTGTTCACTTCCAAGTTCTAGGACTCCTTTCAATCTGCCATGGGCACTAAGATCCATTTCAGCACTGCATTTCACCCTCAGACTAGTGGTCAAGTCGAGAGAGTGAATCAGATTCTAGAAGACATGCTCAGAGCTTGTGTCATATCTTTTCGCATGAAGTGGGAAGATTGCCTTCCATTTGCCGAGTTCTCTTACAACAACAGCTTCCAAGCAAGTGCCGGCAAAGCTCCGTTTGAAATCCTCTATGGCAGAAAGTGTCGTACCCCACTCAACTGGTCCAAGACTGGTGAACATCAACTTCTTGGCAATGACTTGATCTCAGAAGCCGAAGAAATGTGCAAAGTAATACGTGAGAATCTCAAGGATGCTCAGTCGCGTCAAAAGAGCTACTATGACGGCAAGCATCGTGATTTGGCCTTCAACATTGGGGATCATGTCTATCTCCGTGTTTCTCCTATGAAAGGCACCCAAAGATTCGGTATCAAAGGAAAGCTTGCTCCTAGATACGTGGGCCCTTTCAAGATTCTTGGCAAAAGAGGCGATCTAGCCTATCAACTGGAGCTCCCTTCCAACTTCGCTAATGTTCATGATGTCTTTCACGTGTCTCAACTCCGCAAGTGCTTCAAGACACCTGAACGCACCATTCCGTTTGAGGAGATTGATCTTCAACAAGACTTGTCTTACCGAGAGCATCCCGTTGCTATTCTCGAAGAAACCGAGCGCAAGACCCGCAACAAGTCAATCAAGTTCTTGAAAGTCAAGTGGTCACACCATACCGACCGAGAAGCTACGTGGGAACAAGAAGATCACCTTCGTTCCGAGTACCCTTCCTTATTCTAGTCCTAGATCTCGGGACGAGATTTTTTCGTAGCATAGGAGAGTTTGTAATGCCCTGGATGTAATACTTTCCCTTTTTGGCAATATATAACTTTGGCTTCATTAGTTCCATTCCGGGTTCTTTGTCTTTTCGGGTTTTTCGTCGTTTTGTCGTGTGCGTGTGTGCATTCATCCATGTCATGTTGTCATGTGCATTGCATTGCATTTGTGTTGTCGTTTGCATCCGGTCCCACTTGTTTCTTCCCATTGTCCGTTTCGAGTTCCGACGCTCTCTCACGTGCCCGTGGCTTCCCCGAGTCCTTCTTTTGTGTTTGGTCGTGTAACATTTCCGGTTTGGCGTGAGTCTTGTCGTGCGATGTTGTTTTGGTATGTGTAACCCGCCTGTCAAGTTTTGTCGCGTTTGGAGTTCGTTTGGTACTCCAACAATTATCCTTGTGGGCTGAAAGTACCTCCTCTTTGAGGCCCAAGAAACCCCTCCAACAGCCCACCAACCCAGCTCAAACCCTTCCCTTCATCTAGGCCGTTCAATTGTGATCTCGTGGCCGAAAAGCTCTCCTCATTTGGACTACCCTAGCTCCTCGTGCCTATATAAACGTCCACCCCCCTCCAATTTTGCGTCCAAAACCCTAGTATTTCCACCTCTGCCGCGCCGTGCTTCCACCGTTGCAGAGCCGTGCTTCCTCCGCCGCCGTGATGTGCTTCCAACGCCGCCGCTCGGTGCTTCCGACCCCACCGCCGGTGCATCCACCCCGCCGCGTGGGCCCGAGGGGCCCAGCGCCGGCCCGCTCCGTCGCGCAGATCGGGACCGAGCCCCCCGACCGCGCCCTTCGTCTTCCTCCTCACCGGCCGCCGCCGGAGCTCGCCTCCTCGCCGCCGCTGGAGATCCGCGCCGCCACCGGCCTCTGTAATGCCCAGGATGGGACTATATCTCCTACGTTTCGAGGCACGACTTAGAGACATAACCCCATGCTGGAATGATCGCAAGTTTGGTACCTTTGCACAACTCATGTAAAAGATGGGGATGGAAAACATAAAATAGTTGGCTTACACTCGCCACGGCACACAAATACATTACATGTTCAGATCATCATACAATAAAACATCACAGCCCTCTAAGGGTAAAATCCAAATGGCAAGATACCAAACATAATTTAAATCCACAGGTCGGATCGAATCCTAGTAGAAGTCTCCACTACTGATCATCAGGATGACGAACATAGTAACGACTACGCTCCTCGTCGAACTCCCAGTCTAGCTCGGTGCCATCACCTGGATAGCTCACCGTCGGACTTGCATCTGGTGTGGTGAAGTAACTGTGAGCCACAAAGGACTCAGCAATCCCGTTCCCGGGTAACATGACTATTTAAGCCTTGGGTGTGGATAAGGCTGAAGAAAAGAATAAGAGTCTGCAGCAGCAACTAGCACTAGCTTATGTGAAAGAGTGCGAGAAGAGAAGTGCCTCGGTCGAGAGATGATCACGAAGTGATCCTAGACTAATCAAGTCAAACATAACCCCACCGTGTTCATCTCCCGAATCCCTTTCAGAAAATGACAGTCACGATACGCACGCTGGTAGTGTATTAGAACATGGTGTCAAGTTATCTACAACCGGATATTAACAAGCTCCCATCTGCCACATAACCGCGGGCACGGCTTTTGAAAGTTGATAACCCTGCAGGGGTGTTCCAACTTGGCCTATGACAAGCCCACGATCCGTGGAGTCGCAACTCCAAGGTGGGAAGACCCGAGTATTCTCGGAATCCCGTGCTCAAGATACTCCGAACTAAGGTAAGGCTAATCCAGCAAATCCTCCCGGCGTGCCGACACCCTGATAGTAGCCGTGCGTATCTAGTCTCAGGCCATGACCGGATGAGCAGTACGTACAGATACCAAAGATCCCAGCGAACTGGGTGGCATCCGCAAGTGGCTCTAGTTTGGACCAACACTCAAATCGAGCACTGGCCCAGGGGGGTTGAATTAATTAATCCTCGGGTTAATTACTCCCTCGGCAAGTTTTTAGTTGTTTAGGTGAATAGTACCAATGTTGGGACTTGCTGGAAAAGACTTAGCACTTAGCGGTTTATCGAGGGGGTCCCATAAACCCCAACCGTGTTAGGAACGCATAATCAAGGAACATAACACCGGTTTAAACGGTTCCTAGCGGCATGAGTGGAACAAATCACCAAGCAAAAGGCTTAGCCTTCCACCCATTGCCAATATATAGATGATTTCATTTTAAGCATTTATATAGTGTGATATAACCCAACAAACTTCAACATGAAGCAAGCATCTTCAACTTCACCTGCAACTAGCAATGCTATAAGAGGGGGCTGAGCGAAGCGTACTTAGCCATTCAACGGTTTGCATAGGTAGGGTTGTTAAACAGGTTCATGGTTACAAGTAGGAGGCTGACAGGAAAACATGGGCATCGAGGCAAAACTATAGAGCGATACTCTAGCAATAGGCAAAGATAGTAATGTTATCGGGGTTCGGTCATCTTGCCTGAAGAGTTGTCGATAGGATCGAAAGAGGGGTCCTCGTGCTCAACCTCAGTAGTAACCTCGTGCTCGTACTCGTACTCGGTCTCAGCTTCCGGCTCTAAACAATACAATCACACAAGGCACGAATCAACAAGATGCAATGCGCACACAAAAATGATGGATGCATGATGGATGCACTAAGGAAGCACACGGAGCACGGAAAATAGCACTCAAGCAAAATACTTCAAAACAAGATAACAATAGGATATTATGAATCTACAAGGAAAATCAATCAAGTTTCATATAAGACTTGCTGAAAATGGAGCTACGGGCTAAAAGTTATGCCCGAAACAAGAAATATGCGAAAGCTGAAAAATACAGCAACATAGCAACTTCGGAGCACTAGATAAATAAGCTACAGCACTCAAACATCATGGCAAAGAGCATGAAATTAAACTAGACATATCCTACAGCAAATAAGTCCATAGGTGCACCCCCAAAGGAGCCACGGATCAATAGCAACAAGCTATGACATATTGAACTTGACAACAAAATCCTGACAGCAGTAATTTATTGCAACTTTGGAGCAAAAGTTAAATATGCTACAGCCACTCAAATAAGCATGTGAGAGCATGAATGGAAATCCAACAATATATACTACAAGGAACCATCAAGAGTCACCCCAAAACTATCATGGTTTGTCCTAGAACAACAAGCAAACATGGCATCTGGAAATTACAGATTCCAGACTTGGTGAAATTTCACTAAGTGTTAAAACAGTAGTTTCATCATGGCATCTTTGAGAGCTAGTTTAAGTCACCTCAAAACTAAACATGGCAAGTGGTAAGCACCACATCAAAGTACACATGATGGTGATTCCGAAACATACAAGCATGCATCATGGAGGTAAACACAATGATAGCAATGAGTTCAACAAGATGGCATCTCATAACAAGTTAAGCAACATCACAGCCACATGGCATTTTGCAACGAAGATAAACATGGCAAGATTAATTCTACCTTGCAAGTCTAAGCAATCATCATGTAGAGCATGGCAAGACGAACACGTGGACATGTCATTTGCATCATTCGGATAAACGAGCTAAAAGTTATCACTATGCAAAGATGGCATAAAAACATCACTAACAGCAGTTTATAACGGGATGCACTCTTGCAACGAATATTTAAGCACCTAGATGATCTCAAACATGCATGGCACAAAGGAATGAAACGTAGAGCAAGTCACCACGAACGTGTGGACATGTCATTTGCGCAAAACGGATCACCACACAAAAAGTTATCACAGTTCTAATATTGCATAAGAGAAGGAAAAACTGGGACTTAGGGATTGAAATCAACCTAGATCTGAAAACACACGGGCCTCGGGCGGAGAGGCGGCCCGGGATCTGCACGGCTGGATCTGGCGGCCCGCGATGCGGCTCGGTTGGGCCCGGCGGTGCTGAGTGGGCCGAAGGGAGGCGGCGGCCTGCGGCTGGAGGGAGGAACTGGCGCGACCTCCGGCTCGGGCCTCTGGGGCGATCGGCGCGGAGTGGAGAAGGCGGCCCAGCGAGGCGCTGCGGGGAGGAGCGGCCCGCTCGGGCAGCGGTAGAGGGGATCTGCGGCCCAGCGGCGGTCGGCCTGGAGGCGGAGTGGCGGGTCGGCCCGCGGGTGGTGCGGCCTGGAGGCGAGGGCGATCTGCGGAAGGGGGAGGCCTTGGGTCGATGCGGGAGAGAGGCCGATGCGGCGGCTGATGCGGTGGAGGCCTCGCTGGAGAGGATCGGGGGTCGGCGGCTGGGGCGTTGACCGGATCGCTGGATCGAGATCGATCCCAGCACGCGGCGGCCCGCTCGATGGCTGCAGCGCTAGGCTTCCTTCAAGGAGATCGGCGGGCGACGCCGAAGGAGATCCCGCCGGCGGGGTCAGCTGCAGGAGGGCCCGCGGCGGTGAGGGGATGCGGGGTGAGGAGAGGGCGCCGGAGTGAGGTGAGGTGAGGTGTCTCTGGCGAGGTGGAGGAACTCCAGCGAACTTCCGGCAAAACTCCGGCGAGGTGGAGGTGGCTGGAGGAAGGAGAAGGTGGGGGCTAGGGTTTCCTTAATTTGGGGCAAAATTTGGGGGAGTGGACAAATATATAGGCACAAGAAGCTAGGGTTGTCCAATTGGGGTGTGGTTTTCAGCCACACGATCAGATTTGGATGGCCTAGATGAAGGGAATGGTTAGGAGTGGTTTGGTGGGCTGTTGGAGGGGTGTCTTGGGCCTCAAAGTGGAGGCACTTTGAGCCCACGAGAATAACTGTTGGGGTAGCAAACGGACTCGAAACGCGACGAGATTTGACAGGCGGGTTACACAAACCAAAACAACAAGACACGACAAGTCTCGCGCCAAACCGGTAACGTTACACGGCCAAACACCAAAGTAGGCCTACGGGACGCCACGGACACGTGAGGGAGCTCCAGAACGTGAAACGGACAACGGGAAGGAACGCGTGGAACCGGATGCAAACGACAACACAAATGCAACGCGATGCATATGACTACATGATATGAATGAATGCCACACACGCACACAACAAAACGACGAAAACCCGAAAGACAAAGAACCCGAAATGGAATTGATGAAGCCAGAGATATATTATATGCCCAAAAGGGAAAGTATTACATCCGGGGCATTACAAACTCTCCTCTACTACAAAAAGATCTCGTCCCGAGATCTAGGACTGGAAAAAGGAAGGGTACTCGGAATGAAGATGATCTTCTCGTTCCCACGTAGCTTCTCGGTCGGTATGATGTGACCACTTGACTTTCAAGAATTTGATGGACTTGTTGCGGGTCTTGCGTTCGGTTTCTTCGAGAATAGCAACGGGATGCTCTCGGTAAGACAAATCTTGTTGAAGATCAATCTCTTCAAACGGAATCATGCGTTCAGGTGCCTTGAAGCATTTGCGGAGTTGAGACACATGGAACACATCATGAACATTGGCGAAGTTGGAAGGGAGCTCAAGTTGATAGGCTAGATCGCCTCTTTTGCCAAGAATCTTGAAAGGCCCGACGTATCTAGGAGCAAGCTTTCCTTTGATACCGAATCTTTGGGTTCCTTTCATCGGAGAAACACGGAGATAGACGTGATCATCAATGTTGAAGGCCAAATCACGATGCTTGTCGTCATAGTAGCTCTTCTGACGCGACTGAGCGGCCTTGAGATTCTCACGTATGACTTTGCACATTTCTTCGGCCTCTGAGATCAAGTCATTGCCAAGAAGTTGACGTTCACCAGTCTCGGACCAGTTGAGAGGGGTACGGCACTTTCTGCCATAGAGGATTTCAAACGGAGCTTTGCCTGCACTTGCTTGAAAGTTGTTGTTGTAAGAGAACTCGGCAAATGGAAGGCCATCTTCCCATTTCATGCCAAAAGAGATGACACAGGCTCTGAGCATGTCTTCTAGAATCTGATTCACTCGCTCGACTTGACCACTAGTCTGAGGGTGAAAAGCAGTGTTGAAACTGATCTTAGTGCCCATGGCAGACTGAAAGGAGTCCCAGAACTTGGATGTGAACAAACTTCCACGGTCTGAGGAGATAACTTGAGGGATGCCATGTAACGACACAATTCTCGAAGTGTACAACTCTGCCAATTGAGCTGCATTGATGGATTCTTTGACTGGAAGGAAGTGAGCGACTTTGGTAAGCTTGTCAATCACCACGAAGATAGAATCATTCCCTCTCTTGGACTTAGGAAAGCCAGTGATGAAATCCATTTCAATGTGGTCGAATTTCCACTCGGGAATATGAAGAGGTTGGAGAAGACCGGCTGGACGTTGATGTTCTGTTTTCACTCTTCTGCAAACATCACATTCATTCACGAATTCGGCAATTTCCCTTTTCATGCGTGTCCATCAGTAAGATTGCTTGAGGTCTTGGTACATCTTGGAACTGCCATGATGAATGGAAAGGAGAGAATCATGTGCTTCTTCCATTATGAGCTTCCTGAGATCACCTTTGGGAACAACGAGTCTGTCCTCAAAGAACAAGGTATCTCTCTCATCAACGCGATAGCACTTGTATTTCGGAATGCCCTTTGCAATACCATGTTTCACCTTCTGCACCATGGCATCACTGAGTTGGGCCTCACGGACCTGATCTGTCAAGGTAGGAGCCACTTGAAGATTTGCAAGAAAACCCTACGGAACAACTTGAAGGTTGAGCTTCCTGAATGCTTCACAAAGCTCCGGCTGGATAGGCTTGATAAGAAGGCTGTTGCAATATGCCTTTCTGCTCAAAGCATCTGCAATCACATTCGCCTTGCCAGGAGTGTATTCAATGCTGGGATCATACTCTTGGATCATTTCAACCCAACGAGTCTGGCGGAGGTTCAGATTCGGCTGTGTGAAGATGTACTTCAAGATCTTGTGATCAGTGAAGATGTCGACTTTTCTACCCAACAACAGATGTCTCCACGTAATCAAAGCATGTACCACAGCTGCTAGCTCGAGATCATGTGTGGGATAGTTCTTCTCACTTGGCTTTAGCTGACGAGAAGTGTATGCCACAATTCTCTTATCTTGCATAAGCACACCACCAAGTCCTTGAAGAGAAGCATCACAGAATACTTCATAGGGCTTGGACTCATCTGGAGGAGTAAGAACTGGAGCAGAGACGAGCTTTTCTTTGAGAGTTCTGAATGCCACTTCACACTCTGGAGACCAAAAGTATTTGACATTCTTCTGAAGCAAGTTGGAAAGAGGCTTGGCAATCTTGGAGAAGTTCTCAACGAACCTTCTGCAATAGCTGGCAAGACCAAGAAAACTGCGGAGTTGCTTGACGTTCTGAGGAGCTTCCCAGTTGACAATTGTTTCAACTTTCTCGGGATTTACCGCAATACCGTCAGCGGAGATGATATGGCCCAGGTACAAAACCTTATCAAGCCAAAATTCGCACTTGGAGAACTTGGCATAGAACTTATGCTCACGGAGTCGATCAAGAACCAGACGTAAGTGCTTTTCGTGATCTTCTTCATTCTTGGAAAACACCAGAATATCATCCAGATACACAAGCACAAACTCGCCGGTGTAGGGGTTGAAGATGTAGTGCATCATTCTCGAGAAGGTAGGAGGAGCATTAGCGAGACCAAAGGACATGACTGTATACTCATATGAGTCGTAACTCGTTCTGAAGGCAGTCTTGGGAATGTCTTGCTCGCGAATGCAAATTTGGTGATAGCCCATTCGGAGATCGAGCTTAGAGAACACTTTAGCTCCTTTGAGCTGCTCGAAGAGTTCGTTGATGTTGGGGAGCCGATACTTGTTCTTTATTGTCTTCTTGTTCAATGGCCGGTAATCAACGCATAGACGCTCCATGCCATCTTTCTTCTTGACAAATAAGACACCACAGCCCCAAGGAGACGTACTAGGCCTAATGAGACCCATACGCTCCTGTTCATCAAGCTGCTTCTTCAATTCCTTCAATTCTTTGGGAGAGAGCTTGTACGGACGCCGGCATGCTGGCTCAGTACCCGGCTCGAGTTCAATAACGAATTCCACCTGACGGTGTGGAGGCATGCCTAGAAGTTCTTCAGGAAAGACGTCTTGATATTCGTTTACCACCGGAATTTGAGATATGGCATTAATCTCGCCCTTATCATTGAGAGAGAAAAGCCTGATAGTGTTATCCCTGGAGGCAAAGATGATCACATCTTCATCAGGATGAGTCATCTTGACTTCCTTCTGTGCACAATCAATGTGAGCATCATGCTGAGAAAGCCAATCCATCCCGAGGATGAGGTCAATATCAGAATTACCAAGAACCACCGGATTAGCCAGAAAGCGATAATCACCCATGCGAATAGATACATCCGGAACATGAACCCGAGAGGACATTTGCAAACCAGGAGAAATAATGCTCAACGGCTTTGGCAACACTTGAGTGACGAATTCATGCTTGGCAACAAAAGGTCTTGAAATGAAGGACAATGAAGCACCTGAATCAAACAAAACTTTAGCAGGTATAGAGTTAACTGGAAGGTTACCCAAAATAACATCAGAAGAATTCTCCGCTTCAGCTGCACTCATCAGATTCACCCTTGCAGACTTTGGATTATGCTTGACAATAGCTGAACTGACAGGAGGAGGAGGTGGAAGGCGCTTCGGGTTCGGACATCTGTTGGCATAATGACCCTTCTGGCCACACTTGTTGCACACCACTTCTGAGAGAGGACGGAAATGAGAACCACTTGACTTGGAGCCTTGAGACTGAAACTGGTTCTTCGACTGGTTGCTCGGGTTGGGTGGGTGGGAGAAACCACGTCCACTAGAGTTCTTGTTGCTGTTGGAGTTGTTGGAGTTGTTCTAAGGAGCTCGAATCACTTGAGGAGGAGGAAGCCAAAATTTCTGCTGCTTTGCGACGACTTGAGAAGATGAGGAGGAGTGAACGGCATCTCGAATCCTCTTTTTGGAAGCCTCCATCTTGAGCTGAGCTGCTTCTTGTTTCAAAGCCATGTTATAGAATTTGTCGAACTCATCGAGCTCGAACAAGGTGAGAGCAAGTTGAAGTTCATCCTTGAGGCCTCCGCGGAACTGATAGATCTTGCTCTTGGCATCTGGTATGTCTTGCTTAGCATAGCGGGCGAGGTTTTGGAACTTGACATTATACTGGTAAACAGACATAGAGCCCTGCTTCAGGTTGCGGAATTGCTCACGCATACCCTCGATGACACTCGTAGGAATGTGGTGAGAGCGAAAGTCCTTGCAGAAATCCTCCCAAGAGATCACACGACCTGGCCTGGAGTCTTTGTACTGCTGCCACCAGTCAGTTGCTTGGTCTTTGAGTTGGAAGGCTGCAAACTTCACATAGTCCTCTTCTCTTACGTTGCTGCACTCAAAATGCTTCTTTATATCGGTTAACCAATCTTCAGCATCAAGAGGGTCGACACAGTAACTGAAAGCTTTTGGATTATTGGCCAAGAACTGGTTGAGAGTAGCATGGTGCTGCTGGTTGAAGAAATTGCCTTGATTCC
Source organism: Secale cereale (assembly GCA_902687465.1). Lineage (NCBI taxonomy): Eukaryota > Viridiplantae > Streptophyta > Magnoliopsida > Poales > Poaceae > Secale > Secale cereale. Next base: position 260,391,236 of record LR738710.1, on the reverse strand, counting down.
CTGGAACACCCTGATTAGCTTGATTAGCTTGCATATGTTGCATCATCTGCATCAACAACTGGGTGTTCTGATTTGTAGTCTGCATAATCGCTCTCCAAGCCTCAGACGGAGGAGGAGGGGAAGGAGGACGATCTGGAACCTCTTCACCCTCTGGGTTAGCGTTGGGAACCCGTTTCGGAGCCATCCTGAAAGAGATGACCACGAATCAGCAATTGATTGAAAGAAGGTATAAGCTGAAACAACAGATTGAAATGCAACATAGTCTTCACAAGAATCATTCGAACAAGAGGAACGAATGAAATTCTCCATTAAATGATAACATCAATCTTCACGAGAAGCCACATAGGGGACAAAAGGTAAAATAAGAAAAAAAAACAAGGTACAGACGGGAACAAACACAAGATAGGAGCTTCGTTCTAACATCTTTGTGCTGAAAGCTTATGAACGCGTTACGAAAGGGTTTTGCAATCCCCGGATCAGCATAGCCAAGGACCCTTTAAGATGCAACTCCCGATCGGAACATCGGTCATAAAACCACTTCACTCAATGTACAACCCCGAACTCGCTAACCTGTATTCGTTGGAAGAATGCCTACGATCTACTGGATAAACCCACCTATTAATTTCCGAAAGATTCCAGTTATGCAATCAGGTGTTGGGGATACAGGGGAAGCACCGCACAATCAACTCTAAACCTACATCCAGCTGTATCCATCCTTCAACACATAACCAGTCTTTCTCGGAAACTGCCTACCTCGGACCTTCGAAAAGCATCCACTATACCAAGCTATGGCAATACTCCCGAACTACCTCCCCAGTACTGGGTGATGTCGGGGTTATCTTGCCACTAACCGTATAGGAGAGATTTTCGATGTCGGACGTCTTAAGTATTTAGTACTGCCGCGATATGCTTGTGACGACAATACCCCGAAGCTCAACTCCCCGGGACACTGCCACAACCCCTAATGTCAGGAGGCATCAAGAACAATATTCTCGTCACAAGAACATCGAAACAATCCCACAATACTCGCGAGATTCCTAAAAAAAAATTGGTGCAATTTTTGAAGATAGAAGAGACAAGAGTAGTCGTCAGGAGTCCTCACCAGAGAGAAAGGGGAAGAGAAGCAAAGAAATCCTACTCTCCGATATAAATATAGGACTCAAAATATTTTTAGTGTGTGCCTAGACTCGACCGTCAACGATTCGATCAATCAGTGGGGGCTCCTAGGTCGGAGAAGGCTCTGAATACCAACTTGTAATGCCCAGGATGGGACTATATCTCCTACGTGTCGAGGCACGACTTAGAGACATAACCCCATGCTGGAATGATCGCAAGTTTGGTACCTTTGCACAACTCATGTAAAAGATGGGGATGGAAAACATAAAATAGTTGGCTTACACTCGCCACGTCACACAAATACATTACATGTTCAAATCATCATACAATAAAACATCACAGCCCTCTAAGGGTAAAATCCAAATGGCAAGATACCAAACATAATTTAAATCCACAGGTCGGATCGAATCCTAGCAGAAGTCTCCACTACTGATCATCAAGATAACGAACATAGTAACGACAACACTCCTCGTCGAACTCCCAGTCTAGCTCGGTGCCATCACCTGGATAGCTCACCATCGGACCTGCATCTGGTGTGGTGAAGTAACTGTGAGCCACAGAGGACTCAGCAATCCCGTTCCCGGGTAACATGACTATTTAAGCCTTGGGTGTGGATAAGGATGAAGAAAAGAATAAGAGTCTACAGCAGCAACTAGCACTAGCATACGTGAAAGAGTGCGAGAAGAGAAGTACCTCGGTCGAGAGATGATCACGAAGTGATCCGAGACTAATCAAGTCAAACATAACCCCACCGTGTTCATCTCCCGAATCCCTTTCGGAAAATGACAGTCACGGTACGCACGCTGGTAGTGTATTAGAACATGGTGTCAAGTTATCTACAACCGGATATTAACAAGCTCCCATCTGCCACATAACCACGGGCACGGCTTTTGAAAGTTCATAACCCTGCAGGGGTGTTCCAACTTGGCCCATGACAAGTCCACGATCCGCGGAGTCGCAACTCCAAGGTGGGATGACCCGAGTATTCTCGGAATCCCGTGCTCAAGATACTCCGAACTAAGGTAAGGCTAATCCAGTAAATCCTCCCGGCGTGCCGACACCCTGATAGTAGCCGCGCGTATCTAGTCTCAGGCCATGACCGGATGAGCAGTACGTACAGATACCAAAGATCCCAGCGAACTGGGTGGCATCCGCAAGTGGCTCTAGTTTGGACCAACACTCAAATCGAGCACTGGCCCAGGGGGGTTGAATTAATTAGTCCTCGGGTTAATTACTCCCCCGGTAAGTTTTTAGTTGTTTAGGCGAATAGTACCAATGTTGGGACTTGCTGGAAAAGACTTAGCACTTAGCGGTTTATCGAGGGGGTCCCATAAACCCCAACCGTGTTAGGAACGCATAATCAAGGAACATAACACCGGTTTAAACGGTTCCTAGCGGCATGAGTGGAACAAATCACCAAGCAAAAGGCTTAGCCTTCCACCCATTGCCAATATATAGATGATTTCAGTTTAAGCATTTATATAGTGTGATATAACCCAACAAACTTCAACATGAAGCAAGCATCTTCAACTTCACCTGCAACTAGCAATGCTATAAGAGGGGGTTGAGCGAAGCGTACTTAGCCATTCAACGGTTTGCATAGGTAGGGTGGTTAAACAGGTTCATGGTTACAAGTAGGAGGCTGACAGGAAAACATGGGCATCGAGGCAAAACTATAGAGCGATACTCTAGCAATAGGCAAAGATAGTAATGTTATCGGGGTTCGGTCATCTTGCCTCAAGAGTTGTCGATAGGATCGAAAGAGGGGTCCTCGTGCTCAACCTCAGTAGTAACCTCGTGCTCGTACTCGTACTCGGTCTCAGCTTCCGGCTCTAAACAATACAATCACACAAGGCACGAATCAACAAGATGCAATGCGCACACAAAAATGATGGATGCATGATGGATGCACTAAGGAAGCACACGGAGCACGGAAAATAGCACTCAAGCAAAATACTTCCAAACTAGATAACAATAGGATATTATGAATCTACACGGAAAATCAATCAAGTTTCATATAAGACTTGCTGAAAACGGAGCTACGGGCTAAAAGTTATACCCGAAACAAGAAATATGCGAAAGCTGAAAAATACAACAACATAGCAACTTCGGAGCACTAGATAAATAAGCTACAGCACTCAAACATCATGGCAAAGAGCATGAACATAAACTAGACATATCCTACAGCAAATAAGTCCATAGGTGCACCCCCAAAGGAGCCACAGATCAATAGCAACAAGCTATGACATATTGAACTTGACAACAAAATCCTGACAGCAGTAATTTATTGCAACTTTGGAGCAAAAGTTAAATATGCTACAGCCACTCAAATAAGCATGTGAGAGCATGAATGGAAATCCAACAATATATACTACAAGGAACCATCAAGAGTCACCCCAAAACTATCATGGTTTGTCCTAGAACAACAAGCAAACATGGCATCTGGAAATTACAAATTCCAGACTTAGTGAAATTTCACTAAGTGTTAAAACAGCAGTTTCATCATGGCATCTTTGAGAGAAAGTTTAAGTCACCTCAAAACTAAACATGGCAAGTGGTAAGCACCACATCAAATTACACATGATGGTGATTCCGAAACATACAAGCTTGCATCATGGAGGTAAACACAACGATAGCAATGAGCTCAACAAGATGGCATCTCATAACAAGTTAAACAACATCACAGCCACATGGCATTTTGCAACAAAGATAAACATGGCAAGATTAATTCTACCTTGCAAGTCTAAGCAATCATCATGTAGAGCATGGCAAGACGAACACGTGGACATGTCATTTGCATCATTCGGATAAACGAGCTAAAAGTTATCACTATGCAAAGATGGCATAAAAACATCACTAACAGCAGTTTATAACGGGATGCACTCTTGCAATGAATATTTAAGCACCTAGATGATCTCAAACATGCATGGCACAAAGGAATGAAACGTAGAGCAAGTCACCACGAACGTCTGGACATGTCATTTGCGCAAAACGGACCACCACACAAAAAGTTATCACAGTTCTAATATTGCATCAGAGAAGGAAAAACTGGGACTTAGGGATTGAAATCAACCTAGATCTGAAAACACACGGGCCTCGGGCGGAGAGGCGGCCCGGGATCTGCACGGCTGGATCTGGCGGCCCGCAATGCGGCTCGGCTGGGCCCGGCGGTGCTGAGTGGGCCGAAGGGAGGCGGCGGCCTGCGGCTGGAGGGAGGAACTGGCGCGGCCTCCGGCTCGGGCCTCTGGGGCGATCGGCGCGGAGTGGAGAAGGCGGCCCAGCGGCCCGCGGGTGGTGCGGCTGGAAGCGAGGGCGATCTGCGGAAGGGGGAGGCCTTGGGCCGATGCGGGAGAGAGGCCGACGCGGCGGCTGATGCGGTGGAGGCCTCGCTGGAGAGGATCGGGGGTCGGCGGCTGGGGCGTTGACCGGATCGCTGGATCGAGATCGATCCCAGCACGCGGCGGCGCGCTCGATGCTTGCAGAGCTGGGCTTCCTTCGAGGAGATCGGCGGGCGACACCGAAGGAGATCCCGCCGGTGGGGTCAGCTGCAGGAGGGCCCGCGGCGATGAGGGGATGCGGGGTGAGGAGAGGGCGCCGGAGTGAGGTGAGGTGAGGTGTCTCCGGCGAGGTGGAGGAACTCCGGCGAACTTCCGGCAAAACTCCGGCGAGGTGGAGGTGGCTGGAGGAAGGAGAAGGTGGGGGCTAGGGTTTCCTTAATTTGGGGCAAAATTTGGGGGAGTGGACAAATATATAGGCACAAGAAGCTAGGGTTGTCTAATTGGGGTGTGGTTTTCGGCCACACGATCAGATTTGGATGGCCTAGATGAAGGGAATGGTTAGGAGTGGTTTGGTGGGCTGTTGGAGGGGTGTCTTGGGCCTCAAAGTGGAGGCACTTTGAGCCCACGAGAATAATTGTTGGGGTAGCAAACGGACTTGAAACGCGACGAGATTTGACAGGCGGGTTACACAAACCAAAACAACAACACACGACAAGTCTCGCGCCAAACCGGTAACGTTACACGACCAAACACCAAAGTAGGCCTACGGGACGCCACGGGCACGTGAGGGAGCTCCGGAACGCGAAACGGACAACGGGAAGGAACGCGTGGAACCGGATGCAAACGACAACACAAATGCAATGCGATGCATATGACTACATTATATGAATGAATGCCACACACGCACACAACAAAACGACGAAAACCCGAAAGACAAAGAACCCGAAATGGAATTGATGAAGCGAGCGATATATTATATGCCCAAAAGGGAAAGTATTACATCCGGGGCATTACAGCTTCCCTCGCCGCCGAGCCTCTCCTCCGCCCCTCGCCGCCGGTCCCTCGTCACCGACCGCCGCCGCCGCAAGCGCCAGACCGCGCCCCGCCGCCGACCGGCCTCCTCCACGCCGACCCTCGCCGCCGGCCGGGCCCCCAGCGCCGCCACCCGACGGGACCAACGCCGCCGCCCTCGAAGGATCGAGGAGGAGCCTCGATCGGGCTCGATCCACGCGATCTGGCGGCCTGCGAACCCTGACGGGCCGATGGATCCGACCCGGCGCCCGCTGCCCGATCCGCGACCCGTTTGACCCAGATCTGCGCCCGTTTGACCGCAGCAGGTTGACTTCGTGTTTTTCTTCTAAGTCCCTAGTGTTTTTCAGTGTCTGATGCATATTTGTGACGAGGATATCTTTTACTGTGCATGTCCGTTTTGTGTGTATGATATGTCAAAATGATCGTGGTGACATGTACTATGTTTTGTTCCTTTGTGTCATGCATGTTTGAGATCATCTAGATGTCTTAATCTTCATGAGAAGAGTGCTACTTGTTATAAACTGCTGCTATTAGTTGTTTTCATGCCATGTTTGCAATGTGATAACTTGGTGCATGTTTCTCCAAATGAAGCACATGATATGTCCACATGTTCATCATGAGTTGCTCTACATGTTGGTTGCTTTAGCTTGCATGATAGATTTCATATTGCCATGTTTATCTCCTTTGCAAAAGTGCTTGTGGCTGTTATGTTGTTAAACTTGTTACGAGATGCCTAGTTGAGGAGATCGTTGTTATTGATGTGATTGTCCCCTTGATGCATGCTTATATGTTTTGGACTCCCCATCATGTGTACTTTGCTGTGGTGCAAACCACTTGCCATGTTATGCTTTGAGGTGACTTAAACTTGCTCACAAACATGCCATGATATTACTGTTGTTTTAACACTTAGTGAAACTTCACTAAATCTGGAATCTGTAATTTCCAGATGCCATGTTTGCTTGTTGTTCTAGGCAAATCCATGATAGTTTTGGGGTGACTCTTGATGATTCCTTGTTGTATATGTTGTTGGCTATCCATTCATGCTCTCACATGCTCATTTGGGTTGCTGTAGCATATTTAATTCTTGCTCCCAAGTTGCTATAAAATATTGCTGTCAGGTTTTTGTTGTCATGTTCAAAATGTTATAGCTTGTTGCTATTGATCCATGCCTCCTTGGGAGATGCTCCAATGGAATTGTTTGTTGTAGGATATGTCTACTTTATGTCCATGCTCCTTGTCATGATGTTTGAGTGATGTAGACTATATATTTCTTGCTCCAATGTTGCTATGTGGCTGTTAATTTCAACTTTTGCATGTTTCTTGTTTCGGGTGTATCTTTTAGACCGTTGCTCCGTTTTGGGCAAGTCCTATATGAAACTTGTGTGATTTTGCATGTAGATTCATATTATCCTCTTGTTATCATGTTTTGAAGTATCTTGCTTGTTGCATATTGTCATGTTCCTTGTGTTGTATCTCTGTGCTTCCTATGTTGACTTTCTGTGCTTCCAAAGTGCATCTGCAATGCTTCCTTAGTGCATCAGTCATGCATCATGTGGTTTGCGCATTGCATCTTGTTTGATTTCGTGCCTCGTGTGTTTTGTGTTGAGTAGAGCCGGAAGCCGAGAACGAGTACGAGAACGAGGTTACTACCGAGGTTGAGAACGAGGAGCTCTCTTACGATCCCATCGATGACTCGACAAGCAAGATGACATGACCCGGATATCATTACTATCTTTTCCTATTGCTAGAAGTCTCGCTCTATAGCTTTTGCCTCGATGCCCATGTTTTCCTGTCAGCCTCCTATTGTAACCATGAATCTGTTTAACCACCCTACCTATGCAAACCTTTGATTGGCTAAGTAAGCTTCGCTCAGCCCCTCTTATAGCATTGCTAGTTGCAGGAGAAGATTGAAGATTCTTGCTTCATGTTGAAGCTTGTTGGGATATCACACTATATAAATTCTTAAATGAAATCATCTATATATTGGTAATGGGTGGAAGGCTAAGCCTCTTGCTTGGTGATTTGTTCCACTCATGCCGCCCTAGGAACCGTATAAACAGGTGTTATGTTCCTTGATTATGCGTTCCTCACACGGTTGGGGTTATGGGACCCCCTCGATAAACCGCTTAGCGCTAAGGCTTTTCCAGCAAGTCCCAACATTGGTACTCCATTTGCCTAATAACTAAAAACTTGCATAGGGACTAGCTATCCCTTTTTATTTAATCAACAACCCCCGGGCCAGTGCTCCACATGAGTGTTGGTCCGAACCGAGCAGACTGCGGGGCCACCTCGGGGAAACCCGAGGTATTTGGTATTCACCTGTAGGATGACTCATCCGGTCGTGGCCTGAGACTAGATACGCGCGGCTACTGTCAGGGTGTCGGCACGCCGGGAGGACTTGCTGGATTAGTCTTACCTTAGTCGGAGTATCTTGAGCACGGGATTCCGAGGATACTCGGGCCTTCCCACCTTGGAGTTGTGACTCCGCCGATCGTGGCCTTGTCATGGGCCAAGTTGGAACACCCCTGCAGGGTTATGAACTTTCGAAAGCCGTGCCCGCGGTTATGTGGCAGATGGGAATTTGTTAATATCCGGTTCTAGAAAACTTGACACCATGTTCAGAATACACTACCAGCATGAGTACCGTGACGATCATTTTCCTAAAAGGGTTCGGGAAGTGAACACGGTGGGGTTATGTTTGACTTGCTAGTTAGGATCACTTCGTGATCATCTTATCGTCCGAGGCACTTCTCTTCTCGCTCTCTTTTACGTAAGTTAGTGCTAGTGCTGCTGCAACCTCTTGTTCTTTCTTCAACCTTGTTCCACACCCAAGGCTTGGATAGTTGTGTTACCCGGTAACGGGATTGCTGAGTCCTTTGTGGCTCACAGATTCTACACCACACCAGATGCAGGTACTATGGTGAGCTACACAGGCGATGGCACCGAGCTAGACTGGGAGTACGACGAGGAACGTAGCCGTTACTATGTGCACTATCCTATTGATCAGTAGAGGTTTCTATTAGGGGCGATCTAGACCTGTGGCTTTATGTATGTTTGGTATCTTTCTTTTGGATCTTCACCCGTAGACGGGTTGTGATGTTTATTTTGGATGATGTTTGGATATGTAATGAATTGTGTGACGTGGCGAGTGTAAGCCAACTATCTTTTCGCTTTCATCCCTATTTTTACATGAGATGTGCAAAGATACCAAACTTGAGATCATTCCAGAATGGGCTCATACCTTTGAGTCATGCCTCGACACGTAGGAGGTATAGTCCCATCCTAGGCATTACACATATGGGCTAGGTGTCAACATGGGTTTTGCTCACTGGAATGTGCTCTACATGATAGACTTATTTTCATGCCATGATATGTCTTGAGATGTGTAATGCCCGAGATGTAACACTTTCCCTATATGGCAATATATAAACTTTGGCTTCATCATTTCCGTTCTGGGTTCTTCTTCTTTTCGGGTTCTTCGTTTTGTCGTGTGCGTGTGTGCATTTCATCCATGTCATGTTGTCATGTGCATTGCATTGCATTTGTGTTGTCACTTGCATACGGTCCCACTCGTCTCATCCCATTGTCCGTTTCGAGTTCCGAGGCTCTCACACGTGCCCTTGGCATCCCCTAGTGCTTCTTTCGTGTGTGGCCGTGTAACGTTTCCGGAATGGCGTGAGACTTGTCGTGCGATGTTGTTTTGATACGTGTAGGTCGCCTGTCAAGTTTCGTCGCGTTTGGAGTTCGTTTGGTACTCCAACGGTTAACCTAGTAGACTAAAAGAACCTCTTCTTTGAGGCCCAAGACCCCCTCCACAACAGCCCACCAACCTAGCACAACCCTTCCCATCATCTCGGTCGTCGAATTGTGATCGCGTGGCCGAAAACCGCTCCCCATTTGGACTCTCCTAGCTCCTTATGCCTATAAAAACGTCCCCCCTTGCCATTTTTCGTCCCAAAAAAACCCTAGATCCAACCCTCCACCCCCGAGCCGGACATGTCCGACCACCGGCGGACACGTCCAGCCGACGGCCGGACCAATCGCGTGCGGACACGTCACCGCCGCCGCTCCCCACCGCGCCGGCCCGCCGCGGGCCCGCCGCCGCCGCCGTTCCGGGCCGCGCCCCCGCGCGCCCCTCCGCTCTCCGCCGCCGCACGGGACCTCCGCCGCCGGCCGCCGCGCTCGCCAGCGCTGGCTGCCGCACCGCCGGATCCGCCGCCCTCCACCGAGTTCGCGACGCCCGAATCCCGTCTTCAGCGCCCTCTGTCGCGCCTTCGGAGCAGCCGCGCCGCGGCCTCCTCCAGCGACCCCTCGCCGCCGGGCGCCCAGGGGCCAGCCGCCGGCCGCCGCCCCTCGCTCCTCCGGCCGGAGCCGCCGCCCGCCGGTCCACCGAAGCCCGATCTGATCTGAGCCGTGGGCTCGAAACACTAACGGGTCGCACCCGTTTGACCCGCACCCGCAACTGCTTCCGCGCCCGGCCCGCGTTGACCCGCGTGGATCCGATCTGAGGTTGACTCTTGTTTCTTTTGCTAAGTCCTTTTAGTTATTTTTAATTGTCTGATGCATTCTTGTGATGGCAATAACTTTTACTGTGTGCTTGTCCGTTTTGTGCATATGATATGTCAAAATGATCGTGGTGACGTGTACTATGTTTTGTTCCATTGTGTCATGCTTGTTTGAGTCCATCTAGATGTCTTAATCTTCATGACGAGAGTGCTACTTGATATAAACTGCTGCTACTTGTTATTTTCATGCCATGTTTGAGATGTGATAACTTGGTGCATGTTTATCCAAATGAAGCAAATGAGATGTCAAAATGTTCATCATGAGATGCTCTACATGTTGGTTGCTATAGCATGCATGTTAGAGTTCATATTGCCATGTTTGTCTCTGTTGAAAAGTGCCTATGGCTGTTAGGTTTTGTAACTTGTTACGAGATGCCTAGTTGAGGAGCTCGTTGCTATTGTTGTGTTTGTCCCCATGTCACATGCTCATATGTTTTAGATTCCCCATCATGTGTTCTTTGCTGTGGTGCAAACCATTTGCCATGTTATGCTTTAAGATGACTTAAACATGCTCGCAAACATGCCATGATAATATTACTGTTTTAACACTTGGTGAAATTTCATTAAGTCTGGAATCTGTCTTATCCTGATGCTATGTTTGCTTAATGCTCTAGGCAAATCCATGTTAGTTTTGGGGTGGCCATTGATCATTCCTTGTTGTATATGTTGTTGTCTATCCATCCATGCCATCACTTGCTCATTTGGCTTGATGTAGCTTATTTAATTCTTGCTCCCAAGTTGCTATAAAATATTGTTGTCAGGTTTTTATTGTCATGTTCAAAATGTTGTAGCTTGTTGCTATTGATCCATGCCTCCTATGGAGATGCTCCATTGGAGTTGTTTGTTGTAGGATATGTCTACTTCATGTCCATGCTTCTTGTCACCATGTTTGAGTGCTTTAGAGTATATATTTCTTGCTCCAAAGTTGCTATGTGGCTGTTAATTTCAGCTTTGCTTTGTTTCTTGTTTCGAGTGTATCTTTTAGTCTGTTGCTCCATTTTGAGCGTGCCCTACATGAAACTTCTGTGGTTTTGCATGTAGATTCATAATATATTATTGTTTACATGTTTGGAGTATGTTTTCTTGATGTTTGGGTGCATCTTGCACCGTTGCCATGATTATCTTGTTTTGATCATATCTTCTAGACCGTAGCTCCGTTTTAAACAAACTTTATATGAAACTTGACTAGAACTTCGCGTAGATTATCATGGTGCATGTTAACTTGCTGTTTAACAACTTTAACTTAAGGTTTGTTCAGATCTGGACTAATTTCAAACTATGCATATGAGGTCTTACCGGATTTGTCTTATGTAGTTTCCGGCCTCATTTAAACTTGTTGTTCTTATATTGTTTCTCTGTGCTTCCTACCTTGCCATGTTTTGCATCCTATATAGATCTGTCTTGCATCCTACTTGCTTGAGCATATTGTCTTGTTCTTGTGATTGTTCTGGTGTGCTTCCTATGTTGTCATGTTGTGCATCCTAAGTGCATCTGCAGTGCATCCTAAGTGCATCATACGTGCATCCTGTAGTTTGCGCATTGCACCTTGTTTGATTTCGTGCCTTGTGTGTTCTTGTGTTGAGTAGAGCCAGAAGTCGAGACTGAGTACGAGAACGAGGTTACTACCGAGGTTGAGAACGAGGAGCCGTCTTATGATCCCATCGACGACTCGACGGGCAAGATGACCTGACCCAGATATCATTACTATCTTTGCCTATTGCTAAGTCTCACTCTTTAGATTATTGCCTCGATGCCCATGTTTGTTTGTCAGCCTCCTATTGTAACCATGAATCTGTCTAACCACCCAACCTAGCAAACCATTGTTTGGCTACGTAGGCTTCGCTCAGCCCCTCTTATAGCATTGCTAGTTGCAGGAGAAGATTTGAAGATTCTTGCTTCATGTTGAAGTTATATTGGGATATCACACTATATATCTATTAAATGAAATCGTCTATATATTGGTAATGGGTGGAAGGCTAAGCCTCTTGCTTGGTGATTTGTTCCACTCATGCCGCCCTAGGAACCGTATAAACCAGTGTTATGTTCCTTGATTATGCGTTCCTCACACGGTTGGGGTTATGGGACCCCCTCGATAAACTACTTAGCGCTAAGTCTTTTCCAGCAAGTCCCAACATTGGTACTCCATTTGCCTAATAACTAAAACTGGCATAGGGCCTTGCAAACTCGAGTTCTTAATCAACAACCCCCGGGCCAGTGCTCCACATGAGTGTTGGTCCAAACTGGGCAGACTGCGGGGCCACCACGAGGAAACTCGAGGATTGGTATATACCTATAGGCTGACCTATTCGGTCGTGGCTTGAGACTAGATACGTGCGGCTACTGTCAGGGTGTCGGCACGCCGGGAGGATTTGCTGGATTAGTCTGACCTTAGTCGGAGTATCTTGAGCACGGGATTCCGAGAATACTCGGGCCTTCCCACCTTGGAGTTGCGACTCCGCGGATCGTGGGCTTGTAATGGGCCAAGTTGGAACATCCCTGCAGGGTTTAGAACTTTCGAAAGCCATGCCCGCGGTTATGTGGTAGAAGGGAATTTGTTAATATCCGGTTGTAGAAAATTTGACACCATGTTCAGAACACACTCCCAGCGTGAGTAACCGTGACGGTCATTTTCCGAAAAGGGGTTCGGGAAGTGAACACGGTGGGGTTATGATTGACGTGCTTAGTTAGGATCACTTCGTGATCACTTTGACGCTCATGGCACTTCTTTTCTCGCTCTTATTACGTAAGCTAGTGCTATTGCAGCTGCAGCCTTTTATTCTTTCTTCAGCCTTGTTCCACACCCAAGGCTTAGATAGTTGTGTTACCCGGGAACGGGATTGCTGAGTCCTCCGTGGCTCACAGATTCTACACCACACCAGATGAAGGTACTCAGGTGAACTACTCAGGTGACGGCACAGAGCTGTACTGGGAGTACGATGAAGAACGTAGCCGATACTATGTGCACTATCCCGATGATCAGTAGTGGTTTCTACTAGGGGCGATTCAGACCTGTGGCTTTATGTATTTTGGTATCTTTCATTTGGATCTTCACCCGTAGTCGGGTTGTGATGTTTTGGATGATGTTTTGCTATGTAATATATTGTGTGACATGGTGAGTGTAAGCCAACTATCTCCTTTTGCAATTTCATCCCTATTTGTACATGAGTCGTGCAAAGATACCGAACTTGAGATCACTCCAGAATGGGCTTATACCTTTAAGTCGTGCCTCGACACGTAGGAGGTATAGTCCCATCCTGGGCATTACAAGATGAGTGCAACAAGCTTGTTAACATGCCATCATGATGTTAAATTTCTGCTAAGGTTGAATCTATTAATTTTTATGCCATGTTTCCATGAGGCCACCGTTATTGTTGTGCATGGTTAGATTTGTCCAGTGGGTGTTACTTGATGTATATGTTATGCTCTAGCTATCCATGCTCTTGTTTGCCATGATGCCTTGCTATAGCTTGCTGTTTTCATGCTCTCAAGTTGCTATAAAATGTTTTTGTCAGTATGTTATCAACAAGCTCAGTTTTGCCATGCAAATAGTTAGTGTTTTATGCATCCTATGACCATGTTCTTGCCATGAGTAGCTTCACAAACATGTCTACTTGCTGTTGGTTATATTCACATGCCATGCTATGCTTTCAGTTGAGTTGCACAAGCTTGCAAGCATGCCTACTTGTCGTTGTTGCTGCCGTGCCTTGTAATTTTCACTAAGTCTGAGAAATCTGTTAACTTATTGAATCTTGCCATGCTTGTTTAATTGTGTTCTAGCAAGTTTTTAGGTGTGCTCTAAGTTCATGCTTGTTAAGAATCATGTCTATTTCACATCCATGCCTCTTGTCTTCATGTTTGGGTGTTGTAGCATATTTAAATCTTGCTCCAAAGATGACATGTTGCTGTTTACTGCAGTTTTGCTTGCCATTTGCAAACCGTGCATCCGTTTCCCATGATCTTTATATCGTTTTCGACTGAAATCTTCCCCGCTTTCCAGTGGCTTGCTTGGTTTCCCAAGATGAAGCCATTTCCATCATCTTCTGCATAGGCTCGAGAGCATCCTCATGCATACGCACATCATACTTGCATTCCATGACATGTCTTGCATCATGTTGATTGTGCATTGCACCGTGATTGATCTTGTACCATTGTTGTGCTCTTGTGTTGGGTAGAGCCAGGAGCCGATACCGAGTTCGAGGATCTTGTCGAGACTGAGTTTGAGGAGCCGTCTTACCATCCCATCGACGACTTACCAGGCAAGATGATGTTCCTCGATATCACCTCTATCTTTTCCTATGCTAGTTGTCTCGCTCTTTAGCTATGCCTCGATGCCTATTCTTGTCTTGTCAGCCTCCTATGTTGCCATGAAACACTCTAACCGCCTTCCTAGCAGACCGTTGATTGGCTAAGTATGCTTTTGCTCAGCCCCTCTTATAGTGTTGTTAGTTGCAGGTGAAGTTTGAAGATTGCTCCATGTTCGGACTTGTTTATTGGGATAACACGATATATATATCTTATTTAAATTAATGCACATATATATTGGTAATGGGTGGAAGGCTTGACCTTCTGCTTGGTGTTTTGTTCTACTCATGCCACCTTAGGACCCGATAAACCGGTGTTATGTTCCTTGTTTTTGCGTTCCTAACACGGTTGGGGTTTATGGGCCCCCCTTGATAATTCGCACTGCTTAAAGCTTTTCCAGCAAGGCCCAACATTGGTACTACATCTGCCTAACAACTAAAACTTGCATAGGGAGTTATAAATCCAAGTTCTTAATCAACAACCCGGGCCAGTGCTCCTCATGAGTGTTGGTCCAAACTGGGCAGACTGCGGGGCCACCACGAGGGAACTCGAAGATTGGTATGTACCTATAGGCTGTCCCATCCGGTCGTGGCCTGAGACGAGATACGCGCGGCTACTATCAGGGTGTCAGCACGCCGGGAGGTCTTGCTGGATTAGTTTTACCTTTGTCGCGATATATTGAGCACGGGGTTCTCAGAATACTCGGGTCTTCCCAATTTGGAGTTGCGACTCCGTAGACCGTGAGCTTGTGATGGGCTAAGTTGGGACACTCCTGGAGGGTTCTGAACTTTCGAAAGCCGTGCCCGCGGTTATGTGACAGATGGGAATTTGTTAATATCCGGTTGCAGATAACTTGACACCATATCCTTAAGAATACACTACATGTGTGAGTACCGTGATGGTCTCTTTTCGAAGGGGTTTTGGAAAGTGAACACGATGGGGTTATGGTTGAACGTGAGTAGCTAGGATCACTTCTTGATCAACTTTGGCGACCGTTGGCACATATTCTCATCTCGCTCTGAATTCGTATGCTAGTTGCTTAGTGCTTGCTGCAAACACTTTATTACCTCTCCACACCTAAAGGCTTTGTTAGTTTTGATACCCGGGAATGGGATTGCTGAGTCCTTGTGACTCACAGATTACAACACACACCAGATGCAGGTACAGCCAAGTACGATGCAGGAGATGGATTAGAACTTCACTGGGAGTTCGATGAAGAGCGTGGTCGTTTCTATGTTACGCATCCCGATGATCAGTAGTGGTTCCTACTAGGGGCGATCATGACTTGTGTTTGTGGTATCTTTTCTCGTTTGGATTTCATCTGTAGACGGACCCTGTGTCATCGGGATGAATGTATGCTATTGTATTCATTGTGCAAAGTTCTTTTACATGAGTTGTGCAAAGATACCACGCATGCGATGATTCCAGAATGCGCTTATGTCTCTAAGTCGTGCCTCGACACGTAGGAGATGTAGTTGCATCCTGGGCATTACAAGTTGGTATTCAGAGCCTTCTTCGACCTAGGAGCCCCTTGATTGATCGAACCGCTGACGGTTGAGTCTAGGCACACACACACACAAAATGTTTGAGTCCTATATATATCGGAGAGTAGGATTTCTTTTTACTCCTCATCCCTTCGTCGCTCTTGTGAGGACTCCTGACGTTGTTTTAACTTCACTATTCTCAAAATTTCACCAATTTTTTTAGGATCACGCTGGTATTGTTTGGATTGTTCCGATATCTTTGTGACGAGAACATTGTTCTTGGTGCCTCCTGTCATTTAGGGGTTGTGGCAGTGTCCCGAGGAATTGAGCTCCGAGGTGTTGTCGTCACAAATGTATCGTTGAGGCGGCCGACATCGAAAACTCTTCTATGCATGTCTGGTGGTGAGATAACCCCGACGTCACCCAGTACTTGGGGGGATAGTTCTGGAGTATTGCCATAGCTAGTATAGAGGATGCGTTTCGAAGGTCCGAGGTAAACAGTTTCCGAAGGTGCCTGGTTATGTGTTGACGGATGGATACAGCTGGATGAAGGATTTATTAGTTGAGTGATATGCAGTGCTTCCCCTATATCCCCAACACCAGATTGCATAACCGGAAAGGTTTGGGAAGGTGGGATTCAAGTAGCTCTTAGGTAATCTTCCAATGGGTGCATGATATGAGGTTGGGGTTCAACATCTAGTGGAGAGGCTATCATGGGCGTTGTTGCACTAGGGGGTTGCGTCTTAAAGGATCCTTGGCTATGCTGATCCGGGGATTGCAAGGCCCTTTGTAACATGTGCCATGGGGCATTCAGCACGAACATGTGGGACGAAACCTATATTATGTATTTGTTCCATCTATTACCTTGTTGTTTTATTCTATCATTTTGTTCTCCCAAGTGGCTTCTCGACAAGTTGATGTACCATTAAGGTATGGAATTCATTCGTTCAATTTTGTTCGGATGTTCTTTGTGAAGACTATATGTTGCAAATATCTAGCCGTTGATTCAACTTATCTATTATTTTCTTCAATGGCTAACAGTTGTCATCATCTTCAGGATGTCACCTAAGAAAGTTCCTAGCCAAAACCCAGAGGGTGAAGAAGAGCGTCCACCTTCCCCTCCTCCTTTGTCTGAGGCATGGAGAGAGATTGTGCAGGAAACCAATCAGAACACCCAGATGCTCATGCAGATGATGCAGAGTTTCCAAGCCAATCAAGCAAATCAAGGCAATCAAGGGAACCAAGGCCAAGGAAATCTGTTCAATCAACCTCACTTTGCGACTCTGAACCAATTCCTGGCAAAACATCCCAAGTCTTTCAGTAACTGTGTGGATTCGCTAGATGTTGAAGATTGGATCACACACATCAAGAAGCATTTCGAGTGCAGTAACGTCAAACCTGAGGATTATGTCAAGTTTGCCACTTTCCAACTCAAAGATCAAGCTGCAGATTGGTGGCAACAGTACAAAGACTCCAGAGTGGGTCGTGAGATCTCGTGGACTGACTTCTGCCACGATTTCCGTTCTCATCACATCCCTACCAGTGTCATTGAAGGCATGCGTGAGCAATTCCGCAATCTGAAGCAAGACACCATGTCTGTCTACCAATACAATGTCAAGTTCCAGAATCTTGCCCGTTATGCGAAGCAAGACATCCCCGATGCCAAGAGCAAAATCTACCAGTTCCGAGGTGATCTGAAAGATGAACTCCAACTTGCACTCACTTTGTTCGAGCCAGAGGAATTTGATCAATTCTACAACATGGCTCTCAAGCAAGAGGCAGCTCAGCTCAAGTGTGAAGCTTCCAAGAAGAGTATAAGAGATGTTGTTCGCTCCTCCTCTTCCTCTCAAGTGGTCGCCAAGCAGCAGAAGTTCTGGTTCCCGCCTCCTCCAGTGCTCCGTCCTCCGACTCAAAACAAGCACTCAGGTGGTCGTGGATTTTCCCACCCACCCAACCCAAGCAACTAGTCCCAGTCTCAGTTCCAAGCTCCAAGACCAAGTGTTCCTCCTTCCCGTCCAGTTTCAGAGGTCACTTGCTACAAATGTGGTCTCAAGGGTCACTATTCCAACAAGTGCACCAACCAGAGGCGCCATCCGCCTCCTCCACCTGTCAGCAATGATATTGTCAAGCACAATCCCAAGCATGCAAGAGTGAACCCGATGAATGCAGCTCAGCAGAGAATTCTTCTGATGTGATAATTGGTAATCTTCCAGTTAACTTTGAACCTGCAAAAGTCTTGTTTGATTCTGGTGCATCACTTTCCTTCATATCATATCCATTTGCATCTAATCACAACGTGGACACAATGGCTTTGCCAAAGGAGTTATCAATTATTTCTCTGGGCAAACACATGACTTCTAATTTGATGGCTCCGGATATATCTATTCATATGGGCGATTACAGTTTTCTAGTTTCCCCGGTTATTCTCGGTAACTCGGACATTGATCTTATTCTTGGGATGGATTGGCTCTCTAAGCATGATGCTCTTATTGATTGTGCAAACAAGGAAGTCAATCTAACTCATCCTTCCGAAGACGTGATTATCTTCCCATCTCGAGATAACACAATCAAGCTATTCTCTCTCAATGACAAGGGCGAGATTAATGCCATTTCCCATATTCCGGTGGTTTGTGAATATGAGGATGTTTTCCCTGAAGAGCTTCCAGGCATGCCTCCCAACCGTCCAGTTGAATTCATCATTGAACTTGAACCTGGTACCGAGCCAGCCTGTCAACGTCCGTACAAGCTTTCTCCTAAAGAGTTGAAGGAGCTGAAGAAACAACTCGATGAGCAAGAACGAATGGGTCTGATAAGACCAAGTACTTCTCCTTGGGGCTGTGGTGTTCTTTTTGTCAAGAAGAAGGATGGTACGGAACAATTGTGCGTTGATTACCGGCCATTGAACAAGAAGACAATTAAGAATAAGTACCTGCTCCCCAACATTAATGAATTGTTCGAGCAGCTCAAAGGAGCCAAGTTTTTCTTGAAGCTTGATCTTCGGATGGGCTACCATCAAATTTGTATCCGTGAAGAGGATATTCCCGAGACCGCATTCAGAACAAGGTATGGCTCCTACGAGTACACAGTCATGTCTTTCGGGCTTGCAAATGCTCCACCCACTTTCTCTCGGATGATGCACTTCATATTCAACCCCTACACCAATGAATTCGTTCTCGTCTACCTCGATGATATCTTGGTATTCTCCAAGAATAAAGAAGACCACGCCAAGCACCTCCGTTTGGTCCTTGACAGGCTCCGTGAGCACCGCTTTTATGCGAAGTTCTCCAAATGTGAATTCTGGCTTGATAGAGTCCTCTATCTTGGCCATATTATCTCTGCCGAGGGCATTTCTATTAACCCCGAGAAGGTTGAAGCTATTGTGAAGTAGGAACCTCCTCAGAATGTCAAACAACTTTGAAGTTTCCTCGGTCTCGCAAGTTATTGCGGAAGGTTCGTTGAGAACTTCTCCAAGATTGCCAAGCCTCTTTCCAACCTGTTGCAGAAGAATGTCAAGTACTCATGGACTCCTGATTGTGATGTGGCATTCAATAACCTCAAAGAGAAGCTTCGTACATCTCCAACGTATCCCATGCTATTATTTATGAAGTCTTGGATGTTTAATGGGCTTTATCATTCACTTTTATATCATTTTTGGGACTAACCTACTAACCCAAAGGCCCAGTCCAGATTGCTGTTTTTTGCCTGTTTGAGGGTTTTGAAGAAAAAGAATATCAAACGGAGTCCAAACGGAATGAAACCTTCGCGAGAGATATTTTTGGAGAAAATCACACACACGGAGCTTGAGAACCACGTCAGGGGATCAAGAGGTGGCCCATGAGGGTGGGGGCGCGCCCCCCTTCCCAGGACGCGCACCCCTGCCTCGTGGCCCCCTCGAGCGTCCCCTAGTGCCCTCCTTCTTGCTATATAAGTCTACGTACCCCAAAACCTCCATGGAACAGAGAGAAAATCCTAATTCCACCGCCGTACCTTCTGTTCCCGTGAGATCCCATCTTGGAGCCTGTTCCGGAGCTCCACCGGAGGGGGATCCATCACGGAGTTCTTCATCATCATCATCATCGCCCTCACCATGAGTTGTGAGTAGTTTACCACAGACCTTCGGGTCCATAGCTAGTATCTAGATGGCTTCTTCTCTCTCTCTCTCTCTCTGGATCTCAATACAAAGTTCTCCTCAATCTTCGAGGAGATCTATTCGATGTAATCTATTTTTGCGGTGTGTTTGCCGAGATCCAATGAATTGTGAGTTTATGATCAAGGTTATCTATGAAAGATATTTGGTTCTTCTCTGAACTTTTTATGTGTGCTCATAATATCCTTACAAGTCTCTTTGAATTATTGGTTTGGTTTGGCCTACTAGATCTATAGTTCTTGCAATGGGAGAAGTGCTTGGCTTTGGGTTCAATCTTGCGGTGTCCTTTCCCAGTGACAGTAGGGGCAGCAAGGCCTGTATTGTATTGTTGCCATCGAGGATAAAAATATGGGGTTTATATCATATAGCTTGAGTTTATCCCTCTACATCATGTCATCTTGCTTAAGGTGTTACTCTATTCTTATGAACTCAATACACTAGATGCATGCTGGATAGCGGTCGATGTGTGGAGTAATAGTAGTAGATGCAGGTAGGAGTCGGTCTACTTGTCTCGGACGTGATGCCTATATACAATGATCATGCCTAGATAGTCTCATAATTATTCGCTTTTCTATCAATTGCTCGACAGTAATTTGTTTACCCGCCATAGAATATCACTATCATGAGAGAAGCCAGTAGAGAACACTATGGCCCCAGGGTCTATTCTCAACATATCAATCTACATCTACTTTACTTTTTTCGCTTTTATTTTCTATTCTTATAAACCAAAAATACTAAAAATATAAACTATCATCTCTATCAGATCTCACTTTCGTAAGTGACCGTAAAGGGATTGTGTGACACCCCGAGACCGGTGCGCTAGGTGTCAGCCAGTTATTCGGTGTCGTTGCCATGTCATCTGCTTGCGTGTTGCATCTTGCCATGTCATCGTGTGTGTTGCATCATCATGTTTTCAAAACTTGCATCCGTCCGAGTCCGCCCGTCCTTTCCGTTGTCCGTTCTGAGCCCAGACACACTTAAACGCGCCCGCGGCGCCTCCGAAAATTTATTTTATGAGTGGCCAGAAAATGTTCTCGGAATGGGGTGAAACTTGGTGTGTGGTCTTATTATAGCATAGGTAGACCGCCTGTCAAGTTTTGTCACGTTCGGAGTTCGTTTGATAGCCCAACGGTTAACCGTGTTAACCGCCGGAAGCCCTCTCTCTTTTGGCCTAGTACCCCTTTCACAACAGCCCCCAAGCCCATCCTAACCCCCTCCATGCTCTCGGTCGTCGGATCAGGATCGCGTGGCCGAAAACCGCTTCCCATTTGGACTCTCCTAGCTCCCACTACCTATAAATATGTGTCCACCCCCGGAAATTGTGGATGAAACCCTAGCCCCGTCCTGCCCCGCGCGTCGGACATGTCCGCACCGCCGTCGGACATGTCCAGCCTCCACCTCACCTCAGCCAATGAGAGTGTGCCACGTCAACGCCGCCGCCGCCCCTAGCCACTCCTGCGCCGCCACCTGTCCTCTCTCTCTCCTCCCATCGCCGCGGCCCGCAATGCCCATCGCAGGCCCGACGAGCCCGTTCGCCGCCGCGCGTCGTCTGGCTCGCCCCCGCGCCACCGCCGCTAGCTCGCCTCCCCATCGACCGTCGCCGGCGAGCCGGCGAGCACCATCGCCGGAGCCCTGCTCCTCCGCCGCCACCAACTCCGTCGCCGCCCCGCTCGCCTCCGCGTCGCCGGAGCTCCGCAGCTCCTCGCCAGATCTGTCGTCCCCAAGGCCGGATCCACCTCGCTGCCTTCCCGCCGGCGCCCTCCGGCCATCTCCGCCTTGCCGGCGCCACGGCATCGCCATCCACCGCCGCCATGTCCCTTGCCTCGACCAAGAGGTCGAGACCGAGGACAACGACGCACGCAGCCCGATCCAGCTGCGCCCCGGCCCAAGCGCCGGCCCACCTCGACTCCAGCCGCCGACCTAGTTCCACACGTCCCCCTGCTGGCCCACGGTCCCGAGGTGAGCGTCGCCCTGCTATCCCAAACTAGTGCGTGCTTTAGCATTTTTGTGCCTGCGTGTTTTTTTTTCCTAAGTTAAAATGACCAAGCCCCTAAACTGTGTAATTTTGATGCATACTTTGCATGGCTGTAACTTTTTGTGTGTATGTCCAAAATGAGTGAATGATATGTCAAAATGATCGTGGTGATACGCTCTTCATTTTGTTCCAATGTGGCATGCTTGTTTCAGTTCATCTTGATGCCCTAATCATCGTTGCAAGAGTGTTATATGTTTAAAACTGTTGTTAACTGTAAATTTGTTGCATGCTTGTGGTGATGATAACTTTGTGCATGTTTATCCAAATGGAGCATATGATATGTCAAAATGTTCATTGTCTCTACATGATGGTTGCTCTAGCATTCATGTTAGGTGCCATATTGCCATGTTAATGACTGTTGCAAAAGTGCATGTGGCTGTTAAGTGTTGAAACTTGTTATGAGATGATGTTTTGACTTGCTCATTGCTATTGGTGTGTTTGTCTTCATGCCACATGTCTAGATGTTTTAGAAGCGCAATCATATGGTCTTTGCTGTGGTGCAATCCACTTTCCATGATATGCCTTGAGGTGACTTAAACAAGCTTGTAAACATGCCATGCCAATGTTGTTGTTTTATACTTAGTGAAAAAACTGCTAAGACTGGAATCTGATAAACCTGATGCTATGTTTGCTTGATGCCCCACTCATATCCATGCATGTTTTAGTATATCAATTGATCATGTCTTGTTGCCCATGTTATGATCTATCCATCCATGCCCTTAGTAGCACATATGGCCTGCTGTAGCTTATTTATTTCTTGCTCTCAAGTTGCTATAAATGTACATGTCAGATTTTTATCAGCATGATCAATTTGGTGAAGCTTGTTGTTATTGATCCATGCCTCCTATGGAGTTGCTCTAATGGAGTTGTTTGATGTATGCTATTTCTATTACATGTCCATGATCTTTATATACTTAGTAGAGTTGATATGCTTGTTGTTTTATGCCTACGAAGGCAGCATCGTGGTGATGTTTTTGCCTTCCCAGGTTTTGACCAAGTCTGGATAAATTTATTGCAACTTGCCATGCTTGGTTAATTGTGTTCCAGCAAGCTTTTGGGTGTGTTCTAAATCATGCTTGTTAAGTATCATGTCTACTTCACATCCATGCCTCTTGTTATCATGTTTGGGTGTTGTAGCATATATTTACCTTGCTCCAAAGTTGCTATGCTGCTGATTTTGGACAGCTTGTTGTTATATCTTGTTTCATGTGTATGTGTTGAACCGTTGCTCCGTTTTGAGCGTGTCCTATATGAAACTTGTGTGATTTTGCATGTAGAAGAATAATATCATGTTGTTTACCTATTTGGCGTGTGTTTGTTTGATGTTTGGGTGCATCTTGCACCGTTGACATGTTTGACTTGTTTTGCTCATATCTTCTAGGCTGTAGCTCCGAATTAAACAAACTTTATATGAAACTTGACTAGAATTTCGTGTAGATCATCATGGTGCATGTTAAATTACTGTTTAACAACTTTAACTTAAGTTTTGTTCAGATCTGGACGAATTTCCAAATATTCATATGAGGACTTACCAGAATAGTTATATGTTGATTCCGGCCTCATTTAAACTTGTTGGTTTGTGTTGTTCTTGTGTGCTTCATCCCATGCCATGAATCGCATCATATAGACTTATCTTGCATCATACTTGGTTGAGCATCTTGTCTTGTTCTTGAGTGGTGTGTTTACCATGTTGTGTGCTTCTTCTCGTTAGTGCTTGTTTCGTTGCGATCGTGAGGATTCGTTCGACTACACGTGGTTCGTCTTCAAGGCTTCTTCTTCGTCTACTTCATGGACTCATTCTTCTTCCTTGCGGGATCTCAGGCAAGATGACCATCACCTTGGATACCTTTACTATCATTGCCATGCTAGCTGTCTCGATGCTATCGTTATATGTCGCGCTACCCATCATTTATTGCCAGCCCCTCTCCTTGTTGCCATGAAACCTCTAACTTTGACACCTTCCCAGCAAACCGTTGTTTGGCTATGTTACCCGCTTGCTCAGCCCCTCTTATAGCGTTGCTAGTTGCAGGTGAAGATGAAGATCATTCTATGTTGGAACTTGTTGGAATATCACAATATATCTTATATGTATTAACACACCTATATACTTGGCAATGGGTGGAAGGCTTGGCCTTTTGCTCGGTGTATTGTTCCACTCATGCCACCTTAGGAGCCGATAAACCGGCATTATGTTCCTTGATTTTGTGTTCCTTACAGGGTTGCGTATATGGGGACCCCTTGACAGTTCGTCTTTGAATAAAACTCCTCCAGCAATGCCCAGCATTGTTTTTAATTTGCCTCATAATAACAACTTAATTAATTAATTAAATTGCATAGGGGGTTACGTCCCCGAGGATTCTTTCTACATAGCAGGGAGGGCCAGTGCTGATGGTGTTGGTCCCAAATAGAGCATTGTGTGGGACCGCCCCTTGGCAACTTGGGGTATCTGGCTCCTGTACGCTTCAATCATCCGGACGTGGCCTGAGACGAGATACGAACGGCTACTATCAGGGTGTCGGCACGCCGGGAGGTCTTGCTAGACTTGTTTTACCATTGTCGAAATTTCTTGTGCACCAGGAATTCCGAGTCTCATCGGACCTTCCCTAAGATAAGGGGTAATAATTATTATTATATCTGCTGATCGTGAGAGCTTGTGATGGGCTAAGTTGGGACACCCCTGCAGGGTTATGATCTTTCGAAAGTCGTGCCTGCGGTTATGTGGCAGATTGGAATTTGTTAATGTCCGGTTGTAGAAAACTTGACAGAGGATCCGAAGTAAAACACACAACTGCGTGAGTAACCGTGACTGTCTCTTTTCACTTTGAGAAGAGAACACGGTGGGGTTATGCTTGAATCGTAGGTAGTTCAGGATCTTTAGCGATCACTACTAGTTTGCGACCGTTTGCGTAGATGCTCATCTTACTCTTGTACTCGTAAGTTAGCCACCATACTTTTGCTTGGCCGCTGCTGCCACCTCACTACTTTACCTCTTCCTACCCATTAAGCTTTGCTAGTCTTGATAGCCATGGTTATGGGATTGCTGAGTCCTCGTGGCTCACAGATACTACAACAACAGTTGCAGGTGCAGGTTTCCGATGACTTGACGCGAGAGCGATGTCCATTGTGCTGGAGTTCTTTCTTCTTCTTCTTCGTCGGTCTTGGGTTGGGTTCCGGGTCGGCAGCCTGGGATAGCTGATAGATGTCGTGTGCTTTTCTTGTTTGCATCCGTACTCGGATGCCTTGTATTGATGTTGTTGTATTCATGTGACTTGTATGTATTGTTGTATCTCCCATGTATGTATGTAATGGTACGATGTAATGATATCCATCTTGCTAAGCGCCTGAGATGTGGTTGTGCACAAATCACGTAAGTGTCACGTGATCGGGATAGAATCGCATCTTGGGCCTGACAAGTTGGCATCAGAGCCTCGACCGACCATAGGAGCCCCCTTGATTGATCGTAGTTTGGCCGTTGTTGAGTCTAGCAGAAAACTTTTTTGGAGTCTAGTTATATAGGAGAGTAGGAATTCTTTTTACTCCTTAGTCCCTTCGTCGCTCTGGTGAGGAATCTTGATGTAGGTGTTTTGAATTTCCCCTCTTCCCCTTAAATTTTTTGTTTAGGATCACGTGGTTAGTTCTGGTTTGTTGCGTTGTCAGTTCTTTCATCTAGTACATCTCTCGTCAAGTGGATTCGACCCTCTTCTTCTTTGCAAGTTCAACCTCAGTTCTTTTCAACCGACGGTGTTTTCCCCGTCCGAAGTGGATTTTCTTTTTCCCACCCGCCCACCCTTTTTGCTTCTCGGAGTCGGAGTCCTTAATCAAGTATCCATCCGACTCGTGTGAATCCTTTGCATTCTTTCCTCTGTTATTTCAACCGGTGAATTCTCGTCTAACTCGTCATCATTCTTCTTTTTTCTTCTCCTCTCGTTTGATATTCTTCATCTCTGTTCTTCTCCGGTGGATTCAATTCAAGTATTCGGTGTGGATCATATCCTTTTTCCCTCGGCTCAAATGTTTCACCTTGCTCGTTCACCTCTCGCCATTTAATTGTTCCGGTGTTCTAAAGACATCTCAGGAGTCGTTTGTGTTCTAATTTAATTCGAGGTTGTCACCTCATTCGAGTCATTCAATCGTTCCGGTGTATCATCTCCTTTTTAATCCTTTCAACAGTGTTTTCTCTGCGGTGGGCTCATAACCCACAGGTCTTTCCCAGGATCTTACCTGACTCTTCTAATTTCCCGGAGTGTTCCATAACTCTTTTCAAGTGTGACGTAAGTATGGATTCCATCAGTCATGTGCCTTCTCCAAGTTCATTTTCAATTCTTTTCATGGTTGATTCAACCTTCCTCTTTTCTTTTCCGGATTATCTCAATAATTTTGGTGGTGTTCCTCGTCGTCATTTGAAGACCGAAGAAGTTTTTCCTCTAAATCTTGCGCGTTCTCTTGGAGATTCGTGCTTCTAGCTTAATGCTATCCGCTCGAATTATTCCGTTGTCATAAATTCTTTTCCTTACTCATCCGGAGTATTTCATGAATTCTTTCTTTGTGTTCCTCCGAAGGCCATCATTTCAGAAGATTTCTTCGTTCTCAGTTTTTAACTTCGTCCTCCAAATATTCTTCATTGATGCCTCTTCGTTTGTCTCACAACTGTCCGGTGCTTCATTCAAGTATTCTTTAATCAGTTCGCGATCTCTTCGTTCTTTTGTATCTAAATTTCCTCAAGTGCCTTATTCTCCCGGCGATTCATCGTATTCACTCATTTTCAATTCTTACGGTGGTTTGTTCTCTTTAATCACTCGATTTTATTATTCTCAGTGGTTCATTCCTTTTCTTCACTCGGCTTCAATTCTTACGGTGGTTCGCTCAAGAGTTCTTTTCCGGTGTTATC
Source organism: Secale cereale (assembly GCA_902687465.1). Taxonomy (NCBI): domain Eukaryota; kingdom Viridiplantae; phylum Streptophyta; class Magnoliopsida; order Poales; family Poaceae; genus Secale; species Secale cereale. Next base: position 260,364,389 of record LR738710.1, on the reverse strand, counting down.
ATATCAATCCATTCATTTTATTCCAATCCTACCGATGGTTCATGAAGATTTTCGCAAGTTCGCGATATATTCCTCTTTAATTATTTCAATGAGAATAAGTGGTATGCAATCCATTGCTTCTCATCAATTTAATTGGTGGAGGATAAGCATAACATAATTCTTATTCTTTCATCAAGTTCATTTATTCTTTTCCTTCGGAATTTGTTCTTGATGAATAAATTATAGTTCCAAGTGCTTTAATCTTTTCTTCCCCGGAGTTCAAAGTTTTCTCGGCTATCTCGTCGGTACCCACGTCTAAATCATCGCAAGGCTTTATTCTTATTCTTGCATCCCTCACGTCTATTATCATCATCATTTTCATACCGGAGTTCTTCGTGGTGGTTCCTCATGTTTTAAATCATTCTTTGAGTGTTCATCAAATTCTTTTGGTTCAAGCGCAAGCATTATTCTTGGTGTATCGAGATGCAAATAATTCTCTGTATTCTTTTCAGTGGAGTTTTGCATTTCTTCCTTCATCTCATCTATTCAATCTTTAGTTGTGGCATAATTCACCTCAAGTTTTGGGATGAATACAATAAGTCCACAACAAGCTCTTTATTTTGTTGTTGATTTCTCAACAACTCCGTTCAAGCTTTTCTTTTGAAGATTCTCTTTCAAATTCATTCGTGATGGAAGTTGTCATCTTCTTCTCCGTTCTTTTAATTCCATTATTTCAATTCTTCTGGAGGCAACTGTGTTATTCCTTCTTCTCGAGTTTATGTTCCATCCCTTCCATTTTTAGCCGGATTGCTGCCCGGATTCCTTCGTGGAGATTCCTTTCTATCTCGCTTAACCGGAGTGGCTTCATTGTCTCTTTTGTCACTTAAGGTCTTGGTTCTCGTCGTATCCCTTGTTCTTCTTGTCTAACGAAGTGTTTGCAACTTCGTTTTCTCTGTCGTGTTCGTCCTTTCAAGTGGCTCATCATCTGAACATTCTTTGGTTTCACTCTTTTGTCATCGAAGAACTTTGTTCTTCCTTTTCTCTTCTGTCTCGTTCCTAAGATCTCGGGACAAGATCTCTTGTTAGTAGGGGAGTGTTGTGACACCCCGAGACCGGTGCGCCAGGTATCAGCCAGTTATTCGTTGTCGTTGCCATGTCATCTGCTTGCGTGTTGCATCCTTCCATGCCATCGTGTGTGTTGCATCATCATGTTTTCAAAACTTGCATCCGTCCGAGTCCGCCCGTCCTTTCCGTTGTCCGTTCTGACCCCAGACACACTTGCATGCGCCCGCGGCGCCTCCGAATATTTATTTTATGAGTGGCCAAAAAATGTTCTCGGAATGTGGTGAAACTTGGCGTGTGGTCTTATAATAGCATAGGTAGACCGCCTGTCAAGTTTCGTCGCGTTCAGAGTTCGTTTGGTAGCCCAACGGTTAACCGTGTTAACCGCCAAAATCCCTCTCTCTTTTGGCCTAGCATCCCTTTCACAACAGACCCCAAGCCCATCCTAACCCCCTCCATGCTCTCGGTTGTCGGATCAGGATCGCGTGGCCGAAAACCGCTCCCCATTTGGACTCTCCTAGCTCCCTCTACCTATAAATATGTGTCCACCCCCGAAAATTGCGGACATGTCTGCACCGCCGCCGGACATGTCCAGCCTCCACCTTACCTCAGCCAATGAGAGCGTGCCATGTCAGCACCGCCGCCGCCCCTAGCCACTCCTGCGCCGCCACCTGTCCTCTCTCTTTCCTCCCATCGACGTGGCCCGCCAGGCCCATCGCGGGCCCGACGAGCCCGTTCGCCGCCGCCCCTCGTCTGGCTCGCCCCCGAGCCACCGCCGCTAGCTCGCCTCCCCATCGGCCGTCGTCAGCTCGCCGACGAGCACCATCGCCGGAGCCCTACTCCTCCGCCGCCGCCGCCCTGATCGCCTGCGCGTCGCCGGAGCTCCGCAGCTCCTCGCCGCCTCCTCGCCAGATCCGGCGGCGCCAATGCCGGATCTGCCTCGCCGCCTTCCCGACGGCGCCCTCCGGTCATCTCCGCCCTGCCGGCGCCGCGGCATCTCCATCCATAGTCGCCATGTCCCCTGCCTCGACCAGGAGGTCAAGACCGAGGACGACGACGCCCGCAGCCCGATCTAGCTGTGCCCCGGCCAAGCGCTGGCCCACCTCGACTCCAGTCGTCGGCCCAGTTCCACACGTCCCCTTGCTGGCCCACGGGCCCGAGGTGAGCGTCGCCATGCTATCCCACACCCGTGTGCGCTTTAGCCTTTTTGTGCCTGCGTGTTTTTTTCCTAAGTTAAAATGACTAAGTCCCTAAACTGTGTAATTTTGATGCATACTTTGCATGGCTGTAACTTTTTGTGTGTATGTCCAAATTGAGTGAATGATATGTCAAATGCTCTTCATTTTGTTCCACTGTGGCATGCTTGTTTGAGTTCATCTTGACGCCCTAATCATCGTTGCAAGAGTGCTATATGTTTAAAATTGCTGTTAAATGTAAATTTGTTGCATGCTTGTGGTGATGATAACTTTGTGCATGTTTATCCGAATGGAGCATATGATATGTCAAAATGTTCATTGTGAAGTGCTCTACGTGATGGTTGCTATAGCATTCATGTTAGGTGCCATATTGCCATGTTAATCTCTGTTGCAAAAGTGCATGTGGCTGTTAAGTGTTGAAACTTGTTATGAGATGTTGTTTTGACTTGCTCATTGCTATTGGTGTGTTTTTCTTCATGCCACATGTCTAGATGTTTTAGAAGCACAATCATATGGTCTTTGCTGTGGTGCAATCCACTTTCCATGATATGCCTTGAGGTGACTTAAACAAGCTTGTAAACATGCCATGCCAATGTTGCTGTTTTATACTTAGTGAAAAAACTGCTAAGTCTGGAATCTGTTAAATCTCATGCTATGTTTGCTTGATGCCCCACTCATATCCATGCATGTTTTAGTATATCAATTGATCATGTCTTGTTGTCCATGTTATGCTCTATCCAACCATGCCCTTAGTTGCACATATGGCCTGTTGTAGCTTATTTATTTCTTGCTCTCAAGTTGCTATAAATGTACCTGTCAGATTTTTATCAGCATGATCAATTTGGTGAAGCTTGTTGTTATTGATCCATGTCTCCTATGGAGTTGCTCCAATGGAGTTGTTTGATGTATGCTATTTTTATTACATGTCCATGCTCTTTATATACTTAGTAGAGTTGATATGCTTATTGTTTTGTGCCTCTGAAGGTAGCATCGTGATGATGTTTTTGCCTTCCCAGGTTTTCACCAAGTCTGGATAAATTTATTGCAACTTGCCATGCTTGGTTAATTGTGTTCCAGCAAGCTTTTTGGTGTGTTCTAAGTTCATGCTTGTTAAGTATCATGTCTACTTCACATCCATGCCTCTTGTTATCAGGTTTGGGTGATGTATCATATATTTACCTTGCTCCAAAGTTGTTATGTTGCTGATTATGGACAGCTTGTTGTTATATCTTGTTTCATGTGTATGTGTTGAACCGTTGCTCTGTTTTGAGCGTGTCCTATATGAAACTTGTGTGATTTTGCATGTAGAAGAATAATATCATGTTGTTTACCTAATTGGAGTGTGTTTGCTTGATGTTTGGGTGCATCTTGCACCGTTGACATGTTTGACTTGTTTTGCTCATATCTTCTAGGCCGTAGCTCCGAATTAAACAAACTTTATATGAAACTTGACTAGAATTTCGTGTAGATCATCATGGTGCATGTTAAATTGTTGTTTAACAACTTTAAATTAAGTTGTTTTTCAGATCTGGACCAGTTTCCAAATATGCATATGAGGACTTACCGGAATAGTTATATGTTGATTCCGGCCTCATTTAAATTGTTGGTTTGTGTTGTTCTTGTGTGCTTCATCCCTTGCCATGAATTGCATCATATAGACTTATCTTGCATCATACTTGGTTGAGCATCTTGTCTTGTTCTTGAGTAGTGTGTTTACCATGTTGTGTGCTTCTTCTTGTTAGTGCTTGTTTCGTTGTGATCGTGAGGATTCGTTCGACTACACGTGGTTCGTCTTCAAGGCTTCTTCTTCGTCTACTTCATGGACTCATTCTTCTTCCTTGCGGGATCTCAGGCAAGATGACCATCACCTTGGATACCTTTACTATCATTGCCATGCTAGCTGTCTCGATGCTATCGTTATATGTCGCGCTACCCATCATTTATTGTCAGCCCCTCTCTGTGCTGCCATGAAACCTCTAACCTTTGTCACCTTCCCAGCAAACCGTTGTTTGGCTATGTTACCCGCTTGCTCAGCCCCTCTTATAGCGTTGCTAGTTGCAGGTGAAGATGAAGATCGTTCCATGTTGGAACTTGTTGTTGGAATATCCCAATATATCTTATATGTATTAACACACCTATATACTTGGCAATGGGTGGAAGGCTTGGCCTTTTGCTCTGTGTTTTGTTCCACTCATGCCACCTTAGGAGCCGATAAACCGGCATTATGTTCCTTGATTTTTGAAAGTGCAGTATATCGACTAGAGGGGGGTGAATAGGCGATTTTTATGAAATGCTTCAAAACATGGTAGTTTCGAAGACAAACGATAAGCTCAAGCCTATTAGTATGCAGCGGAAAGTGGACTACACTAGATAAGCCATAGTCATGTATTCAATGAAGTGAAAGCATGAAGACTAATAGCAACTAGGCAGTAGTGATCACAAAGGAAGAAGGAATGAAGCCAATCACAACCAGTAGATACTCAGTGAAGACAATCAGATAAAGCAAACATGCAATGTCTTCACAACATAAAGCAGTAAGTAAAAGGAAGGAAAGGATAGAACCAGTAGCTCGGGGAAGACAGTGATTTGTTAGACCAGTTCCAGTTGCTGTGACAACTATACGTCTGGTTAGGGAGGCTGAGATTTAACTCAGAAGACCGCGTCTTCACCTTGTTCCCCTTGAGCTAAGACCTCGCCCAATCACTTTGGTAAGCCTTCAAGGTAGACTTCCAAACCTTCACAGACTTCGTTCACCAGCAATCCACAATTACTCTTGGATGCTCAGAACGCGACGCCTAACCGGCTGGAGGAAACACAGTCCTCAAGTGTAATAAGTCTTCAGGTCACACAGACAAAAAGACTTCAGTGATGCCTAACACTCTTTGGCTTTGGGTGTTTGGGCTTTGTCCTTGCAAGGATTTCTCTCTCAAACGCTTCGGAGGTGGGTTGCTCTCAAACGACAAAAGCCGTGTAATAACTCTGAGCAGCTACCAATTTATGGTGTAGGGGTGGGCTATTTATAGCCACTAGGCAACCCGACCTGATTTGTCCGAAGTGACCCTGGGTCACTAAGGAACTGACACGTGTTCCAACGGTCAGATTTCAAACACACACGGCAACTTTACTTGAGCTCCAAGTAAATCTGACTCATCCGCCTCTGGATGAGATTTGCTCTCATAGTCTTCGCTCGAAGACATAGGATTTGGTTGAGCATCACATCAGTCACTCTGACTTAGTTCACTTGGACCCCACTTAACAGAGCGGTGGTTCCTATGACTCAATAAAGAAGAAAAGGAAACAGCGACAACTCTACATCTTCGCTTTCCATAGTCTTCACTCAATGTCTTCTCATGTCATAGTCTTCAATATGATTATCTTCATATACCACCAATGATATCAATGTCTTCATACATTTTTAGGGGTTATCTCCGGTAGGTTAACGGAATCAATGAGGGACTACTACCTGTGTTATCCTGCAATTCTCACAAACACATTAGTCCCTCAACCAGGTTTGCCGTCAATACTCCAAAACCAACTAGGGGTGGCACTAGATGCACTTACAATCTCCCCCTTTTGGTGATTGATGACAAACTGGTTGAAGTTTTCAACGGGGCTAAAGATATGTGAAATTGTAAAGGTTAAAGGTATTGTCTTCGTAAGTAGCAAAAGGCTCCCCCTGAAGATGTGCATATAGTTGATTTGCCTTTGAATGCAAATGCACATGGCAGGTTGTACTTGTGGAGATCCTCTTCAACTTATGAAGACAATTCATCATGCATAATTGATATATCGAAGATAATGACATGCACAATGAAAAATGGACGTCTGCAGAAATGACTAAGTGCGGAATATAAGATAGCAGATGCGGAATTTATCATCGCATTACAGAGTAGCATAAAAAAGTAGCAGACGACCATCAGTTTAAGTGTTACAACTCAAAGAACCAAATGTAGCAAAACGAGAGTTGTAAGCACTAGGCAAATTATAAAAAGCACCCGCCCATATGGACCCGCTTGAAGACTATCAACTCATATGCTTCTCCCCCTTTTGTCAGTAAGGACCAAAAAGGTTTAAAGACATAGAGCCTCTACTCGTTCCCAGGTGGAGCAGAAGAGGATGCAGGGTCGGTGTTGTCGTTTGGCGGTGCAGAGGTGGTTGGTGCAGTGTCGATGCGCGCTGAAGTAGGAGGTGGCGAAGTAGCATCATCCTGATCATCGATCACCCTGGCGTCAATTGTTGCAGCGGAGGAAGAGTACTCAGAGTCTTCAAGGGATGGAGTGCGACGCATAACAGCAGTCCTTGGAGGAGTGTTGTCAAACTTGAATCTCTCAGTGAAGCCATCGTCTTGAAGATCCGCTTCAGCACTCAGTAAAGTCAAACTCTTCCAAGACAGCCTGCATGTTTCATGAGCAACAAAAGCATTCTTGGTGGCAAGATTGCGAATGTGATTAACATCCACCAAGAGGCTCGGCATCTGACGCTTTAACCAGAGGTGATGCTTGTCCTGTTTCTGATGAAGAGCTACAAGAAGCTCTCGATTGTTCAGGACACGAGATCTCTTCTTAGGCCTTTGAGCAATGGTGCTTTCAGTGGCTTCGGTTTCAGCGTGTTGAGGTAGACGAGTACGGCCAGCCAAAGGATAGACGCGTGAGACTGCTGGGACCCCTTCAATCTGCTGAGTGAAGCTTTGATGATTAGCGTTGTGAAGACTAACTGGCTCCTTAGCAGGCTCTTGGTAAATGGCTTCAGCTGACATATCAACCTGAGGCAAGAAAATCTGATGGTTGCGAGCAGAGGGTTGATAAGTGATAGTTGAGTGCAACTTGATGAGGCGCATTATCCGAGGGGCATAAAATTTCAGTCCAAATAGATCAGCTCCAGACGTGGCCATTTGCCTGATGAAGAAATCTTGAGCATTGAAGCTGATGCCATTGAAGATATAGAAGACCAAAGTCTTCATAGTGCCTTCAAGCTTGGCTGATGAAGAATGTCCTTTGACAGGCCATAGAGTACGCCTTATAATGTGATAGATGGTGCGCGGCAGGTACTCAAGGTCTTCAACAAAGAATTCCTTAGGATATTCAGCATCACTTGGCAGAGGCTTCATCATGCTGAGCATTTGGCTCATGTTGGGCTTATGCTTCTGAAAGATGCTCTCCAAGGCTTCAGTGTGCAGTTCACAGCCAGGTTCATATAGATCTCCTGGAGTAGGCAGGCCAGTGAGCTCAATGAGATCAAAGGCTTTTGCTTCATGATGCACATTGCCTGTCATCCACTCAAGGACCCATGTCTTTGGATCCCCGCTGTAGCCTCGGATGTGAAGTGTTGCATAGAATTGCAGAAGCAGTTCTTCATTCCAATGCTCTTTATCCAGCACAAAATTGAGAAGGCCAGCATCATGGAAGCAGTCGAGGGCTTCCTCCAAGCAGGGCAGACCAGCAATAGCTTCAGTGTCAAGACACATATGAGGGAAAATGCGGCCTTGATTATATAGTACCCTTGAGTAGTAGCTGCATTGTTGATGGCTCCAGAACCTATCTGATGATATTCTTGGCTTGGAATATGGGTTCTTGGCGCTGTCAAAGAAGGTGTTGTGCGCAGTGAAGCTATTGGCATTGAATGACCCTGAAGATGTTGCAATACCTGGAAGCCTTGGCAGTCTTGGCTTAGGCTTCTGAACTTGGGGCCTGTGCGCAATATGATGATCAAACTGAGGACCAGCAGCACGTGGTTCAGTTGTAGGTGGTGGAATCAGAATTGGCCACCGGACAGTAACAAGCTGATCATCATTGTTGTATGCTTGCTCAATGGTGTGAGGCCGTGGAGGCGGAACAGGAGTAGAGGCATTGTCTTCAAACTGCAGATTTGCTTCTGGTGCAGCATTGGCGCCAAGCGCAGCATTAGCTTCAGGCATAGCATTGGCTTGAGGAGCAGCACTGGCTTCAGGAGCAGTAGCTTCAGGCGCAGGTTCTTCGGGCGCCTCAGTATCTTCAGGTGCCACAAAAGCTTCAGCCATGACCACGTCATTGGCTTCAGTGTGGGTGGTGGCAGCCTCTGAATTTGTTACCTCCACTTTAGGAACTGGAAGGTCGGACACATTCTCCTCGAGAACAGGTGGTGCGGCAGTACTTTCTTCTTCAACTTGGGGTTGTTGGGGTGGTTCTTCTTCGGCTGATGCAGCCGGAATATCTTCAGCAACTTGGGGTTCTTCTTCTTCGGCTGATGCAGCCGGAATGTCTTCAGCCACTTCGGCTTCAGATTCTGAGTGGCTTCCAGTAGGAGCAGCATCAGGTGCAGATGGTTGCTCTACTCCTTCTGGAGCTGTTGAGGCGGTGACTTGAGGCATTGGTCCTTTGCGAAGCCTGCGAAAGGCTGGCGACGCCTGAGGAGATGGAGGTTGTTGGGCCTCGAAGTCTTCGTCTTCAGACACCATACTTGTGTCTTGAGTTTGCTGGGGAGTTTCTTGGGTTTCCTGTGGGTGATCAGCCCACGAGTCATCCTGAGCAATTGGCGTCAATGGACGACCAATGCTGATGCGTTCGCTGTTCGTGAGAACAGGCGAAGAGTCGATGTTGTACTCGATCTGAGGAAGGACGGTATCATCTTCAACATTGTCTTGAGGACCAATGTCTTCAGGTGCGGTGGGGTCGACAGCTGGAATGTCTTCAGCCTCTGTGGGAGCAGGCTCATGAACTGTCAGTCTTCTTTCTCTCTGGGCAGATGCAGGACGAGCAACTGAGATTGGCTCAACGAAGATAGGCTCTTTGGAAGCAGCCTTATCCTTCTTGGTCTTTCGCTTCTTGGTGGGTGGAGCTTCATCGGTAGATTGCTTACGCTTGCGAGCATCAGCTTCAGCCACCTTAGTCTTCCTAAGCGTTGAAGCGGTTGGAGTTGCCTTGGGCTTCATGCCAGTCATGCTAGCAGGGAAGATTATGCGAGGCATTTCCTGCCCAGATGCTTCAGCTTCGGGCATAGACTGCTTCTTCTTCTTCTTCTTCTTCTTGGCAGCCATTCTTGGATCAATGCCAGGACGCCCAAGTGCCTTGCGCTTTTCAGCTTCATTGAATGCTTGGACGCATTTTGCAGCCAAGTCCTTGATGCGCTCACGTGAACCTTTAGCTTCTTCACGCCGCTGGCGAAAGGCTTCCTTGAGCTCTTGCATCATAACTTTGAAGTTTTGAACTTCTTGCACGCTGAGCTTGTTCATATGCTTCTTGAACTGAGCCTTTTCATAATCTATCTTTTGCTTCAGCTCAACAATTCTTTGAGCCAGAGCCAGCTCAGAAGCAATGGCGCCATGGAAGGAGACGCTTAGGCCAACTGGAAGTTGAAGATCATCGAAGCTCAGGTTGGGAGTGTCAGACCATTCATCAATGAAGTTATTGAGCACTTCAACATCAAAGAGCGGCAAATCATTGAAGATTTTGGCATCCTGCTTGCTCTTGATCAATAGCTCCAAAGCATGAAAGATCAAGGGATTCATTCGCAGTCTTCAGTACTGCATCAGGAGTGAGAGCTGGACTGGGATTGCACGTTGGTTTCCTCTTCAGCTGTTTGCTCTTGGAAATTCTGGAGTGTTCCTCATATTGCACACTTGGTGCAGGTGGAGCAGTGGCCAAAGGCTTCACTCTTGAAGCTCTTGGTGGAGTAGCCTTTGAAGCCTTTGATTTCTTCTTCTGAGGCTTCGGCGTGACAGGTGCTTCTTCAGAGTCATCATCAGCTTCAGGCTGATCGACATCTGCCCCTTGAACCCTTATGTGACTGATGAGGCCCTCTAGGTTGTATAAGGGCCCAACCAGATTAGGTTCAGCTTCGCGCGAGCCATCAGCGCGGGGTGCGGAGGGGCCAGGATTGAAGTCTAATCCCCACAGCTTCTTGTTTTCCTTGGCCGAGTTCTTGGCGAATTGAAGATTTCGCTTGAAAAGATTGTCGTCGCGACACCAGAGCAGAGCGCTTGGATCAGCATCAGCAGGCTGTGGCCCTCTAACCATGCAGGGATAGAAGCCTTGAGCAATGGCTTCAGCACGAGTCTTCGAGGGAAGATTCTTATAAGTGATATCTCCCCACGGATGCTTGATGGCGTTTTTCTCGGCATACTCTGCGGTGACGAACTTGTATTTGAACCATTGTTCAGCCCAGTATCTTCGAATCCATTTGATTCGGGTCTTCCTCTGATTATAATCCTCCTCTGGATCAGTCTTGTATATTTCACTGAGATCAGGAGGCAAATCACGAGAGGTATTGCCACGGCGCTGTCTGCCACCCTTTTTTACTGTCTTGTCAGTTGTCATTTGCTTCAACCAGAATGGCTTCAAACTGAATGGCTTCAAAACAGGCAAATGCTTCGGTTTGCTGGTCAGACAGGAACTAGCTTCAGGAGAATGAATGTGACGCTGCAAAAACTCTGCAAATGAATGCGGACTATGAGAACCAAGGGATTCTCCCACGGACATGTACCTGTGACAGCATTAGATATGCGAGGGAAGGGGAAGAGGTCATATGCATTCTCAGAAGTTTTGAAGATTAAAACAGTTTTGAAGACTTTGACCTCATAGTGCGAAGACATTCACTCATGGGAGTTGGTTCCAGATTTGTACGAATCAACGAATAAGTACAAGTGAGGAATCTAACTATAGTTGAAGCATATGTGAATGTACTAGGCAAGATATGAGATGCAGACAGGATATATCTGTCTATTTAAGTAGGCAGAAACCTCTTGTGGTAAAGTAGATGCATCTTTATGGATCTAAAAGATGGTAAAAAGTGAGTTTATTTACCACACGATGAACTGCTTACACGGAGTAGGAGTTGGATGCACAGCAGTTTGGTCGTCCGTGCCCTAACTTGGCGACGGAGGACAGCTACGGCGACGGTGGAGAGGAAGATGTCCGCGGTCGACGTGAGGATGGCGTCGACAAGGTTGCGGCAGCGAAGCGCTTCGTCGCCGGCGTCGTCGAAAGCTAGCGGAGGCGCTAGGGTTGTTCGAGGTGGAGAGGTGGTGGAAGAAACTTTTGACCGTGATGGGACGTGCATTTATAGGCATGGGAGACGGCACAGCGTAATTACTCAGGTGCCCCTGACGGTTCACGTACGAGTGACACGTGGCGGTCATGTAATGCATTGGGAGTTGTTCCATGATCCCACGTACACCACGACTGTCGGAGTAGTTGATACGTCTCAGACGTATCTACTTTTCCAAACACTTTTGATATTGTTTTGGCCTTATTCTTGCATGATTTGAACTAAACTAACCCGGACTGACGCTGTTTTCAGCAGAGCTGCATGTATGGTTTTATTGTGTGCAGGAAAACGGATTTTTAAGTATCTCAGAAAAATCCACGAAAAATCACAGAAAATCCACACACCCGAAGCAACCAGGAGCCAGAAGTGGGGCCAGAGGGGGGCCAGGGGGTGCCCAGGCGCCCTGTGGGCGCCCCCCCCCCCCCCCCTGGGCCGCGCCGGGGGGTCGCCTGGGTGGGGCCCACTGAAGGAAATATGCCCTAGAGGCAATAATAAAGTTATTATTTATTTCCTTATATCATGATAAATGTTTATTATTCATGCTAGAATTGTATTAATCGGAAACTTAATACATGTGTGAATACATAGACAAAACAGAGTGTCCCTAGTATGCCTCTACTAGACTAGCTCATTGATCAAAGATGGTTATGTTTCCTAGCCATAGACATGAGTTGTCATTTGATCAATGGGATCACATCATTAGGAGAATGATCTGATGGACAAGACCCATCCGTTAGCTTAGCACTATGATCGTTTAAGTTTTACTGCTATTACTTTCTTCATGACTTATACATGTTCCTATGACTATGAGATTATGCAACTCCCGAATACCGGAGGAACACTTTGTGTGCTACCAAACGTCACAACGTAACTGGGTGATTATAAAGGTACTCTACAGGTGTCTCCAAAGGTACTTGTTGGGTTGGCGTATTTCGAGATTAGGATTTGTCACTCCGATTGTCGGAGAGGTATCTCTGGGCCCACTCGGTAATGCACATCACTATAAGCCTTGCAAGCATTGCAGCTAATGAGTTAGTTGCGGGATGATGTATTACGGAACGAGTAAAGAGACTTGTTGGTAACGAGATTGAACTAGGTATTGAGATACCGACGATCGAATCTCGGGCATGTAACATACCGATGACAAAGGGAACAATGTATGTTGTTATGCGGTTTGACCGATAAAGATCTTCGTAGAATATGTGGGAGCCAATATGAGCATCCAGGTTACTCTATTGGTTATTGACCGGAGACGTGTCTCGGTCATGTCTACATAGTTCTCGAACCCGTAGGGTCCGCACGCTTAAGGTTTTGATGATAGTTTTATTATGAGTTTATGAGTTTTGATGTACCGAAGGAGTTCGGAGTCCCGGATGAGATCGGGGACATGACGAGGAGTCTCAAAATGGTCAAGACGTAAAAAATGATATATTGGACGACTATATTCGGACATCGGAAAGGTTCCGAGTGATTCGGGTATTTTCGGAGTACCGGGGAGTTACGGGAATAGAGGAGAGAGGCCAAAAGGAAGGAGGCGTGCACCCCCCTTCTGGTCCGAATTGGACAAGGGGTGCAGCCCCCTTTTCCTTCTCCCTGTCCCCCTCTTTCCTTCTCTCCTACTCCGGAAAGGAAAGGGGAATCCTACTAGGACTTGGGAGTCCTAGTAGGACTCCCCACACTTGGTGCGCCCCCTCTAGGGCCGGTCTCTCCCTCCCTCCTTTATATACGGGGGCAAGGGGGCACCTCTAGACACAACAATTGATCTCTTGATCTCTTAGCCATGTGCGGTGCCCCCCTCCACCATAGTTCTCCTCGATAAATATTGTAGCGGGTGCTTAGGCGAAGCCCTGCGACGGTAGAACATCAAGATCGTCACCACGCCGTCGTGCTGATGGAACTCTCCCTCGACACTCGGCTGGATCGGAGTTCGAGGGACGTCATCGAGCTGAACGTGTGCTAGAACTCGGAGGTGCCATAGTTTCGGTGCTTGATCGGTCGGGCCGTGAAGACGTACGACTACATCAACCGCATTGTTCTAACGCTTCCGCTTTCGGTCTACGAGGGTACGTAGACTCACTCTCCCCTCTCGTTTGCTATGCATCTGGTAGATAGATCTTGCGTGATCGTAGGAAAATTTTAAAATACTACGTTCAACTATAGTGGCATCATGAGCCAGGTCTATGCGTAGATGATATGCACGAGTAGAACACAAGTGAGTTGTGGACGATACTAGTCATACTGCTTACCAGCATGTCATACTTTGATTCGGCGGTATTGTTGGATGAAGCGGCCCGGACCGACATTACGCGTTCGCTTACGCGAGACTGGTTCTACCGACGTGCTTCGCACACAGGTGGCTGGCGGGTGTCAGTTTCTCCAACTTTAGTTGAATCAAGTGTGGCTACGCCCGGTCCTTGTGAAGGTTAAAACAGCACATACTTGACGAAATATCGTTGTGGTTTTGTATGCGTAGGTAAGAATGGTTCTTGCTAAGCCCGTAGCAGCCACGTAAAACTTGCAACAACAAAGTAGAGGACGTCTAACTTGTTTTTGCAGGGCATGTTGTGATGTGATATGGTCAAGACATGATGAGTTATACGGTTTTGTATGAAATGATCATGTTTTGTAAAGTTATCGGCAACTGGCAGGAGCCATATGGTTGTCGCTTTATTGTATGAAATGCAATCGCCATGTAATTGCTTTACTTTATCACTAAGCAGTGGAGATAGTCGTAGAAGCAATAGTTGGCGAGACGACAACGATGCTACGATGGAGATCAAGGTGTCGCGCCGGTGATGAAGGTGATCATGACGGTGCTTTGGAGATGGAGATCAAAAGCACAAGATGATGATGGCCATATCATGTCACATATTTTGATTGCATATGATGTTTATCTTATTATGCTTCTTATTTTGCTTAGTTTGATGGTAGCATTATAAGATGATCCCTTACTAAATTTCAAGGTATAAGTGTTCTCCCTGAGTATGCACCGTTGCGAAAGTTCGTCGTGCCGAGACACCACGTGATGATCAGGTGTGATAAGCTCTATGTTCAAATACAACGGGTGTAAGCCAGTTTTGCACACGCAGAATACTCGGGTTAAACTTGACGAGCCTTGCATATGCAGATATGGCCTCGGAACACTGGAGACCGAAAGGTCGAGCGTGAATCATATAGTAGATATGATCAACATAAGATGTTCACCATTGAAACTACTCCATCTCACGTGATGATCGGACATGGTTTAGTTGATTTGGATCACGTGATCATTTAGATGACTAGAGGGATGTCTATCTAAGTGGGAGTTCTTAAGTAATATGATTAAATTGAACTTTAATTTATCATGAACTTAGTCCTCGTAGTATTAGCATATCTATGTTGTAGATCAATAGCTCGCAATGTTGCTCCTCGTTTATTTTTTATATGTTCCTAGAGAAAACTAAGTTGAAAGATGTTTGTAGCAATGATGCGGAATTGTTCCGTGATCTGAGGATTATCCTCATTGCTGCACAGAGAATTATGTCCTTGATGCACCGCTAGGTGACATACCTATTGCAGGAGCAGATGTAGACGTTATGAACGTTTTGACAAAAGCTCGGTATGATGACTACTTGATAGTTTAAGTGCACCATGCTTTATGGCTTAGAACCGGGACTTCAAAAACGTTTTGAACGCCACGGAGCATATAAGATGTTCCAAGAGTTGAAATTAGTATTTCATACTCATGCCCGTGTCGAGAGATATAAGACTTCTGACAGTACTTTGCCTACAAGATGGAGGAGAATAGCTCAACCAGTGAGCATGTGCTCAGATTGTCTGGGTACTACAATTACTTGAATCAAGTGGGAGTTAATCTTCCAGATAAGATAGTAATTGACAAAGTTCTCTAGTCACTATCACCAAGTTAGTAGAACTTCGTGATGAACTATAATATGCAAGGGATGACGAAAGGAATTCCCGAGCTCTTGGCAATGCTGAAGTCGGCGAAGGTAAAAATCATGAAAAAGCATCAAGTGTTGATGGTTAACAAGACCACTTGTTTCAAGTAAAGGGCAAAGGGATAGAAGGGGAACTTCAAGAAGAATGACAAGCAAGTTGTCACTCCCGTGAAGAAACCCAAAGCTAAAACTCAAGCCTGAAACTAAGTGCTTCTACTGCAAAGGAAATGGTCACTGAAAGTGGAACTGCCCTAGATACTTGGCGGATAAGAAGGCTGGCAAAGTGAACAAAGGTATATTTTGATATACAGATTATTGATGTGTACTTTACTAGTGTTCATAGCAACCACTGGGTATTTGATACCGGTTCAGTTGCTAAAATTAGTAACTCGAAACGAGAATTGCAGAATGAACAGAGACTAGTTAAAGGTGAAGTGACGATGTGTGTTGGAAGTGGTTCCAAGATTGATATGATCATCATCGCACACTCCCTATACTTTCGGGATTAGTGTAAAACCTAAATAAATGTTATTTGGCATTTGCGTTGAGCATGAATATGATTTGATCATATTTGTTGCAATACGGTTATTCATTTAAAGTCATAGAATAATTGTTATTCTGTTTACATGAATAAAACCTTCGATGGTCATACACCCAATGAAAATAGTTTGTTGGATCTCGATCGTGGTGATACACATATTCATAATATTGAAGCCAAAAGATGCAAGGTTAATAATGATAGTGCAACTTATTTGTGGCACTACTGTTTAGGTCATAATGGTGTAAAGCGCATAAAGAAACTCCATAGTGATGGACTTTTGGAATCACTTGATTATGAATCACTTGGTGCTTGCGAACCATGCCTCATGGGCAAGATGACTAAAACTCCGTTCTCCGGAACAATGGAGCGAGCAACAGATTTGTTGGAGATCATACATACAGATGTATGTGGACCAATGAGTGTTGAAGCTCGCGGCGGGTATCGTTATTTTCTGACCTTCACTGATGATTTGAGCAGATATGGGTATATCTACTTAATGAAGCACAAGTCTAAAACATTTGAAAAGTTCAAAGAATTTCAGAGTGAAGTGGAGAATCATCGTAACAAGAAAATAAGAGTTTCTACGATATGATCGTAGAGGTAAAATATTTGAGTTAGCGAGTTTGGCCTTCAGTAAAAACAATGTGAAATAGTTTCACTACTCACGCCACCTGGAACACCATAGTGTAATGGTGTGTCCGAACGTCATAACCGTACTTTATTAGATATGGTGCGATCGATGATGTCTCTTACCGATCTACCACTATCGCTTTTGGGGTTATGCATTAGAGACAGATACATTCACGTTAAATAGGGCACCATCTAAATCCGTGGAGATGACACCGTATGAACTGTGGTTTGACGAGAAACCTAAGCTGTCATTTCTTTAAGTTTGGGACTGCGATGCTTATGTGAAAAAGTTTCAACATGATAAGCTCGAACCCAAATCGGAGAAGTAAATCTTCATAGGATACCCAAAAGAAACTATTGGGTACACCTTCTATCACAGATCCGAAGGCAAGGTCTTTGTTGCTAAGAGTGGATCCTTTCTAGAGAAGGAGTTTCTCTCGAAAGAAGTGAGTGGAAGGAAAGTGGAACTTGATGAGGTAATTGTACCTTCTCCCGAATTGGATAGTAGTACATCACAGAAACTAGTTCCAGTGATTCCTACACCAATTAGTGAGGAAGCTAATGATGATGATCATGAAACTTCGGATCAAGTTACTGATGAACTTCATAGATCAACCAGAGTACGTTCCGCACCAGAGTGGTACGGCAACCCGGTTCTGGAAGTCATGTTACTGGACCATGATGA
This sequence comes from Secale cereale, assembly GCA_902687465.1. Lineage (NCBI taxonomy): Eukaryota > Viridiplantae > Streptophyta > Magnoliopsida > Poales > Poaceae > Secale > Secale cereale. Next base: position 260,347,337 of record LR738710.1, on the reverse strand, counting down.
ACCTACGAACTATGAGGAAGCGATGATGAGCCCAGATTCCGCAAAATGGCTTGAGACCATGAAATCTAAGATGGGATCCATGTATGAGAACAAAGTGTGGACTTTGGTTGACTTGCCCGATGGTCGGTAAGCCATCGAAAATAAATGGATCTTCAAGAGGAAGACTGACGCTGACAGTAATGTTACTGTTTACAAAGCTCGACTTGTTGCGAAAGTTTTTCAACAAGTTCAAGGAGTTGACTACGATGAGACTTTCTCACCCGTAGCGATGCTTAAGTCTGTCCGAATCATGTTAGCAATTGCCGCATTTTATGAAATCTGGCAAATGGATAACAAAACTGCATTCTTTAATGGATTTATTAAAGAAGACTTGTATATGATGCAACCATAAGGTTTTGTCAACCCTAAAGGTGCTAACAAAATGTGCAAGCTCCAGCGATCCATCTATGGACTGGTGCAAGCATCTCGAAGTTGGAATATACGCTTTGATAAGTTGATCAAAGCATATAGATTTATACAGACTTGCGGTGAAGCCTATATTTACAAGAAGTGAGTGGGAGCAATACAACCTTTCTGATAAGTATATGTAAATGACATATTGTCGATTGGAAATGATGTAGAATTTTCTGGAAAGCATAAAGGAGTGTTTGAAAGGAGTTTTTCAAAGAAAGACCTTGGTGAAGCTGCTTACATATTGGGCATCAAGATCTATAGAGATAGATCAAGACGCTTGATAAGACTTTCGATGAGTACATACCTTGATATGATTTTGAAGTAGTTCAAAATGGATCAGTCAAAGAAGGAGTTCTTACCTGACTTGTAAGGTGTGAAGTTGAGTAAGACTCAAAGCCAGACCATGGCAGAAAAATATAGAGAGAATGAAAGTCATTCCCTATGCCTCAGCCATAGGTTCTATAAAGTATGCCATGCTGTGTACCAAACATGTTGTGTACCTTGCCATGAGTTTGTCAAGAGGGTACAATAGTGATCCAGGAGTAGATCACTGTACAACGGTCAAAATTATCCTTAGTAACTGGATGACTAAGGAAATGTTTCTCGATTATGGAGGTGATAAAGAGTTTGTCGTAAAGGGTTACGCTGATGCAAGCTTTGACACTAAATCCAGCTGACTCTAAGTATCAATCTGGATGCGTATTGAAAGTGGGAGCAATTAGCTAGAGTAGCTCCATGCAGAGCATTGTAGACACATAGACATTTGCGAAATACATACGGATCTGAATGTGACAGACCCGTTGACTAAACTTCCCTCACGAAGCAAAACATGATCACACCTTAGTACTCTTTGGGTGTTAATCACATAGCGATGTGAACTAGATTATTGACTCTAGTAAACCCTTTGGGTGTTAATCACATGACGATGTGAACTATCGGTGTTAAATCACATGGCGATGTGAACTAGATTATTGACTCTAGTGCAAGTGGGAGACTGAAGGAAATATGCCCTAGAGGCAATAATAAAGTTATTATTTATTTCCTTATATCATGATAAATGTTTATTATTCATGCTAGAATTGTATTAATCGGAAACTTAATACATGTGTGAATACATAGACAAAACAGAGTGTCCCTAGTATGCCTCTACTAGACTAGCTCATTGATCAAAGATGGTTATGTTTCCTAGCCATAGACATGAGTTGTCATTTGATCAACGGGATCACATCATTAGGAGAATGATCTGATGGACAAGACCCATCCGTTAGCTTAGCACTATGATCGTT
>LR738710.1:260319594-260345588 GCA_902687465.1 Secale cereale | reverse complement strand
CTTGCAAGCATTGCAGCTAATGAGTTAGTTGTGGGATGATGTATTACGGAACGAGTAAAGAGACTTGTTGGTAACGAGATTGAACTAGGTATTGAGATACCGACGATCGAATCTCGGGCATGTAACATACCGATGACAAAGGGAACAATGTATGTTGTTATGCGGTTTGACCGATAAAGATCTTCGTAGAATATGTGGGAGCCAATATGAGCATCCAGGTTCCGCTATTGGTTATTGACCGGAGACGTGTCTCGGTCATGTCTACATAGTTCTCGAACCCGTAGGGTCCGCACGCTTAAGGTTTCGATGATAGTTTTATTATGAGTTTATGAGTTTTGATGTACCGAAGGAGTTCGGAGTCCCGGATGAGATCGAGGACATGACGAGGAGTCTCAAAATGGTCAAGACGTACAAATCGATATATTGGACGACTATATTCGGACATCGGAAAGGTTCCGAGTGATTCGGGTATTTTCGGAGTACCGGGGAGTTACGGGAATAGAGGAGAGAGGCCAAAAGGAAGGAGGCGTGCACCCCCCTTCTGGTCCGAATTGGACAAGGGGTGCAGCCCCCTTTTCCTTCTCCCTCTCCCCCTCTTTCCTTCTCTCCTACTCCGGAAAGGAAAGGGGAATCCTACTAGGACTTGGGAGTCCTAGTAGGACTCCCCACACTTGGTGCGCCCCATCTAGGGCCGGCCTCTCCCTCCCTCCTTTATATACGGGGGCAGGGGGCACCTCTAGACACAACAATTGATCTCTTGATCTCTTAGCCGTGTGCGGTGCCCCCCTCCACCATAGTTATCCTCGATAAATATTGTAGCGGGTGCTTAGGTGAAGCCCTGCGACGGTAGAACATCAAGATCGTCACCACGCCGTCGTGCTGACGGAACTCTCCCTCGACACTCGGCTGGATCGGAGTTCGAGGGACGTCATCGAGCTGAACGTGTGCTAGAACTCGGAGGTGCCGTAGTTTCGGTGCTTGATCGGTCGGGCCGTGAAGACGTACGACTACATCAACCGCGTTGTTCTAACGCTTCCGCTTTCGGTCTACGAGGGTACGTAGACTCACTCTCCCCTCTCGTTGCTATGCATCTGGTAGATAGATCTTGCGTGATCGTAGGAAAATTTTAAAATACTACGTTCCCCTACACCCACACCCCCTGGTGCCCTACTTTGCCTCGTATTTTTACCCGCGACACGGAAACCCCAGATCAGAAGTTATTTTCACAGTTTTCCGTCGCGGAGCTGCCGCCACCCTCTGTTCTTCCTCGGGAGGGCTAATCTGGAGGCTGAATTGGCCTCCGGAGAGGGGAGATCGCCGCCATCGTCATCATCATCACCACTCCTTCATCCCTCCATGACTTCTCCCTCCATGTGTGAGTAATTCCCCTGCTGTAGGCGAAAGGGGTGGTAGGGATTGGATGAGTTAGATCATGTAATAGTTTGTCAGATCGTTGGGGGCATGTTGCCTATCATCTACTATGGTGTTTATCATCTTTGCTTCAACTTGTTATTCTTAATGCTTGACACTTAGGGCCCGAGTGCCATGATCTCAGATCTGAACCATATGTGTTTGCATGAATAAATTTGTGTTCGTGATCCTATCTATGAGTTGTTTGCACCTATTACGGTTCGGAACCGGCGATCCCAAAAGTGACAGCTTGGGACACCAAAGGGGATGGTCCGTAGTTTGAGGATTACATGTATCCATTGAGTTCATTGCTTTGTTCCGGTGCTCTTTGACAGGAGCACCTTAATCTCCATAAGTTCCTTTTTGCCCCGTTCGTAGCGGGATGGTAGGACAAAAGATGTTGTGCAAGTTCTTATTGCAAGCATGTACAACTACCTACGGGATACATGCCTAATGTTTGATATTTGCCTAGATGATCATTACTTTTCCGTGTGCCGTGTCCCAAGTTAGAATCTATCTCATCCATGCAGCGCCCAACCATCCATCTCCCTAGCCTACAGTGTTTTAAACCCTGCTTGTCACTAGTTGCTACTTTTGCCATTTACCTTCACTATTTACTTTTTGCTGTTTACTTTTACTATCACTATTATCACTATCATATCACTGTTACCACTTATCTTTTGTTGCAAGTAAGTATATTTCAGGTGCGGTTGAATTGACAACTCAACTATCAAAGCTTATAAATACTCTTTGGCTCCCCTTGTGTCGAATCAATAAATTGGGTTATTCTTACCCGCGAAGACTATCTCGATCCCTTACGGTTGAGGGTTATCAAGTACCGTTTTCTGGCGCCGTTGCCGGGGAGCATAGCAATATTTACAAGTCTACTTGAGGTATCCTACCTGCTGCACTTCATCCACTATGGGTAAGAAAGGAGACCCCAAGGTTCCGATCTTACTATCCACTATAAGAAGAGGTACTGCTCTGAGCACTAGTGCTACACTTGATTCACCTTCCGTTATGAGTAAGTTTGCCTCACCACCACCACATGATGCTCCTACTGAATCTGTTACTATGTCCGATACTCTTGATGATGCTTCTACTACTTTTGATGATATTAGTTTGCTTAGTTATGCTCTTGAGAAACAAATTGCTGCTGCTGCTAAAAAGTCTGGAATTGAACTTCCTGTTACTCGCTACCCTATTGGTGAAACTTATGATTATCCTGATTTGAGTAAACTCAAAGAGAGGCTCCTTGATGATGATTACTATATGCTTGATGAAGATTTATGCAGGGAACTGACCGAGTTTTCTGGCTCTGACCCTGAAGTTATTAAGAAACTATTTGAAAAACACTCTTTGAAGAACAAAACAGTTCCTGATCCTGAATTTGCTACATCTCCTATAAGCATTGATGATCCTGATTATGATTTCTCTGTTGATCTTTCACTTATACCTATGGTTGAAGCTGACCCCTTTTATGGCAGAGAAAATGATGATGCTATTGCACACCTGACTAAACTCGGTGAGTTAGGTGGCCTGTTTACCACAGATGAGAAGATACGATACTTTTATATCACCAAGCTTCTTCCTTTCTCCTTGAAGGAAGGTGCTAAAGCATGGTATGATTCGCTTCCATGCGGTTCCATTAAGAGTCCTCAAGACTTAGCTCACTCTTTTGTTGATAAGTACTTTCCTGCTCACATGCAACATGCTGCTTTACAAAGAATTTATAACTTTAAACAGTTGCAGGATGAGTCCCTCCCTAAAGCTTGGGGGAGGTACTGCGGTCTGATTCGGGCTAGACCAGGACATGAAATTCCTAAGAATGAATTAATCGATATATTCTATGCTGGTCTAACTGATGAATCCAGGTCCTATTTGGACAGTTGTGCTGGTTGTGTTTTCAGGAAAAGAACACCGGATGATGCAGAGGATTTGATGGGCAGGATTGCCAAAAATCATGAAGATTGGTCCGTCCCTGAACCACCTCCACCACCAAAGAAGAGGGGCATATTTGTTCTAAGCCCCGAAGATATGCGAGAAGCAAAGAAGTCTATTAAAGAGAAAGGTATTAAAGCTGAAGACGTGAAGAATCTACCCCCTATTGAGAAGCTGTGTGAGCCTACCACTCACCCTCCTATGGTAGAGGTACACTCTCTTTTAAATTTCAACGCAAGTAACATCCCTCATGGTAAGCCTCCTGATCAATGTTTAGATGAGTTTGATAATTTTATTATGATGTTCAATGTCTTGTGAAGCATTTTCAAATGGTTCAAACTCAGCTTGACCAAATTTCTAAAGTGCAAAGAGATTTGCTTGCTAACAATGCCAAATAAGATAATTTGCAGGCTTTCGGGATTAAGACCCGAGGAGGAACTAGCACTCAAGATCCTCTCTATCCAGAGGGACATCCGAAGAGAATCGAGCAGGATTCTCAAATGCAGGAAGAAGAAATTGTTGGCTCTCCAAAGAAAAAGAAGAAACATAAGGAGACTGACAATTCTAATGATCCTATTGCAGATGAAGAGCCAACTATTGATCCTAACAGTGTATCTATATCCGATGCTGAGACTGAAGACGGTGCTGAACCTGAAGGTAATAATAATGAGAAGAATGATCTGCCTGAAGTTCGAGAAGAAGAAGCACCTGACAAACGTAAGAGGTACACTAAAGAAGACTTCATCGCAAGAAAACATGGGAAGGAAAGAGAACCATGGGTACAGAAACCCATGCCCTTTTCAGGTAAGTCCATCAAATCTAAAGAAGAAGAGCATTATAATAAGTTTTGTGAGTGGATTAAACCTCTTTTTCTTCAAATCCCTTTGACTGATGCTATTAAGTTACTTCCTTATTCAAAATATATGAAAGATATTGTCACTAATAAAAGAAAAGTTCCTAATGATGCAATATCTACTATGCTTGCTAACTACTCTTTCAGTGGCAAGATTCCTGAGAAGCTCGGTGATCCAGGTATACCCACCATTCCTTGCTCCATAATGAATAATTATGTCAAAACTGCTTTATGTGATCTTGGAGCAGGAGTGAGTGTTATGCCTCTCTCTCTTTACGAGAGGCTTTGTTTAGAGAAACTAATCCCTACAGATATCTCCCTTCAGATGGCTGACAAGTCAACCGCTGTTCCGATAGGTATTTTTGAGGATGTTCCCGTAGAAGTTGCTAATTGTTTAATTCTTACTGATTTTGTTGTGCTTGACATGCCCAAGGATGGGAGCATGTCCATTATTCTTGGTAGACCTTTCCTTAACACCGCAGGTGCTATTATTGATTGCAATAAAGGGAAGGTTACCTTCCATGTGAATGATAAAGAACACACGGTATATTTTCCAAAGAAGATGACAGGAGGCATGGCCTCAACTCTATAGAAAATATCGAGACCGTGAAGATTGAAGAATGGGATTGTCCACTACATGTGCCTCACAAATATAAAACTATCGTGGTGGGGACAATGTCCATCAAATTAAAGGTTTAGTAACTACTTCGTAGGAGGTGAGACTTTTTGCTCTATATATCGCCTGTTTGTTGGTAAGACTTGATCAACCTTATTAACAAATATGTTTTATATGGATAAAAAGTTGAGCTTGTTATATTTTCATTTGTTTTTAGTTTTTGTCCTACTTGTTGTACCAAGTATTTATGTTTTGAAGCTTCACAATACTACTCACTACTTCAAGTTTTCAGAGAGTTTCGCAGCTTTTTGAACTTCGAAAAAATTTCAACAGTGAAGTTTTCAGAAAAATTCCAGAAAAATTTAAATAAAAATTTCCACATCGGGAGAGACCCAGAAAGTCCTAGGGCCAGCCAGGGGGACCCACCAGTGGCCCAGGCGGCCAGCTGGTGCGGCCCAGCCCCTGGCCGCGCCCACAGGGCGCCTGGGGCCCACAGGGCCCCCCTCCAGGTATGTCTTCTTCCTCCCTCTCTCTTTTTCTCCAAAAACCCGAGTTCTGCACTTGTTCTTGTGTTCTTGCTGTTCTTGGAGGCGATTCTTCGATCTCTCTCTACAGCCCATCATTTGAGCTGAAATTTTGAGCAAATACTCCCTGGTATGTGACTCCTCCACCCCTCCAATTAGATTTTTGATTGGTGGCTTCATTTGTGAGTATTTAGTAGTTCTTGGTGCTGTATAGATGAGCTTGCATGCATATGTAGAAAGTTATTTTTCAAGTTTTTATGCAAGTTTATGCCTTGGGCAAGTGAGTTGAGTAGTTTGCCTTAGCTCACCTTGTTTTAATCCTCATTTTTGTAAATTGTAAAAAAACTTCAGAAATGAGTTTGTTAGGAAGGGCAAAAGGGTGGCTTGAGAAGAGGAGGCCCGCACACTTCGATCGAGTCACTAGAGCCGCAGCTTCACCATCGACTGCTAGGGTGAGCTATAATGAAGATCATGTGCCCCTGGAGTTGTTGGAAGACACAAGTCCAGCACGTGCGATGACATTTCCATGTGATGAATTCCTCGAAGCTGCGGGAATCAAGGATGAGTTTTATAATCTTTGTGCTAATGCAGGTTTGACACGACTCGTCAGGAGCCGTGTTACCCAGTATCAAAAACTCACCTCCAGTTTCATTAACAGTTTTAGATATAATCCTGATTCAGGTGCTATTGAGTTTAAAATTTACAATGAACTTATCACCATGACTTTGGGAAATTTTTGTGAAATAATAGGTGTGCCGAACGTTGGGAGGACAGCTAGGATGGCCACTCAGCCCTCCGAGGTGAAAACCGTCATCAACTCTCTCTGCAGCATGGGTACGAGGGATATTCATCGGTCGAAGATCTCCAGCATCTTATTTCCTCACCTCAGGTATTTTGCATATTATATTGCCAGAGGGGTGTTAGCTCGTGACAACACGAGCAGCATTTCTGCTCTGGATATTGCTATCCTGGCAGCAGCCCTCTCAGGGAGGTCTGATTATAATCTGGGTGCCTTAATTGCTCGACGCCTTGCTATGAACGGTAACAAGGGGGACTTATATGGTGGCGTTTATGCCACACTTATCTTAGAACATCTTGGAGGCACCCCACACCCTGATGATAATCCTTTTACTTATTTAAGCTTTGATCTTGCTGCTATGAAAAGGCATAAGTTTGTCACCATGGGTTCTGAGCTTGATAATCTTGTTTATATCTTGCATTTCGGAATTACCGTGGAACGCGAGATCCGTCTACCTACACCTCTTTTGTTTGATTTTTCTTGCAGGAACGGATGGTCCTTTGATGTTGTCCAGTTCGATGAGTTCATGGTCCAGCATCAGTTTCATAACCCCATGGAGGGGGTTGTGCCCGACGAGGAGGAGCACGGTGAGTTACCACATTTTCAGGAAGAGACCGCCACTGAGTTTGGTGAAGGTTCTTCCTCTGTTTGGCGCTCGGAACCTTCCTCGTGGGAGACTCCGAGGAGTTCGGTGTACGCGCCAGCATCCTTCTACGACCCTTGGACTCACCACCATACCCCCGGAGCAGGAGGCTCCTGGGGGCAGTAGCTGCTACCAACTTAGGCCCAAAAGCCTAAGCTTGGGGGAGTACGTGCCCTTCTCACTTTTCCATTGTATTATCCGTTTTATTCGCTTTGATCTTTTCGAAGTTTTTGCCCGTTCTTCTTTATTTCTCTCTTTGCAAAAACAACAAAATAATTTTCTCTTTCTTTTGCTTTTATTCAACCTTTGAAAAATCCAAAAGGATTTCCTTTCTCTCTTTAGTTTGCTTTGTTTTCAGAGTTCAGCTCGAGTCCGTGATGGCATTTAATTATATTTCCTACGTTCGATCGTGCAAGTGACAAGCAGTAATGACGAAGATCGACTGAAGCGAAGCAACAAGGAAGACCGGTATGAACTCTTTTTGTTTCTACTTTTGTACATATGCTTGTACTTATGATCTAGAGACCAGCTTGTAGCGACATAGTGCTATGTTTACAATGCTCTTTCGGTGGTTCATGCTTTCCTTGTGGCTAGTCTCAAATAACTAGAGTATATAATGTGTTATTGAAATGATCTACATGCATTGCATTGTTCATAGTCTGGTATACTAAGGTGGTATTTCCCTTTAGAGAATTTTTGGATTGACTTGGCACATGCTTACACATGTTAAGACTAAAAAGTCTACTCTGCCTTGATGATCTTTGAGTTTCAGAATAGTTATATCACTTTCATGCCCGATTCAATGTTGCTTTGTTGCTCTGCATGATTATGACCGTTATTGCTCTCTAGTTGGTCGCTTCCCAGTCTTTTGCTAAACTTCCACCTGTACTAAGCGGACTGACTACTTGTGCATCCAAAATCCTTAAAACCAGTTATGCCATATGAGTCCACTATACCTTCCTATACATGGTATTTACCTGCCATTCCTAACGAAGACTTTCGTGTACCATCTCGAAATTAATCAAAAGCATTTCTCTTTTGTGCCTATGTTTTAACTCATGAGGAAGTAGTAGTTAATTCATAATCTTTTTAAGTTGGACAAGTCTCACCCCTGGATTGCATGTATAATGTGCAAACCCCTAATACGAAAAGGAACTGGCATTGAGTGCGCCCGGCTCAAAAAGATAATATAACAAACAAACCCTCCTTCACCCTTTGTTCATGAGAAATCAGAAAACTTTGGCAGTGATAAACAAAGGAGATTAAGAGGATGTGATCGTCCTCATGCGGGAGCCGTTCCTCGAGACTTGTCCACTCAAAAAGTGATTGAGTTATCTACTAGCATTCGTTGACGAAATATGCACCTCTCAAAAAGGTTTTTACCTCTGTTTCTAAAAACCAGGAGCTCTGGTACATGTTTAGTTTTTGTTTCCGATCACGGGTTTTCAACTTTGCCAACAAAAGCCACGGTTCGAGAGTCTTCACCTTCTTTCTTCAAAGCACTAACTAGGAGAGCATAATTGTCATTCTGAGTGTAACGTGCATTGTCCCAAAGTATTACATTGTCTTCTGCATACTTGTGATATGATTTATTCTGAAATTCTTAGTTCTAGTCTCTTTTAAAAAAACTCTGGAGGAGTCTCTGTGTCACAACCCTAGTTCTGGTATGCACTAGGTTAATCTTGTGGTTTGCATCATGTTTAAATTTCAATTGAAATTGAAATGAGGTCTTGTGAAACCCTCAGAAACCCTATTGAAAATGACCCAAATAAAAGTTGCTCCAAAAAGGTCCAAGAAAATGTTCATGTGGCCCTCTAAAAATATTGGTCAGAGATAAAAATCAAACCAATATTATTAGGAGCTCATAAGAATTTATTTTGGGCATTTGGAATTAATGCAATAAATATTTGCTTAAATATATAATTATTATATATTTTTATGTGTCCAAAATTCTGGTTCTTTATTTTTAGGGGTTTGGGTTAATTCCTAGGTCCCTGCAAAATAAATTGTCAGAAGAAAATAAATGATTTAGTTTGGAATTTAAATCAAGACAAATGTTAGAAAATTAGAAAACATAATTAAATAAAAGGATAGAGCTTACCTGGGCCACTTGCTGGCCTGGCACTAGACCGGCCCAGCTGGCAGCCCAGCCCACCGAGCCCTCCCCTGTCGTCTTCCCCGACGATAGGAGGCCGAGCGTGTGGCCGGCGCGCGCGCACGGCCGGAGCGCCACACGAGCTGCCTGCCTGCCCTACCCTCGCCGCCTAGCCGCTTCTGGAGGCGCCACGCACCTCCCCCCCCCCGACCCTCTCGCACTCTCCTGGCCCTCTCCCCTTCTCTCCCTCGCTTTCCCTCGCGGACGCCCGAACGCCACCGTCGCCGCCGCTCGCCGTAGTCGTGGCCACCGTCCCCCTCTCGCCTCGCCGGAGTGCCCAGAAGCCCCGCCCCGTTCCTCTCCTTCTCCTCGCCAAGCTGCCCGACGCCAGAAGCCCCTGGAGCGTCGTCGACGACCTCGTCTTCAACCTGCGGCCGTGAAGATCGCCGGCGACCCTGCGCCCGCTCCGACGCGTCCCCGAGCTCGCTGACGACGCCATCAAGTTCGCCGTGAGCTCCTCTATCTTTCCCCTCTTCTCCCGTGCTCACGCCTGTCCCCTAGCCCCGATTCCTCCCGCGGCCGAAAGCTTCTCGCCGCCGGCCATGGTGTAGCCGTGGCCACAGCCGCACGAGCTCACATCGGAGCATGTCATCATGCTCAGGAAGCTCCCAGCAGTCGAACGCACCCACTAGCCCCTCCCCTAGTGCACCGTAGCCTCGTTTCCGTCGACGCCCGAACTCCGGCCGCCGCTGGGCTCGACGCCGGCGACGATTCCGGCCGCTCCAGCTGCTGCCACCTAGCGCGTTGGATGCGCAAGAGGCTGCGCATCCCGTAGCTGCCCTCCGCCGCTCGAATGGTCGACGGAGGCGAGTTTCCGACGCCCTCCGCCGCATTCGGCCTCGCAGGCGGCTAACCGCCGGTGGGATTTGACCCAAACCCACTGGGTTTGACTTCCCTGAGCCTATGACATGTGGGGCCACCTTTGACTAATTTTTAGTTTAGGGTTTAATTAACTTTTAATTACTGACATTAATCTAATTAGACACTCACATGTGGGCCCTTGTCTAATTAGTTTAGTTTTAAACTTTAGTTATTTAACTGAGTCACTGACCAGTGGGACCCCACTGTCAGGTTTGACTCTGGACAGCCCCTTTGACCTGCTGACGTCATGCCTGTGTCATGCTGACGCAGTAATCCAGTTCTGGTTTTTTAAATAAATCTTAAATGATTTATTTATTTCAGAATTTGGCCTAAACTTCAAAAATTCATAGAAATTCAACCGTAGCTCAGAATGAAATAATTTATATATGAAAAATTATCAGAAAAATTCAATCTATCCATCTGTACCATTTTCATGCATGACAAATGAAGTTAAACCTACTGTTTATATGAAAACACATATATGGCATTTTATAATACTTATTAAAGAGTTGCATTTGAATCCTTGGTTCAAATGGAGTTCAACCAATTAAAATGCTAGTTGCATTAGCTCAAACAACATCATATTTTCATGCCATATTCATGCATCATATTGTTGCATATGCTTGTGTTTGATTGTCGGCACCGTTCTTCTCGATAGGTCCAGCTCCGGAGACCGATCCAGAGTACCTGTCAGAGGAGCAGTGTTCTGCACGTTGTTTTACCAGGCAAGCAAACCCCCTTGTTCATTCCGATACAATCCCTCTCTCGCTCCTGCTCCCTGTTATTGCATTAGGACAACAACGATCTCAATTGCTACTTTATGCTGCGGTAGTTGAACCCCATTCCTCTGCATGACCTGTCTTTCCACAGTAAATAGTTGAAACCCACTAGCATGTGTAGGAGTTGATTGAAGCCATAATGTGATCTTACCATGCCTTGCTTGCTATTGCTTAGAGTGTGTCAGGTCTAATTCATCGGGAATGAATTGGAGTGAAATGATATGTTCTGATGCTGAGGGTTAAGTGTGTGAACACGATTTGGTAAAGGTAGTGGTGAGAGGCCATGTAGGAGTACATGGTGGGTTGTCTCACTGGAACCGTCCCTAAGAACTGAGTTCCGAGTATGTTGTCCAATGACTAGTTACTACCACACATTGGGTTCCGGTAACTCGACCCCTCTCGACTTATTAATCAACATGATCTCTGTCCAGGAGTTGCAACTAGTTTCTGGCGTTTGTAGGTAGTGTTATTTCTCTACCAGGTGGCACCCGGCAGGGTGGGCTTGGGACAGACTAGGCACACGTGGCCCGGTGTACCGAGTGGCACCCGGATGGTGGGCTCGGGAACCCTGTACACATCGTTTGGGTCCGTGATGGAAACCTCGGCCGGACTCCCTTGCGGATGGAACCCGAATAGGCGATAAACCTGGATGAGAGACTTGTGTGGTTAGTCAGGTCGTGGCCGACACCCTCGCCAGGCTTCCGCTTGAAGGTTGCCGAGATACACGACGTGTACCTGGCGGTAAGTGGCGAGAGCGTGTGTGAAGAAGTACACCCCTGCAGGGTTATCATAATCTATTCGAATAGCCGGGTCCGCGGATATGGACTTCTTGGATGCTTACGTGGTACATAGACAACTTGAAGTGGATACTCTAAAATACTCAAGACAAGTGTGAGTGCTATGGACGGCTTTCTCGTAGGGAGACGGGGATGAATCCATAGTGGTGTATTGTGTGGTGCTTAGTGGACTCGTGTGCGCCACCTCAAAAGAGTTACCAGCAACCGTAGAATAGGATAGCCACTGAGTCAAAGCTGGCTTGCTGCAACTAAACCCCACTTTGCCTTCTTGATACAAGTGCATGTATGATAGGATTTGATGTAAGTCTTGCTGAGTACCTTTGTACTCATGTTTGCTTAATTTATGTTTTGCAGATAGGATTGATGTCTCACTAGTAGTTCCGCTTGGACTTCGACAAGTAGCTTGTACCTCAGCTACGATCTTGGACAAGTGTTGTAGATAGTCAGGCTCTTCAGCCTTTTTCATTTGTAGATGTCTGTACTCAGACATGTAGTGCTTCCGCTTGTTGCTTGTATGCTCTGAATGTTGGGTCGTGAGACCCATGCTTGTAATACTTGGCTCCTCGGAGCCTAATGAATAAATACTTTGTTTATTAGAGTCTTGTTGTGATGCCATGTTGTATTTGCACATATTGAGCATATTGCGTGTATGTTATTGAAATGCTTGGTATGTGTGGGATCCGACACCTAGTTGTTTACCCTTGGTAGCCTATCTTACAGGGAAATGTCTCCTAGTGTTTCCACTGAGCCTTGGTAGCTTGCTACTGCTCCGGAACACTTAGGCTGACCGGCATGTGTCCTTCTTCGTTCCTGTGTCTGTCCCTTAAGGGAAATGTCACGCGTTGTTCCTTTAAGTCCTTGTAGCTTGCTACGACTTGGGTTCATACGTTGATGACCGACACGTTCGTTGCTGGGTCATGAATGCCTGTCTCTGTAATTTAGTGCCACTTTTGGTTTATAACTGGTCATGTCGGCCCGGGTTCTCTGTCATATGGATGCTAGCGACACTGTCATATACGTGAGCCAAAATGCGCAAACGGTCCCGGGCCAGGTAAGGTGGCACCCGTGGGGATACCGTGCGTGAGGCCGCAAAGTGATATGGTGTGTTACATGCTAGACCGGTGTGACTTAGGATCGGGGTCCCGACAGCGTTGGTATCAGAGCCTGACTGCCTGTAGGATTACCAAGCCAAAATGGTCGAAGTTGAGTCTAGAGATTCTTAGTTATATAAGGGAATTGATTGTGGAAGGGAACGTAAGGCTCTTTTTACTCCTTTTACCTCATGTCTTCTGATCTGAGTCATCTTACCTTTCCTACGGGGTTAAGGAACTAGGCTTTCTTTTCCGTCTATTAGGATCACGAGTTACTACTCCGTAGTCCCTTAGGATTGGTTGATCAGAGTCCTAATATTGTTCCAAGTTCTTCCGGTGAAGTTGTGTAGTACTATCTCAGTACCTTGAGTGATGATGTTGAGTTGTTGTACTACCCTTTTCTAGCAGGATGTCTCATTCTGAGCATTTTACTGCCGTTATGCTGCCGGAATTATCCTAGTAGTTCGAGAGATACTAATTTCTTGTTCTACCTTATGCTTCCTATAGTTGTTGATGTTTCCGTCTTCGGTTTCGCTTCTCAGGATGTCTTCAGTTAAGCGAAGCTCAGCTGCTCGTAGACAGAACCCCGGAGGTGGTAGGGATAAGGAGGATCCTCCCGACCAGCCTTCGTTGGCGGAGTTAATGTTAGAGATGGAGAGAAACAAGCGTGAGTCTAACCGCTTGTTGGCACGTATTGAGGAGAACACCGCACATCAGTGCAAGGAATCGGCAACTATCCATGACTTCATTCGTCTGAAACCACCCACCTTCCATCATCCCTTTGAGCCACTCGACGCAGATGACTGGCTCCGTAGTATCACTCACAAGCTGCGTTCTGCAAACGTAGCTGAAGATGACAAGGTCATCTATGCCACTTATCACCTGGAAGGTCCTGCTAGTCTTTGGTGGCAGAACTATGAGGCCATGATTCCAGCTGGCCAGATTCCTACCTGGAGAGATTTCACCGAGGCTTTTCGTGAGCATCATATTCCTCAAGCCCTTATCGATCGCAAGAGGGAAGAGTTCTGTAGTCTTACACAGGCTAAGATGGCTGTTGATGCTTATAGTCGAGAGTTTGAGAACCTCGCCCGCTATGCTACAGAAGAAGTGTCCACGGACGCCAAGAAGCAGGCTAGGTTCCGGAAGGGTCTCAACCCCAAACTGCGTCGTGATCTCCACTTGCATCATTGCAACACATTCCAGGCTCTTGTGAACAAGGCCATCAATGCAGAGACAGCTCAACTCACTTACGAGGAGTCTCGTAAGCACACCCTTGATTTGGGATCTTCTTCTGGTTCTAGTTCTCAGAAGCGCCGGATTTGGGTTCCGAACTCTGTTCTTCCACCCACTTATCCTTCGAGGTCATCTTGTGTGGTACCTTATCCAGCTCAGTCTTTTGCTCCACCCAAGCCTATTGGCAAACCGCTTGTCAATACGGGTCCACGACCTACCTCAAGGACTTGCTTTACATGCGGAAAGCCAGGACACTATGCACGTGACTGTTCTCAGGCCAGTCTTGCTCCACCCCAGCCCGAGAAGTCCGTTCTTCGTAGTAAGACACCACGCAAGACTATCATTGCCAATCCAGCTCCCATTAAACATGGACGTGTGCATCACGTCTCAGCTAAAGACGCTAATGATGATCCAAATGTCGTTCTTGGTACACTCCTTGTCAATTGCCATCCGGCTTCGGTTCTGTTCGATACCGGAGCATCTCACTCCTTTATCTCTGATGGCTATGCTCGTTTGCACGACATGTCATTTTGTGACATGCCAACTCCGCTCGAAATCCAAACCCCGGGGTCTAGATGGCAAACTACCAGAATAAGCCATGGTAATGGAATCCTTGTTGACAGACTTGTATTCCTTGCTTCACTCATAGCCCTCAAGTCTTCAGATATTAACATCATCTTGGGTATGGACTGGATGACAGCTCATCATGCCAAGATTGATTGTTACACTAGGTCTGTTCAACTTACACACCCATCTGGTAAGATAGTCAATGTCTCCACTAGAGTTGCAAAGCATCAACTCTATTCTCTTAATGCCAGCCCTCTCCCAGACCTTGAAGATATCCCGGTAGTCCGAGACTTTCCGGATGTCTTTCCAGAAGAACTACCAGGTGTTCCACCTGATAGGGATGTAGAGTTCGTCATAGATCTTATCCCAGGAACTGTTCCAATTTCTAGGAGACCCTACAAAATGGCACCCCTAGAACTAGCTGAGCTTAAGAAACAACTTGATGAGTCCTTGCAAAAGGGTTTTATTCGTCCTAGTTCTTCTCCTTGGGCTTGTCCCGTCCTCTTCGTTAAGAAGAAGGATGGCACGGAACGGATGGTTGTAGATTATCGCCCCGTTAATTTGGTCACGATAAAGAACAAGTATCCGCTCCCCAGGATCAACGACCTGTATGATCAGCTCGCTGGATCCTCAGTCTTCTCCAAAATGGATTTGAGGTTAGGCTACCATCAAATCAAAATTAAAAACGGAGACATTCCTAAGACGGCTTTTGTCACTCGTTATGGCCAGTACGAGTACACCGTCATGTCTTTCGGTCTAACCAATGCTCCAGCCACTTTCTCCCGCTTGATGAACTCGATCTTCATGGAGTATCTGGATAAGTTCGTCGTGGTTTACCTTGATGATATTCTTATTTACTCGAAGAACGAGGAAGAGCATGCCGAACATCTTAGACTTGTTCTAGAAAAACTCAGAGAGCACCGCCTTTATGCCAAGTTCTCCAAGTGCGAATTTTGGTTGCCAGAAGTGACCTATCTCGGCCACGTAATCTCAGGGAAAGGCATTGCTGTCAATCCTGAGAGAGTTCAGGCCGTCCTTGATTGGACTCCGCCTGAAACAATTAAACAAGTTAGGAGTTTCCTTGGTCTAGCCAGCTATTGTCGCCGCTTTGTTGAAAACTTCTCGAAAGTGGCCAAACCCCTCACAGAACTTCTTAAGAAAGATAAAAAGTTTGAGTGGTCCCCACAGTGTGAACACAGTTTTCAGGAACTGAAAAGACGCCTGACCTCTGCTCCCATACTTGTGCCATCGGATTTCACTAAGGATTTTGTTATCTACTGTGATGCCTCACGACAGGGACTAGGTTGCATTCTTATGCAGGATCGTCGTGTGATTGCCTATGCATCTCGACAGTTGCATCCACATGAGGAGAATTATCCTACACATGATCTAGAGCTTGCAGTTGTAGTCTATGCACTTAAGACCTGGCGGCATTACCTCCTTGGTAATCGTTGCGAGATCTACACCAATCACCAAAGTCTCAAGTATATCTTCACCCAACCAGATTTGAACCTTAGGCAAAGACGTTGGTTGGAGTTGATCTCAGATTACGACTTAGGAATTACCTACACCCCAGGCAAGGGAAATGTCATGGCTGATGCACTAAGTCGTAAGACCTATTGCAACAATCTCATGTTGCAGCAGGGCCAACCACTTCTCCATGAGGAACTATGTAAGCTTAACCTTCACATTGCTCCTCACGGATTCCTTTCAACTTTGGTGGCGAAACCTACTCTTGTGGATCATATCATAGAAGCCCAAAAGCATGATACCGGAATTACTCGAATCAAGAGAAACATTAAAAAGGGAGTTGGTGGATGTTTCTCTATGGATGATCGAGGTGTTGTTCTCTTCCAAAACCGGCTGGTGGTTCCCAAGAAGCAACATCTTCGGCAATTGATCCTTAAAGAGGCTCATGAATCTCCTCTCACGATTCATCCCGGTAGTACTAAGATGTATCAGGACCTACGCCAGAGGTTCTGGTGGACTAGGATGAAGAGAGAAATTGCTGAATTCATTGCTAAATGTGACGTTTGTCGTCGCGTTAAGGCAGAACATCAAAGACCTGCTGGCACCCTTCAGCCTCTAGCTATTCCTGAGTGGAAATGGGATAAAGTTGGTATGGACTTCATCACCGGCTTTCCCAGGACCAAGAGAGGGAATAATGCTATCTTCGTAGTCATTGATCGTCTCTCCAAAGTGGCTCACTTCCTACCTGTTCGAGAGAGTATCACTGCTAGTCAGCTTGCTGACTTGTATATTTCTCGAATAGTGTCACTTCATGGTGTCCCACTGGAGATCAATTCAGACCGTGGTAGTCTTTTCACTTCTCATTTCTGGGAGAATTTCCAGACTGCCATGGGCACCCATCTTTCTTTCAGTACCGCTTTCCACCCTCAGTCAAGTGGTCAGGTGGAACGGGTTAACCAAATTCTCGAAGACATGCTTAGAGCTTGTGTTATTTCATTCGGTATGGATTGGGAGAAATGTCTTCCTTTCGCCGAGTTTGCTTATAACAATAGCTATCAATCCAGTCTTAAGCAAGCTCCTTTTGAGATTCTTTATGGACGAAGATGTCGAACACCTTTGAACTGGTCAGAAACCGGTGAAAGACAATTCTTTGGACCGGATATGATCCAGGAAGCAGAAGAGCAAGTTCGTATCATTCATGAGAATTTGAAAACAACCCAGTCTCGTCAGAAGAGCCAATATGATCGTCATCATAAGGAAGTGGCTTATGAAGTTGGTGACAAAGCTTATCTTCGGGTTACTCCTTTGAAGGGTACCCATCGTTTCGGTATCAAGGGCAAGTTGGCTCCTCGTTACATTGGTCCTTTTCGCATTCTTGCTAAACGAGGAGAGGTTGCCTACCAATTGGAATTACCCCCACATCTTTCTCGAGTTCATGATGTCTTCCACGTCTCTCAACTCAGGCGTTGCTTCTCGGATCCCATCCGCGGAGTGGACCACGAAACGCTTGATCTCCAAGATAACCTCACATATCGAGAGTATCCCGTTCGCATTCTGGATCAAGCAGAGCGTGTCACTCGACGTCATAACATCAAGTTTCTCAAGGTTCAGTGGTCTCATCATTCCGAGAGAGAAGCTACCTGGGAGCGAGAAGATCGTCTCCGACTGGAATACCCCACCTTCTTTCCGCCTACTCCTGAATCTCGGGACGAGATTCTTTCGAGTGGAGGCGAGTTGTCACAACCCTAGTTCTGGTATGCACTAGGTTAATCTTGTGGTTTGCATCATGTTTAAATTTCAATTGAAATTGAAATGAGGTCTTGTGAAACCCTCAGAAACCCTATTGAAAATGACCCAAATAAAAGTTGCTCCAAAAAGGTCCAAGAAAATGTTCATGTGGCCCTCTAAAAATATTGGTCAGAGATAAAAATCAAACCAATATTATTAGGAGCTCATAAGAATTTATTTTGGGCATTTGGAATTAATGCAATAAATATTTGCTTAAATATATAATTATTATATATTTTTATGTGTCCAAAATTCTGGTTCTTTATTTTTAGGGGTTTGGGTTAATTCCTAGGTCCCTGCAAAATAAATTGTCAGAAGAAAATAAATGATTTAGTTTGGAATTTAAATCAAGACAAATGTCAGAAAATTAGAAAACATAATTAAATAAAAGGATAGAGCTTACCTGGGCCACTTGCTGGCCTGGCACTGGACCGGCCCAGCTGGCAGCCCAGCCCACCGAGCCCTCCCCTGTCGTCTTCCCCGACGACAGGAGGCCGAGCGTGTGGCCGGCGCGCGCGCACGGCCTGAGCGCCACGCGAGCTGCCTGCCTGCCTTCCCCTCGCCGCCTAGCCGCTTCTGGAGGCGCCACGCACCTCCCCCCCGACCCTCTCGCACTCTCCTGGTCCTCTCCCCTTCTCTCCCTCGCTTTCCCTCGCGGACGCCCGAACGCCACCGTCGCCACCGCTCGCCGTAGTCGTGGCCACCGTCCCCCTCTCGCCTCGCCGGAGTGCCCAGAAGCCCCGCCCCGTTCCTCTCCTTCTCCTCGCCAAGCTGCCCGACACCAGAAGCCCCTGGAGCGCCGTCGACGACCTCGTCTTCAACCTGCGGCCGTGAAGATCGCCGGCGACCCTGCGCCCGCTCCGACGCGTCCCCGAGCTCGCTGACGACGCCATCAAGTTCGCCGTGAGCTCCTCTACCTTTCCCCTCTTCTCCCGTGCTCGCGCCTGTCCCCTAGCCCCGATTCCTCCCGCGGCCGAAAGCTTCTCGCCGCCGGCCATGGTGTAGCCGTGGCCACAGCCGCACGAGCTCACATCGGAGCATGTCATCATGCTCAGGAAGCTCCCAGCAGTCGAACGCACCCACTAGCCCCTCCCCTAGTGCACCGTAGCCTCGTTTCCGTCGACGCCCGAACTCCGGCCGCCGCTGGGCTCGACGCCGGCGACGATTCCGGCCGCTCCAGCTGCTGCCACCTAGCGCGTTGGATGCGCAAGAGGCTGCGCATCCCGTAGCTGCCCTCCGCCGCTCGAATGGTCGACGGAGGCGAGTTTCCGACGCCCTCCGCCGCATTCGGCCTCGCCGGCGGCTAACCGCCGGTGGGATTTGACCCAAACCCACTGGGTTTGACTTCCCTGAGCCTATGACATGTGGGGCCACCTTTGACTAATTTTTAGTTTAGGGTTTAATTAACTTTTAATTACTGACATTAATCTAATTAGACACTGACATGTGGGCCCTTGTCTAATTAGTTTAGTTTTAAACTTTAGTTATTTAACTGAGTCACTGACCAGTGGGACCCCACTGTCAGGTTTGACTCTGGACAGCCCCTTTGACCTGCTGACGTCATGCCTGTGTCATGCTGACGCAGTAATCCAGTTCTGGTTTTTTAAATAAATCTTAAATGATTTATTTATTTCAGAATTTGGCCTAAACTTCAAAAATTCATAGAAATTCAACCGTAGCTCAGAATGAAATAATTTATATATGAAAAATTATCAGAAAAATTCAATCTATCCATCTGTACCATTTTCATGCATGACAAATGAAGTTAAACCTACTGTTTATATGAAAACACATATATGGCATTTTATAATACTTATTAAAGAGTTGCATTTGAATCCTTGGTTCAAATGGAGTTCAACCAATTAAAATGCTAGTTGCATTAGCTCAAACAACATCATATTTTCATGCCATATTCATGCATCATATTGTTGCATATGCTTGTGTTTGATTGTCGGCACCGTTCTTCTCGATAGGTCCAGCTCCGGAGACCGATCCAGAGTACCTGTTAGAGGAGCAGTGTTCTGCACGTTGTTTTACCAGGCAAGCAAACCCCCTTGTTCATTCCGATACAATCCCTCTCTCGCTCCTGCTCCCTGTTATTGAATTAGGACAACAACGATCTCAATTGCTACTTTATGCTGCGGTAGTTGAACCCCATTCCTCTGCATGACCTGTCTTTCCACAGTAAATAGTTGAAACCCACTAGCATGTGTAGGAGTTGATTGAAGCCATAATGTGATCTTACCATGCCTTGCTTGCTATTGCTTAGAGTGTGTCAGGTCTAATTCATCGGGAATGAATTGGAGTGAAATGATATGTTCTGATGCTGAGGGTTAAGTGTGTGAACACGATTTGGTAAAGGTAGTGGTGAGAGGCCATGTAGGAGTACATGGTGGGTTGTCTCACTGAAACCGTCCCTAAGAACTGAGTTCCGAGTATGTTGTCCAATGACTAGTTACTACCACACATTGGGTTCCGGTAACTCGACCCCTCTCGACTTATTAATCAACATGATCTCTGTCCAGGAGTTGCAACTAGTTTCTGGCGTTTGTAGGTAGTGTTATTTCTCTACCAGGTGGCACCCGGCAGGGTGGGCTTGGGACAGACTAGGCACACGTGGCCCGGTGTACCGAGTGGCACCCGGATGGTGGGCTCGGGAACCCTGTACACATCATTTGGGTCCGTGATGGAAACCTCGGCCGGACTCCCTTGCGGATGGAACCCGAATAGGCGATAAACCTGGACGAGAGACTTGTGTGGTTAGTCAGGTCGTGGCCGACACCCTCGCCAGGCTTCCGCTTGAAGGTTGCCGAGATACACGACGTGTACCTGGCGGTAAGTGGCGAGAGCGTGTGTGAAGAAGTACACCCCTGCAGGGTTATCATAATCTATTCGAATAGCCGGGTCCGCAGATATGGACTTCTTTGATGCTTACGTGATACATAGACAACTTGAAGTGGATACTCTAAAATACTCAAGACAAGTGTGAGTGCTATGGACGGCTTTCTCGTAGGGAGACGGGGATGAATCCATAGTGGTGTATTGTGTGGTGCTTAGTGGACTCGTGTGCGCCACCTCAAAAGAGTTACCAGCAATCGTAGAATAGGATAGCCACTGAGTCAAAGCTGGCTTGCTGCAACTAAACCCCACTTTGCCTTCTTGATACAAGTGCATGTATGATAGGATTTGATGTAAGTCTTGCTGAGTACCTTTGTACTCATGTTTGCTTAATTTATGTTTTGCAGATAGGATTGATGTCTCACTAGTAGTTCTGCTTGGACTTCGACAAGTAGCTTGTACCTCAGCTACGATCTTGGACAAGTATTGTAGATAGTCAGGCTCTTCAGCCTTTTTCATTTGTAGATGTCTGTACTCAGACATGTAGTGCTTCCGCTTGTTGCTTGTATGCTCTGAATGTTGGGTCGTGAGACCCATGCTTGTAATACTTGGCTCCTCGGAGCCTAATGAATAAATACTTTGTTTATTAGAGTCTTGTTGTGATGCCATGTTGTATTTGCACATATTGAGCATATTGCGTGTATGTTATTGAAATGCTTGGTATGTGTGGGATCCGACACCTAGTTGTTTACCCTTGGTAGCCTATCTTACAGGGAAATGTCTCCTAGTGTTTCCACTGAGCCTTGGTAGCTTGCTACTGCTCCGGAACACTTAGGCTGACCGGCATGTGTCCTTCTTCGTTCCTGTGTCTGTCCCTTAAGGGAAATGTCACGCGTTGTTCCTTTAAGTCCTTGTAGCTTGCTACGACTTGGGTTCATACGTTGATGACCGACACGTTCGTTGCTGGGTCATGAATGCCTGTCTCTGTAATTTAGTGCCACTTTTGGTTTATAACTGGTCATGTCGGCCCGGGTTCTCTGTCATATGGATGCTAGCGACACTGTCATATACGTGAGCCAAAATGCGCAAACGGTCCCGGGCCAGGTAAGGTGGCACCCGTGGGGATACCGTGCGTGAGGCCGCAAAGTGATATGGTGTGTTACATGCTAGACCGGTGTGACTTAGGATCGGGGTCCCGACAGCGTTGGTATCAGAGCCTGACTGCCTGTAGGATTACCAAGCCAAAATGGTCGAAGTTGAGTCTAGAGATTCTTAGTTATATAAGGGAATTGATTGTGGAAGGGAACGTAAGGCTCTTTTTACTCCTTTTACCTCATGTCTTCTGATCTGAGTCATCTTACCTTTCCTACGGGGTTAAGGAACTAGGCTTTCTTTTCCGTCTATTAGGATCACGAGTTACTACTCCGTAGTCCCTTAGGATTGGTTGATCAGAGTCCTAATATTGTTCCAAGTTCTTCCGGTGAAGTTGTGTAGTACTATCTCAGTACCTTGAGTGATGATGTTGAGTTGTTGTACTACCCTTTTCTAGCAGGATGTCTCATTCTGAGCATTTTACTGCCGTTATGCTGCCGGAATTATCCTAGTAGTTCGAGAGATACTAATTTCTTGTTCTACCTTATGCTTCCTATAGTTGTTGATGTTTCCGTCTTCGGTTTCGCTTCTCAGGATGTCTTCAGTTAAGCGAAGCTCAGCTGCTCGTAGACAGAACCCCGGAGGTGGTAGGGATAAGGAGGATCCTCCCGACCAGCCTTCGTTGGCGGAGTTAATGTTAGAGATGGAGAGAAACAAGCGTGAGTCTAACCGCTTGTTGGCACGTATTGAGGAGAACACCGCACATCAGTGCAAGGAATCGGCAACTATCCATGACTTCATTCGTCTGAAACCACCCACCTTCCATCATCCCTTTGAGCCACTCGACGCAGATGACTGGCTCCGTAGTATCACTCACAAGCTGCGTTCTGCAAACGTAGCTGAAGATGACAAGGTCATCTATGCCACTTATCACCTGGAAGGTCCTGCTAGTCTTTGGTGGCAGAACTATGAGGCCATGATTCCAGCTGGCCAGATTCCTACCTGGAGAGATTTCACCGAGGCTTTTCGTGAGCATCATATTCCTCAAGCCCTTATCGATCGCAAGAGGGAAGAGTTCTGTAGTCTTACACAGGCTAAGATGGCTGTTGATGCTTATAGTCGAGAGTTTGAGAACCTCGCCCGCTATGCTACAGAAGAAGTGTCCACGGACGCCAAGAAGCAGGCTAGGTTCCGGAAGGGTCTCAACCCCAAACTGCGTCGTGATCTCCACTTGCATCATTGCAACACATTCCAGGCTCTTGTGAACAAGGCCATCAATGCAGAGACAGCTCAACTCACTTACGAGGAGTCTCGTAAGCACACCCTTGATTTGGGATCTTCTTCTGGTTCTAGTTCTCAGAAGCGCCGGATTTGGGTTCCGAACTCTGTTCTTCCACCCACTTATCCTTCGAGGTCATCTTGTGTGGTACCTTATCCAGCTCAGTCTTTTGCTCCACCCAAGCCTATTGGCAAACCGCTTGTCAATACGGGTCCACGACCTACCTCAAGGACTTGCTTTACATGCGGAAAGCCAGGACACTATGCACGTGACTGTTCTCAGGCCAGTCTTGCTCCACCCCAGCCCGAGAAGTCCGTTCTTCGTAGTAAGACACCACGCAAGACTATCATTGCCAATCCAGCTCCCATTAAACATGGACGTGTGCATCACGTCTCAGCTAAAGACGCTAATGATGATCCAAATGTCGTTCTTGGTACACTCCTTGTCAATTGCCATCCGGCTTCGGTTCTGTTCGATACCGGAGCATCTCACTCCTTTATCTCTGAAGGCTATGCTCGTTTGCACGACATGTCATTTTGTGACATGCCAACTCCGCTCGAAATCCAAACCCCGGGGTCTAGATGGCAAACTACCAGAATAAGCCATGGTAATGGAATCCTTGTTGACAGACTTGTATTCCTTGCTTCACTCATAGCCCTCAAGTCTTCAGATATTAACATCATCTTGGGTATGGACTGGATGACAGCTCATCATGCCAAGATTGATTGTTACACTAGGTCTGTTCAACTTACACACCCATCTGGTAAGATAGTCACTGTCTCCACTAGAGTTGCAAAGCATCAACTCTATTCTCTTAATGCCAGCCCTCTCCCAGACCTTGAAGATATCCCGGTAGTCCGAGACTTTCCGGATGTCTTTCCAGAAGAACTACCAGGTGTTCCACCTGATAGGGATGTAGAGTTCGTCATAGATCTTATCCCAGGAACTGTTCCAATTTCTAGGAGACCCTACAAAATGGCACCCCTAGAACTAGCTGAGCTTAAGAAACAACTTGATGAGTCCTTGCAAAAGGGTTTTATTCGTCCTAGTTCTTCTCCTTGGGCTTGTCCCGTCCTCTTCGTTAAGAAGAAGGATGGCACGGAACGGATGGTTGTAGATTATCGCCCCGTTAATTTGGTCACGATAAAGAACAAGTATCCGCTCCCCAGGATCAACGACCTGTATGATCAGCTCGCTGGATCCTCAGTCTTCTCCAAAATGGATTCGAGGTTAGGCTACCATCAAATCAAAATTAAAAACGGAGACATTCCTAAGACGGCTTTTGTCACTCGTTATGGCCAGTACGAGTACACCGTCATGTCTTTCGGTCTAACCAATGCTCCAGCCACTTTCTCCCGCTTGATGAACTCGATCTTCATGGAGTATCTGGATAAGTTCGTCGTGGTTTACCTTGATGATATTCTTATTTACTCGAAGAACGAGGAAGAGCATGTCGAACATCTTAGACTTGTTCTAGAAAAACTCAGAGAGCACCGCCTTTATGCCAAGTTCTCCAAGTGCGAATTTTGGTTGCCAGAAGTGACCTATCTCGGCCACGTAATCTCAGGGAAAGGCATTGCTGTCAATCCTGAGAGAGTTCAGGCCGTCCTTGATTGGACTCCGCCTGAAACAATTAAAGAAGTTAGGAGTTTCCTTGGTCTAGCCAGCTATTGTCGCCGCTTTGTTGAAAACTTTTCGAAAGTGGCCAAACCCCTCACAGAACTTCTTAAGAAAGATAAAAAGTTTGAGTGGTCCCCACAGTGTGAACACAGTTTTCAGGAACTGAAAAGACGCCTGACCTCTGCTCCCATACTTGTGCCATCGGATTTCACTAAGGATTTTGTTATCTACTGTGATGCCTCACGACAGGGACTAGGTTGCATTCTTATGCAGGATCGTCGTGTGATTGCCTATGCATCTCGACAGTTGCATCCACATGAGGAGAATTATCCTACACATGATCTAGAGCTTGCAGTTGTAGTCTATGCACTTAAGACCTGGCGGCATTACCTCCTTGGTAATCGTTGCGAGATCTACACCGATCACCAAAGTCTCAAGTATATCTTCACCCAACCAGATTTGAACCTTAGGCAAAGACGTTGGTTGGAGTTGATCTCAGATTACGACTTAGGAATTACCTACACCCCAGGCAAGGGAAATGTCATGGCTGATGCACTAAGTCGTAAGACCTATTGCAACAATCTCATGTTGCAGCAGGGCCAACCACTTCTCCATGAGGAACTATGTAAGCTTAACCTTCACATTGCTCCTCACGGATTCCTTTCAACTTTGGTGGCGAAACCTACTCTTGTGGATCATATCATAGAAGCCCAAAAGCATGATACCGGAATTACCCGAATCAAGAGAAACATTAAAAAGGGAGTTGGTGGATGTTTCTCTATGGATGATCGAGGTGTTGTTCTCTTCCAAAACCGGCTGGTGGTTCCCAAGAAGCAACATCTTCGGCAATTGATCCTTAAAGAGGCTCATGAATCTCCTCTCACGATTCATCCCGGTAGTACTAAGATGTATCAGGACCTACGCCAGAGGTTCTGGTGGACTAGGATGAAGAGAGAAATTGCTGAATTCATTGCTAAATGTGACGTTTGTCGTCGCGTTAAGGCAGAACATCAAAGACCTGCTGGCACCCTTCAGCCTCTAGCTATTCCTGAGTGGAAATGGGATAAAGTTGGTATGGACTTCATCACCGGCTTTCCCAGGACCAAGAGAGGGAATAATGCTATCTTCGTAGTCATTGATCGTCTCTCCAAAGTGGCTCACTTCCTACCTGTTCGAGAGAGTATCACTGCTAGTCAGCTTGCTGACTTGTATATTTCTCGAATAGTGTCACTTCATGGTGTCCCACTGGAGATCAATTCAGACCGTGGTAGTCTTTTCACTTCTCATTTCTGGGAGAATTTCCAGACTGCCATGGGCACCCATCTTTCTTTCAGTACCGCTTTCCACCCTCAGTCAAGTGGTCAGGTGGAACGGGTTAACCAAATTCTCGAAGACATGCTTAGAGCTTGTGTTATTTCATTCGGTATGGATTGGGAGAAATGTCTTCCTTTCGCCGAGTTTGCTTATAACAATAGCTATCAATCCAGTCTTAAGCAAGCTCCTTTTGAGATTCTTTATGGACGAAGATGTCGAACACCTTTGAACTGGTCAGAAACCGGTGAAAGACAATTCTTTGGACCGGATATGATCCAGGAAGCAGAAGAGCAAGTTCGTATCATTCATGAGAATTTGAAAACA
>LR738710.1:260285571-260316174 GCA_902687465.1 Secale cereale | reverse complement strand
AATTTATGTTTTGCAGATAGGATTGATGTCTCACTAGTAGTTCCGCTTGGACTTCGACAAGTAGCTTGTACCTCAGCTACGATCTTGGACAAGTGTTGTAGATAGTCAGGCTCTTCAGCCTTTTTCATTTGTAGATGTCTGTACTCAGACATGTAGTGCTTCCGCTTGTTGCTTGTATGCTCTGAATGTTGGGTCGTGAGACCCATGCTTGTAATACTTGGCTCCTCGGAGCCTAATGAATAAATACTTTGTTTATTAGAGTCTTGTTGTGATGCCATGTTGTATTTGCACATATTGAGCATATTGCGTGTATGTTATTGAAATGCTTGGTATGTGTGGGATCCGACACCTAGTTGTTTACCCTTGGTAGCCTATCTTACAGGGAAATGTCTCCTAGTGTTTCCACTGAGCCTTGGTAGCTTGCTACTGCTCCGGAACACTTAGGCTGACCGGCATGTGTCCTTCTTCGTTCCTTAGTCTGTCCCTTAAGGGAAATGTCACGCGTTGTTCCTTTAAGTCCTTGTAGCTTGCTACGACTTGGGTTCATACGTTGATGACCGACACGTTCGTTGTTGGGTCATGAATGCCTGTCTCTGTAATTTAGTGCCACTTTTGGTTTATAACTGGTCATGTCGGCCCGGGTTCTCTGTCATATGGATGCTAGCGACACTGTCATATACGTGAGCCAAAATGCGCAAACGGTCTCGGGCCAGGTAAGGTGGCACCCGTGGGGATACCGTGCGTGAGGCCGCAAAGTGATATGGTGTGTTACATGCTAGACCGGTGTGACTTAGGATCGGGGTCCCGACACTCTGCATTTATGTTTTGCTTCACTCATGGAGGCTAGCGAGATACCACCCTAATATGCTCAAGCTATGTGCAATGTAATCTTGTCTTGATATTCAGTAATATATTATTTACTTTTAAGTATTTGTGACTGGTCACTTGAAAGAAGGATTGCTCCTTGCATTGTCCTCATAAGTACTGTTTCAATACTTGCTAAACTCTTTTCGTAGTACATGCTTATATACATCTAATGAAGCAAAAGAGTTTGTCAAAGTTTTCTTTGTCGCGTCCAGTTCGTTGAACTGAATTGCTTGAGGACAAGCAATATGCTAAGCTTGGGGGAGTTGATACGTCTCAAACGTATCTACTTTTCCAAACACTTTTGATATTGTTTTGACCTCATTCTTGCATGATTTGAACTAAACTAACTTGTATTGACGCTGTTTTCAGCAGAGCTGTCTGTATGGTTTTATTGTGTCCAGGAAAACGGATTTTTAAGTATCTCAGAAAAATCCACGAAAAATCACAGAAAATCCACGCACCCGAAGGAATCAGGAGCCAGAAGTGGGGCCAGAGGGGGGCCAGGGGGTGCCCAGGCGCCCTGTGGGCGCGCCCCCCTGGGTCGCGCTGGGGGGTCGCCTGGGTGGGGCCCACACCCCCTGGTGCCCTACTTTGCCTCGTATTTTTACTCGCGACACGGAAACCCCAGATCAGAAGTTCTTTTCGTAGTTTTCCGTCGCGGAGCCGCCGCCACCCTCTGTTCTTCCTCGAGAGGGCTAATCTGGAGGCTGAATTGGCCTCCGGAGAGGGGAGATCACCGCCATCGTCATCATCATCACCACTCCATCATCCCTCCATGACTTCTCCCTCCATGTGTGAGTACTTCCCCTGCTGTAGGCGAAGGGGATGGTAGGGATTGGATGAGTTAGATCATGTAATAGTTTGTTAGATCGTTGGGGGCATGTTGCCTATCATCTACTATGGTGTTTATCATCTTTGCTTCAACTTGTTATTCTTAATGCTTGACACTTAGGGCCCGAGTGCCATGATCTCAGATCTGAACCATATGTGTTTGCATGAATATATTTGTGTTCGTGATCCTATCTATGAGTTGTTTGCACCTATTACGGTTCGGAACCGGCGATCCCAAAAGTGACAGCTTGGGACACCAAAGGGGATGGTCCGTAGTTTGAGGATTACATGTATCCATTGAGTTCATTGCTTTGTTCCGGTGCTCTTTGACAGGAGCACCTTAATCTCCATAAGTTCCTTTTGGCCCCATTCGTAGCGGGATGGTAGGACAAAAGATGTTGTGCAAGTTCTTATTGCAAGCACGTACAACTACCTACGGGATACATGCCTAATGTTTGATATTTGCCTAGATGATCATTACTTCTCCGTGTGCCGTGCCCCAAGTTAGAATCTATCTCATCCATGCAGCGCCCAACCATCCATCTCCCTAGCCTACAGTGTTTTAAACCCTGCTTGTCACTAGTTGCTACGTTTGCCATTTACCTTCACTATTTACTTTTTGCTGTTTACTTTTACTATCACTATTATCACTATCATATCACTGTTACCACTTATCTTTTGTTGCAAGTAAGTATATTTCAGGTGCGGTTGAATTGACAACTCAACTGTCAAAGCTTATAAATACTCTTTGGCTCCCCTTGTGTCGAATCAATAAATTGGGTCATTCTTACCCGCGAAGACTATCTCGATCCCTTATAGTTGAGGGTTATCAGTAGCCGTTCCGGCTTCTCCGGGTTTCAGGCATAACGAATGGAGCACTAAAATCAGATTTAAAGTTTGTCTTCGTATCTTCTGCTGACAAGGATGCAGAGGAGATATTCGTCTGTTTCAATAGAATGCATATTATTTGGACAGACAGAGTGAGATGAGAAAGCATAGAGAGGTTAGGGTCCGATCACATTCACTTAGTCCAAAAGATTCAAATATGAAGACACAACTATAAGTGAATGCTGTTGAGGACAGAACATAACTCTATATACATATATCCTATATGAAGACAAACCATGTGCGAAGATTTTGCAAATGTAACGCCACGAGAAAAGCTTCAAACAAGAATTCGGTGGTGGTGTTACCCACCGTATAGGAAGTATTAGACCCAGACACGGCGCACAATTATCGTGGCGCTCTGAAGTCAAATTCCATGTTAATGTATTCACACTTAGAATGTAAGTCTTCATTGATTGAAGATATACTTTACTTCGTGTGTTGCACATCCAAGTCATCAATATGCATAAGTGTTAGGATGTGTGCCTGATTACAAGACATTTGAGGATTCTAAGATATTTAGCTCACACCGCAACTTGCAAAACCTTTTCTCATCCAAGGGCTTTGTGAAGATATCTGCTAGTTGCTCTTCAGTGTTGACGTGTATGATATCAATATCTTCCTTCATAACATGATCTCTGAGAAAGTGATGACGAATTTCAATGTGCTTTGTCTTCGAGTGCTGAACTGGGTTGTTGGCAATCTTGATGGCGCTTTCATTGTCACAGTAGAGTGGCACATGCTTCAGATGGACTCCATAATCCTTGAGTGTTTGCTTCATCCAGAGAAGCTGAGCGCAGCAAGATCCAGCAGCAATGTATTCAGATTCAGCAGTGGAGAGTGATACACAGTTCTGCTTCTTTAAAGACCAACAGACAAGTGATCGTCCTAGAAAGTGACATGTGCCCAATGTGGACTTGCGATCAACTTTGTCACCAGCATAATCAGCATCTGAAAATCCTACTAGATCAAACTCTGAGCCCTTTGGATACCATAATCCTAGTGTTGGGGTGTAAGCCAAATATCGAAGTATTCGCTTCACAGCTAAGTGATGCGACTCCTTTGGTGCCGCTTGATATCGAGCACACATGCAAACACTAAGCATAATATCTGGCCTAGATGCACATAAATAAAGTAAAGAACCAATCATGGAGCGGTATACCTGTTGGTCAAACTCTTTACCATTGGCGTCGGGACCCAGATGATGTTTAGCACGCATTGGCGTCGAGTACCCTTTGTAGTCTTGCATTCCAAACTTCTTCAGGCAGTCTTTAAGATATTTCTCTTGAGATATGAATATGCCGTTGCTTTGCTCACGAATTGGAAGACCAAGGAAGAACTTCAGCTCACCCATCATAGACATTTGATATTGTTCTTGCATCATGTGACCAAACTCATCACTGTATTTCTTGTCAGTGCAGCCAAAGATAATGTCATCCACATAGATTTGGCACACAAATAGCTCATCATCATATGTCTTCGTGAAGAGTGTTGGATCTAGGGATCCAGGTTTGAAGCCTTTGCTCTTCAAGAAGTCTTTGAGAGTGTCATACCAAGCACGAGGCGCTTGTTTGAGGCCATACAGTGCCTTGTTGAGCTTGTATACCATATCATGATGTTTTGGGTCTTCAAAGCCACGTGGTTGTGCAACATACACTTCTTCTTCAATTCTTCCATTGAGAAAAACACTCTTTACATCCATTTGATATAGAAGTATGTTGTGATGATTTGCATAGGCTAGCAGTATTCGAATAGCTTCAAGTCTAGCCACAGGAGCAAATATTTCATCAAAGTCAATCCCTTCCACTTGAGTGTATCCTTGAGCAACGAGACGAGCTTTGTTTCTGACCACTTGACCATGCTCATCTTGCTTGTTGTGATAGATCCATTTTGTGCCTATTATGTTGTGCTTTCGAGGATCAGGACGCTTGACTAGTTCCCACACATTGTTCAGCTCAAACTATTGAAGCTCTTCTTGCATTGCTTGAATTCATTCAGGTTCCATAAAAGCTTCAGCAACTTTCTTGGGTTCAGATATTGAGACAAAAGCAAAGTGTCCACAGAAATTTGCAAGCTGTGTTGCTCTTGAGCGAGTGAGTGGACCAGGAGCATTTATGCTATCAATTATCTTCTCAACTTTCACTTCATTTGCAACACGAGGATGAGCTGGACGAAGATTGTGCTCTTGTTGTGCATTGTCTTCATCAGGAGAATTGTCTTCTGGCTGAGCATTGTCGTCAGGTTGATTTGGAGCAGAGATGATGAGTTCCTCGTCAGGTTGTGCTTCAGAAGGCATGATCTCACCAGTTCCCATAAGCTTGATAGATTCATTTGGCGAAGCTTCATCTAGCACATTTGGTAGGGATTCTCTTTGTGATCCATTTGTCTCATCAAACCTCACATCCACGGTTTCAACAGTTTTATAAAGAAAAATGTTGAAGACTCTGTAGGAGTGTGAGTCCTTTCCATATCCGAGCATGAAGCCTTCATGAGCTTTGGGTGCAAATTTTGACTTATGATGAGGATCCTTGATCCAGCACTTAGCTCCAAATACTCTGAAGTAGCTTACATTTGGCTTCTTTCCAGTGAGGAGTTCATAGGATGTTTTCTTCATAAGCTTGTGAAGATAAACACGGATGATGGTATGGCATGCAGTATCAATAGCTTCGGGCCAGAATCTTCTTGGGGTTTTGTACTCATCGAGCATCATTCGAGCCATCTCAATTAGGGTTCTGTTCTTGCGCTCAACGATCCCATTTTGCTGAGGTGTGTATGGGGCTGAGAATTCATGAGTGATTCCCATCTCATCCAGATAAATATCGAGGCCAGTGTTCTTGAATTCAGTGCCATTGTCACTTCTGATATGTTTGATCTTGATGCCATAATTGTTCATGGCACGGTTGGCGAAGCGTCTGAAGACATCTTGCACTTCAGTCTTGTAGAGTATTATGTGTACCCATGTGTATTTTGAGTAATCATCAACAATGACGAAGCCATAGAGACACGCTGTGGTAGATAATGTGGAGTAGTGAGTAGGGCCAAATAAGTCCATGTGAAGCAGCTCGAAGGGTTTGGATGTTGTCATGATTGTCTTCGAGGGGTGCTTGGCTCTAGTCATCTTCCCAGCTTCACAGGCACCACATAGATGATCTTTCTTGAACTTGACTTCCTCGATGCCTATGACATGCTTCTTCTTTGTGAGAGTGTGCAAGTTCCTCATGCCAGCATGTCCTAGCCTCCGATGCCAGAGCCAGCACTCTGAAGCTTTTGCTAGAAGACATACGGCCATTTGTGGTCCAGCTGAGAAATCTACCATATACAGATCACCTTTTCTGTATCCTTCAAATACTAAAGATTTGTCATATTCCATTAGTACAATGCAACGAAATTTACCAAAGATCACAATCATGTTTAAGTCACAAAGCATTGAGACAGACATTAAGTTGAAGCCAAGAGATTCAACAAGCATGACTTTGTCCATGTGCTGATCTCTTGAGATTGCAACTCTACCTAGACCCAACACTTTGCTTTTACCAGTATCAGCAAATGTGATGTGACTCTTGTTGGATGGACGTAAAGTTGAGTCCATGAGAAGATTTCGATCACCAGTCATATGATTTGTGCATCCGCTGTCCATAATCCATTCTGAAGACTTTGGTGTCACTCCCTACAATGCAGTTAGGAGGATAGGCTTCACCAAAAGCCATCATGAAGCATAAACAATTGATGCATAAGTGGATTATGAAAGCTTTAGATGTAAGTTAGGACTGATAAGATCTTCAGCAAGTGATTTATGGATAGTATGAGCAGTAAGTCATTTTGGGCATTTGATCTTGTGCCCTACAAGTGTTTTAGGTCCCCAGCAATAGCATCAGAAGCCTTTGATTACAGGCTGGAGACCTTTCCCTGCAAGAGAAAGTTAGTTCTTCTTAACCACCCACATCTTCAGGGGTGGCTTAGAAGCAATGAGTCTAAGTGAAGCATATGAGAATTTTGGCTTTGGGGCCCTAGCAAATAGTCTTGCAGGAGGAGAATAATACTCATAAGAATAAGCAGAAAAGTTCTTTGATTTATGAACATAGCGATTTGAAGAAACACGCTCATATTCATGAGTCTGATTATGATTTCCCTGCAAAACATCTGTGTTAGGGTGACTCAGGTGAGTCCTTTTGTCTGTATGAAGCCTTAGGACCATATGAAGCCTTTGGTCTGGGGTTTGTCTTCATCCCAAGAGATGTCATGATAGTATTTGCTGGAAGCTTCTCAAGACAACCTTTGGGTACCCAGATCTTCTTCATAGGTGGTCCATTCCTGCAGTTAGTACTAATATACCTCGCAAACACTTCACCATTTTGATTCTTAAACAGCTTATAGTTTGCATCAAATGATTCATCAATGATAACAGGATTAGCACAAGTGAAGCCAGATAAGGTAGATGGATCCACTGAAGGTCCCTTTGCAGCCACCCATGTGGTTTTGGGATACTGCTCAGGCTTCCAGTATGAACCATCGACATTCATTTTCCTGTCGAACCCAACACCCTCTTTCCTAGGGTTTCGGTTCAGTATCTGCTTTCTGAGGACATCACATAGAGTCGGATGCCCTTTGAGACTTTTGTACATCCATGTTTCAAGCAAAGTCTTCAACCTAGCATTTTCATCAGCAATAGTAGTGGTTTCCTCAGCAGAGGGGTTAGTGACCACATCAATAGTTGAAGATATTGCAACAGAGGCAGCAGTAGAGCATTCAGCAACAGATGTAGCATTATCACGTTCAATGCATTTTAGACATGGTGGTTCAAACTCTTCGTGAGTAGCACTGACATGTTGAGCAAGTAATGAATCACGCTCCTTCTGAAGATCTTCATAACATCCTCTTAACTTTTCATGATCGGATAAGAGAGTGTTATGAAGACTGTGAAGCGTAGTTAATTTAGCCTGAAGCCTCTGAAGACTTTCAGCTAAGTTTTATGACTGATCCATTTCTTCACCCAACATGGCATTGCTCTTTTTAAGCATTATTTGAGCCTTTTCCAGAGCAATTTGTTGTTTATTGGCAAGGGAAGCAAGCTTGACATAGCTGGGTCCAAACTCATCACCAGATTCATCATCACTAGATTTAGATGAGTAGCATTCGGTTACCT
The DNA here is from genome assembly GCA_902687465.1 of Secale cereale. NCBI lineage: Eukaryota > Viridiplantae > Streptophyta > Magnoliopsida > Poales > Poaceae > Secale > Secale cereale. Next base: position 260,308,448 of record LR738710.1, on the reverse strand, counting down.
TGGTACCTTTTGCCATAAGACATGGTGCTGAAGATGATGGTTCTGGATCGAAAGTCATTGTCTTGAGGGATTCTTTGAATTTCTCAAACCCAGAATCTTCATGAGTTCGATGACCTTCATAGACTTTAGAGAGACGGTCCCAGATAAGCTTCACATGATCAAGATGCATGATGTTCCCGAACTGATCTTGAGACAGACAGGAGCAGATGACGTCCTTCGCTGTGAGATTGAGAAGAGTGAACTTGCGAATATCATCAGCTTCTGCCCTCTTGCATAGATCGGTAAGACCAATCTCAGTGACGGTCCATAGCTCACTGTTAATTGCCATGAGGCGTTTCTTCATCATGGCCTTCCACTTGGGATACTCTTGACCGTCAAACATGGGGCAAGACACAGTCTTCATTCCTGTGGTCGACATAGCTAAAACTCCAGGTGGTTAAACCGAATCACACAGAACAAGGGAGTACCTTGCTCTGATACCAATTGAAAGTGCAGTATATTGACTAGAGGGGGGTGAATAGGCGATTTTTATGAAAAGCTTCAAAACATGGTAGTTTCGAAGACAAACGATAAGCTCAAGCCTATTAGTATGCAGCGGAAAGTGGACTACACTAGATAAGCCATAGTCATGTATTCAATGAAGTGAAAGCATGAAGACTAATAGCAACTAGGCAGTAGTGATCACAAAGGAAGAAGGAATGAAGCCAATCACAACTAGTAGATACTCAGTGAAGACAATCAGATAAAGCAAACATGCAATGTCTTCACAACATAAAGCAGTAAGTAAAAGGAAGGAAAGGATAGAACCAGTAGCTCGGGGAAGACAGTGATTTGTTAGACCAGTTCCAGTTGCTGTGACAACTGTACGTCTGGTTAGGGAGGCTGAGATTTAACTCAGAAGACCGCGTCTTCACCTTGTTCCCTTGAGCTAAGAACACCTAGTCCTCGCCCAATCACTCTGGTAAGTCTTCAAGGTAGACTTCCAAACCTTCACAGACTTCGTTCACCGGCAATCCACAATTACTCTTGGATGCTCAGAACGCAACGCCTAACCGGCTGGAGGAAACACAGTCCTCAAGTGTAATAAGTCTTCAGGTCACATAGACAGAAAGACTTCAGTGATGCCTAACACTCTTTGGCTCTGGGTGTTTGGGATTTGTCCTCGCAAGGATTTCTCTCTCAAATGCTTCAGAGGTGGGTTGCTCTCAAACGACAAAAGTCGTGTAATAACTCTGAGCAGCCACCAATTTATGGTGTAGGGGGTGGGCTATTTATAGCCACTAGGCAACCCGACCTGATTTGTCCGAAGTGACCCTGGGTCACTAAGGAACTGACATGTGTTCCAACGATCAGATTTCAAACACACACGACAACTTTACTTGAGCTCCAAGTAAAGCTGACTCATCCGCCTCTGTATGAGATTTTCTCTCATAGTCTTCGCTCGAAGACATAGGATTTGGTTGAGCATCACATCAGTCACTCTGACTTAGTTCACTTGGACCCCACTTAACAGTGCAGTGGTTCCTATGACTCAATAAAGAAGAAAAGGAAACAACGACAACTCCACATCTTCGCTTTCCATAGTCTTCACTCAATGTCTTCTCATGTCATAGTCTTCAATATGATTATCTTCATATACCACCAATGATATCAATGTCTTCATACATTTTAGGGGTCATCTCCGGTAGGTTAACCGAATCAATGAGGGACTACTACCTGTGTTATCCTGCAATTCTCACAAACACATTAGTCCCTCAACCAGGTTTGTCGTCAATACTCCAAAACCAACTAGGGGTGGCACTAGATGCACTTACAATTTTGCGTTCCTTACACGGTTGGGTATATGGGGACCCCTTGACAGTTCGTCTTTGAATAAAACTCCTCCAGCAAGGCCCAACATTGGTTTTCATTTGCCTCATAATAACAACTTAATTAATTAATTAAATTGCATAGGGGGTCGCGTCCCCGAGGATTCTTTCTACATAGCAGGGGGGCAGTGTTGATGGTGTTGGTCCCAAATAGAGCATTATGTGGGACCGCCCCTTGGCAACTTGGGGTATCTGGCTCCTATACGCTTTGCTCATCCGGACGTGGCCTGAGACGAGATACGCGCGGCTACTATGAGGGTGTCGGCACGCCGGGAGGTCTTGCTGGACTTGTTTTTACCATTGTCGAAATGTCTTTTACACCGGGAATTCCGAGCTTGATCGGACCTTCCCTAAGATAAGGGGTAATAATTATTATTATCTCTGCTGATCGTGAGAGCTTGTGATGGGCTAAGTTGGGACACCCCTGCAGGGTTATGATCTTTCAAAAGTCGTGCCCGCGGTTATGTGGCAGATTGGAATTTGTTAATGTCCGGTTGTAGAAAACTTGACAGAGGATCCGAAGTAAAACACACAACTGTGTGAGCAACCGTGACTGTCTCTTTTCACTTTGAGAAGAGTACACGGTGGGGTTATGCTTGACTCGTAGGTAGTTCAGGATCTTTAGCGATCACTACTAGTTTGCGACCGTTTGCGTAGATGCTCATCTTACTTTTGTACACGTAAGTTTGCCACCATACTTTTGCTTAGCTGCTGCTACCACCTCACCACTTTACCTCTTCCTACCCATTAAGCTTTGCTAGTCTTGATAGCCATGGTTATGGGAATGATGAGTCCTCGTGGCTCACAGATACTACAACAACAGTTGCAGGTGCAGGTTTCTGATGACTTGACGCGAGAGCGATGTCCTTTGTGTTGGAGTTCTTTCTTCTTCTTCTTCGTCAGTCTTGGGTTAGGTTCCGAGTCGGCAGCCTGGGATAGCAGATGGATGTCGTGTGTTTTTCCTGTTTGCATCCGTAGTCGGATGCCTTGTATTGATGTTGTTGTATTCATGTGACTTGTATGTATTGTTGTATCCCCCATGTATGTATGTAATGGTACGATGTAATGGTATCCATCTTGCTAATCGCCTGAGATGCGGTTGTGCACCAATCACGTAAGTGTCACGTGATCAGGATAGAATCGCATCTTGGGCCTGACAGATTGACAAACCCTTATCGTGTTGGCTGCGAAGTTCTTATTTGTTTGTTCAAGTGCGAGGGATTCGCGCGTGGTCTCCTACTGGATTGATACCTTGGTTCTCAAAAACTGAGGGAAATACTTACGCTACTGTGATGCATCTCCCTTTCCTCTTCGAGGGAATACAATGCAAGCTCGGGAAGTAGCAAGAAGACTTTCTGGCGCCATTGTCGGGGAGGCTTACGCAAAAGTCATATACCAAGTACCTATCACAAACCCTTATCCTTCGCATTACATTTATTTTCCTCTCGTTTTCCTCTCCCCCACTTCACCCTTGCCATTTTATTTTCCCTTCTTCCGCCGTGTGTTTATTGTTCGCTTGCTTCTTGTTTGCTTGTGTGTGTTGGATTGCTTGCTTGTCACTATGGCTCAGAACAATACCAAATTGTGTGACTTCTCCAATACCAACAACAATGATTTTATTAGCACTCCGATTGCTCCTATTACCGATGTTGAATCTTGTGTGATCAATGTTGCTTTGTTGAATCTTGTCATGAAAGATCAATTCTCCGGCCTTCCTAGTGAAGATGCCGCTACCCATCTAAACAACTTTGTTGATTTGTGTGATATGCAAAAGAAAAGGGATACGGATAACGATATTGTTAAATTGAAGTTATTTCTGTTTTCACTTAGAGATCGTGCTAAAACTTGGTTTTCCTCTTTGCCTAGAAATAGTATTGATTCGTGGAATAAGTGCAAAGATGCTTTTATCTCTAAGTATTTCCCTCCTGCTAAGATCATCTCTCTTAGAAACGATATTATGAATTTTAAGCAACTAGATCATGAGCATGTTGCGCAAGCTTGGGAGAGAATGAAATTGATGATATGTAATTGCCCTACACATGGTTTGAATCTACGGATGATTATTCAGAACTTTTATGTTGGCTTGAATTTTGCTCCTAGAAATCTTTTAGATTCGGCCGCCAGAGCCACTTTCATGGAAACTACCTTAGGAGAAGCTAACAAACTCCTAGATAATATTATGGTTAATTATTCTCAATGGCACACCGAAAGATCTACTAGTAAAAAAGTGCATGCTATCGAAGAAATTACTGTTTTAAGTGGGAAGATGGATGAACTTATGAAATTATTTGCTGATAAGAGTGCTTCTTCTGATCCTAATGATATGCCTTTGTCCACTTTGATTGAGAATAACAATGAATCTTTGGATGTGAATTTTGTTGGTAGGAATAATTTTGGTAACAATGCTTATAGAGGTAATTTTAATCCTAGGCCTTTTGCTAGTAATTCCTCTAATAATTATGGTAATTCCTACAACAACTCTTATGGAAAGATGCCTTCTGAATTTGAAACTAGTGTTAAGGAGTTTATGATCTCGCAAAAGAATTTCAATGCTTTGCTTGAAGAGAAATTGTTTAAGGTTGATGAATTGGCTAGAAGTGTGGATAGAATTACTCTTAATGTTGATTCTTTGAAACTTAGATCTATCCCACCGAAGCATGATATCAATGAGTCTCTCAAAGCCATGAGAATTTCCATTGATGAATGCAAGGAAAGAACCGCTAGGATGCGTGCTAAAAAAGAGGATTATATTAAAGCGTGTTCTTCTAGTTATCATGAAAATAAAGATGAAGATTTGAAAGTTATTGATGTGTCTCCTATTAGATCCTTGTTTTCTAGTATAAATCTTGATGAAGATAGGATTGGAGATGATTCTGCTTTAAGGTGTCCCAATGATTTAGAGTTTTTAGATCTTGATGCTAAAATTGCTAAAAGTGGGAGTGAAGAGGTTAAAACTTTGCATAGTGATGAACCCACTACTTTGAATTTCAAGGGATTCAATTATAACAATTGCTCTTTGATTGATTGTATTTCCTTGTTGCAATCCGTACTAAATTCTCCGCATGCTTATAGTCAAAATAAAGCTTTCACCAAACACATAGTTGATGCTTTGATACAATCTTATGAAGAAAAACTTGAGTTGGAAGTTTCTATCCCTAGAAAGCTTTATGATGAATGGGAACCTACTATCAAAATAAAAATAAAAGATCATGAATGCTATGCTTTGTGTGATTTGGGTGCAAGTGTCTCCACTATCCCAAAAACTTTGTGTGATTTGCTAGGGTTCCATGAGCTTGATGATTGTTCTTTAAATTTGCATCTTGCGGATTCCACTATTAAGAAACCTATGGGAAGAATTAATGATGTTCTTATTGTTGCCAATAGGAATTATGTGCCCGTGGATTTCATTGTTCTTGATATAGATTGCAATCCTTCATGTCCTATTATTCTTGGTAGACCTTTCCTTAGAATGATTGGTGCAATTATTTATATGAAGGAAGAAAATATTAGATTCCAATTTCCATAAAGGAAAGGCATGGAACACTTTCCTAGAAAGAAAATCAGATTACCATATGAATCTATCATGAGAGCCACTTATGGATTGCCTTCCAAAGATGGCAATACCTAGATTTATCTTGTATCGTGCCTAGCTAGGGGCGTAAAACGATAGCGCTTGTTGGGAGGCAACCCAACTTTATATTTTTTGTTTTTCTTACTGTTAGGGAATAAATATTGCATCTAGCCTCTGATTAGACATGGTTTCATGTTTTGTTTAGTGTTTGTGCCAAGTAGAACCTTTGGGCAGACTTGTGGGAAGTTTATGTGATCTTGTTGTGAAAAACAGAATCGTTAGCGCTCGCTAAAATGGTCTTCAGATTTTACTGGAGCGTGCTTTTTAGTTGATTCTTTTTGCAGATGATTGGTAGACAAATTCCGCAAATTTACCAATTTATTTTGAATTTTTTAGAGTTCCATAAGTAGGCGAAACCTGCAGATTACTACACACTGTTCTGTTTTTGACAGATACTGTTTTTCGTGTGTTGTTTGCTTATTCAATGCATCTGTGAGTAGTATTGGAGGATATGAACCATAGAGAAGTTGGAATACAGTAGGTTTAACACCAATATAAAAAAGAATGAATTCATTGTTGCACCTTTGAGTAGTGGTTTGCTTTCTTATACTAACGGAGCTCACAAGAATTTTTGTCTAAGTTTTGTGTTGTGAAGTTTTCAAGTTTTGAGTATTGCTTTGATGGACTATGGAATAAGGAGTAGCAAAGGCCTAAGCTTGGGGGTGCCCATGGCACCCCAAGTAAATTCAAGATAATCAAAAGCCTAAACTTGGGGATGCCCCGGAGAGGCATCCCCTCTTTCGTCTTCATCCATCGGTAACTATACTTGGAGCTATATTTTTATTCGCAACATCATATTTGTTTTGCTTGGAGCGTCTTGTATAATTTGAGTCTTTGCTTGTTAGTTTGTCACAATCATCCTTACTGGACATACCTTTTTGAGAGATTTAAATATGGCCTAGAAATTGTTAGAACACTCTATGTACTTCACTTATATCTTTTGAGTTTAATAGTTTTTGCTCTAGTGCTTCACTTACATCTTTTAGAGCACAGTGGTGGTAATATTTGGTAGAAATTGTTGAACTCTCATGCTTCACTTATAACCTTTTGAGAGTATATTAAAACAGCATGGTAATGTGTTTAGGCTAAAGAAACTAGTCTTCACATGATAGACATCCAATGTCAATGTAGTAAAAAAATTCACTCCAAGTGCATTGAATATGATGAGATGTTAGATGCTTGATAATTGTTTTGAGATATAAGGATAGTGATATTAGAGTCATGCTAGTGGAGTTATTATGAAATTGATAAATACTTGTGTTAAGGTTAGTGATGCCCGTAGCATGCACGTATGGTGAACCGCTATGTGACGAAGTTAGAGCATGAGGTATTTGTAGAGTGCCAACCTTTGTGTGGAGATCGGGGGCGCGCGATGGTTAACTCCTACCAACCTCCCCCCTAGGAGCATGCGTTGATTGCTTTGTTTTGATGACTCATAGATTTTTGCAATAAGTATATGAGTTCTTATGACTAATGTTGGGTCCATGGATTATACGCACTCTCACCCTTCCACCATTGCTAGCCTCTCTTGTACCGCGCAACTTTCGCCGGTACCATAAACCCACTATATATCCTTCCTCAAAACAGCCACCATATTATTCCTCAAAACAACCATCATACCTACCTATCATGGCATTTCCATAGCCAATCTGAGATATATTGCCATGCAACTTTCCACCGTTCCGTTCATATGACACGCATCATATTGTCATATTGCCATTGCATGATCATGTACTTGACATTGTATTTGTGGCAAGGCCACCATGCATAATTTTTATACATGTCACTCTTGTTTCATTGCACATACCGGTACACCGCCGGAGGCATTCATATAGAGTCATACTTTGTTGTTGTAGTATCGAGTTGTAATATCGAGTTGTAATGAAAGTGTGATGATCATCATTATTAGAGAATTGTCCCATGGGAGGAAAGGCTAAATCTATAAAGCCCCTCCGCAAAAAAAGGGCCAAAGAAAAAAAGTAAGGCCCAACAAAAAAGGAAAAGAAAAGAAAAAAGGACAATTGCTACTATCTTTTTTTCCACACTTGTGCTTAAAGTAGCACTATGTTCTTCATTGTAGAGAGTCTCATGTTTAGTCACTTTCATATACTAGTGGGAATTTTCGTTATAGAACTTGGCTTGTATATTCCAACGATGGGCTTCCTCAAATGCCCTAGGTCTTCGTGAGCAAGCAAGTTGGATGCACACCCACTAGTTTCTTTTGTGAGCTTTCATTCATATTTAGCTCTAGTGCATCCGTTGCATGGCAATCCCTACTCACTCACATTGATATCTATTGATGGGCATCTCCATAGCCCGTTGATACGTCTAGTTGATGTGAGACTATCTCCCTCCTTTTTGTCTTCTCCACAACCACCTCTATTCCACCCATAGTGCTATATCCATGGCTCACGCTCATGTATTGCGTGAAAGTTGAAAGGTTTGAAAAGATAGAGTATGAAAACAAGTGCTTGGCTGAAATCGGGGTTGTGCATGATATAAATATTTTGTGTGATGAAGAGGGAGCATAGCCAGACTATATGATTTTGTAGGGATAACTTTCTTTAGCCATAGTATTTTGAGAAGACATGATTGCTTTGTTAGTATGCTTGAAGTATTATTATTTCTTATGTCAATATAGACTAATATCTTGAATCTTTCAAATCTGAACATTCATGCCACAATTAAGAGAATTACATTGAAAAACTATATTGGTTAGCATTCCACATCAAAAATTCTTTCTTTATCATTTACCTACTCGAGGACGAGCAGGAATTAAGCTTGGGGATGCTTGATACGTCTCCAATGTATCTATAATTTTTTATTGTTCCATGCTATTATTTATGAAGTCTTGGATGTTTAATGTACTTTATCATTCACTTTTATATCATTTTTGGGACTAACCTACTAACCCAAAGGCCCAGTCCAGATTGCTGTTTTTTGCCTGTTTCAGGGTTTTGCAGAAAAAGAATATCAAACGGAGTCCAAACAGAATGAAACCTTCACGAGTGATATTTTTGGAGAAAATCACGCACACGGAGCTTGAGAACCACGCCAGGGGATCAAGAGGTGGCCCACGAGGGTGGGGGGCGCGCCCCCCTTCCCAGGGCACGCCCCTGCCTCGTGGCCCCCTCGAGCGTCCCCCGGTGCCCTCCTTCTTCCTATATAAGTCTATGTACTCCAAAACCTCCGTGGAACAGAGAGAAAACCCTAATTCCACCTGTGTACCTTCTGTTCCCGTGAGATCCCATCTTGGAGCCTGTTCCGGAGCTCCACCGGATGGGGATCCATCACGGAGTTCTTCTTCATCATCATCATCGCCCTCACCATGAGTTGTGAGTGGTTTACCACAGACCTTCGGGTCCATAGCTAGTATCTAGATGGCTTCTTCTCTCTCTCGGGATCTCAATACAAAGTTCTCCTCGATCTTCGAGGAGATCTATTTGATGTAATCTCTTTTTGCGGTGTGTTTGTCCAGATCCGATGAATTGTGAGTTTATGATCAAGGTTATCTATGAAAGATATTTGGTTCTTCTCTGAACTTTTTATGTGTGCTCATAATATCCTTACAAGTCTCTTTGAATTATTGCTTTGGTTTGGCCTACTAGATCTATAGTTCTTGCAATGGGAGAAGTGCTTGGCTTTGGGTTCAATCTTGCGGTGTCCTTTCCCAGTGACAGTAGGGGCAGCAAGGCACGTATTGTATTGTTGCCATCGAGGATAAAAATATGGGGTTTATATCATATTGCTTGAGTTTATCCCTCTACATCATGTCATCTTGCTTAAGGCGTTACTCTGTTCTTATGAACTCAATACACTAGATGCATGCTAGATAGCGGTCGATGTGTGGAGTAATAGTAGTAGATGCAGGCAGGAGTCGGTCTACTTGTCTCGGACGTGATGCGTATATACAATGATCATGCCTAGATAGTCTCATAATTATTCGTTTTTCTATCAATTGCTCAAGAGTAATTTGTTTACCCGCCGTAGAATATCGCTATCACGAGAGAAGCCACTAGAGAACACTATGGCCCCCGGGTCTATTCTCAACAAATCAATCTACATCTACTTTACTTTTTTCGGTTTTATTTGCTATTCTTATAAACCAAAAATACCAAAAATATAAACTATCATCTCTATCAGATCTCACTTTTGTAAGTGACCGTAAAGGGATTGACAACCCCTTATCGCGTTGGCTGCGAAGTTCTTATATGTTTGTGCAGGTGCGAGGGACTCGCGCGTGGTCTCCTACTGGATTGATACCTTGGTTCTCAAAAACTAAGGGAAATACTTACGCTACTGTGTTGCATCTCCCTTTCCTCTTTGAGGGAATACAACGCAAGCTCGAGAAGTAGCAAAGCTCATTTCTGCTCCGGTACTTACTCCTCCGGATGAGTCCAAGCCTTATGAAGTGTTCTGTGATGCTTCATTGCAAGGTCTCGGCGGTGTTCTCATGCAAGACAAGAAGATCGTTGCATGCACTTCGCATCAGCTTAAACCAAATGAGAAGTATTACCCCACACATGATCTTGAGCTAGCAGTAGTTGTTCATGCCTTGATCACGTGGAGACACCTTCTGTTGGGCAGAAAAGTGGACATCTTCACCGATCACAAGAGCCTGAAGTACATCTTCACCCAGCCAAACCTTAACCTCCGCCAGACTCGTTGGGTTGAAATGATTCAAGAGTACGATCCAAGCATTGAGTATACTCCTGACAAGGCCAATGTCATTGTAGATGCCTTGAGCAGAAAGGCTTATTGCAATAGTCTCCTCCTCAAACCGTCCCAACATGAACTTTGTGAATCATTCAGGAAGCTCAACCTCCAAGTTGTTCCGCAAGGATTTCTTGCCAACCTTCAAGTCGCTCCTACCTTGGAAGATCAAATCCGTGAGGCCCAACTCAGTGATGCTATGGTGCAGAAGGTGAAACATGGTATTGCTAAGGGTACTCCCAAGTACAAGTGCTATCGCATTGATGACAGAGACACTTTGTTCTTTGAGGATAGAATTGTGGTTCCCAAAGGTGATCTGAGGAAGCTCATAATGAACGAAGCACATGACTCACTCCTCTCGATACATCCAGGAAGCTCCAAGATGTACCATGACCTCAAGCAATCCTATTGGTGGACTCGCATGAAAAGAGTAATTGCTCAATTCGTGAACGAGTGTGATGTCTGCAGAAGAGTGAAGGCAGAGCATCAACGTCCAGACGGACTCCTTCAACCTCTACCTATTCCCGAGTGGAAATTGATCACATTGAGATGGATTTCGTCACCGGTTTTCCCAAGTCCAAGCGAGGAAATGATGCTATCTTTGTGGTGATTGACAAGCTCACTAAAGTGGCTCATTTCCTTCCAGTCAAGGAATCCATCAATGCAGCACAACTGGCAGAGCTGTACATCTCAAGAATTGTCTCCTTGCATGGTATCCCTCAAGTAATCTCCTCAGATCGTGGAAGCTTGTTCACTTCCAAATTCTGGGATTCCTTTCAGTCCGCTATGGGTACCAAGATTTGCTTCAGCATAGCTTTTCACCATCAGACTAGTGGTCAAGTCGAAAGAGTGAACCAAATTCTTGAAGATATGCTCAGAGCTTGTCTAATCTCCTTCGGTATGAAATGGGAAGATTGTCTTCCATTTGCCGAATTCTCCTACAACAACAGCTTCCAAGCAAGTGCAGGCAAAGCACCATTTGAAATTCTCTATGGCAGAAAGTCTCGTACCCCTCTCAACTGGTGAACGCCAACTCCTTGCCAATGATTTGATCTCAGAGGCCGAAGAGATGTGCAAAGTCATACGTGAGAATCTCAAGGCCGCGCAATCGCGCCAAAAGAGCTACTATGACAGCAAGCATCGTGACTTGGTTTTTGACATTGGAGATCATGTCTATCTCCGTGTTTCTCCTATGAAGGGCACTCAGAGGTTCGGTATCAAGGGCAAGCTTGCTCCAAGATACATGGGTCCTTTCAAGATAATTGTAAGAGAGGCGATCTAGCCTACCAACTCGAGCTTCCCCCCAACTTTGCAAATGTGCATGATGTGTTTCACGTGTCACAACTCCGCAAGTGCTTCAAGACGCCTGAACGCACCATTCCTTTTGAAGAGATTGATCTTCAGCAAGACTTGTCTTATCGTGAGCACCCCGTTGCTATCCTTGAAGAAACTGAGCGCAAGACCCGCAACAAGTCCATCAAATTCTTGAAAGTGAAGTGGTCACACCATACCGACCGAGAATCTACATGGGAACGAGAAGATCATCTCTGTTCTGAGTATCCCGCTTTCTTTCAGTCCTAGATCTCGGGACGAGATCTTTTTGTAGTGGAGGAGAGTTTGTAACGCCCCGGATGTAACAATTCCCAATATGGCAATATATTCTTCGTTGACTTAATCAATTCCATTCTGGGCTCTTCCTTCATTTCGGGTTTCTTCATTTTGCCTTGTGCGTGTGTTGCATGTCACCATGTAATTTTCATTATGTGCATTGCATTGGCATAGTCTCACTTGCATCCGTGTGTAGTTGCATCGTCTTCGTCATCTCTGTTGTCTGTTTCGGGTTCCGACTCTCCCGCGTGGCACCCGTCGCACCTCCCAAGCCTTTGTTTCGTGAGTGGGTTAAAAACATCCTCGGAATGGGCCGAGAGTTGTCAAGTGGTCTTAGTATATCACCGGTAAATGGCCTGTCAAGTTTCGTCTCGTTTGGAGGTCGTTTGATACTCCAATGGTTAACCACGTGGCCAAAACCCCCTATTTCCTTTGGCCCAGCACCCTTCCACAACAGCCCACTAGCCCAGCACAACCACCGCCATCCTCTCGGTCATTGGATCGTGGTCGTGTGGGCGAAAACCGCACCTCATGTGGACACTCCTAGCTCCATCTACCTATAAACATGCCCATCTCCCCCGAAATCCGGATCAAACCCTAGCATCCCTCATCCTTCGTCCGTCGGACGCGTCCGCCCGGCGCCGGACACGTCTACCGCCCCCCCCCCCTCGACCAACCAGAGGGCGACACGTCACCCGACCCGTCGGCCACTCTCCATCCCGCCGTCGGGCCCGCTCAGCCCGCCTCCGGCCCCCGCAGCCCAAGTCGCCGCCGCCCGGATCCGAGGCGCGGCCCGCTCCTCCGCCCGCCCGCGTCGGACTCGAGCTGCCCCGCCGGCCGGCCGGCACCGCGCTCGCCGCCGCCTTCTGCCCGCGTAGCCCCACGCCCTAGCCGCCGGCGTCGACTGCCCCGCGCCTCCACCGACCGCGGTCGCGGCTAGCTCCTCCGCCCAGCGGCCTCCGCGCCTCGGGCGTGCTCCTCCGCGAGAGCTCCTCCGCCCCGCCGCCTCTTCTCCGGCAAACCGCCCGTGCTCCGGCCGGTTCTGGTCAGGTGGACCAGATCCACCAATCTCCCGAACCAAACGCGCCCCGCATCCCGGATCCCTCCGTCCCGCTCCGATCCATCCCGAGTTGACTTTTTCGGAGGGGTATATTTCACTAAGTCCCGGATCTGAGTAATTTTAATGCCTCCTTCATCATGTGGTAACTTTGTGCTCGGTGCTCTGTTTTGCATGTATGATATATCAAAATGTTCGTCTCGAAGTGCTCTACATGTTAGCATCAGTTTCATGCATGTTAGTGTTTATCTAGATGTCTTAATCTTTGGTGCAAGACAGCTTTGTGATGTTACTGTTTCAGCACTAGTTGTCTGTTAACAATTTGTTGGCATGTTCGTGAGGTCGTAAGTTGGTGCATGTTGGTCCAAATGTAGTGTATGATATGTCAAAATGTTCATCTTGTGATGCTCTTCAAGATGGCATGCATTTTAGGCTGCATTATGCCATGTTTAACCCTGTTGCAAAAGTGCATGTGGCTGATAAGTTTCTGAGATTGTTATGAGATGATGATTTGTCTTTTTCGTGTGAATTAATCCATGTGTCATATGGACTAGGTGTCAACATGGGTTTTGATCATTGGAATGTGCTCTACATGATAGATTTATTTTCATGCCATGATCTGTCTTGAGATGAGGGCAACAAGCTTGTTAACATGCCATCGTGATGTTAAATTTCTGCTAAGGCTGAATCTGTTAATTTTTATGCCATGTTTCCATGAGGCCACCGTCATTGTTGTGCATGGTTAGAGTTGTCCACTGGGTGTTCCTTGATGTATATGTTATGCTCTAGCTATCCATGCTATTGTTTGCCATGATGCCTTGCTGTAGCTTGCTGTTTTCATGCTCTCAAGTTGCTATAAAATGTTTATGTCAGCCTGTTATCAACAAGTTCAGTTTTTCCATGTGAATAGTTAGTGTTCTATGCATCCTATGACCATGTTCTTGCCATGAGTAGCTTCACAAACATGTCTTCTTGCTGTTGGTTATATTCACATGCCATGCTATGCTTTGAGTTGAGTTGCATAAGTTTGCAAACATGCCTACTTGTCGTTGTTGCTGCCATGCCTTGTAATTTTCACTAAGTCTGAGAAATCTGTTAACTTATTTAATCTTGCCATGCTTGTTTAATTGTGTTCCAGCAAGTTTTTAGGTGTGCTCTGAGTTCATGCTTGTTAAGAATCATGTCTATTTCACATCCATGCCTCGTGTCTTCATGTTTGGGTGTTGTAGCATATTTAAATCTTGCTCCAAAGATGCCATGTTGCTGTTAACTGCAGTTTTGCATTCCATCTTGTTTTGCTTGCCATTTGCAAACCGTGCATCCGTTTCCCATGATCTTTATATCGTTTTCGACCGAAATCTTCCCCGCTTTTCAGTGGCTTGCTTGGTTGCCCAAGATGAAGCCATTTTCATCATCTTCTCCTTAGGCTCGAGAGCATCCTCATGCATACGCACATCATACTTGCATTCCATGACATGTCTTGCATCATGTTGATTGTGCATTGCACCGTGATTGATCTTGTACCGTTGTTGTGCTCTTGTGTTGGGTAGAGCCGGGAGCCGATACCGAGTTCGAGGATCTTGTCGAGACTGAGTTTGAGGAGCCGTCTTACCATCCCACCAACGACTTACCAGGCAAGATGACCGTTCCCCGATATCACCTCTATCTTTTCCTATGCTAGTTGCCTCGCTCTTTAGCTATGCCTCGATGCCTATATTTGTCTTGTCAGCCTCCTATGTTGCCATGAAACACTCTAACCGCCTTCCTAGCAAACCGTTGATTGGCTAAGTACGCTTTTGCTCAGCCCCTCTTATAGCGTTGTTAGTTGCAGGTGAAGTTTGAAGATTGCTCCATGTTCGGACTTGTTTATTGGGATAACACAATATATATATATATATATATATATATATATATATATATATATATATATATATCTTATTTAAATTAATGCACATATATATTGGTAATGGGTGGAAGGGTTGGCCTTCTGCTTGGTGTTTTGTTCCACTCATGCCACCTTAGGACCCAATAAACCGGTGTTATGTTCCTTGTTTTCGTGTTCCTAACACGGTTGGGGTTTATGGGCCCCCCTTGATAATTCGCACTGCTTAAAGCTTTTCCAGCAAGGCCCAACATTGGTACTACATCTTCCTAACAACTAAAACTTGCATAGGGAGTTATAAACCTGAGTTCTTAATCAACAACCCAGGCAGTGCTCCTCATGAGTGTTGGTCCAGACTGGGCGGACTGCGGGGCCACCACGAGGGAACTCGAGGATTGGTATATACCTGTAGGCTGTCCCATCCGGTCATGGCCTGAGACGAGATACACGCGGCTACTATCAGGGTGTCAGCACGCCGCGAGGTCTTGCTGGATTAGTTTTACCTTTGTCGAAATATCTTGAGCACGGGATTCTGAGAATACTCGGGTCTTCCCAATTTGGAGTTGCGACTCCACAGATCGTGAGCTTGTGATGGGATAAGTTGGGACACCCCTGCAGGGTTTTGAACTTTCGAAAGCCGTGCCCACGGTTATGTGGCAGATGGGAATTTGTTAATATCCGGTTGTAGATAACTTTACACCATATCCTTAAGAATACACTACCTGTGTGAGTACCGTGATGGTCTCTTTTCGAAGTGGTTTCGGAAAGTGAACATGGTGGGGTTATGTTTGAACGTGAGTAGCTAGAATCACTTCTTGATCAACTTTGGCGACCGTTGGCACATATTCCCATCTCGCTCTGAATTCGTAAGCTAGTTGCTTAGTGCTTGCTGCAAACATTTTATTACCTCTCCACACCTAAAGGCTTTGTTAGTTTTGATATCCGGGAATGGGATTGTTGAGTCCTTGTGACTCACAGATTACAACACACACCAGATGCAGGTACAAACGAGTACGATGTAGGAGATGGATCAGAACTTCACTGGGAGTTCGATGAAGAGCGTGGTCGTTTCTATGTTACGTATCCCGACGATCAGTAGTGGTTCCTACTAGGGGCGATCAGGACTTGTGTTTGTGGTATCTTTTCTCGTTTGGATTTCGTCTGTAGACGGACCCTGTGTTATTTGGATGAATGTATGCTATTGTATTCATTGTGTGACGTGGCGAGTGTAAGCCAACTATTTTACTCTTTCATCCCTGTTCTTTTACATGAGTTGTGCAAAGATATCACGCTTGCGATCATTCCAGAATACGCTTATGTCTCTAAGTCGTGCCTCGACACGTAGGAGATATAGTCGCATCCTGGGCATTACATTCACCCACTATGTGGGCAAACAACAATGGCTCTTGGTTGATGAAGACTTTGACACCTAACCGTTTAGAAAGTTAGCAACTCTCAAGAGTTATAGACTGAGCGTACTAGAATTAGATCTTTGTGATGCTCAACCACAATCTAGTTTTTTGTCTCTAGGATTTTCTCTCGGTGGATTAACTCCAATCTTTGGATAGAGGGTGCTTCTGACAACTCGCCAAAACTACACGGAGCAACCAACCTTCTCGGAAGGTGCGAGGTGTCTATTTATACCCGGAGCAATCCCGAGGAAAAAATGAGCATTTAGGACACAACATCCAACCAATGGTCAACCGACACCTATCTAACGGTCAGATTTCAAACGCACACAACAACTTTACTTAAGGAACAAGTAAAGCTCTTCTCTCGTAGCCCAGAAGATCATCGTCTCTGGCTGACAAGTAAATATCTCAAAATACAAAGAGATTTCTCTCACATCTCACTTAGGATATGTTTCGGTTAAGCATCAAAGAAACATAAGTCCCGAAAGACTATGAAAACTCTTAGTAGCATAGTGGCCCTCTCACTCAAATAAGGGAAAAAGAACTACAAAAGAAAATGCCACGTCTTTTCGTCCTCTTTCTTCTCCGTTGCATTCAACCGTCTCGGACCGAGCTCAGTAGCAATTGCTTCACATCAGCAGTTCTTGGGGGTCACTTCGGTCACGCGGTATCTTCGATAGCAATCTTCTCGATTGCCTTAGCATTCTTCTCAGCTGCACAGATAATCTTTCGAGTTTATATCAAACTCCTAAGAATTATAGGGAACTAATCTATCGGTGTGCACTACTAAACACATTAGCCCCTCACTGTTTCTGTCCAACATCTACAAAAGTCCTGGGACACTCAATTGCACCAACACATGTACTATTAGTTAAACATCAAAAACTTTGGCTACCCTATTTATTTGAATATTTAGATTATAAACTTGACTTTTTATGCATACATTATTGTATAGGAATATTTTTGAATTTTATAGGAGAACATATACTGCAATATAGACTCTGAACCAACATATGATTGAATGTTTAGGAGGGCATTAACATCCCGCATATACCCGAGTTTAAGTCATTGAGTTGACATTGGTGCTCACATTTTTCTGGAATTATTTCAGTCTTCCAGCGATATGTGTTCAGTGGGAGGAGACGTTCCCGTCAACTACGAAGGCGTTTGTGACGACTTCGTAAATCTCAAGATGATGTCGGCTCATTTTTTCGAAGGTGCTTGGGTAGGGTGCGCGTGCGTGCGTGTGTTCATAGGAGTGAGTGTATGTGTCTATATATGAGCACTGTACTGTGTTCGAATAAATAGTCTACAATATAAACTGTGGTTAACATTACATTTACTCAGTGTCGTAAGAGCATCTACAACTGGACATAGCAAATATGACCCCTTAAACGCCCGTGGCTGCGCAACCCCTGTTTACCCGTTCGTGTAGCCACACTCCTCATTTTCTTTTTCATATGCCAGGTCACTTGCATGTGATTGATGAAGATAAAGAGAGAGAAAGAAAAGAATGAATAAAGAAAAAGTAAATATGGTCCAGTGTGGGGACACGTCCTACGTGACAGACTGACCGGCGCGCCAGGGCGCATCCGCGAGCCCTCATATCCTCTTCATATTTGAGATGGATATGAGGGTTCGCGGACAACCCGGTGTATAGGGATGATATGAGGGGTCTGGTTGAGTCAATTTTTTTGTACTTTTTGCTTCTTTCTTCGATCAGTGGTCCTGCGCCCGCCTGATCAATTTGAGGAGTCTAAATACCAGGACCAAATTAACTTTCAAGGACAAGGGGTCTTTTCCAACTAAAAAAGGGATACAGGGGCATTTATTTTTTGAGATCAGGATAGGGCCAAATTAATTTTCTAACTTGACACAAATACATAAAAGGAAAGCAATAGAAATAGATGGATACGTATCCGTGGCTGGACGCAATTAACATCGTAGGCAAGGCAGCGGTACTCTGGACTCCGCGAGGTAGGAGGCGGTGAGATCCGCGGGCACACCTTTCTAGTCGACACGACGAAAAGAAGAGACCTGCCCACATAAATCTCACCTCTTTCCTACCCCTCCCTCCAGATCTCTCCGCACCCGGCAGATCCGAGCCCCCGGCGCGCTGCCACGCCGTCATCATCGGCAGTCATGATCTCCTCGAGCAAGCTGAAGTCCGTCGACTTCTACAGGTACCATTCGCCTCCCTTCCGATCTCCAGATTAGCGGCGGGATTCGGTGAATGCGGGGTTTGGTTTAGTCGGATTACTATCTGTATACGGGGGATTGGCTACCAATTGATGTTTTTAGTTCGAGCTTGGGTACTCGTCAGTAATGATTTACGTCTTTTTCGAGAACAGAATGATTAACTCGGCCTGTTTCTGAAGAACTGCAACGTACTCCCTCCGTCCGAAAATACTTGTCATCAAAATGGACAAAAATAGATGTATCTAGAACTAAAATACATCTAGATACAACCCCTTTTATTCGTTTTGATGACAAGTATTTCCGGACGGAGGGAGTACATGATATACGTTCGAACGTGGTAATATCGAAAATGCAAAAATTTGCAATATGGTGTAATGGTGGTCGGTGGGGGCGCGTGACCTTTTTGCTGGCAGTGTCCAGTGCTGTTTTTTGAGTTTCTACTGAAGTGGTAACGTTTAGTGAGTTTTTTGTGTGTTGTCTGTCTGCAGGAAAATTCCTAGGGATTTGACGGAGGCATCACTATCTGGCGCTGGCTTATCCATATTTGCAGCACTGGCAATGGTGTTTTTGTTTGGAATGGTTAGTTCCTAGTTTCTGTTATGTTATCAACTCTACTGTACTTCTTGTCAAGTTACATTATCTTACTTGGTTTCAGTCTATGTAGCACAAAAATAAGTAACATGGCTGTTTTCATGTTCGATTTGGGTTGTAGATTACACTTAGGAACATAACCATAAGGAAAAGGGCATTGCCCTTTGTTTATGTGAATAATTGGTCTGCTACTATTCGGTTTGCTGTAGTACGTAATTGCTACACCATTTCAAGTTATGTAGTCCAAAATAACCTTTTCAAATGAATTTTATTTATTTATCATCAGAGCATCATCATGGTGCCATAGATTACGAAAGTAACTATGATCATGGGAACTTAAAGCTATTTGTTGGCTGAATTGTCAATTGTTTTGCGTGAATTGAAAGTGGCAGTGTGATGACATCGCATGGTGTACTAGTTACTCTGGAACCAATGCATCACTTGGGTCCCCATATTTAAGCATTGCACCTGCACTTGCTAGCAATTTCGAATAATGTTCACATGATCTCATATTCTTGATCTTTAAATTTATATTGCAATATATGATGCGGTTACTTTCATCTAAAGCTGTTAAATTGTTGCTGCAGGAGTTGAGTAGTTACTTAGCAGTCAATACCACCACATCTGTAATTGTTGACAGGAGTTCAGATGGGGAGTTCTTACGGATAGATTTTAACTTGAGGTGAATTTGGTAGCATTTTGTGAGCATTATTGAATACATAGTTTAAACCTGACCGTTTATGTTTCGTCAATAATTCTGCTATCTGTTGCTCTTTGTTTTGCGGACACTTCATGGAATTTGTCTTCCACCTAATGCATGTCTGCTCTTCTAAAACTAATGACTTGCTATATTTATTTACCTGTTACCAGTGCGCAGTTTATATATGCAGCAAAAGACATGTCATTGCGTGTTTCTTGATGTTTTTACTTTTCTTTGAATCCTGTCAAGAAACATCTGATGTGTACTTAGGCCTTGCCATCAACTAGTTTTCCAAATCCAACCATTTTTATTTTGTTCATAACATAATAGGTTTATGGCATCCATTATTATCTTTTTCCCTCCTATTCTCTGTATGCATCTAAGATCTGTTATTGGAACTGGTGCTCCATGTTTTTGGGAAAATTTCAAGCACTAGCCAGATATTTGTTTATTCGTTTGCACACCATAATTCGTAGTAAGAGCTATACGCTAGCCTAGCTGTCTGTTTGGAGTTCAGATTGATATTTTTTGTTTTTGATGGAATGACTTTGTTAATGATAGCAGCAAAACCTTATTATTCCCTTGATTGTTCACCATGTGGCTTCTGCATTTTGCAGCTTTCCTGCGCTTTCATGTGAATTTGCATCAGTTGATGTCAGTGATGTGCTGGGAACAGTAAGATTCGATCTCTTCCTACAGTGTGTTATATGTTCTCTTCAAGTTCCGAAAATGCAACATTATATAAAATGTGTCTTCCTTTTTGTGTGAAGAACCTAAAATGGGGAAACAGAATCAGGACTTATGCTTTCCGTAATCTTTTTGTTGAGTACCTTATTACGTTGCATGTTGAAAATGATTTTACACCAGACTTATGTGTTGGAAAATTTCATCTTCATGCGGTGTACTTTAAAACTCCTGGTTATGAAAATCATCGCAACTAACCGTCTCGCAGCAGAATTCACGTAATTTTAGGCCTATTTAGCAGCTAAGTATGCTGATTTGCCACGGGTCAGATAAAAAAGCAGACGATAGAAGGTCCAACATCTGAACCAAACACTTGCCCAGACAGAAATCAGAGAAAACTAAATTATAGTACTCCCTCCGATCCAAAATAAGTGTTGCAGTTTTGAAATAAGGTCAACCTTAGTTCAAAACTGCGACACTTAGTATGGATCGGAGGGAGTATCTTTTTTGGCTTCCTCCTCATCTCATCTCTCTCTATCTCTCCTTCTCCCTCCTTCTCCCTCTCTCTCCATCTAGACCAAGCCTCAATGAGACTGCTGACTGCCTTCATCGTCATTGCTGGCGCCAAGCTGCTAATCTGTCTGCTTCCATTGCACCCATCACAAAGGCACCAAAAGGCAGAACGCAAAAATTGCTCTCCTGCAGAAGAGAGTTGAGGGACCAGAATGGGTATTTTCCTTAAATGTAAACTTACATATATTTTTCACACCAACCTTGAAATCATGAAATAGGTCAGTGCCTCCATTTTTTTGAAGTTGCTTTTGTGTCAAAAAGTAGGGGGGGGGGGGGCTATGTGAACTATGTTTGTACATATGGAATCATTTCCTATTTTCTTCTTGTTGCTTTCCATAGCACACGTTTATTTTTCTTATACTAGTTTAACCTTGGTTTCCTGTTCAAAACATATGCAGAACAGACTAAACATAACGAAAACTGTTCGCAAGTTTTCAATTGATCGGAATTTAGTGCCTACTGGATCTGAGTTCCACGCTGGACCTATACCCACTGTCAACAAACATGGAGATGATGTTGAAGAATACCATGGTGATGGTTCAGTTGCTTTGTCCTCTCGCAATTTTGATAGCTATTCTCACCAGTAAGTATTCAAGTATCTTGTTTAATAGTGAAACCTATTGTCAAAGATCTTTTATGCACCAGCTTCTAACTGCTAGACATTCATGTGGATATTTAATTATTTAATTTATACTCCTTGTTTCTCTATGGCTATAAGCTCTAATTACTTCCGCCAGGTTCAGTGTTGTATACCAATCATATTCTGTTCTTGATTTTTATTTACCATTCAGCTCTGTCCTATTCTTTGCCGGGGTCCGCTTATTGTTGAGGTTGATATTTATCATATATTATATTCCTTTCCAGGTACCCTGTTTTGGTTGTCAACTTTTATGCCCCCTGGTGTTATTGGAGCAATCGTCTGGTTAGATTTATTTTCTTTGCGTTCCCTTTCACTTAGTGTATATGGAGGAGTTAAAATGGTTCTGACCAATCAATAATCCTTCAGAAACCTTCATGGGAAAAGGCTGCGCAAATAATAAGGGAGAGGTATATGCTTTTGCCCTTTTTTGTCCCTAAGATGGCTTGGGATTCATGATTTTACGCTTTTGATTACCATCCTGATTTTATTTTTTATATTCAGATATGACCCTGAAATGGATGGCAGAATTCTTCTCGGCAAAGTTGACTGCACTGAGGAAGTTGAACTGTGTAAGAGGTGTGTACTAATTAATTATCAAATTGGAAATTGTTAAAT
Organism: Secale cereale; assembly: GCA_902687465.1. Classification (NCBI taxonomy): domain Eukaryota; kingdom Viridiplantae; phylum Streptophyta; class Magnoliopsida; order Poales; family Poaceae; genus Secale; species Secale cereale. The sequence continues at coordinate 260,286,275 of LR738710.1, read as the reverse complement.
GAACAAGGGGGGTTGATTATCATATACTTTCAGTTCAATGGATTTTCTCTTTCGTCCAAAATTGAACTTCCTTCTTATTTAACCTTTTGATCTCTGTGTTAATAGACTGACATCACATGAATATGCTACATTGGAATCCAAAATCCTCGTTTATCTTCTACCATGAGAATTGATTGATTTTGTTGAAATATCTGTTGAAGTTATATGATAATCCCACCGTCTTTCATGATTTACTAGTGTGTCCTTGCATGCTGCTCTTGTGGGTGTTGTTCCTTCCTTCTGGAACTATTTGACTAAGAATGAGTTTGAAGCACCCGCAAAAAAAGAAAAAAAAAATGAGTTTGAATCATTTCCCGATCTTACATATTTGCATATTGAATGAACAGTGTCGGAATTTTCTATTTTCATTCCCATTGGCTTTCTGTTTGGCACCACTAAAAAAAATTCTTTTGCATATTGAGCCAAAGCTCCTGTTGCCCCCTCCCCATGCCCACCTGTCTCCTAGTTTCACATATTGCCATTCATATGCTTCTGAGTCAAAATTCTGATATGATATTAATTTTATCTCTTCATAATGCAGGCACCACATACAAGGTTACCCATCAATTCGCATTTTTCATAAAGGGAGTGATATGAAGTAAGCACAGTAAACCTTACATTATATCATACTGAAACTGTAAACCTCATTCTGCCAATTGTTCCTG
>LR738710.1:260222945-260285497 GCA_902687465.1 Secale cereale | reverse complement strand
CCCCCCCCCCCCCCCACGGTCAGTAATAAATAACCAAATCGACTTCTGTACAGGGAGAATCAGGGTCACCATGATCATGACTCATACTATGGGGAACGTGACACTGAAAGTTTAGTCGCGGTATGTTATGAATCACATGGTTTCCAATTGTTCTTCTTATGTCAGTACAATAGTATCACATGGGTTATCTTTACTACCGCACAATATCCTAAACTTTAGCCTACCTGAGAAATCGCAACGAACTTCTTGAGGGAGAACTAAAGGCTAATTCTTTGCATGTTAATATATGCTATTTATGGTCTCATAGGCTGTTCTGTTACTTCTTTACTGGGTTCTTGATATAAGTTTTGAATCTTAGGCAATGGAAACATATGTTGCAAATATTCCAAAAGAGGCTCATGTGCTTGCTTTGGAAGACAAATCCAACAAGACTGTTGATCCTGCAAAGCGTCCTGCTCCAATGACGGGCGGCTGCAGAATAGAAGGTTTTGTGCGGGTCAAAAAGGTAAATGAACTTCTGAGCTAACATTCATAGTTCTAGCTTCTGTAGTGTTGGCGAGGTAAGCGTCTGTAGTACTCCCTCCGTCCCAAAATTCTTGTCTTCAATTTGTATAAATATGGATGTATCTAGTCATGTTTTAGTGTTACATACTTCCCTATCTAGATGAATCTAAGACAAGAATTTTGAGACGGAGGGAGTACTAATAGTTGCATGGAGAAGGGATTCTTTTATGGGGTGTTTGATTGCTATCTTCTCTTCACCAGGTTCCTGGCAGTGTTGTAATATCAGCTCGATCTGGTTCACACTCATTTGATCCATCTCAGATAAATGTTTCCCACTACGTCACAACGTTCTCATTTGGCAAAAGGCTCTCGTCAAAGATGTTCAATGAACTGAAAAGACTATTTCCCTATGTTGGCGGACACCATGATAGATTGGCTGGTCAGTCTTACATCGTTAAGCATGGTGATGTCAATGCAAATGTTACTGTAAGTCCCTAAAATTTGCCAACTTCTCTTTTGAAGTTTGCAATGCATCTAAGCTTTTTTTTCCATTGTTTATTAGGAATAACATAGCTTTTGTTTAAATTATGTCATTCTAGATTGAGCATTACCTACAAATTGTAAAGACCGAACTGGTTACGCTGAGATACTCAAAGGAGTTGAAAGTACTTGAAGAATATGAATACACAGCACACAGCAGCTTGGTGCACAGCTTCTATGTTCCTGTTGTGAAATTCCATTTTGAGCCTTCTCCCATGCAGGTAGGTATCTAGGCACTATTTTATATACTTTTTTTACTCGGTTCACTAACACATCGAACAGTCCATGTAAACTGATTCTCATTCATCATCAGGTCCTGGTGACTGAACTTCCCAAATCATTCTCCCACTTCATCACAAATGTCTGTGCTATTATTGGTGGAGTTTTCACGGTGGGAACATCTCCTTGTTTATATTTTTCATATTTCCGAGAGCATGAGTATACATGGCTGATGTTTGAACCTGTGAATTCTAGGTGGCCGGAATACTTGACTCCATATTGCACAACACGCTAAGGTTGGTGAAGAAGGTTGAGCTAGGAAAGGACATTTGAACAATATAGTAGATCCTCAGAAGCGCTCGATTCCTTGCGGTTGCACTAGTTAGTAGTTATTTTGTACCGTTAGCAATTCTTAATCTATTAATTAACATATACAGCGGGAGGGGGTTGGTTTGAATTGTTGGGGTCATGATATAACTGGGTACTTCACTGTTTCGCAAGTAAATGAGAATAAAGAGACGCTGGATCCTTATAGCTTCATCCTGATCTTGTAACCAGCCCAATTTCAGCTCCTTAAAATATGCTGGCGGTGCATGTGATTTTCTTGTTCTCGTTCGGATGTCTGAAATTCTTTGTATCGGTACCAGTCTGCAGTCATTCGCTGCATGGCTGGGAAAATCCTAATTTTGTTGGCTTAGCTGTGTAGAGAGAAAATTGCACATTTTGCCCGAACTTCCTGGCGCGTATAACAGTTGTCCCCGAACTTGAGAAATGCTCCTATAAGATCCTCGAATATGAAAACATAACATGTCCACGTACCCTCTTCGTGTTGACCCGTAAAGAGGCCGAATTGTTTCGGAGGTAGCAAAATCCCAAAATTCCCAAACGCTTCTACCCAAATCCCTAACCCTGGTTCGTTGAGCTGAGGGCCAAAATCCATGGGTGGTGACTGGTGAGAGCGTGACCGAGAGCGAGGCTATCAGGGGCCAGTGGAAGCGCTCGTGCTACCCTGAGGCCGTCAAGCCTGTGTATATCAACGTTCCTCAGCTTGCTTCTTTTTCAGTAGTCAGCTTGCTGCATGTTCAGTTCCTCAATTTGCTTCTTTTTGCGCTCCCATTCTTGTTGCCTTGCTGTGCTGCTCGTATGCTCTTTGTCTTGCTCCTCCATTTGCACATGATGGTTGAATCCTATCTGTCTTTCTTCCTCCTCTTACTGATATATCATATCATAAATTTAGCTTGTGCTCTATTTAATTCTTGTCTCCAGCTTGTCCTTTTCTTTCTGCGCTTGGAATCGATGTAAATAAATACAGACGTATTTTTCTTACGGGCGTAACTTACTGGCCAAGAGCCATTTGCGGGCAGAAACAAACACGATTTTTTACAAGGGTATTCAAAGTAGAAACGACATTCCAAACAGGGCCTTTCTGTTTCAAGATTTCAAAGTCAGCTGAAGTCGCAGTACACTTTCTCTTTCCCAAAAGAAAAATGAAACTGCACATCTTCCTGCGGTGTTCCCTAGTCCTTGCTCGTAGACTAGAAGCATCACCAGGATCGGCGCGGCGTGTGAAAAGCTCATCGTGCATGCACTCATGTGACGCGAACCGTGGAGGTGCAGTGCGAGCTGCTCTCCCTCCTGAACGGGTACAGGATGACACTGCACGATGCCTCGGCGTCCGCGCTCACCCTGAACAGCCGGAGCGCCGCGGCCTTCCCCGCCACCGCCGTCTTGGCCTCGAAGCGCAGCGCGCCCGCGACAACGTCCACCACGTAGTGCCTGCTCAGGATGACCCTCGCCGCGTCAACCCGCACCCGCGCCCCGACCGTCCTCGTCGACCGCGCCGGGATCTTCCCCGCGGGCGCGGCGGACCGCCCCACCGCCGCGCCGCGGTACGTCACCGCGGTGACCACCTCGCCGTACCGGAACGGCGCGTGGCTCGGGTTGTGCACGGTGACGTCGACGGCCAGGGAGAAGTTGAGCGCCGGCGGGAGGACGCTGAAGGCGCCGAGCTGCGTGTCCACCGCCGTTGCCACCACGCGCGGCGGGTGCGGGCGGAGCAGCAGGAAGTAGAGCGCGGCGGCGAGGGCGGCGCCGAGCAGGATGGACGCCGCGAGCAACGCGCAGCAGCATATCACAGCGGCCTTCTTCTTGATCCTTGCCATGTTTGGCTGCAGCAGTTGTCTGGAAGAAGCACGAGGGACGGCGAAACTTTTCGGTTTTGGCGTTCCTTGATTATTTTTATAACAAGTGTGTGGCGTTTCTTCAGTCGTTGTTATTAGTGCTGGCCTGTTGGTGTTGGCATTGAAGCTTAGTGGGGGCGTTATTACGTCGAGCTATCATGTTCGCCTAGTTCACAACAATGAATACTGTTGCATTGAAATAACACTGACGATTTGTTGTCTCGAATTTGTGAGCTAGTATTTGAGAACGATTCGCTGATTATTTTTCAAGAATTTGTTTTTTTGTCTGTTTTGAAAAAAACAAAATCTTTTTCAAGAACAAGTAACGAGCGTTGCCTGTTTGTAAGTGGCTTGTGGATATTGTCAAGAAAATCTCTTATTTTTCTCTGTAATGTATTCAGGTTGCACAAACTCGGAAACATTTGGCACACGGGGCGAAATACTGATTGTATGAGTGCACTTAAAAATGTTGATTACGTAGCATATACTCCATTAATTATTTATACAAAACCCTCTAATCTAAGAGAAAAAGCTTGTAAACTCACCGAAATAAAAATACTCAATCCCACATCGTGTCGGCTGACTCCTCGCACGAACATGCAAAAACAGTTAACCGACATTAACCGTGGACGTGCAGTCGGAGGTGGTCTCCTGCTTGAGAGGGTAGGTGGTGATGCTGCAAGTCACCGCCGAGCTGGCGCTGATTTTGAAGGTCCCCAGCACCACGGCCTTCCCGGCCACCGTCGTCCTCGTCTGGAACGGCAGCATGATATCCGGCAGGTCGAGCAACTTGGAAAGCACTTCCTGGACGAATTCGGGCGTGAACACCACCCTGTCCGCCTGTACCACCACCGTCCCGCCGACCGTCTGCGTCGTTCGCGCGCCGACCTCCCCCGCGAGCACCACCGACTGCCCCACGGGCGAGCCGTAGTACGTCAGCTCCGTCACCACGTCGCCGTAACGGAACGCCGCGTAGTTGGGGTTCTTCACGGTCACGTCCACGCCCAGGCTCATGTTCACCTTCGGCGGGACGGAGGTCACGTTGAATTGAGTCACCCTCGAGCTCACCACCGTCGCCACCACGTGCGGCGAGCGCGGCCGGAACACGGTGAAGTAGAGCGCGACGAAGACGATGGCGAGGACGATGATGAGGGCCAGCAGCACGCTGCAGCAGATCACCACGGGCTTCCTCTTCATCCTAGCGAATCGAGCGATCGAGCGAGCTAGCTAGCACGGCGGCTGGTGCGTGCTTCTTGACGCCTTTGATGTACTATATGTATATCTTTGGTTCGGGTGTCAATGGGACGTAGTACATGGAGAGAGACGGCCATATGTAGGGCGGCAAGTTTCATTGGGATTGCAGATGGATTTTGTTTCTGGCTGTTCGGCTTGGTATGCGCATGCATTGTTATCCGTGTTGTTTTGTTTGCAGATTTGGGAGCGTCTGGAAAATCTCCCAGGCTCTCTGCTCTCGGGAGAACGGTAAACTGCAGCCACGTATACAAGTACGTCTCGCATGTTATGCGTTTTGTTACGTTGCCAAAAATAGTAATTTAATGACCTTGATTTTTTTAAATATATTAATATCGCGAAGATATCAATTGCATCCAACCCTGTCCCAATAAGATGTATCAAAAACATTCAAAATGCAAATAACCCGAAATAATAATAAAAATAAACAAAATCAAAGGGCTCGCCACTTATCAACTCCTCTCAGCAGCAACCCACAAACTATCACAAAAAACAAGACCTGAAAATTATATAAGTTTTTCAAAAGCGACGCCTTCAAGAAGAAAACAAAGCACAATCGTCGTCCTCGCCCGATCAAAGATCTTATGTTTTCACACTGAAGAAAGTCTGATCTCTCAAAACAATACTTTGAGCAAGGCAATTACCTTGGAATATATATACCTCAAACTAAACGACTGCTTTGGTTTGCTTAGCTTACAAGTTACATCTTCTTCTTTCCGCCGCGGCTGCCTCCTTCTCCTTTCCTTCTTCTTTCTCCCACGCAGCGTTCTTATCTTCTTCTTCTCTTCTCTGTTCTTCTTTCTCCCTCTCCTCACACAAATATTCTCCAATTTGTACACCCAACTTACCCATTTTTTTGCGGATTTGGCACCGTGAATGGGTTCTACGTAGTTAGGGGAGCCAAGGGATACCTCGATCTACTCATGGGGTAGCTCGTGGTGTTCGCGATGAGCATTTTGGTGGAGCTTTTTTTGAGCTCACTGGTGGAGGTTGTGGCGGTGGTGAAGCTCGGGCAGTGTGGTGTAGGCGGTGGGGGTGGTCGAGCTCCGGTGTTTGTCACGCCCAAGATGCGATTCTATCCCGATCACGTGACGCTTACGTGATTGGGGCACAACCGCAACTCAGGCTCTTAGCAAGACGGATATCATTACATCGTACCATTACATACATACATGGGGGAATACAACAATACATACAAGTCACATGAATACAACAACATCAATACAAGGCATCCGACTACGGATGCAAACATGAAAAGCACAACGACATCCATCTGCTATCCTAGGCTGCCGACCCGGAACCTAACCCAAGACCGAAGAAGAAGAAGAAGAAAGAACTCCAATACAAAGGACATCGCTCTCACGTCGAGTCATCGGAAACCTGCACCTGCAACTGTTGTTGTAGTATCTATGAGCCACGAGGACTCAGCAATCCCATAACCATGGGTAACAAGACTATCAAAGCTCAAAGGGTAGGAAGAGAAAAAGTGGTGAGGTTGCAGCAGCGGCTAAGCAAAAGTATGGTGGCTAACTTACGAGTACAAGAATAAGATGAGCATCTACGCAAGCAGTCGCAAACTAGTAGTGATCGCTAAAGATCCTGAACTACCTACGAGTCAAACATAACCCCACCGTGTTCTCTTCTCAAAGTGAAAAGAGACAGTCACGGTTACTCACACAGTTGTGTGTTTTACTTCGGATCCTCTGTCAAGTTTTCTACAACCGAACATTAACAAATTCCAATCTGCCACATAACTGCGGGCACGGCTTTCGAAAGATCATAACCCTGCAGGGGTGTCCCAACTTAGCCCATCACACGCTCTCACGATCAGCAGAAGTAATAATAATATTATCACCCCTTATCTTAGGGACAATCCGATCAGGCTCGGTATCCCGGTGCACAAGACATTTCGACAATGGTAAAACAAGTCCAACAAGACCTCCCGGCGTGCCGACACCCTGATAGTAGCCGCGCGTATCTCGTCTCAGGCCACGTCCGGATGAGCAATACGTACAGTAACCGAAGACCCCAGATAACTGGGTGGCACCGCAAGTGGCTCTAGTTTGGGACCAACACCATCAGCACTGGCCCCCCTGCTATGTAGAAGAATCCACGAGGGTGTGACTCCCTATGCAAAATTAATTAATTAATTAAGTTATTATTATGTTGCAAATTAAAACCAATGTTGGGCCTTGCTGGAGGAGTTTTATTCAAAGACGAACTGTCAAGGGGTCCCCATATACCCAACCGTGTAAGGAACGCAAAATCAAGGAACATAATGCCGGTTTATCGGCTCCTAAGGTGGCATGAGTGGAACAAAACACCGAGCAAAAGGCCAAGCCTTCCACCCATGCCCAGTATATAGGTGTGTTAATAATAATAATAATAGATATTGTGATATTCCCAAAGCATCAAGTTCCAACATGGAACAATCTTCATCTTCACCTACAACTAGCAACGCTATAAGAGGGGCTGATCAAGCGTGTAACATAGCCAAACAATGGTTCGCTAGGAAGGTGTCAAAGATTAGAGGTTTCATGGCAACAAGGAGATGGGCTGACAATAATGATGGGTAGCGCGACATATAACGATAGCATCGAGACAACTAAGCATGGCAATGATAGTAAAGGTATCCAAGGTGATGGTCATCTTGCCTGAGATCCCGCAAGGAAGAAGAATGGGTCCATGAAGAAGACGAAGAAGAAGCCTCAAAGACGAACCACGGGTAGACGAACGAATCCTCGCGATCGCAACAGAACAAGCACTAACGAGAAGAAGCAAGCCATACGGTAAACACACAACACAAGAACATGACAATATGCTCAACCAAGTATGATGCAAGACAAGTCTATATATGATGCAATACATGGCAAGGGATGAAGCACACAAGAACAACACCAAACAACAAGTTTAAATGAGGCCGAAATGAACATATAACAAATCTGGTAAGCCCTCATATGCATAGTTTGAAATTAGTCCAGATCTAAACAAACCTTAAGTTAGAGTTGTTAAATAGCAAGTTAACATGCACCATGATGATCTATACGAAATTCTAGTCAAGTTTCATATAAAGTTTGTTTAATTCGGAGCTACGACCTAGAAGATATGAGCAAAACAAGACAAGCAAGGCAACGGTACAAGATGCACCCAAACATCAAGCAAACACACTCCAAACATGAAAACAACAAGATATTATGTTTCTACATGCAAAATCACACAAGTTTCATATAAGACACGCTCAAAATAGAGCAACGGGCTAAAAGATACGAGCAATACAAGTTACAAAGCAAAGCTAAAGTTAACATCCACATAGCAACTTTGGAGCAAGGTAAATATAAGCTACAAAACCCAAACATGATAACAAGAAGCATGTATGTGAAGTAGACATGTTACTTAACAAGCCTGAACTTAGAACACACCCAAAAGCTTGCTGGAACACATTTAAACAAGCATGGCAAGTTGCAATAAATTTATCCAGACTTTATTAAAATCTGGGAAGACAAAAACATCATCACGAAGCTGCCTTCGGAGGCACAAAACATCAAGCATACCAACTCTAATAAGAACATAAAGAGCATGGACATGTAGTAGACATATCCTACATCAAACAACTCCATTGGAGCAACTCCATAGGAGGCATGGACCAATAACAACAAGCTTCACCAAATTGAACATGCTGATAAAATCCTGACAGGTATAATTTATAGCAACTTGAGAGCAAGAAATAAATAAGCTACAACAGACCATATGTGCAAGTAAGAGCATGAACAATAACATGGACAACAAGACATGAACATTGGCCACTCCAAAACAAGCATGGATTTGAGTGGGGCATCAAGCAAACATGGCATCAGGTTAAGCAGATTCCAGACTTAGCAGTTTTTTCACTAAGTATAAAAAAACAATAACGACATGACATGTACAAGCTTGTTTAAGTCACCTCAAGTCAGATCATGGAAAGTTGAATGCACCACATCAAAGACCATATGATTGTGCTTCTAAAACATCTAGACATGTGGCATGAAGACAATCACACCAATAGCAATGAGCAAGTGAAATCAGCCTCTCATAACAAGTTTCAGCACTTAATAGCCAAATGCACCTTTGCAACACAGATTAACATGGCAATATGACACCTAACATGAATGCTACAACAACCATCATGTAGAGCACTTCACAATGAACATTTTGACATATCATATGCCCCATTTGGATAAACATGCACAAAGTTACAAGCATCACAAGTATGCAACAAAATTATAGTTAACAGCAATTTTAAACAAGTAGCACTCTTGCAACGATGATTAGAGCATCAAGATGAAGTCAAACAAGCATGGCACAATGGAACAAAGTGTAGAGCATATCACCACGATCATTTTGACATATTATTTGCATCATTTGGATACGCACACAAAAAGTTACAGCCTCACAAAGTATGCAACAAAATGTGTGAAATTCACAGACTTTGTCATTTTTACACCCAGGAAAAAAAATAGCCGAGCGTGTTATAGTTAAAGTGTGCACAGGCGAGGGATAACCGGCGCTCACCTAGCGGGCTCGGCCCATGGGCGTAGAGGAGAAGCTGGGCCAGCGGGGCAGTGGAGCTGGGCCTGGCTCGCGGGGTGCGGCCCACCTGCGGGAGGAGGGAGAGGCAGGCCGTGGCGGGCCAAAGGAAGCAAGCCGCGCGACGGTTCTTCGGGCTAGGCCGGCCCACGACGCGCTGGGGCGTCGGTCGCCCTGCTCCCGACGGGAGGATGCAGCGGCGGCGGCACTCGTCCGGCTCCGGCGACGACGCTCGCGGGAGGAGCCGGTGAGGGCGGAGGGGAGCATATCCTGGCATGGCCCACCGGGATCTGGGGCCGGCGGGGTCGCCGCGGACGCCAGGGTCGACGAAGGGAGCTCCGGGCGGCGGGAGCTACACAGGCAGGGCGGCGAAGGCGCACGGGGCTCTGGCCGCCGGCGAGAGGAGCTCGGCGGAGCGGGAGCTGGGCGCCCGACGACTGCGCGAGAGACGAGGCGGCGGGGATGGAGTGCGGACGGAGGGCTCCGAGCGCTGCGGGCGGCGACGGCGGATGGGCCCACGCGGGCCGGCTGCGGGTTGTTGCGGGCCGCGCGGTGGGAGGAGGCCGGGGTGGGACGTGGCGACGCCTGGTTGGACGAGGGAGGCGGCGCGGTGAGGTGGCGTGCTCTGATTGGACGGAGCGACGTGTCCGGCGGACATGTCCGGCGCGGATGGACATGTCCGGCGGCGCAAGAGGGAGGATGCTAGGGTTGATCAACGAATTTGGACGGGGAGGGCTAATTTATAGGCATAGGGAGCTAGGAGTGTCGAAATGAGGAGCGGTTCGCGGCCACGCGATCATGATCGAACGACCAAGAGCATGGAGGAGGTTAGAATGGGCTTGGGAGCTGTTGAGAGGGGTGTTGGGCCAAAAGAGAAAAGGCTTCCGGCGGTTAACACGGTTAACCCTTGGGCTACCAAACGAGCTCCGAATGCGACGAAACTTGACAGGCGGTCTACCTATGCTATAATAAGACCACACGCCAATTTTCAACCCATTACGAGAACGTTTTCCGGCCACTCATAAAATAAATATTCGGAGACACCGCGGGCGCGTGTGAGTGTGTCTGGGCTTAGAACAGACAACAGAAAGGACGAGGGGAACTCAGACGGATGCAAGTTTTGAAAACATGATGATGCAAGCACATGATGACAAGGCAAAGATGCAACACGCAAGCAGATGACATGGCAACGAAGACGAATAACTGGGTGACACCTGGCGCATCGGTCTCGGGGTGTCACAACACTCCCCTACTAACAAGAGATCTCGCCCCGATATCTTAGGAACAAGACGGGAGAGAAAAAAAAGGAAGAACAAAGTTCTTCGAGGACAAAAAAGTGAAATCAAAGAACCTTGAGAGATTGAACAATATGAAGGAAGGATACAACGGAGATGAACGAAGTTGTAAAGACTTCGTTAGACAAGAGGAACAAGGAATCGACGAGAATCAAGGAGGTTGAAAGGCACGAAACAAGAGCTAAAGGAACAAGAATGAATTCGAAACCACTCCAATTAATAAGAGATAGAAAGGAATCTCCACGAAGGAATTCGGGCAGCACTCCGGCTGAAAATGGAAGGAATAGGACAACGGTTGAAGATGAATTGAAAGAACACAATGCCTCCGGAAAGAATTGAAATAATGAAATGAAAAGAACAGATAAGAGAACAACAACTTCCGTCATGAAAGAATTTGAAAGAGGATCTTCAAGAGAAAGACTTGAACGGAGTTGTTGAGAAAATCGACAACAAAAGAATAAACTTGTTATGGACTTATTAAAACATCTCAAGACTTGAGGTGAATTATGCCGCAACCAAAATATCGATGAGCTGAGAAGAGCGAAGAATGCAAAACTCCACTTCAAAAGAATACGGAGAATTATTTGCACTCGAGAGGCAAAAGAATAAGAATGCTTGAGCTGCTCCAGAAGAATTAGCTGAACGTTTGAAGAATGAGTTAAATGAGGGAGAACCACCATGAAGAACTCCGGTAGCGAAAATATGATGATATAGAAGTGAAGGATTCGAGAATAAGAATAAATCCTTGCGATGACTAGTCGGGGTTCCGACGAGATGGCCGAGAAAACTTGAACTCCGGAAAGCAAATATGAAAGCACTTGGGACTAGAATTTATTCATCAAGAATAAACTCCGAAGGAAGGAATAATTCAGCTTGATGAAAGAATAAGAATTATGTTATGCTTATCCTCCACCAATTAAATTGATGCGAAGCAATGGATTTGCATATCACTTATTCTCATTGAAAAAACGATTAAAGAGGAATATATCGCGAAGTTGCGAAAATCTTCAAGAAACACCGGTAGGATTGGAATAAAATGAATGGATTGATATGATAACACCGAAAAAGAACTCTTGAGCGAGCCACCGTAAGGAATTGAAGCCGAGTGAAGAAAAGAACAAACCAGCGGGAAGAATTAAAATCGAGTGAACATAAGAGAATGAATCACCGTGAAGAATTGAAATTGAGTGAATACGATGAATGAATCACCGGGAAGAATATAGCACTTGCGGAATTTAGATACACGAGAACGAATTGATCGTGAACTGATTAAAGAATGCTTGAACGAAGCACCGAAAGAATGTGAGACGAACGAAGAGGCATCATTGAAGAATATTTGGAGGACGAAGTTGAAAACTGAGAACGAAGAAATCTTCTGAAATTATGGCCTTCGGAGGAACATCATGGAAGGAATTCACGAAAAGCTCCGGATGGGTAAGGAAAATAATTTATTACAACCGGAATAACTCGAGAGGATAACATGAAGCTAGAACGACGAATAGTCGAGAGAACGGACAAGATTTAGAGGAACTCTCCATCGGTCTTGAAATGATGACGAGAAATACCACCAAAATTATTGAGATACTCCGGAAGTATGAAAAGAGAGAAAAGGTTGAACCAACGACGAAAAGAATTAAAAGCGATCTTGAAGAATGCATATGACTGATGGAATCCATACTTACATCACACTTGAAAGAATTTCGGAACACTCCGGGAATAACTAGAAGAGTCAGGTAAGATCCTGGGAAAAGACATGTGGGTTATGAGCCCACCGAAGAGAAAACTCCGTTGAAAGAATTGAAAAGGCGATAATGCACCGGAACGATTAAAAGACTCGAATGAGGTGACAACCTCAAATTAATTGGAACACAGACGAATCTCCCGAGATGTCTTCGGAACTCAGGAATAATAAAATGTCGAGAGGTAAACGAGCAAGGGGAATATTTGAGCCGAGGGAAAGAATAAGATGAACACCGAATAGTTGAATTGAACCCATCGGACAAGATAAAGAGATGAAGAAGGACGAACTAGACGAGAATTCACCGGTTGAGACAATAGATGAAAGAAACCAAGGACTTCACACGAGTAGGATGGATACTCGATTAAGGGCTCCGACTCCGAGAAGCAAAAGGGTGTGCGGGTGGGAAAAAGAAAGACAACTGCGGACGGGGAAAACACCGTCAGTTGAAAAGAACTGAGGGTTGAAGAAGAACAGGGTCGAGTCCACTTGACGAGAGATGCACCAGATGAAAAGCACTGACAACGCAACGAACGAAAAACTAACCGCGTGATCCTAAAAAAATTGAAGGGGAAGAGGAGTAATTCAAAACACCTACGTCAAGATTCCTCACCAGAGCGACGAAGGGGCAGGGGAGTAAAAAGAATTCCTACTCTTCGATATAACTAGACTATGAAAAAGTTTTCTGCTAGACTCAACAACGGCCAAGCTACGATCAATCAAGGGGGCTCCTATGATCGGTCGAGGCTCTGATACCAACTTGTCAGGCCCAAGATGCGATTCTATCCCGATCACATGACGCTTACGTGATTGGGGCACAACCGCAACTCAGGCTCTTAGCAAGATGGATATCATTACATCGTACCATTACATACATACATGGGAGAATACAACAATACATACAAGTCACAAGAATACAACAACATCAATACAAGGCATCCGACTACGGATGCAAACATGAAAAGCACAACGACATCCATCTGCTATCCCAGGCTGCCGACCCGGAACCTAACCCAAGACTGAAGAAGAAGAAGAAGAAAGAACTCCAATACAAAGGACATCGCTCTCACGTCGAGTCATCGGAAACCTGCACCTGCAACTGTTGTTGTAGTATCTGTGATCCACGAGGACTCAGCAATCCCATAACCATGGGTAACAAGACTATCAAAGCTCAAAGGGTAGGAAGAGATAAAGTGGTGAGGTTGCAACAGCGGCTAAGCAAAAGTATGGTGGCTAACTTACGAGTACAAGAATAAGATGAGCATCTACGCAAGCAGTCGCAAACTAGTAGTGATCGCTAAAGATCCTGAACTACCTACGATTTAAACATAACCCCATAGTGTTCTCTTCTCAAAGTGAAAAGAGACAGTCACGGTTACTCACACAGTTGTGTGTTTTACTTCGGATCCTCTGTCAAGTTTTCTACAACCGGACATTAACAAATTCCAATCTGCCACATAACCGCGGGCATGGCTTTCGAAAGATCATAACCCTGAAGGGGTGTCCCAACTTAGTCCATCACAAGCTCTCATGATCAGCAGATGTAATACTAATATTATCACCCCTTATCTTAGGGACAATCCGATCAGGCTCGGTATCCCGGTGCACAAGACATTTCGACAATGGTAAAACAAGTCTAGCAAGACCTCCCGGTGTGCCGACACCGTGATAGTAGCCGCGCGTATCTCGTCTCGGGCCACGTTCGGATGAGCAATACGTACAGTAACCGAAGACCCCAGATAACTGGGTGGCACCGCAAGTGGCTCTAGTTTGGGACCAACACCATCAGCTCTGCCCCCCCCTGCTATGTAGAAGAATCCACGAGGGTGCGACCCCCTATGCAAAATTAATTAATTAATTAAGTTATTATTATGTTGTAAATTAAAACCAATGTTGGGCCTTGCTGGAGGAGTTTTATTCAAAGACGAACTGTCAAGGGGTCCCCATATACCCAACCGTGTAAGGAACGCAAAATCAAGGAACATAATGCCGGTTTATCGGCTCCTAAGGTGGCATGAGTGGAACAAAACACCAAGCAAAAGGCCAAGCCTTCCACCCATGCCCAGTATATAGGTGTGTTAATAATATTAATAGATATTGTGATATTCCCAAAGCATCAAGTTCCAACATGGAACAATCTTCATCTTCACCTGCAACTAGCAACGCTATAAGAGGGGCTGAGCAAGCGGGTAACATAGCCAAACAATGGTTCGCTAGGAAGGTGTCAAAGATTAGATGTTTCATGGCAACAAGGAGAGGGGCTGACATTAATGATGGGTAGCGCGACATATAACGATAGCATCGAGACAACTAAGCATGGCAATGATAGTAAAGGTATCCAAGGTGATGGTCATCTTGCGTGAGATCCCGCAAGGAAGAAGAATGAGTCCATGAAGAAGATGAAGAAGAAGCCTCGAAGTCGAACCACGGGTAGACGAACGAATCCTCACGATCGCAACGGAACAAGCACTAACGAGAAGAAGCAAGCCATACGGTAAACACACAACACAAAAACATGACAATATGCTCAACCAAGTAGATGCAAGACAAGTCTATATATGATGCAATACATGGCAAGGGATGAAGCACACAAGAACAACACCAAACAACAAGTTTAAATGAGGCCGGAATCAACATATAACAAATCCGGTAAGCCCTCGTATGCATAGTTTGAAATTAGTCCAGATCTGAACAAACCTTAAGTTAGAGTTGTTAAACAGCAAGTTAACATGCACCATGATGATCTACACGAAATTCTAGTCAAGTTTCATATAAAGTTTGTTTAATTCGGAGCTACGGCCTAGAAGATATGAGCAAAACAAGACAAGCAAGGCAACGGTACAAGATGCACCCAAACATCAAGCAAACACACTCCAAACATGAAAACCACATGATATTATGCTTCTACATGCAAAATCACACAAGTTTCATATAAGACACGCTCAAAACGGAGCAACGGACTAAAAGATACGAGCAAGACAAGTTACAAAGCAAAGCTGAAGTTAACAGCCACATAGCAACTTTGGAGGAAGGTAAATATAAGCTACAACACCCAAACATGATAACAAGAAGCATGGATGTGAAGTAGACATGTTACTTAACAAGCCTGAACTTAGAACACACCCAAAAGCTTGCTGGAACACATTTAAACAAGCATGGCAAGTTGCAATACATTTATCTAGACTTAGTCAAAATCTGGGAAGGCAAAAACATCATCACGATGCTGCGTTCGGAGGCACAAAACATCAAGCATATCAACTCTAATAAGAACATAAAGAGCATGGACATGTAGTAGACATATCCTACATCAAACAACTCCATTGGAGCAACTCCATAGGAGGCATGGATCGATAACAACAAGCTTCACCAAATTGAACATGCTGATAAAATCCCGACAGGTATAATTTATAGCAACTTGAGAGCAAGAAATAAATAAGCTACAGCATGCCATATGTGCAAGTAAGAGCATGCATGGATAGACAATAACATGGATAACAAGACATGAACATTGGCCACTTCAAAACAAGCATGGATTTGAGTGGGGCATCAAGCAAACATGGCATCAGGTTAAACAGATTCCAGACTTAGCAGTTTTTTCACTAAGTATAAAACAACAATAACGACATGGCATGTTTACAAGCTTGTTTAAGTCACCTCAAGTCAGATCATGGAAAGTGGAGTGCACCACATCAAAGACCATATGATTGTGCTTCTAAAACATCTAGACATGTGGCATGAAGACAAACACACCAATAGCAATGAGCAAGTGAAATCAGCATCTCATAACAAGTTTCAGCACTTAACAGCCAAATGCACCTTTGTAACAGAGATTAACATGGCAATATGACACCTAACATGAATGCTACATCAACCATCATGTAGAGCACTTCACAATAAACATTTTGACATATCATATGCCCCATTTGGATAAACATGCACAAAGTTACAAGCATCACAAGTATGCAACAAAATTATAGTTAACAACAGTTTTAAACAAGTAGCACTCTTGCAACGATAATTAGAGCATCAAGATGAAGTCAAACAAGCATGGCACAATGGAACAAAGTGTAGAGGATATCAGCACGATCATTTTGAAATATTATTTGCATCGTTTGGATAAGCACACAAAAAGTTACAGCCTCACAAAGTATGCAACAAAATGTGTGAAATTCACAGACTTTGTCATTTTTACACCCAGGAAAAAAATAGGCGACCGTGTTATAGTTAAAGTGTGCACAGGCGAGGGATAGCCGACGCTCACCTAGCGGGCTCGACCCATGGGCGTAGAGGAGAAGCTGGGCCGGCGGGGCAGTGGAGCTGGGCCTGGCTCGTGGGGTGCGGCCCACCTGCGGGAGGAGGGAGAGGCAGGCCGTGGCGGGCCAGAGGAAGCAGGCCGCGCGGCGGTTCTTCGGGATAGGCCGACCCATGACGCGCTGGGGCGTCGGTCGTCCTGCTCCCGACGGGAGGATGCAGCGGCGGCGGTGCTCGTCCGGCTCCGGCGACGGCGCTCGCGGGAGGAGCCGGCGAGGGCGGAGGGGAGCAGATCCTGGCATGGCCCGCCGGGATCTGGGGCCGGCGGGGTCGCCACGGACGCCAGGGTCGACGACGGGAGCTCTGGGCGGCGGGAGCTACACAGGCAGGGCGACGGAGGCGCACGGGGCTCTGGCCGCCGGCGAGAGGAGCCCGACGGAGCGGGAGCTGGGCGCCCGACGGCGGCGCGAGCGACGAGGCGGGGGGGATGTAGTGTGGGCTGAGGGCTCCGAGCGCTGCGGGCGGCGACGACGGATGGGCCCGCGCGGGCCGGCTGTGGGTTGCGGCGGGCCGCGCGGTGGGAGGAGGCAGGGGTGCGACGTGGCGACGCCTGGTTGGACGAGGGCGGTGGCGCGCTCTGATTGGACGGAGCGACGTGTCCGACGGACGCGAGAGGGAGGATGCTAGGGTTGATCCGCGAATTTGGACGTGGAGGGCTAATTTATAGGCATAGGGAGCTAGGAGTGTCCAAATGAGGAGCGGTTCGCGGCCACGCGATCGTGATCAAACGGCCAAGAGTATGGAGGAGGTTAGAATGGGCTTGAGAGCTGTTGATAGGGGTGTTGGGCCAAAAGAGAAAAGGCTTCCGGCGGTTAATTCGGTTAACCGTTGGGCTATCAAACGAGCTCCGAATGCGACGAAACTTGACAGGTGGTCTACCTATGCTATAATAAGAGCACACGCCAAGTTTCAACCCATTCCGAGAACGTTTTCCGGCCACTCATAAAATAAATATTCAGAGACACCGCGGGCGCGTGTGAGTGTGTCTGGGCTCAGAACGGACAACAGAAAGGACGAGGGGAACTCGGACGGATGCAAGTTTTGAAAACATGATGATGCAAGCTCATGATGACAAGGCAAAGATGCAACACGCAAGCATATGACATGGCAACGAAGACGAATAACTGGATGACACCTAGCGCATCGGTCTCGGGGTGTCACAGTGTTGCTGGGGGAGTTTCTGGCTCCGGTTCCGTTGATTGAAGGCCGCTGTTCGTCGTTCGTTTGCACGCTTCAAGGGTATATTTCAACACACATTTTATCTCTCGTAATTGTTTGGTAGTATTCAAAGTATATTTTTAGGTCTGTGAATATTTTTAGTTGCTCCGTAAATATATACATGTCTAATATTTAGTAGTGCGGATATTTGAAAGCGTTGCTTATTATTTGTCTATCGTTGTTGGAAAAAAATTAGGTGAGCGGATATGTCTGATGTAGTGAAGTTCATATTTTATTACGGTCCTGGTACTGTCCAGACAACTGAGATGGGAGCTAATCTAAGTGAATTTGCTCACATAGAGGTGCCAATGAACGCGCCTCAAACATGGTCAGTCAGTCAGTTGAAAGAATGGATTGCGGCAAGTTTAGGGCTTGATACTGTAACGCACACAGTCGGTGTTCATGCATTGTGGACACGGTCAAGTTCAATTTTTTTATTTGAGGCCAATAGAGCGAGACTCCGAGTGGGTGTGGTGGTTACAAGGTTGTGAACGCAGGGGATGCAATCCTGTTGCCTTGTGATTCCCGTCGTGAATGAGGTCACTGCACATGAAGGCGAGGGTGGCTACGATCCTGGGCTGAGTAGTGGAGGGAGGCAGTTATCTATGTCAAATGATGGGGATGCTGGTTACGAACCAGGACAGAGCAGTCAGGTAGAAGGAGGAAATGCTGCTGGTTACGAATCAAGGCAGAGTAGTCAGGTAGAAGGAGGAAATGCTGATGGTGATTACAGTGGCGAGGTAGACGCTGACGAGGTAGATGGGCACATGCAGGACCAGTTGGAAGAAGAAGATACTGATGTTGATATGGGTCATGCCGATGATTCTGACGAGTCGGATGAGGAAGAAAATGAAGAGGAGGCCCCGAATCCTCCATCATGGAATCATGACTTCTCATATGCAATGACAGTGAATGATGGACATGATTCTGCCTGGCAATATCACCAAAACAATATTGCGACATGCGCTATGTATCCGAACAAGCAAGCTATGAAGGATGCAATAATTAATTGGGAAATGTCCACACAAAGGGTTTTCACAGCTCAGGTGTCAAGTCAGAAATACCTCACAATGGTATGCAAGAATGCAGATTGCCCTGCCAGGGTGCACGACTATCTCCCTAAGTATGGCACAAGTTGGGTGATCAGTGACTTAGTGCATCACACTTGTCTTATTCCGTGCATCCCTCAAGATCATGCCAACCTTTCATTGCCGCTTGTTGCTCGGTTGTTTTACGATGAGATAGTGCAGGGCAAAGCTATGGAAGTGAAGGCAATCCAGACAAAAGTCTTTGCCAGGTTAAAGTACAAAATTTCTTATGGCAAGGTTTGGAGGGCTAAGCATTTGGCACTGGAGAGGAGATTTGGTTCTTATTTTGATGCATATGACTCTGTTGTCAAGCTCCTCTGCACACTGCAGCATTGGAATCCAGGCACCTATATCGATATCCAAGACCTCTTCATGCCAGAATTCCCAACTGTGAGAGTGTTGCATCGTCTCTTCTTCTATTTCGGTGTATGCATCGAAGCTTTCATGCATTGCCGACCGGTGATATGTGTAGATGGTACATTTCTCACATGCAAGTACAAGGGTCAGATCCTAACAGCCATAGGTCAAGATCATCTTCGATGTCTTCATCGAGGAGATGGCCCAACAAAGGATTATGAGGCAATTTGGTCTTCTGTAGTTGGAGCAGCTGCCCCCTATAGAGAACCCGGTGCCAGCACACATCCACAGGTATTTACCAGTTTTTCAATGTTGCATTATCTTTCATAGTACTCGTTTTCAAGCATTAGATAATTGTTGAACATACACCGCAATTATACGACGACAAGGAAGGGCATGACTAGGACAACTGCCGAGTGGCTAGTTAGACTAGAGCCGTATGTTATAGAATGGGAGACTGATACGTCCAAAACGTATCTATAATTTCTGCTTGCTCCATGCCTCTTTTGGGTGATATTGCTATGATATTTATATACTTCCATACACTTTTGATCATATTTGGACTAACCTATTAACTCAGTGCACCGCAGTGCCAGTTTCTGTTTTCTGCTGTTTTTGTATTTTAGGTTTTCCCATTACGTAAACTGCCAGAAAAATCCCGGAAAAATTATATAAAAAATCAGCGTTCCGGAAGCTTCCATGCGGCCAAAGTAGGGCCAGAGGGGGGCCAGAGGGGCTCCAGGCGCCCTGCCCAGGCGGCCCCACCCCTGGCCGCCTGGGCCCCCCCTTAGCTCCCCTAGCGACCCCCTTTGGCATATATTTAACACCCGTCGAGGAAACCCTGATTCCGGACCCCTTTTCTCCAGACGCGATTCCGATCTCCGCCGCCATCGCCATCAAGCTTCGGGGGACCAGAATTCCTGTGCCGGCACCCTGCCGGGACGGGGAAGTGCCCCCGGATTCATCTCCATCGACGTTGCTTCCTCCCTCCATGATGCGGGAGTAGTTCCCCCTCGGGGCTGAGGTTCTTACTAGTTGCTCCGTAAATATATACATGTCTAATATTTAGTAGTGCGGATATTTGAAAGCGTTGCTTATTATTTGTCTATCGTTGTTGGAAAAAAATTAGGTGAGCGGATATGTCTGATGTAGTGAAGTTCATATTTTATTACGGTCCTGGTACTGTCCAGACAACTGAGATGGGAGCTAATCTAAGTGAATTTGCTCACATAGAGGTGCCAATGAACGCGCCTCAAACATGGTCAGTCAGTCAGTTGAAAGAATGGATTGCGGCAAGTTTAGGGCTTGATACTGTAACGCACACAGTCGGTGTTCATGCATTGTGGACACGGTCAAGTTCAATTTTTTTATTTGAGGCCAATAGAGCGAGACTCCGAGTGGGTGTGGTGGTTACAAGGTTGTGAACGCAGGGGATGCAATCCTGTTGCCTTGTGATTCCCGTCGTGAATGAGGTCACTGCACATGAAGGCGAGGGTGGCTACGATCCTGGGCTGAGTAGTGGAGGGAGGCAGTTATCTATGTCAAATGATGGGGATGCTGGTTACGAACCAGGACAGAGCAGTCAGGTAGAAGGAGGAAATGCTGCTGGTTACGAATCAAGGCAGAGTAGTCAGGTAGAAGGAGGAAATGCTGATGGTGATTACAGTGGCGAGGTAGACGCTGACGAGGTAGATGGGCACATGCAGGACCAGTTGGAAGAAGAAGATACTGATGTTGATATGGGTCATGCCGATGATTCTGACGAGTCGGATGAGGAAGAAAATGAAGAGGAGGCCCCGAATCCTCCATCATGGAATCATGACTTCTCATATGCAATGACAGTGAATGATGGACATGATTCTGCCTGGCAATATCACCAAAACAATATTGCGACATGCGCTATGTATCCGAACAAGCAAGCTATGAAGGATGCAATAATTAATTGGGAAATGTCCACACAAAGGGTTTTCACAGCTCAGGTGTCAAGTCAGAAATACCTCACAATGGTATGCAAGAATGCAGATTGCCCTGCCAGGGTGCACGACTATCTCCCTAAGTATGGCACAAGTTGGGTGATCAGTGACTTAGTGCATCACACTTGTCTTATTCCGTGCATCCCTCAAGATCATGCCAACCTTTCATTGCCGCTTGTTGCTCGGTTGTTTTACGATGAGATAGTGCAGGGCAAAGCTATGGAAGTGAAGGCAATCCAGACAAAAGTCTTTGCCAGGTTAAAGTACAAAATTTCTTATGGCAAGGTTTGGAGGGCTAAGCATTTGGCACTGGAGAGGAGATTTGGTTCTTATTTTGATGCATATGACTCTGTTGTCAAGCTCCTCTGCACACTGCAGCATTGGAATCCAGGCACCTATATCGATATCCAAGACCTCTTCATGCCAGAATTCCCAACTGTGAGAGTGTTGCATCGTCTCTTCTTCTATTTCGGTGTATGCATCGAAGCTTTCATGCATTGCCGACCGGTGATATGTGTAGATGGTACATTTCTCACATGCAAGTACAAGGGTCAGATCCTAACAGCCATAGGTCAAGATCATCTTCGATGTCTTCATCGAGGAGATGGCCCAACAAAGGATTATGAGGCAATTTGGTCTTCTGTAGTTGGAGCAGCTGCCCCCTATAGAGAACCCGGTGCCAGCACACATCCACAGGTATTTACCAGTTTTTCAATGTTGCATTATCTTTCATAGTACTCGTTTTCAAGCATTAGATAATTGTTGAACATACACCGCAATTATACGACGACAAGGAAGGGCATGACTAGGACAACTGCCGAGTGGCTAGTTAGACTAGAGCCGTATGTTATAGAATGGGAGACTGATACGTCCAAAACGTATCTATAATTTCTGCTTGCTCCATGCCTCTTTTGGGTGATATTGCTATGATATTTATATACTTCCATACACTTTTGATCATATTTGGACTAACCTATTAACTCAGTGCACCGCAGTGCCAGTTTCTGTTTTCTGCTGTTTTTGTATTTTAGGTTTTCCCATTACGTAAACTGCCAGAAAAATCCCGGAAAAATTATATAAAAAATCAGCGTTCCGGAAGCTTCCATGCGGCCAAAGTAGGGCCAGAGGGGGGCCAGAGGGGCTCCAGGCGCCCTGCCCAGGCGGCCCCACCCCTGGCCGCCTGGGCCCCCCTTAGCTCCCCTGGCGACCCCCTTTGGCATATATTTAACACCCGTCGAGGAAACCCTGATTCCGGACCCCTTTTCTCCAGACGCGATTCCGATCTCCGCCGCCATCGCCATCAAGCTTCGGGGGACCAGAATTCCTGTGCCGGCACCCTGCCGGGACGGGGAAGTGCCCCCGGATTCATCTCCATCGACGTTGCTTCCTCCCTCCATGATGCGGGAGTAGTTCCCCCTCGGGGCTGAGGTTCTTACTAGTAGCTATGTGGTCAATTCTCTCTCCCATGATGTGATCTTCGTTGTGATCATAGGCTATGTTAATCTAGGGTGATCCCATGATATTTCCCCTTCCTCTATGTATTGGATTGATGTACTCACTTGTCTTTATCTAGTATAATCCCCGAGACCAAGGTGACAGCGGTCTATTGGACATGGATTAGAAAAATATTTTCATGAGTGATTTCCTCTCTTGTGTGTTGATTGAAGATTGAGAGTCTCTTGGTGCTTGTCTTTGACTATCCTTTAGATATGTTGTGGTGATTGTGGGACTCTCTTTGGATGGCCGCGGTGACATTGGGAAATCCTTAGACTGAGAACTACGAACTTTGAGGTGTGCTTTTGTAGCCCTACATAATTCTCGTCCTCTTTTGACCACGAAGGAATGACCTCCGGGTGCGTCTCCATTGCATGTTTTATGGGAAATATCATGTGATTTGATTATGTTAATGTTGTTGGGAGTTGCCACTAGTGAAAGTATGAACCCTAGGCCTTGTTTCCACCATTGCAATACCATTTGTGCTCATGTTTACCACTTGTTTGCTTGCTGCACTTTTTATTACAGATTTATATTACTTTGTTTTGCCATCCATATCACTTGTCATTTAACATCTCTTCGCCGAACTAGTGCATCTATACAACTCCTAGTTGTATTAGGTGTGTTGGGGACACAAGAGACTTCTTGTATCTTAGTTGCAGGGTTGCTTGAGAGAGACCATCTTCAACCTCTACTTCCCTGAGTTTGATAAACCTTAGGTCATCCACTTGAGGGAAATTGCTGCTGTCCTACAAACCTCTGCGCTTGGGGGCCCAACATAGTCTACAAGAGTAGAAGCGTGTGTAGACATCAAGCTATTTCTGGCGCCGTTGCAGGGGAAGTGAGTGCTTGAAGGTATATCTTTAGATCTTGCAATTAAATCTTTTTGTTTCTTGTTTTTATTTCACTAGTTATGTTTATGGAAAACCGCATTCTTAGTTCGTTGCTTGTGGGAAGACGCCCCACACCTGTGGTGGTTGCTCCTCCTCCTACTGAAATTGTGCCCTATAAAATACCGGCTGGTATTATCGATTATATTTTGGCTAATCGTTATGCAGGAGACAGACATCCCGGTGAACACTTGCTATATCTATCACAACTATGTTCATTATTTAAGCTTGCAGGTGTATCAAGGGAGTTTGTCATGAGGAAATTGTTCGCCGTATCACTTATAGATAAAGCATCAGATTGGTATAAGCTTCTCGATAACCCGCACTTGCTTGATTGGCAAGAGCTTATGTCTCTCTTTTATACTAAGTTTTATCCTCTTCATGAAATTCATCGAGACAGGAACTATATCTATAACTTTAGGTCTCGTGACGGAGAAAGCATTGCTCAAGCTTGGGGGAGACTGAAAACGTTAATGCTAAAAAGTCCTAACCATGGGCTCCCCAAAGATGCTTATGTGGAGAGTAAGAGTACCTTTTTGCATGTGGATCATGGTAACAATGCTTTATGTGATGCTTATATTATTGAGTTTATTCGTGATCCCACTGAAAATTATTATGAGAAGGGAACATATGCTTATAGATATTTCAATAATATTAAGTTCCCTCTCTTTATGTTGAAGGTTTTGAAGCTGCACTTGTTTTGTCTTCCTATGCTTATTGCTTTGTGTTTCAATGAATTATTCTATTGCAATATTCCTATGCATAGGAAGCATGTTAGGCTTAAATGTATTTGGTATTTGCTTCTTGATGCTCTCTTTTGCTCTTCAACTCTTATTCCTACGAGAGCATCATTAAAGTCTTAAGCCTATCTTTATGGCTATAAATAAAGAGCTCTAGGGAGACAACCCTTGTTATCCTTGCTTTCAGTTTGTTCTTTCAGTTTTTAGTGGTCTTGAGGTTTGTTACTACTGTAGCAACATCATTGTATCTTTATTTTTCAGCTTTGTGCCAAGTTTAGCCTCCGATTGCAAGAAAGTTCAAAAGTTGTGACGTGCAGTACAGAAAACAGATTCTGTCCTTGGACAGAAAAATTCGTATAAAATCACCAGTTCATCTTTTTGGTCTGAATTTTTTCGACAGCGTGCTCTATACAATTGTCTTTCGGGCGTCTGTTCTAAGTTTTTTGATTAGAGTTGCAGAAGTGCCCCGAAAAAATCATTTACTACCTGCTGTTCTGTTTTTCACAAATTCTGTCCTGTTTTGCCTTTCCTTCATTTTGCAAACCTTGAGCTTGCTTTTTCTTTGCAAAAACCTTTTGGCAATCTTGAGAAACAGTAGACCTTCAAGAATATCCTTATTTCCAGCAAGGAACGATTATATTATTATGGGTACTAACCTCGCTAATCAGATTATGATGAGTTATGTATGAAGGGAGTTTTCAAGTGTGCGAGGGAAGATGATAAAAAGATTCAGGAGTATCAAACGCTCAAGCTTGGGGATGCCCCCATGCACCCCCAAGAAATATTCAAGAAGACTCAAGCGTCTAAGCTTGGGGATGCCCCCGTGCATCCCCTTCTCCATCAACATTATCAGTTCGTCTTTCGTTCCACTATATTTTTATCACTTCATGTGTTATGTTCTATGCTTGGAGCGTCTTGCTTTTAGTTTCCTTTTTAGTTTTCTTTAGCTTTTCATAACGAGTCGGAACTCAGCTTTCTTTGTGTGGGAGAGAAACACGCTCCACTTCAACCTAGAACATAACATATAATTTTCATGTCTATCTTTGCTGTGTGTGTTCTTGGTCTTTCAATAGCTACTATCATGTTCAGCTCTTAGTTTTCATGCTTATCTTTTTAAAGAGCTTTTGTTTAGTTGGTCGCTGGAACTCTCTTTAGTTATCATGCTTATCTTGCTAAGAGAGTTGGCTTCTGTTGCATTGGTTGATATGTCTATGATAAAATGCTATGTGCATAATGGTGCTTAGTAGTTCATGTTTTCTTATGGTTAGTCTCAAATAGCTGGGGGGTTCCCAATGTGTTATTGGAGTACCAACATGATTTGTTTGCCTATGATGTGGTATGGTTTAGTGATATCTTCCTTCAAGAATTTATTTTGATTGACTTGGCGTATGCTCACGCATATTTAAGACTGTAAAGAAAGTCTGTCAAGCCTTGATGATCTTTTATTTCTGAGTAGCGATATAAGTTCCATGCCTGATTCAATGTTGCTTTGTCGCTCTGCATGATTATGACCGTCATTGCTCTCTTAGTTGGTCGCTCCCAGTCTTTTGCTAACCTCCACCTGTACTAAGTGGACTGACTGCTTGTGCATCCAAAATCCTTTAAACCAGTTATGCCATATGAGTCCACCATACCTTCCTATACATGGTATTTACCTGCCATTCCTAACGAAGACTTTCATGTACCATCTCGAAATTATTCAAAAAATCATTTCTATTTTGTGCCTCTGTTTTAGCTCATGAGGAAGTAGTAGTTAATCCATGATCTTTTTAAGTTGGATAAGCTTCACCCCCGGATTGCATGTCTAATGTGCAAACCCATAATACGAGAAGAACTCGCATAGAGTGCGCCCGGCTCATTAAAAATAATACAAACAAACAAACCCTCCTTCACGCTTTGTTCATGAGAAATCAGAAAACTTTGGCAGTGATAAACAAAGGAGATTAAGAGGATGTGATCGTCCTCATTCGGGAGCCGTTCCTCGAAACTTGTCCAGCTCGAGAAGTAATTGAGTTATCTACTAGCATTCGTTGACGAAATATGCATAATCTAAAAATAATAATAATAATTACCTCTGTTTTTAAAACCAAGAGCTCTGGTACATGTTTTGTCTTTGTTTCCGACCACGGGTTTTCAACCTTGCCAACAAAAGCCACGGTTCGAGAGTCTCCACCTTCTTTAAAGCACCAACTATTGAGAGCATGATTGTCATTCTGAGTGTAATGTGCATTGTCCCAAAGTAGCATTATCTTTTGCATGATTATGATATCGTTTATTCTGAAATCATTGTATCTAGTCATCACTTAAACCTTGGAGGTGCCCCTGCACTTATGTTTTGCTTCACTAAAGGGGGCAAGCGAGGTACCACTTTATCATATTTACACACCATGCTCACTACAAATCTATTTGATGTTTCAGTATCATATTGTAAAACTTTCAGTTCTTTGTGATTTTCTCATAAGGCAACTTAATTACTACAGATTCATTGTCTCAGTAAGCTTTTGTAATATGATTATGAAAAGTCCTATATGGTTAATAGCATGTCACCACAGAAATTATTCTTGTTATCATTTACCTACTCGAGGATGAGCAGGAATTAAGCTTGGGGATGTTGATACGTCCAAAACGTATCTATAATTTCTGCTTGCTCCATGCCTCTTTTGGGTGATATTGCTATGATATTTATATACTTCCATACACTTTTGATCATATTTGGACTAACCTATTAACTCAGTGCACCCCAGTGCCAGTTTCTGTTTTCTGCTGTTTTTGTATTTCAGGTTTTCCCATTACGTAAACTGCCAGAAAAATCCCGGAAAAATTATATAAAAAATCAGCGTTCCGGAAGCTTCCATGCGGCCAAAGTAGGGCCGGAGGGGGGCCAGAGGGGCTCCAGGCGCCCTGCCCAGGCGGCCTCACCCCTGGCCGCCTGGCCAGGCCGCCTGGGCCCCCCTTAGCTCCCCTGGCGACCCCCTTTGGCATATATTTAACACCCGTCGAGGAAACCCTGATTCCGGACCCCTTTTCTCCAGACGCGATTCCGATCTCTGCCGCCATCGCCATCAAGCTTCGGGGGACCATAATTCCTGTGCCGGCACCCTGCCGGGACGGGGAAGTGGCCCCGGATTCATCTCCATCGACGTTGCTTCCTCCATCCATGATGCGGGAGTAGTTCCCCCTCGGGGCTGAGGTTCTTACTAGTAGCTATGTGGTCAATTCTCTCTCCCATGATGTGATCTTCGTTGTGATCATAGGCTATGTTAATCTAGGGTGATCCCATGATATTTCCCCTTCCTCTATGTATTGGATTGATGTACTCACTTGTCTTTATCTAGTATAATCCCCGAGACCAAGGTGACAGCGGTCTATTGGACATGGATTAGAAAAATATTTTCATGAGTGATTTCCTCTCTTGTGTGTTGATTGAAGATTGAGAGTCTCTTGGTGCTTGTCTTTGACTATCCTTTAGATATGTTGTGGTGATTGTGGGACTCTCTTTGGATGGCCGCAGTGACATTGGGAAATCCTTAGATTGAGAACTACGAACTTTGAGGTGTGCTTTTGTAGCCCTACATAATTCTCGTCCTCTTTTGACCACGAAGGAATGACCTCCGGGTGCGTCTCCATTGCATGTTTTATGGGAAATATCATGTGATTCGATTATGTTAATGTTGTTGGGAGTTGCCACTAGTGAAAGTATGAACCCTAGGCCTTGTTTCCACCATTGCAATACCATTTGTGCTCACGTTTACCACTTGTTTGCTTGCTGCACTTTTTATTACAGATTTATATTACTTTGTTTTGCCATCCATATTACTTGCCATTTAACATCTCTTCGCCGAACTAGTGCATCTATACAACTCCTAGTTGTATTAGGTGTGTTGGGGACACAAGATACTTCTTGTATCTTAGTTGCAGGGTTGCTTGAGAGAGACCATCTTCAACCTCTACTTCCCTGAGTTCGATAAACCTTAGGTCATCCACTTGAGGGAAATTGCTGTTGTCCTACAAACCTCTGCGCTTGGGGGCCCAACATAGTCTACAAGAGTAGAAGCGTGTGTAGACATCAGAGACATCAAAAACACATCTATGGCACAAGAATCATGATTTTGATCTCAATGAATTCAATCTCTATTTGCGGTGCTGCATGACCGGAACACGGTTGCGCATCGTTGAGCACTCTCACCCAGAGAAGATACCTGACCCTACTCCATCGGGTATGTACCCGAGCTATGATACTTCGGGCTCTAGGCAGTACGCGGTAAGATATATTTTTCTTAAATATAGTTGTCACATATTTTTGACGTGCATACTTAATAACCAAGGCGAGAATTTGCAGGCTAGCTTGACACACGAACTCTACAACGACGTGACCACCTTTGGACGATCACTGTCGTCTAGACCTCTTCTTCAACACCGTCCTGTGCTACAACCCTTCTTGGAACGAATGCAGAACAAGATACGGGCTGTCTACGAGGCTATCACGTGCACCCGGAGAAGCGACGTTGTTCAGCACCAGCACCAGCAGCCGTGTCACTCCACTCACCGACATCAGCCACGTCCGCATCTTGCACATCAGCCGACTATGAGGGCAGCCCCTCCTGACCAACCTGGTAGTTCGACGTGGCAGCACCCAGAGCACTTTGGTCCCACATCGAGCTTCGTGTTTTCTCCACAGCCACGGCAACATGGTCGCTCGTCGAGCTTTGTGTTTCAGCCAGAGCAGCCGTCACAGCCAGCAGGTATGTGTATTGTTTTCAATATTAATTGAGGCAACCTTATTCTGCATGACTTAATGTTCCATCGTTCAGGAGGCTACGGATATCATGCGTCTATGTCTGCATCACATGATACGTGGGGGAGTGATCAACGTCCCGAGGACAACATACAGGGTCAGATGTCGCAGTATGACCAGGGTGAGTCTGAGATTCCACCTCGTATCATCAGGCCAATACATAGGTATGGATGGACGACACCTCAAGATCCGCCTCCGCGCCAGGGCAGACGTCGTCAGTGACGCTTCTATCTATAAGTAGAGACATGACCATCTACTTCTGTATGAGACTTATGTCTATTCTATGTATGAGACAAATGACTATGTATTTATGTATGAGACATATGCCTACTATATTTTTGTCTCTGCTATTTAGATAGAACATAATGCTCATACAACAAGAAAGTACAAACAACTAGATAGAACTACATCTAAATTAAAAGACACGTACGACTTAACTTACAACATAAAGGATAAAAACTACATGAAGTCATCATCGTCATCCTCCATCGATGCAGAACTCTTGCCCTTCGATGATGAAAAACTCTTGCCCTTTGACGATGAAGAACTCTTACCATTCGACGATGCAGAACTCTTGCTCTTCGACGATGAAGAACGTTTGTCCTTTGACGATGCTGAACTCTTACCCTTCGATGATGTAGAACCCGGAAGCGGCGGCATGAAGATATCGTCTTCATCCTCGCTGTCGTTAGTCCATAGAAAAATATGTTTTGCTTCACACTTTAGGTATGATTCACCCTGCAACCTCAGAAGTTCTTCCCGTATCTCCTCAAAGGTCCTGGAAGGCCACCCGCACCTACTTAGTGCGTGAGCCAGCTCATTCAGTAGGGTGTCAGTACTGATGAGCTTCTCCCATGGAACTAATTTGTTGTCTACCCTGAAATCGGCGGCTAAATCCAGAAGATATCTGGACATACTAGGGTGAAAAATACGATCGAAAGGATATCCGGACATCTTGGCGAGACTATGAGACTACAATTGAATGCTTACCAACGTTACTGCTGATGGTGTTTTATAGACTTAGAACACAAAGAAAGGCGGGAACTCGGTAGCGGGAGATACTGGCGGGAACTAGAGAGCGGGAAAATATGGCGGGAACGAGCAAAGCGGGAAAATATGACGTGAATGAGAAAAGCGGGAAAATATGATGGGAACGAGCAAAGCAGGTAAATATGGCGGGAACGAGCAAAGGGGGAGGCAACTAGAGAGAGAAAAATATGGCGGGAACGAGCAAAGCGGGAACATATGACGGGAAAGAGCAAAGGGAGAAAATATGGCGGAAAGGAGTGAACAATGTGCAAACATGCATTAGTCGATGGCCAATTAGTTGTAACCGGCCAGCTGCTGGCCGACTGCAGGAGGGCTCGCGGCCGATAGGCCAATCGGCGAGCAGCAAGCAGACTGGATCCGAGTCGGCCAGCTGTGGGCCGACTAGGCCCAGTCGGCCTGCTGTGGGCTGACTAGGCCCAGTCAGCCTGCACCGGGCCGACGATGTATTATTTCTATAAATTATTTTTCCCGTGTAATATTTATGAAATTTAATAAAAAATGTATTATTTAAAAAAAAATAGCTAGAGCAAGAAGCCATGATGAGAAGCTTTTTTTTTTTTTTGAAGTTTTGAGAAGAAGGAGAGCCTCCGAACACGCCCTAAGAATCAAGAGAGCAACCCTTGTCCAACTATCATCATGTACATAACTTTTCCTATAACCGCATCATGTTAGGCCCCGCTTGGATTGTCGGTTGCCTCCCAAATACCTCCTTAATTGATACAGACCTTCGGCCACTGTTTCTGTTCCAGACGAAAAACACACTGCAGCCGGTAATTTACATTTGTAAATTAAATCCGGATGTATAACTTACACCCAATCCAAGCGGGGTCTTAGAGTATTACCTGAGGCGAGGGTAGTGGACATATGTTTCTCGTACGTTTCGCCATAAGTTTGAATCCCGCAAGTTTAGCAAGACAAACACTCCTCAAATCTGTTGACAACGACGTCCTGTCACCGTCACCCCAGCAGTTGTTTGCTTCTCCGTACTCGTTTCATTTCGTTGCAACTTACTCCTACATCATTTGGAATTTTCGGTGATGGAGGTGGACGGGTAGACCAAGTCCAGCAGAGAACAACAGATTCACATGTAGACAGGACAAACCATTAAGCATTTGTTCTGCGTACCTCACTAAGCTATAACGCTGGCTGTTTCGACGGTTACATTGCTCGGCCTTATAAAATTCTAACGCAGGTGATGTGCCTACCAACTTAGGCCGTGTACCTTTCACTCTACAAGGGCATTATCAGAGAATATCCTAATCGGACGCTCATTGCGGCAGAATGTCTAGCGAACGCACAGACGCGAGCGACCTAGCGATCAAGATGGGCCGGCCCGTACACGTGCTACAGTACCCGGTTTTGGGTACTTTCTGGAAGGTTCCTGACCGGTTTTGGGAACCTTCCAGAAGGTTCTTGAACCGGTTTTTCACTATTTTTTTCTTTCTCTTTTTTTTTCTTCTTTCTAAGTTTTCTGTTTCTTTATTTCATTTTCAATTCCTTTTTCTTCTCTTTCTATTTCCTTTTTGTTCTTCAGATTTTCAAATTCCTTTCTGTTTCTTTTTTCTTTTCTTCGTTTTTTCTGTTTGTTTTCTTTCTTTGTTTTCTTATTTCATTTCCTTTTTATTTTCTCTTTTTTTTCAAAATATTCAAAATTTGTTTGCCTTTCCATAAAATGTTCAGTTTTTTAAAAAATGTTCTCAAAATTCAAATAATGTTTTCATTACACAGAAAAGTTTAAAACTTTCGAAATTAATATAATGTACCAGACTTCAATTTTTTTGTTCACGTTTTCAATAAATGTTCGTGCTTCCAAATTTGTTCGGGATTTTTCAAATTTGTTCTCCATTTCAAAATTTGTTGTCAATATTCAAAAAATGTTCATGCTTTAAGAAATTGTTCGCGCTTCCAAATTTGTTCTACGTTTCAAAATTAGTTCACAAGATTAAACAAAAATGTTCATGCTTTAAAAAGATTTCCGCGCTTCCAAATTTGCTCTCCGTTTCAAAATTTGTTCTCAAGATTAAAAAAATGTTCATGCTTTAAAAAAATTCATGTTCAAATTTTGTTCTCGATTTCAAAATTTTGTTCTCTAAATTCAAAAAATCTTTGGAATTTTAAGAAGTGTTCATTTTATTAAAACTTTGTTCAAACCTTTTAGTTTTTCTTCTAAAATTTGGAAAGTCTTCGCTTTAAAAAAACACTTTTTCAAAATAATTTTCGCGTTAGGAATTTGTGAAAATGTTCGGATCTACATTACATTTAGCTTCATGCGCCATGGAAAACCAAGAAAGCTTGTTTATCTTGTTGGCTAGGCTCGTGCGTACGAAGATGGAGGTCCCTAGTTCGATCCCTCCCTGGACCGGAGTTTTTTGGAAATTTTTCACTGCATTGCGTTAATGGGCCGGCCCAGCTGGAGACGCGCCTGTGCGTCCGCTCGACAATTTGCCACAACGAGCGGCGCATAGGGGAAATTTTTCACTGCATTGCGTTAATGGGCCGGCCCAGCTGGAGACGCGCCTGTGCGTCCGCTCGACAATTTGCCACAACGAGCGGCGCATAGGATCTCTCCATTGGAGTAACAAAAAGTATTTTTTACATCGTCGAAAAGGCTCAACTCCAACAGATGATCCAAAATGGAGATTTAAAAAAAACAACTCCAACAGATGGTCCAAAACAAAGATGCAAAACCGGCCAACGGCCGCACGGCTGCTGTTCAGCCATTGTACAGCCGCACATATGGCAAAAAACATCTAAAAAAACATAAAAAAAGTTATACATATCCACAATATCAAATTATTACATACTTGTTCAAACTAACGAGATCAAATGCAACACAAATAAAACATAGTTTTGCATAATACAACAAAGTTGTTGCGCATCAACCGTTTATGTGCATCAATCCGTTCTCTCCGAATGAACGCACGACCATAGACGGAACCACCGTGCTTTGGCTTCTTCCCCTTGTGCATGGCCACAAGCATAGCAATGTCCTTTTCTTCATGCAAATCAAATTCCTCGTCCGACGATGAATCGTCCACAAATGAGGAGTCAACCGAGCTCATCTACAATGCATACAACCACAATCAAACATACTATCCAATCCCAATTAAAATCATCAAGTTTCGTTGTTTTTTTACCTTGGGAATTTCGTCGAACACCTTGTGCGCAGGGTGGAAGAAGATGGCCAGCGGTTCGATTGGTCGCTGCTGCGGACGGCGGCGCACAGAAGAATTGTTGCGGACGGCGGCGCAGAGGGGAAGGGAGCACAGCGACGCAGAGGAGAAGGGAGCACGGCGGACCGCCGGAGTCGGCGAATCCAGCCGCGGCTGCCTCCCGAAATGGCGCCGCCTTGGCGGAGGCGAGACGCCCTCCGGCGGGGGAGGCAACGAGGGCTAGGGCGGTGGAGGGCGACGACGACAATGTGGGGCGGTGGCGGCGGCGACGACTTGGCCGGTGGCGGTGGCGACTTTCGGCGGCCGGTGCTCGATCGCGGGCAGGCGATCGCCAGGCGGAAGTGGGATGCAGTGGCGGTTGGGCGTTTGGCGGGCGATCGCGGTTTTACATCAGTTGCATTTCGTGATGTAAATTTACATCTCAAAGTTTACAATTTTACATCACTAGAAGGCCGCGGTTCATTTTTTTATACATATGGACCGTTTGTTGAAACAGAGTTTTTTGCCTCAGATGGTCCAAAAGTTAGTTATGTTTAGATTTGGGCCATCTATTGGAGATGCTCTAAGAGCATCTACACCAACAACCTGTAAATCCGGACCCTCAAATGCCTGCGGTTCCACTGGCACTGGGTGGGCATTTCTCAAATTCTATCATCCACATCCGTGTATCTCATATCCGGTCTCTCATATTCAACTAGCATGCAATGTAGATAAAAACAACGTAGATCATCACATAAACATAGAGCCAGACATAGAAATGCACATTCCGATCACCAAAAAATCATCGACAGATGTCCAAAAATTATCAAAGTTCACATGATTCACATAAACGACGGACAAGTTCAAACTAGATTACTAAAAAGTTGAAACTGAAGGCGGATGCAACGTAGATTCACCACTTCCTCGCTAGCCCTTTGCCCGTCTGGTCGCCGGCGTAGCTGTAGGAGGCGACGACTGGTGGCGGATGTCCGAGTCGTCGGACGAGGAGCCATGGTCGTCGTCGTTGTCATCGTCGGAGGTGTCAGAGAGGACGATGAGCCCTTTCAGCCGCCAAACCTCCATGTCCTGCTGCCGCTTGAGCTTCGCTAGCCGAGCCGCCTCAGCCGCCTCGCGCTTGAACTGCTCAATGGCAATCCGGAGCACCTTGGCATTATTCCGGTGGCGCGCGTCCGTCTCCGTGGTCGTAACTGACCGACGGTGGACCCATTCGAGGAGCCGCACATCCTCGTCAGACTCTGCCTGCATCCGGTGGTGGTGGGACTGCTCCGCCTCCCTCATCTCCCTTTCCTGCTACCGCTTGCGGTTGGCGGCACGCGCCCCTGATTCTGGCCTGCGCTTCCGGGCCGGCGGGGCGGGCACAAGCATCCACCGCTGCCCACGTGGGGGAGTAGCAGCGGGCAGTGGCAGGGGATGGCGTGGGGGAGGCGTGGATTGCGCAGGCCGCCTGTCAGAGCTGCACATGGGTTGGGAGGGGCCAACGTCGGTGTATGAGATGCGCTGTGTGACACCCGGATAATTGTGCTACAGTCATTCCGCACTAATAATACCACGTCACCATGATAACTGTTGCTAATCTCATTTAGTTCGAAACCGATCCAAATTAAAAATTGAATTAAAAGAAAACAACAAAAGTTTTCAAACATTAAAACTAAAATGTTCGGGATGTGTCAAATAAATCATAAGGAATTAGGGTAGAGAATCCTTATTTTTATAAAATATTTAAATGCACCAAAATGGTTGAAAACAGCAAACAAAACATAAAGTAGATGCCTTTGGTATTTTATAAAATAATAAACTATTTTATTCAGTTGCCCAAATTTATGTGGCAGTAGTATATTTTATTGAGACTAATTTAGGAACTAGTATGTATTTTATTTTAAACTAAAATAAAAAGGAAACTGAAAAGAAAACAGAAGAATAAAAAA
Organism: Secale cereale; assembly: GCA_902687465.1. NCBI lineage: Eukaryota > Viridiplantae > Streptophyta > Magnoliopsida > Poales > Poaceae > Secale > Secale cereale. The sequence goes on along the minus strand of LR738710.1, from coordinate 260,250,193 downwards.
AAATAGAAACAGAATAGTCTTAAAAGGAAAAGAAAAGGCAGACGGGTAAAAGAGAGAAAAACTCCCCTGCCCCCCACTAGGCTTCGGCCTAACAGGCCGGCTCAGCCAGCCCAATTCCCCACGATCGTCTTCTCCTGTTCACCGACCGCGTCACTACAGGGGTTCGCCCCCGCCCGACCTCCTCGCCGACGATACCCTCGAGGGGATAAGGCCGAACCCCCTGCCTCCTTGGTCTCCCCCTCTCCTACCACCACTCAGTACTCGCTCGCACCCCTCTCTCGCTCGTCGCCTGTGCTCCCCCTCCAGATTCGCCCCATCCGAGCACGGCCATGGCCTCGCCGCCGAGCTGACCGCGGCCACCGTCATCCCTGCTCCCCTCCGACTACTCCGGTAGCTTCCCCGTGCTCAGCTGCATCGTCTAAGACCGCGCATTCGAGCTCGGAGCAACCGCATCACCAAGACCGGGTCGTCTTCCACCTTCGGGCGCACCGGACCTCGCCGTCGATTCGCACCGCCCCGAGCGACTCTGTCCTCCCCGGGCCTTCTCTGCAACGCCAGTGAGCCCCTTCCCACTCCCCTTCTCCCTCTCGGCCTCCCTCGCCCACCCGCTCGTCAGCCGTGGCCGCGCCCTCCTCGCGATCACCGATGCCCCCGCTCGAGCCCCACCACGCGCATCGTCGTTCGCGCGCGTGCCTCGAGCTCCCGCTGGCCAAGCCCGCAACCTCCCCGTGCGCCGCTCCCTGTGCCCGCCCTCGGCTCCCGGCCCGGTCGCGTGGCTGCTGCTCCGGCCGGCCAGCCGAGCGTCGTGGCCACCGGCCGGCCTCACTGCGCGCAGCTCGCCCGTGCCGCTGCTGCTTGGCCCATCGCGCCCAGCCGCACCCGTCTTCGGTCGCCGTTGCTACTACTAGACCGCGCCGGACATCGCCCATGCCCCATGGCTCGCCGCCGTGCTCGCTCCCCGCACCGCCGCCTCGCATCCTGCCTCGTCGCCGCTCGTCGTGTCCGTCCTCTCGTGCGTGGCCTCGCCGCACTTAACGCCCGTCGCCGCTTGCTCCGATTTGTCGCGGTCCCTCCCGTGGCGCCACCCTCCATCGTTCTCCTCTGGCCGTTGTCGCGGGCGCCGGCGGCCACGCCCGTGGCTAGCGCGCCCCCCTCGCGCCTGTCGATCTGGGCGCTCGCCCGGTCGGGCGCCGATGGCCGTCGCCCTGAGCCCAGCGCCCAAACCCGCTAAGGCCTTTGACCCATTGACAGCCAGGGCCCGCCCCCAGAGAGATATTTTTTTTTAAAAAAAGATAAAAAAGAATGTTAAATAAATAATTAGTTTAGTGATTAATTAAGTTAATTAAATCTGCTTAGTTAGTCTAATTAATTTAGTTAAGCTAATTAGCTTGATAAGCTATAATTAGGTCAGACTAGACTATGACATGTGGGTCCCCCTTGACCCTATTGACTGGTCAACATTGACCCAGTCAACGCTGACTGGATCTGCTGACTGGACCTTTGACTTAGTCAACTTATTAAATAAATTGGAAATTCATTAAAACTTTGAAAATTAATAGAAAATTAACCGTAGACCGAATCGAAAAACTTTGAACATGAAAGTTGCTCAGAACGACGAGACGAAACCGAATTCACGGTCCGTTCGTCCGTCACACATATCTATCATACCGAACATGCAACATTCCCCCTCCGTTTCATCTGCCCGAAAATGCCTAACACCGGGAATGCTTCCCGGATGTTATTCCTCTTCGCCTGTATTACCGAGCACCGTGTTAGGTCACACGTAGCACCGCGTATTTCCATGTTATGCTTTGTGATGCTATTGTTTGCTCTGTTATTTAATTGTTTCCCCTTCATTGCTTATTTTCGGTAGACTCCGATACTGTGATAGACCCCGAGACCATTGATGCTTCGGTGTTCGACCACGGCTACGCTTCCGAAGATTCTTTTCGTCTGCAGGGCTTCCAGGCAAGCCCCCCCTTTGATCACCAGATATCGCATATTCTTCTCTCTACTGCTTGCATTAGAGTAGTGTAGCATGTTACTATTCGGTTGCTCCTATTCTCTTGCATAGCCTGTCATTGCTGCTACAACTGTTGATACTTTACCTGCCATCCTAATGCTTAGTATAGGATGCTAGTACTCCATCAGTGGCCCTACACCCTTGTCCGTCTGCCCTGCTATTCTATCGGGCCGTGATCACTTGGGTGTGATCACGGGTATATACTACATACACTTTACATGATACATGGTGTGACTAAAGTCGGGTCGGCTCTTTGAGTACCCGCAGGTGATTCCGATGTGGGGGCTGAAAGGACAGGTGGCTCAATCCAGGCAGTGGTGGGCCTGAGTTCTCGACGGCCCCCGAGTGGATCTTTGTGGCGGAGCGACAGGGGCAGGTTGAGACACCCAGTGGAGAGGTGGCCTGGCCCTGGTCGTTGTCCGCGGTTATTTCATAATAACACGCTTAACGAGTTTGGATATTTGATCTGAGTCTGGCCATTTGGTCTATACGCACTAACCAGCTGCGTGGGAACAGTTATGGGCACTTGACGTCGTGGTATCAGCCGAAGCCTTTTTGACGTCAGCGACTTAGCGGCGCGTGCCGGATTGGACTGGAAAGCCTACTCTGGTATTAGGAGAGGCTAGGTCTGCTTACCGGCCGCGTACGCAACGTGCAGGTGTGCGTTGGGCGATGGGCCCGGACCCCTGTGCGCCTAGGACTTAGACCGGCGTGCTGACCTCTCTGCTGTGCTTAGGTAGGGCTGCGACGTGTTGATCTTCCGAGGCCGGGCATGACCCTGGAAAGTGTGTCCGGCCAAATGAGATCAAGCGTGCTGGGTTATGTGGTGCACCCCTGCAGGGAAGTTAATCTATTCGAATAGCCGTGTCCCTCGGTAAAAGGACGACCCGGAGTTGTATTCCGACCTCATGACAACTAGAACCGGATTCTTAATAAAACACACCCTTACAAGGGCCAGATACAACTCGGTGGTTGCTCTCTCACAGGGTGATGTGCGGGAGGATCGCCGAGTAGGTTTATGCTATACGATGTTACTTGGTGAACTTACCATCTACTCCCTTCTACTGCTGCAAGACGGAGGCCGCGAGAAGCGAGGATACTTGTTACTTTCCAGCTACCCTCATCTCCTGCTGCAAGATGGAGGTTACGAGAAGCGTAGTCTTCGATTGGATTAGCTATCCCCCTCTTATTCTGCTTTGTGCAGTTCAGTCCACATATATTACCCCTTTACACAGATATCATTGCATATGTAGTGTAGATCCTTGCTTGCGAGTACTTTGGATGAGTACTCACGGTTGCTTTGCTCCCCCTTTCCCCCTTTCTTCCTTTCTTCTCGGATGGCGCAACCAGATGGTGGAGTCCAGGAGCCAGATGATCCCGAGGATGTTTCTACGTGGAGTTCGGCTTCGAGGAGTAGTTAGGAGGTCCCAGGCAGGAGGCCTTGCCTTTTCGATCGTTGTTACTTTTGTGCTAGCCTTCTTAAGGCAAACTTGTTTAACTTATGTCTGTACTCAGATATTGTTGCTTCCGCTAACTCTTGTGTTTTCGAGCTTTTGTATTCGAGCCCTCGAGGCCCCTGGCTTGTAATATAAAGCTTGTATTATTTTCATTTGTGTCTAGAGTTGTGTTGTGATATCTTCCAGTGAGTCCCTGATCTTGGTCGTACACATTTGCGTGCATGATTAGTGTACGGTCAAATCGGGGGCGTCACAAGTTGGTATCAGAGCCGACTGCCTGTAGGAATCCCCTTTCCAACTCCTTGGCCGAAGTTGAGTCTAGTCTTTGAAAAACAAATTTACTAACTTGTTGTGTGGCTTACGGGCCCACAACACCAATGGGTGGTATTAGGATCTTTTACTCCTCGTCTATACTCTGGGACTCTTATCTCTCTTCTATTCAGGATAAATGAGTTTTGCTAAATCTAACTTTAGGATCTCGTTATCACTTTCACCCGAAGAGTGCCTTATGATCGATGATCGTCTGCCGCACCAGAAGACCCTGAAGATACTCCCCGTTGTTAACCCGAGAACTTGTGCTCATCACATTTGCAATTCACTGCCACCGATATATCCCTATGGATATCTGCATGCACTTGGCGTTCTCATGATCATTCCTCGTCGCTCTTGTTATTACAAGATGCCTCGAAATATTCTCCGTTGTCCCGAGAATCCTTTGAGTTTACTGTCTTGCAATTTTATTTCACATGAAAACCCTTACGGTTATTTCCTCACATTATCGAGGATCCATCCTTCTCGATTGTTCATATGTCTCCAAAGTTTTTTTTCGGAATACTTTTCGATGTTTCGAAAATCCTCTGCAGGCTGTTACTCTTGAAATTCTTGCCTGCTTGCATTATGGGTAATTTCATATGACTAGTAGTCTTCGTTAACATCCCTTGTCTTAGCCATTTTGAGCCTATTGATTCAATGTGTGCGTATGCACGCAGTCATCGGGTTATCCTTTTTAAAATTATCTTTCCGACTCAGACGTCATTCCGGACATGAGTTGGTTCTCGGCAATTCAAACCTTTATTGATTGTCCAACTAAGTGTTTTCAACTTATCCATCCTGGATCAGAGCGTCTGCTTCTGATCCTTCGTTTTGGAAACCATAATTTCTTTCTATTTAAGCTTCATACTAATCAGGTGGTTCTTGAATCTCATGCCTCTGCATTCTTCTTCCTCTGAGTGAGTACCGATACTCACATCAGCTCTGTCGTGGATCGCTCGATCCTTTGTTGAAATATTATCCGATAGTGTCCTTCGTATAAAAGAAAACCCTCGAGAAGTTCTGTCCCTGATACATAATACCTTCGGTAAATTGTATCCTCTTCTTTGACAACCATGCTCTCCCTTGGAGCTGGTGATATTTACTTCTGAAACTTGTGGCATCTGTTACTAAGATGCCCGATGGGTGGAACCTATGCCTTCCCCTAATCCGTGAAAACCCGAAAGTTTTCACAAGTCATACTCTTCCGGTGTTCTACCAGATAAAATTCCAACACTACAGTTTTATCAAAGCGAGAGGTGAATGAAATGATATGCATTAAAGAAGTGGGAGTCGACCTTCAACCTTGTGTTCATGCCCATGAAAATGATGTAGAACGTCTCAGAAGCTTCTTGCAAAATGATTATCCAGCTGTATGATTCTTTCGGTATTCTTGAATTGATTCCTTATGGTTATGGTTCTGACCATGCTGTCCTGATCTGATATATCTGATGGGAATTCATTCCAGTGCCTCGTCTATTTTGGCAAGGTTGAAGTATCTACTGTCATAGGTCAATGACCTAGTTCAACCTCTATCGTGTTCTACCTTCGAGCTTTACCCTCTGATATCTCGAGGATATCATGCCTTTGCACTACACCTTTTGAACTTTTGATGAAGTAATACCTTGCTTGGCATAATCACTCTACGGGTTCTAGGTTGTCGTCAACCGATGACACCGTTTAGTAAATCAAATCCGCTCTAAAATTTCAACACCCCTAGTAGATGTTACTGGGAAATTTTTAAACTCAATCTGGTTTTATTCCTAGACTGTCGGGTACATCCCTTGTCTAGCTATCTTTGACTATGCTACCTCGTCCTTCTTTGGTGCACAAATTCTTTAGTGTGTGAGCATGACTTACGTCGAGCTTTCATCATCATGTTGCTTGACTTGAAAGGCAACTTTGGTTCCGAGCTTGCATCTTATATATTGATCCTATAACTTGCCACTTCGTCTTTCCCTTGCTTGATGTCGTTGTTGTTTGATTGCATCCTCTTGAAACCTCCCGGCAAATGTGTCGGATCACCTTCAACACTTTGACTTCTTCCGAGATGTCAACTGTGTTCATAATGAAACATACTCTCCTTGCCCTCGATGATTTTTATTATCATCGGCAACACCCTTGACTTCCTTTCATCGCGGACTTGTCCACATTATGAATACAACTTTCTCTCCAGCTAGTGTTGTGTTCTGCATTGAAGTATTACTGTCTTGTATGTCGAGAATATTGTGGGGATTGCTTCACCTTTTACCAATTCTCGGTATGAAGATACTTCTCATCATCACCATTCTCCCTTGGTCCCCGTGTTGTTTTCAACCGGGATACCAATATGCTAAAGATGCTGCTTGAGTTATGTACTTCTAACAACCCTATTGCTTTGAAGTTAACAACCGACAGTTCGTTCTTAGACTGTTGGTTATTGAATGATCACTCTAACATTGATCTTGTTGCCTAAGGTCATATTTCGGGCACACCTTTCAACTAATGATTAATGGTGTATGTTTTCCTCGAGCATACAACATTATATCATTTGAATTGATAAGTGTCATCCTCTTGTTCACATTACTGTTGAAACCCCTCCGTTTGGAATTCTCGATGAATTGTCGCTGAGCCCATCAGCCACCTCCTCATCCTCTCCTTGGTTTAATGATGAACTATTGTTTCGGGAACCCGCTCCCATAGTTCATTCCCGAGAATCTTGCAATGTCATTTCGTTCATTAATGATGCACCGTTTCTTCTCGAATATCCCGAGTCTGAGGTATCATGACACCAATCGGATCTGAATCTCAGTCAGATATGATGGTTGGGACAACTTTCCAGTAGTTATAATGTTGGTCCCTTGATGACCCGGTAATATGATGTCATGCCTAGCACCCCGGGCTGGAGGACCCATCATTACAATTTCTTTTGCAAGGATAGCCATTCTTCCAGGAGGAAATTGTAAGACTTATTCTATAAGTTGCTTCTGATGGATCGTTTGTGTATCCAAGGTCTGGCCCTTAATTGAAACACCATATCATTGCTACCTCGTAGCATGACTATGATACCCCCGCTCATCGACAAGAACATTGGATGCGTGATGCTAAATGTTTCTTGCTCAGTTATCCAAACATCGTTGTATGGGTAACATCTTGATTAATCCTTGCCCCGTTATCTGAATGGTTGGGTACTTGTTCTCCTACCCTGTATGACTTGTTCCTCTTGCCAATGTGAAGGATATACTCCTAATAATTGTGTGTAATCACAATTTCCCTTTCCATTTGTTTGTTTAACCTTTCCTTGATCTACATATAATCTAAGCAGTAATAATTCGCTGCTTATGTAAACACCTTGTTGTACAACTCTGTCAGTAAGACCCTGTTACTATGGTTGGTATCATTCCTGTAACCACGATGGAAGAAAACCTTGCCTACCGGTCTGCCTCCTTTCAACGAGCAAGAAAATGGTCCTGTTCGTTCCCCGTCCTTGTACCGACATTGTTGCCGACATAGCTGACAAGCTATCCACTGACATGCCTTCCCTCTCGTGGCTGTGCAAGATGTCATCGCCCTTCCTACTCTTAACCCACATGGTGGGCCCATAACCCACTGGTCCACGGGATCGAAACCTGACTCTCCTGTACAACCTTGATTCTAATGTATTCTTTGCACTTGGCTTCGTGTGTAATTCACGAGTTAAATTCTATCATGTTTCGTCATGGTATCAAACACCATATTATTCTCGTTGATCAAGACCCAATTCCAGCTTTTGGTTAGGCATCGAATGACTGCCTACCCGATTGAAACTTTTGTACCATCGCTTTTTGTTCTCAATGCATTCACTGAAATACTACTCGTATGGTACTTCGTGTACCACTTTCTGAATTCGCCGTCGGATGCACATACTTCATGGAGATACGTTCCTCCAAAGTTTCCCCCCCTGTTCGCTTTCGTAGGACGATGGAGATCCCGAAGAAAGGTTGACGACGTGATCACGATGACTTGAAGCAGAGAAATGAATACATCAACGAAACGGCTCAACCTCTCCGAAAGGGCAGTCAAGACCAAGAAGACCCGTTAGATTTTCGTAACCAGAACTTTCCCCTTACTCCCCTCCAAAATCTCGGGACGAGATTTCTTGTAGTGGAGGAGAATTGTGACACCCGGATAATTGTGCTACAGTAATTCCGCACTAATAATACCACGTCACCACGATAACTGTTGCTAATCTCATTTAGTTCGAAACCGATCCAAATTAAAAATTGAATTAAAAGAAAACAACAAAAGTTTTCAAACATTAAAACTAAAATGTTCGGGATGTGTCAAATAAATCATAAGGAATTAGGGTAGAGAATCCTTATTTTTCTAAAATATTTAAATGCACCAAAATGGTTGACAACAGCAAACAAAACATAAAGTAGATGCCTTTGGTATTTTATAAAATAATAAACTATTTTATTCAGTTGCCCAAATTTATGTGGCAGTAGTATATTTTATTGAGACTAATTTAGGAACTAGTATGTATTTTATTTTAAACTAAAATAAAAAGGAAACTGAAAAGAAAACAGAAGAATAAATAAAAAGAAATAGAAACAGAATAGTTTTAAAAGGAAAAGAAAAGGCAGACGGGTAAAAGAGAGAAAAACTCCCCTGCCCCCCACAAGGCTTCGGCCTAACAGGCCGGCTCAGCCAGCCCAATTCCCCACGATCGTCTTCTCCTGTTCACCTACCGCATCGCTACAGGGGTTCGCCCCCGCCCGACCTCCTCGCCGGCGATACCCTGGAGGGGATAAGGCCGAACACCCTGCCTCCTTGGTCTCCCCCTCTCCTACCACCACTCAGTACTCGCTCGCACCCCTCTCTCGCTCGTCGCCTGTGCTCCCCCTCCAGATTCGCCCCATCCGAGCACGGCCATGGCCTCGCCGCCGAGCTGACCGCGGCCACCGTCATCCCTGCTCCCCTCCGACTACTCCGGTAGCTTCCCCGTGCTCAGCTGCATCGTCTACGACCGCGCATTCAAGCTCGGAGCAACCGCATCACCAAGACCGGGTCGTCTTCCACCTTCGGGCGCACCGGACCTCGCCGTCGATTCGCACCGCCCCGAGCGACTCTGTCCTCCCCGGGCCTTCTCTGCAACGCCAGTGAGCCCCTTCCCCCTCCCCTTCTCCCTCTCGGCCTCCCTCGCCCACCCGCTCGTCAGCCGTGGCCGCGCCCTCCTCGCGATCACCGATGCCCCCGCTCGAGCCCCACCACGCGCATCGTCGTTCGCGCGCGTGCCTCGAGCTCCCGCTGGCCAAGCCCGCAACCTCCCCGTGCGCCGCTCCCTGTGCCCGCCCTCGGCTCCCGGCCCGGTCGCGTGGCTGCTGCTCCGGCCGGCCAGCCGAGCGTCGTGGCCACCGGCCGGCCTCACTGCTCGCGGCTCGCCCGTGCCGCTGCTGCTTGGCCCATCGCGCCCAGCCGCACCCGTCTTCGGTCGCCGTTGCTACTACTAGACCGCGCCGGACATCGCCCCTGCCCCATGGCTCGCCGCCGTGCTCGCTCCCCGCACCGCCGCCTCGCATCTTGCCTCGTCGCCGCTCGCCGTGTCCGTCCTCTCGTGCGTGGCCTCGCCGCACTTAACGCCCGTCGCCGCTTGCTCCGATTTGTTGCGGTCCCTCCCGTGGCGCCACCCTCCATCGTTCTCCTCTGGCCGTCGTCGCGGGCGCCGGCGGCCACGCCCGTGGCTAGCGCCCCCCCCTCGCGCCTGTCGATCTGGGCGCTCGCCCGGTCGGGCACCGATGGCCGTCGCCCTGAGCCCAGCGCCCAAACCCGCTAAGGCCTTTGGCCCATTGACAGCCAGGGCCCGCCCCAGAGAGATATTTTTTTAATAAAAAAAAAGATAAAAAAGAATGGTAAATAAATAATTAGTTTAGTGATTAATTAAGTTAATTAAATCTGCTTAGTTAGTCTAATTAATTTAGTTAAGCTAATTAGCTTGATAAGCTATAATTAGGTCAGACTAGACTATGACATGTGGGTCCCCCTTGACCCTGTTGACTGGTCAACATTGACCCAGTCAACGCTGACTGGATCTGCTGACTGGACCTTTGACTTAGTCAACTTATTAAATAAATTGGAAATTCATTAAAACTTTGAAAATTAATAGAAAATTAACCGTAGACCGAATCGAAAAACTTTGAACATGAAAGTTGCTCAGAACGACGAGACGAAACGGAATTCACGGTCCATTCATCCGTCACACATCTCTATCATACCGAACATGCAACATTCCCCCTCCGTTTCATCTGCCCGAAAATGCCTAACACCGGGAATGCTTCCCGGATGTTATTCCTCTTCGCCTGTATCACCGAGCACCGCGTTAGGTCACACGTAGCCCCGCGTATTTCCATGTTATGCTTTGTGATGCTATTGTTTGCTCGATTATTTAATTGTTTCCCCTTCGTTGCTTATTTTCGGTAGACTCCGATACTGTGATAGACCCCGAGACCATTGATGCTTCGGTGTTCGACCACGGCTACGCTTCCGAAGATTCTTTTCGTCTGCAGGGCTTCCAGGCAAGCCCCCCCTTTGATCACCAGATATCGCATATTCTTCTCTCTACTGCTTGCATTAGAGTAGTGTAGCATGTTACTGTTCGGTTGCTCCTATTCTGTTGCATAGCCTGTCATTGCTGCTACAACTGTTGATACTTTACCTGCCATCCTAATGCTTAGTATAGGATGCTAGTACTCCATCAGTGGCCCTACACCCTTGTCCGCCTGCCCTGCTATTCTATCGGGCCGTGATCACTTGGGTGTGATCACGGGTATATACTACATACACTTTACATGATACATGATGTGACTAAAGTCGGGTCGGCTCTTTGAGTACCCGCAGGTGATTCCGATGTGGGGGCTGAAAGGACAGGTGGCTCCATCCAGGCAGTGGTGGGCCTGAGTTCCCGACGGCACCCGAGGGGATCTTTGTGGCGGAGCGACAGGGGCAGGTTGAGACACCCAGTGGAGAGGTGGCCTGGCCCTGGTCGTTGTCCGCGGTTATTTCATAATAACACGCTTAACGAGTTTGGATATTTGATCTGAGTCTGGCCATTTGGTCTATACGCACTAACCAGCTGTGTGGGAACAGTTATGGGCACTCGACGTCGTGGTATCAGCCGAAGCCTTTTTGATGTCAGCGACTTAGCGGCGCGCGCCGGATTGGACTGGAAAGCCTACTCTGGTATTAGGAGAGGCTAGGTCTGCTTACCGGCCGCGTACGCAACGTGCAGGTGTGCGTTGGGCGATGGGCCCGGACCCCTGCGCGCCTAGGACTTAGACCGGCGTGCTGACCTCTCTGCTGTGCTTAGGTAGGGCTGCGACGTGTTGATCTTCCGAGGCCGGGCATGACCCTGGAAAGTGTGTCCGGCCAAATGAGATCAAGCGTGCTGGGTTATGTGGTGTACCCCTGCAGGGAAGTTAATCTATTCAAATAGCCGTGTCCCTCGGTAAAAGGACGACCCGGAGTTGTATTCCGACCTCATGACAACTAGAACCGGATTCTTAATAAAACACACCCTTACAAGTGCCAGATACAACTCGGTGGTTGCTCTCTCACAGGGTGATGTGCGGGAGGATCGCCGAGTAGGTTTATGCTATACGATGTTACTTGGTGAACTTACCATCTACTCCCTTCTACTGCTGCAAGACGGAGGCCGCGAGAAGCGAGGATACTTGTTACTTTCTAGCTACCCTCATCTCCTGCTGCAAGATGGAGGTTACGAGAAGCGTAGTCTTCGATTGGATTAGCTATCCCCCTCTTATTCTGCTTTGTGCAGTTCAGTCCACATATATTACCCCTTTACGCAGATATCATTGCATATGTAGTGTAGATCCTTGCTTGCGAGTACTTTGGATGAGTACTCACGGTTGCTTTGCTCCCCCTTTCCCCCTTTCTTCCTTTCTTCTCGGATGGCGCAACCAGATGGTGGAGTCCAGGAGCCAGATGATCCCGAGGATGTTTCTACGTGGAGTTCGGCTTCAAGGAGTAGTTAGGAGGTCCCAGGCAGGAGGCCTTGCCTTTTCGATCGTTGTTACTTTTGTGCTAGCCTTCTTAAGGCAAACTTGTTTAACTTATGTCTGTACTCAGATATTGTTGCTTCCGCTAACTCTTGTGTTTTCGAGCTTTTGTATTCGAGCCCTCGAGGCCCCTGGCTTGTAATATAAAGCTTGTATTATTTTAATTTGTGTCTAGAGTTGTGTTGTGATATCTTCCAGTGAGTCCCTGATCTTGGTCGTACACATTTGCGTGCATGATTAGTGTACGGTCAAATCGGGGGCGTCACATGCTGAATGGGAAGCTGAGTCTGCGGCGAGATTGCATATCCGGAGCTGCCCCCGGTCTCCACATTGGACTAGTCCAAGGCGAAGCGGAGGGCAAGCTCATAGTATGGATCTTGCTCAGAGTCAGAGCGACTGCTGGAGCTCGACATTGCGCTGGATTCGATCGGAATCGGTGCGGGGAGACGAGAGGACAGAGCGAGAGAGGAGAGTGTGAGTGAGCTAGGGTTTTGGTGCGATGAGCCAGATGTTTATTTATGGGACAGTGATACGTCTCGAATGTATCTATAATTTATAAAGTATTCATGCCACATTTACAACAATTTTATATGATTTCGGTATGATTTTATTAGAACTAACCCGGACTAACGTTGTTTTCAGCAGAACTACCATGATGTCGTTTTTTGTGCAGAAATAAAAGTTATCGGAATTGGCTGAAAATTTACGGTGATTTTTATGGACGAAAAGAGACTCCCAAAGCATCAAAGCTCGACGAGGAAGTGGACGAGGAAGCCACAAGCCAAGGGGCGCGCCCTACCCCTAGTGTGCGCCCCTACGGCTTGTGGGTCCTCGAGCACCCCCCCGACGTGAGACGACGCCAAAAATTCCTATAAATACCAAAACCTTCAAAAATAACCCTAGATCGGAAGTTCCGCTACCGCAAGCCTCTGTAGCCACGAAAAACCTCTCGAGACCCCGTTTCGGCACCTCGCCGGAGAGGGAAATCATCACCGGAGGCCATCTTCAACATCCCGGCGGCCACCATGATGAGGAGGGAGTAGTCCACCCTCGGGGCTGAGGGTTTGTACCGGTAGCTATGTGTTTTATCTCTCTCTCTCTCTCTCTCTCTCTCTCTCTCTCTCTCTCTCGTGTTCTTGATTTGGCACAATCTTGATGTACCGCAAGCTTTGTTATTATAGTTGGATTTTATGGTGTTCTTCCCTCTCTACCTTGCGATTAATTGAATCTTTTTCTTTGAGGTTTTGTTATGTCAGATTGAATCTTTTGGATGTGAGAGCACTTGATGTATGTCTTGCGATGGGATATCCGTGGTGACAATGGGATGTTCTATTGATCCACTTGATGTATGTTTTGGTTATCAACTTGCGATTCCCTTGGTGACATTGGGGTAATCTATGCATAGGGGTTGATACACGTTTTCATATTCTTTTCTCCGATAGAAATCTTGGGTACACTTGAAGTTTTTGTGTTGGATTGAATATTATGAACCCGAGACTGTGTGATGCATATCATATAATTGACCCACGGATACTTGTGGTGACATTGGAGTATCTAGGCGGCATTAGGGTTAATATGTGTCATATGGTGTTATTTTAGTACAAACTCTAGGGCTGCTTGTGACACTTATAGGAGTAGCCCAATAGATTGATCAGAAAGAATAACTTTGAGGTGGTTTCGTACCCTACAAGCAATTTCATCTTATGTTCTCCGTGATAGGAACTTTGGAGTGATTCTTCATTGCACGTTGAGGGATTGTTATATGATCCAATTATGTTATCATTGTTGAGAGAATGCACTAGTGAAACTACGGACCCTAGGCCTTGTTTTCAAGCATAGCAATACCATTTGTGCTCACTTTTGTCACTTGCTACCTTGATGTTTTTATTGTTATTATTACAAAAAATTAATATCTACTATCATTATTACACTTGTATCACCATCTCTTAGCTGAACTAGTGCAACTATACAATTTACCATTGTATTGGGTGTGTTGAGGACACAAGAGACTCTTTGTTATTTGGTTGCAGGGTTGTTTGAGAGAGACCATATACATCCTACACCTCCCATGGATTGATAAACCTTAGGCTATCCACTTGAGAAAAAATGCTAATGTTCTACAAAACTCTGCGCTTGGAGGCCCAACACGAGTCTACAAGAAGAAGGTTGTGTAGTAGACATCAAGCTCTTTTCTGGCGCCGTTGCTGGGGAGGTGAGTGCTTGAAGGTATATCTTTAGATCTTGCAACTGAATCTTTTAGTTTCTTGCTTTATCACTAGTTTGTTTATAAAATAAAACTACAAAAAATGGAATTGAGTTTGCCTCATATTATTCATCTTTATAATGTTTTTCGTGAAAATTATTGAAAGGAAAATTGTGCTCAATTGATAGAAGAAGAAGTCAATAAAATGTTTGGTACTAAATATTTGGATGATGAGCATGATTTCAATGTCGTTAGTATGAATTCTTTGAATATCCATGATGCTAACGATATGCAAAGCCATAAGCTTGGCGATGCTATGTTTGATGAAGATGATATTTTTGTCCCCAAAGTTTTAATGAGCAAATTTATTATGATGAAAGCATGCCTCCTATTTATGATTATTATTGTGATGAAACCTATGTTAGAAAGAACACTAATAACCATGAAACTTGTCATCATGATTTAACTCAAGTATCACATTGTAGTTATTTTGTTGAATTTGCTCCTCCACTACTATGAATGAGAATAATTTTGCTTATGTGGAGAGTAGTAAAATTTCTATGCTTGTAGATCATGAAAATACTGCTTTATGTGATAGTTATATTTTTAATTCATTCATGATGCTACTGAAAATTATTATGAGAGAGGAGAATATGCTTGTAGGTACAACAATAATATCTAGTTTCCTCTCTCTGTGTTGAAAGTTTTGAAGTAATGTTTGTTTTTCCTTCCTATGCTACTTGATTCTTGCTCCCATAAATTTTTTGCTCACAAAATCCCTATGCATAGGGAGTGGTTTAGACTTAAATGTGCTTGGCATGTGATTTATGATGCTCTCTTTGTGTTTCAGTTCTTATCTTTACGTGAGCATCAATGAAACCATCATGCCTAGCTAAAAAGGCATTAAAGAAAAGCGCTTGTTGGGAGACAACCCAATAATTTTGACTACTGTTTTTGTGTGTCCACATGATTAAGATACTATAGTAATCATGTTTTATAGATTTTGTTTCAATAAAGTGCCAAGTAAAGCCTTTGGGGTAGTGTGGATGATAGCTGATTTGATTCTATGCAAAAACAGAATGTTTTGCGTCTAGTGCAGAAAATTCAGCAAATCGCTGGAAAATTATAATTAGAGGAAAGTTATACAAATGATTGATATACAAATTGCCTACGTTGTCCTCATTTTTCAGAATTTTTAGAGTTGCATAAGTATGGTGGTTTCCAGATCATTACAGGCTATTCTGTTTTTGACAGATTCTGTTTTCAATGCATAGTATTATTTTAGTGTTTCCATATATTTTATTAAGTGATATAAATTGTGGAAATTATAAGGTACAATAGGCATTGTGTGAGAACAATTATGAATCTTGTCTTTTACAGTACCCATGTGAATGATTTGATTTATTATACTAACACATCTCACAAAGTTCCGTTAAGCTTTGTGTGATTGAAGTTTTCAATTTTTGGGTGAGATGTTGATATGAGGAGAATAAGGAGTGCCAAGACCCTAAGCTTTGGGATGCCCAAGGAACCCCAAGGTAATATTCAAGGAAGATTCAAGCAAGTAAGCTTGGGGATGCCCCGGAAGGCATCCCTCTTTCGTCTTCAACATTATCGGTAACCTTACTTGGAGCTATATTTTTATTCGTCACATGATATGAGCTTTGCTTGGAGCGTCATTTATTTTATTTTTATTTGCTTGATTTTATTTAGAATAGTGTTTTGCATCTTTTATTTCGATAAAAATACAAGTATAGCCTTTACCATGCTTATTTTGCAAGTCTGTATGTTGCTGTTTGAAAATAGAAAGTTCTCCATCATAGTCTTAATTCTTCCGAATAGTCAGAACGCGATGAAATCTTGAAATTTTTACACAGTTAACATGAATAAGTTCTCTGTAACGTGGTAACTTTTCAGAATTTTTTGACCTAGGGAAGTATGAGTAAACTTGCACTCTTTACAGACTATCCTATTTAGACAAATTGCTGTTATGCTTGCATTGTTTGCATATGTTTGTGTGTTTAATGATTCTATTTGAGGGTAGGAGTATTGAATATGAAGAGGTGCTACTTCTTGAGCTTGCGTTGTATTCTCTCGAAGATGAAAGGGAGACGCAGCACAGTAGCGTAAGTATTTCCCTCAGTTTTTGAGAACCAAGGTATCAATCCAGTAGGAGACCACGCAGGAGTGCCTCGCACCTGCACAAACAAATAAGAACTTCGCAGCCAACGCGGTAAGGGGTTGTCAATCCCTTTACGGTCACTTACGAAAGTGAGATCCGATAGAGATGATAGTTTATATTTTTGATATTTTTGGTTTATAAGAACAACAAATAAAAGCAATAAAAGTAAAGTAGATGTAGATTGATATGTTGAGAATAGACCCGGGGGTCATAGTTTTCTCTAGTGGCTTCTCTCATGATAGCGATATTCTACGGCGGGTAATCAAATTACTATCGAGCAATTGATAGAAAAGCGAATAATTATGAGACTATCTAGGCATGATCATTGTATATAGGCATCACGTCAGAGACAAGTAGACCGACTCCTGCCTGCATCTACTACTATTACTCCAAACATCGACCGCTATCCAGCATGCATCTAGTGTATTGAGTTCATAAGAACGGAGTAACGCCTTAAGCAAGATGACATGATGTAGAGGGATAAACTCAAGCAATATGATATAAACCCCAACTTTTTATCCTCGATGGCAGCAATACAATATGTGTCTTGCTGCCCCTACTGTCACTGGGAAAGGACAACGCAAGATCGAACCCAAAGCCAAGCACTTCTCCCATTGCAAGAACTATAGATCTAGTAGGCCAAACCAAACCAATAATTCGAAGAGACTTGCAAGGATATTATGAGCACACATAAAAAGTTCAGAGAAGAACCAAATATCTTTCATAGATAACCTTGATCATAAACTTACAATTCATCGGATCTCGACAAACACACCGCAAAAAGAGATTACATCGAATAGATCTCCTCGAAGCCCGAGGAGAACTTTGTATTGAGATCCAGAGAGAGAGAGAGAAGAAGCCATCTAGATACTAGCTATGGACCCGAAGGTCTGTGGTAAACTACTCACAACTCATGGTGAGGGCGATGATGACGACGATGAAGAACTCCGTGATGGATCCCCCTCCGGTGGAGCTCCGGAACAGGATCTTCACGGGAACAGAAGGAACGACGGTGGAATTAGGGTTTTTTCTCTGTTCACGGAGGTTCTGGGGTATGTAGACTTATATAGGAAGAAGGAGGGCACCGGGGGACGCTCGAGGGGGGCATGAGGCAGGGGCGCGCCCCCCACCCTCGTGGGCCACCCTTTGGCCCCCTGACATGGTTCTCAAGCCCCGCGTGCGTGATTTTCTTCAAAAGTATCTCTCACGAAGGTTTCATTCCGTTTGGACTCCTTTTGATATTCTTTTTCTGCAAAACCCTGAAACAGGCAAAAAACATCAATCTGGACTCGGCCTTTGGGTTAGTAGGTTAGTCCCAAAAATGATATAAAAGTGAATGAGAAAGCCCATTAAACATCCAAGACTTCATAAATAATATCATGGAACAATCAAAAATTATAGATACGTTGGAGACGTATCAAGCATCCCCAAGCTTAATTACTGCTCGTCCTCGAGTAGGTAAATGATAAAGAAAGAATTTTTGATGTGGAATGCTAACCAATATAGTTTTTCAATGTAATTCTCTTAATTGTGGCATGAATGTTCAGATCTGAAAGATTCAAGATAAAAGTCTATATCGACATAAGAAATAATAATACTTCAAGCAATACTAACAAAGCAATCATGTCTTCTCAAAATACTATGGCTAAACAAAATTATCCCTACAAAATCATATAGTGTTGGCTATGCTCCCTCGTTATCACACAAAATATTCAGATCATGCACAACCCCGATTTCAGCCAAGCACTTGTTTTCATACTCTATCTTTTCAAACCTTTCAACTTTCACACAATACATGAGCGTGAGCCATGTTTATATTGGTGTTAAACCTACTGTATTCTAACTTCTCTATGGTTCATATCCTCCAATACTACTCATAGATGCATCGGAATAAGCAAACAACACACGAAAAACAGAATCTGTCAAAAACAAAACAGTCTGTAGTAATCTGCAGGTTTCGCCTACTTCTGGAACTCCAAAAAATTCAAACTAAATTGGTAATTTGCGGAATTTGTCTACCAATCATCTGCAAAAAGAATCAACTAAAAACACGCTCCAGTAAAATCTGAAGACCACTTTAGCGAGCGGCGAGCGCTAACGATTCTGTTTTTCACAGCAAGATCACATAAACTTCACATAGTCTTCCCAAAGGTTCAACTTGGCACAAACACTAAACAAAACATGAAACCACATCTAATCAGAGGCTAGATGCAATAATTATTCCCTAACAGCAGCAAAAACAAAAAACAAAAAATTGGGTTGCCTCCCAATAAGCGCTATCGTTTTACGCCCCTAGCTAGGCACGATACAAGATAAATCTAGGTATTGCCATCTTTGATCTTCACTCTTTTAATGGTGTCAAGCTCGAATCCGGGAGGTTCTTTACGTTTCCCTTCATATTTGGAAATCTTTAGATCTGAAGCATCCAACCGCTTATTACAAAGAGTAATCAACATATTCATGCGGTGGATATTCCCACTAACACTTTTAAGAGGTTCAAGAGACTTTTGTAACATTTTTGTTACTTCGCAAATTTTCTCAAAAACTTGCATCCCTTCTGGGGTTGAATTTGACCCTTTTTGGGGAGGTAGTGTTCCCACTATTCCCTCTATAATTTCACGCGCGATACTAGGATCAACTTCGATAAAATTCCCTTTGGCAACGCAATGCAAGAGTTGTCTGTGAGACATATTCAACCCAAGATAAAAATTGTGAAGCAAGATTCTAAAATTCACCTCTAAGGTGCACTTACGATAAGATTACATCATCCTAAACCAAGCATCTTTCAATTTTTCTCATTTCTTTTGCTTGAAGTGAAGCACTTCAAACTCGGGAGACAAAGGAGCGGATAAGGGACTAGCCATAATGACAGGCAAGCAAGAAGCAAGCGAACGATAAACACACAGCGGAAGAAGGGCAAAGAAAACGGCAAGTGTGAAGTGGGGGAGAGGAAAACAAGAGGCAAATAAATGTAATGCGAATGATAAGGGTTTGTGATAGGTACTTGGTATATGACTTTTGCGTAAGCCTCCCCGGCAACGGGGCCAGAAATTCTTCTTGCTACTTCTTGAGTTTGCGTTGTATTCCCTCGAAGAGGAAAGGGAGATGTAGCGCAGTAGCGTAAGTATTTCCCTCAGTTTTTGAGAACCAAGGTATCAATCCAGTAGGAGACCACGCGCGAGTCCCTCGCACTTGCACAAACAAATAAGAACTTCACAACCAACGCGATAAGGGGTTGTCAATCCCTTTACGGCCACTTACGAAAGTGAGATCTGATAGAGATGATAGTTTATATTTTTGGTATTTTTGGTTTATAAGAACATCAAATAAAAGCAATAAAAGTAAAGTAGATGTAGATTGATATGTTGAGAATTGTCGGTGTACTAAAGTAGAGGTACCTTTAATATACCGAACTTGTGCACGGGCAGTCGCAGCGCCCCGCTGCAGGGCTTGCCGGGTGGTCGCCACGGTCCTCCGTGGTTCCTTTGGAGCCATTCAAGAACAAAGTATCCAAGCCAAGGAGACAAGGCCCCGGCAAGAGGAGCTTGCCGGGAAGGCTAACCAAGGCATCTCAAGAAACTTTCCGCGACGCGCCACGCGTCCCGGCAAGGCCCGGTGAGCGATAAGCTCCCGGAAGCAACAAGATAGCGGCCGCGGCAAGGCGCTTGCCGCGGCAAGCTTCCACTCAGTGCCCGCGCTCCAGCACATCCATCCACGTGCCGCTCTGGGACCCTTCCAGGTGCACGTGGCGGAAGGCTGTGCAGCCAGGGGTACACGGTGGCAAGCGGCGCTGACAAGGTGGCCATCGTGGCAAACGGTGGCGCCCCTGACGGCCCTTTCTGCACTGTTTGGGCGACGACGACGGACATTTAATGCCCTTGTCCCCTGCCGTCAGGGTTAGGTATAAAACACTGTACCAACTACCACACTTTTTCCAGTTTTACCCTCGACTGCATTGCCACATATCGGTGACCCCTTTGAGCGTATAAAAGGAGGCCCATGCGCAACGTAGAAGGGGGGTTGGACATTCGATCACTCCAACGCTTGGTCTCGTTAGCTGCTGAAGTGTACTGTAGCTCTCAGCGCTCCCGAGCAAGAACTCAATACAAACCAAAGCAGGAGTAGGGTTTTACACATCCGTGCGGCCCGAACCTGGGTAAACTGCTTGTGTGCCTCGCCTCGATCTGCTCTTTGTGCGATCTCCGCCCCCTGCCATACCGAAAAGGGGCTCCGTCCCCATAGGTGTTCGTGGGTGGATCAGTTTCCCCGACATCTTTGGCGCGCCAGGTAGGGGTGCGTCGAGGTTGTGTGAACCTGATCCGGCGTTCACACGGGCTAGATCCTCATCATCTTCATCAACATGCCGCTGAAGAAGAAGGCTTCGGAGGCAGCTGGTCCGTCCGCGTCGATCCCACCACCGCCGGAGCCAACGGCTGGCGGGGTAGACGCCGGCGAAAGAACGGACGTCGACGAGGGAACTCACGGTGCTGCCAAGTCCAAGGACAAGGCTGCGCTGCCCATCGGTGGCATGGTCGACTCCCACAACGACCGGGCGCACTCCAAGACCTCGGCGTCCGTGCATGCACCGCGCCCATCTCAGGAGGCACGGGACCGGTAGCGTCATGGTACTCACGGTACCATACGCTTGCTGGGCCAAGGTCAAGCTGGTGGGTCTCGGGATGCTCAAGACCAGCATGCATGCCAACGTGCTGGCACGAGCAAGGCACGGTCGCCTGGACGGGATACTGCTCCTTCTAACGTAGTTAGAAGTCCGAGCATATCCCGCTCCTCGCACCGTTCGCCACCGCTGCCCGTCACTCCGGCAGAAGCTCTGGCACGAGCTCAACTGCTACTAGACTTCCCTCCAGTGGCAGACAAAGCCGACGACTGGAGGGCCACCATTCAGAGTCTCATCGCCTTCGCCAATAGCGACACTCCGCAGCAACCGAGCACATCGCAGCCGCGGCAAGTCAGCCAGGCGTGGACCGATGGCGACAAGACTGGTGGGGGTGCAACTACCGTGCACTCTCCGCCCTGAAAGCCAAAATCGCCGACTCGCCGGATCAACATCGACGACGACTCCACTGCGTCATCAGATCCGCGAGCTCGTCGCGACCAGCGCCAAGTTCTCCACAAACGACAACAAGAAGACGCTCGTACCCGCATCGAGCGCCGAAGAGAAGCGCGAAGTCAATCCGACCAGCGCGCTGGGCCCACTGTCGACATGCATGCGCCAGGGGGACCAGGCGTCCTGCCGTACGCGGTAGGTTGTCCTGCGTTCACTCGTGAGCTGCGGCAAGTCCAGTGGCCCAGCATGAAGAATTTCAAGCCAGACGTACCGGGGAAGTACGACGGCAAGACGCATCCGTCGGAGTTCCTCAGCATCTACACCATTGCGGTGCAAGCTACCGGGGGGCGGGACGACAAGATCCTTGCCAACTACTTCCCTCTGGTAATCAAACCCAACGTCAGGTCCTGGCTCATGCACTTGCCGGACAACTCCATATCCTCCTGGGCAGACTTGTGCCATCAGTTTGTCGGTGCCTTTACAGGCGGCCACAAACCCCATGGCCAGGAAAGTGACCTTCACCTGCTCGCCCAGAAGGAAGGAGAACCCCTGCGCAAGTATATCCAGAGATTCAGCCGCGTACAGCACAACATCCCAGACGTCCACCCTGCCGCGGTCATCAGCGCGTTCCATCAGAACGTGCATAACCACAGGATGAGGGAGGAGATGGCGATGTGCAAGATCAGAGACGTCAGTGAGCTTTATGCCCTGGCCGACAAGTGTGCACGCGCTGAGGAGGGGAGGAAACTCCCCGGAGAGGATACAGGCGCAGGAGGGTCTGACAGTGAGGATGCTGCCCCGGCAAAGAAAAACCGGCGGTGGAACAACGAGAAGAAGAAGAACAAAGAAGTGCTAGTCGTTGAGCAGTCCGGCAATGGAGGTGGCGCCGACAAGGCCAAGGTTGGTGGCTCCGGCAAGGAGACTACCGCATGCACCAACTGCCAAGCTGTGGCGGCCGCCGACAAGTAGGACGACACCGACAAGCAGTACTGCAAGATCCACCGCACCAAGGGCCACGACCTTCAGAACTGCAAGAGGGTCGAGCAGCTTGTTGAGCAGCAGAAGGCTAAATACGAGCGGTGCGACAAGGAGAAGGCCCAAGGAGGTGATGGAGGATCTGGCAAGAAGCGGCCATTCAACGGCCGGGGAGGACGCCGCGGCAAGGCCAAGCAGCGGCAAGGAGACAGACCTCCTCGTGGCCGCAACAAGGATGAAGACGACGACGACGATGAAGGCATGGAGGATGTTGAGACCAGTGAGCAGGAGTTCCAGAAAGCCACAGAGGTTTTGTGCGTTGACGGCGGTGCTTCTCTGCATACTTCACACCGCCAACTCAAGCAGTGAGTGCGTGAAGTCAATGCGGCAGAACCACCCGTCGAATCGTGCAAGCTTCTGAAATGGTCCAGCACGCCTATCATCTTTGATACTGAGGACCACCCTGATCGCACAACTGCGGTCGGGTGCTTGCCGATGTTGGTTTCGCCAACTATCCGCAACCTCAAGGTCACTAAGATGTTAGTTGACAGCGGGGCCGGCTTGAACCTGATCTCCTCCGCTGTGCTTCACAAACTCCAAATCCCTGACAGCGAGCTCGAAGAGACCGGTACGTTCCAAGGAATCAACCCGGGAAGGAGCAAGCCGAAGGGGAAGATCACGCTGCCAGTAACATTTGGCGGCGAGCTGAACTTTAGGACTGAGAGGGTCATGTTTGACGTTGCTGATTTCCCATTGCCTTACAATGGGATACTTGGCCGTCCAGCACTCGCCAATTTCATGGCAGCCTCTCACTACGCATACAACATGCTCAAGATGCCAGGCCCGATAAGCGTCATCTCTGTCCCTGGCGACAAGAAGGATGCTCTTATCTGTGCCGACAAGATCTACCGGGAAGCAGCAGCCGCAACAGATCGCAAGACACTTGCCGATGAAGCTCCCGGGGGGAAGGAGAAGACCAAGTCCGGCAAGAGCTCTGGGGCCCACTCCGGCAAGCGCACCTCTTTAGAGTGCTGCGCTACCGTCGAGGACGCGCCATCGAGCTCCACCTGCAAGTGTAAGAAGACGATGACAGCTTCGCCAGAGACCAAGAAGGTGTCCGCCAAGGAGGACGGCACTGGTGGTACTTTCACCATCAGTGCCATGCTTGACCCTAAATAGGAAAGCGCGCTCGTTGCTTTCCTGCGGGCGAACGTCGACGTGTTTGCATGGCAACCGTCTGACATCCCCGGTGTTCCCAGGAAAGTGATCGAGCACAAGCTCGCCGTCTGTCCTCACGCGCGGCCCGTCAGGCAGAAAGTCAGGAAACAAGCAGTGGAGCGCCAAGAATTCATTGCAGAAGAGATCAAGAAGTTGGAAGCAGCAGGCCTTGTCAGGGGAGTGCTCCATCCTACGTGGTTGGCCAATCCAGTAGTCGTGCGTAAGGCAAACGGGAAATGGAGGCTTTGTATCGACTTCACTGATGTGAATAAAGCTTTTCCCAAAGACCCATTTCCCTTGCCGTACATTGACCAGATTGTTGACTCCACGGCCGGATGTGATTTGCTATCATTTCTTGACGCGTACTCAGGATATCATCATATCTTCATGGCAGAAGAGGATGAGGAGAAGACTGCATTCATCACTCCATGTGGCACGTATTGTGTTATACGGATGCCTTTTGGTTTGAAGAATGCTGGTTCGACATTTGCAAGGGTAGTCCATACCGCTTTTGAGCCACAAATTCACAGAAATGTAGAAGCGTACATGGATGACATAGTGGTCAAGAGCAAGGACATGGCAACTCTGATTCAAGATTTAGAAGAGACCTTTGCAAATCTGTGCAAGATCTAGCTCAAGCTCAATCCCGAGAAGTGCGTGTTTGGAGTCCCTACCGGCAAGCTTCTCGGGTTTTTCGTGTCTCAAAGGGGGATTGATGCCAATCCCGACAAGATCAAGGCCATTGAGCAAATTGAAGCACCGAAGCGCGTCAAGGACGTACGAAGACTTGCCGGTTGCGTGGCTGCTCTCAGCAGGTTTATCTCTAAGTCAGCTGAGCGCGCCCTACCGTTTTTCAAAATTTTGAAAAAGGCAGGTCCAATGAAATGGACTCCCGAAGCGGAGGCTGTGCCGCAAGACTTGAAGAGATACCTGTCCTCCACTCCAATACTTGTCGCACCTAAAACAGAAGAGAAGTTGCTGCTGTATCTAGCGGCAACCAATCAAGTGGTTAGTGCTGCGTTAGTAGCGGAGAGGGAGGCAGATGATGAGCCAGCAACCGCGGCAAGCACGTCCAACGACAAGCAGGGGGCTTCCCCGACAAGCTCTGGTCCCGACAAAGATGGATCTGCGCAGGCGCAAGTGGAGATACGGAAAAAATGGTGCAGCGCCCAGTGTACTTTGTCAGCTCCCTTCTGCAGGGGGCTAGGTCGAGGTACTCTGGTGTGCAGAAATTGCTTTTCGGCCTTCTCATGGATTCGAGAAAGCTACGCCATTACTTCCAAGCACATGAGATAACAGTTGTCACTCGCTTTCCGCTGAAGAGGATACTGCAGAATCCAGAAGCAACAGGCAGGATTGTTGAGTGGGCACTGGAACTGTCAAGCTTTGGCCTCAAGTTTGAGAGCACTTCAACTATCCAGAGCAGAGCATTGGCAAAATTCATAGCAGAGTGGACGCCAACACCAGATGAAGAAATTCCAGAAACGAACATCCCCGTCAAGGAAGCAAGCAAAGAGTGGCTGATGTACTTCGATGGTGCTTTTTCGCTGCAAGGCGCCGGTGCTGGCGTGCTACTTGTCACGCCCACCGGAGAGCACCTCAAGTACGTGGTCCAGATGCACTTTCCCAAGGAGCAAGCAACAAACAATACTGCAGAGTATGAGGGTTTGCTTGCCGGTCTCAGGATCGCGGCAGACCTTGGGATCAAGAAGCTCATTGTCAGGGGTGACTCGCAGCTTGTCGTCCGCCAAGTGAACAAGAATTACCAGAGCCCATTGATGGAAGCTTACGTTGATGAAGTGAGAAAGCTTGAAGAACACTTTGACGGCCTACATATGGAGCACGTTCCAAGAGCTCAGAGCGACATCGCGGATGGGCTGTCAAAGTGCGCCGCACTTAAGTTACTTGTGGAACCAGGGATCTTTGTGCTCAAGCTAACTCAACCGTCCGTAACACCATCGACTGGGCAGAGCAAGAAGAGGAAGTTGATTTCTGGTGACTATTTTCCGGCAGAGCTTCCCGAAGCCGCCGCCAAGAAGGTCCCCAAGATCAACGCCAAGAGTGCTGAGGAGCAATCTGCTCCGGTAGGCCCTAGGGTTTGTTTCGTTGCATCAGAAGCTCCCGACAAGTTTCGCTCCGGCAAGCTTGCCGGGGAACATCAAGCTCCGGCTGAGACACAGGTTCTCGCCATAGAAGCGGATGTTCCCGCAGCAGCAGATGTGCCTTTAGTCCTTGTTGTCGAGCCACATGCTCCAGCATGGGTGCAGCAGATTGTCCGTTTTCTCCAGATAGGAGAACTTCCCGAAGAGCAAGAAGAAGCAGAAAGAGTAGCCCGGCAGTCAAGTATGTACCAGTTTGTTGACAACATACTGTACAGGAGAAGATTCAACGATGTGAAATTGAAGTGTATTCCCCGGGAAGACGGACAAAAGCTGTTGGCAGAGATACATGGAGGCATATGTGGTCACCACATTGGCGCAAGAGCACTTGCGGGCAAAGCATTCCGGCAAGGTTTCTTTTGGCCGGAAGCCCTCCAGGATGCAACTGCACAAGTAACCAAGTGTGAAGCGTGCCAGTTCCATTCCAAGCAGATACACCAGCCAGCTCAAGCTCTCCAGACGATCCCTTTATCCTGGCCATTTTCGGTCTGGGGGCTCGACATCCTCGGCCCTTTTCCCCGCGCAGCCGGGGGCTTTGAGTACTTGTACGTTGCAATCGACAAGTTCACAAAGTGGCCGGAAGTGGAGCCAGTGAGGAAGGTGACAACACAGTCAGCAGTCAAGCTCTTCAGGTCGATTGTTTGTCGTTTCGGAATCCCTAACAGGATCATCACCGACAACGGTACGCAATTCACGAGCCGCACCTTCATGCAGTATGTCCAGGATCTTGGCGCCAAGGTCTGCTTCACTTCTGTTGCTCACCCGAGAAGCAACGGTCAAGCGGAGAGGGCAAATGCTGAAGTGCTGCGTGGCCTCAAGACCAGAACTTTCGACAGGCTGCACAAGTGCGGAAGAAACTGGATCGAGGAGCTGCCGGTGGTTCTTTGGTCGATCAGGACGACGCCAAATCGAGCCACTGGACAAACACCTTTCGCTCTAGTCTATGGAGCAGAGGCAGTTCTCCCCACGGAACTCGTATACGGGTCACCTCGAGTGCTCGCTTATGATGAGCTCGAGCAAGAGCAGCTGCGACAAGATGACGCGCTGCTCCTTGAGGAAGACCGTCTTCAGGCTGCTGTACGAGCTGCTCGCTACCAGCAAGCTTTGCGCCGCTACCATAGCCGCAAAGTTAGCGCCAGAAGTCTCGAGGAAGGCGACCTTGTTCTTCGGCGCGTTCAGTCTGCCAAGAATTCCAACAAGTTGATGCCGAAGTGGGAAGGCCCTTATCGGGTGAAACGAGTCACTAGGCCCGGCGCTGTCCGCCTTGAGACCGAAGATGGCTTTCCGGTGAGCAACTCCTGGAACATTGAACATCTTCGCAAGTTTTACCCGTAAGGCGCGGTTGCCGTGACCCGCTCCGGCAACCACCTTTTGTACGAGTCTTGCCGCTGTTGCATGTAATCCTTTGTACAAAGCCGGGCACAGACCCCGTGCATCAGTAAAGCTCATGTACCTCGCACATCTGGTCATTTCATGCTTTTTATATTTTGCATGTGTTATCTGACACTTTGTGCAGCACCTACCCCCGGTAAGCTATAACGAGCCATGAGGCTCCGTATCGTTATTTTCTCTTCTTTCTTTTGTCTCAAGAAAAGGAAGGTTCCCTCGCCCACAAGTTTGC
>LR738710.1:260168335-260222847 GCA_902687465.1 Secale cereale | reverse complement strand
GGGGGGGGGGGAGAAGATAGTGGTATGGACCAAGCGTCGTCCAAGAGAGTTCCGCCTTGCCGGGAAGCAAACAACACAAAAGCTCCGCCTTGCCGGGAAGCAAACAACACAAAAGCTAAGTTGCCAAAGTTTGAGCAATCAGATTTTTAAAATTTTAAGTTATCTTCCTTGAACGACCGTGCTTTGTATGGAAAACCTGTGCGCGGAGGAACCTACTCGTAGCTAGTTGCGCCCTTACTTTGTTTCGAGTCCGCTCAACGACTTAAGTGTGCTGCGACTAGTGTCGCGCCCTTACTTTGTTTTCGAGCACGCTCAACAACTTAAGTGTGCTGCAACTAGTTGCGACAAGGTTTCTTGTCGGTAGCGGCACCACCAGTAGGCTGCTGACGTTCCGCACTCAGCGCTCGCGGCTAAGGTGCCTGCGCCGGCAAGTTCCCTAAAAGCGTAGGGCAGAAACATACAAAGCAAAGGAGTCAAGTAAAGGAAATAACATTGCAATTACTACCCGAAATAGAGTTATATTACAAGATAGCTTGTCGCGGCCCTAACGGATTGTTCTCCTAACATGATTGGCAGCGACAGGAAAATAAGAAAATGGGCAAGCCTAGTCCGCGCGGTCGCCCTCGACCCTCTTGATGCCGCTCACCTTGTCCACAATGGGTGCGACAAGGGCCTTGAGCGCCTCCTGATCAGCAACCGACGGCAAGCTCCTGAGGACGTTGGTGAGGTTGAGGCTAGGGTTGTGGAAGACCACCTTCATCAGCACCTTTTGAAGGGCTCCCGCGCAGAGCTTGCGCGACTCGTCCGCCAGCTGCTTTGGGATCCTTTCCCGGAGTCGCTGGAGGGCCGTCGCCACGCCTCTGAAAAATAGGGTGAGCTTGGCGCTGGGGTGGAGATTCTCGTCGGAAGAGTACCCGAGGTACTCCGCCCCTAGCTGCGCCAGCTCCCTATCGATATCCACGGCGGTGTTGATAAGACCCTCCGTCCAGTGCTCGACAGTCGCCCTGAAGTTGTTCTGGGTGACAGCAGCGCTCGCCAGCAACGCCTTCTCGGCCCTAACCTCCTCCTTCAGGGCCGTCTCCCGCTCCTTGGCGCCATCTAGCGTCTTGGTCAAAGTGGTTAGCTTCAACTCAAGATCAGCATTGGAGTTCTTGACGGCGGCAAGCTCCTTGCCCTTCTCGGTGAGGCAGACCTGCAGCTCAGAGTGGCTGTGGGCGTCCTTCTCCCGCTCAAGCTTGAGCGCGGCGATTTCTTCGCCTCTCGCCTTGAGGTCGGCCTCCAGCTGCGCCACCTTCGCCTACAACTCCTTCTTGGCGGTCTCAGCAGCCGCGGCAGCATCCTTTGCTTCCTGAAGAGCACCGCCAAGTGATTGCTCGCGCGCGGCAAGCTCCTCCTCGTGGCTGTCGAGGTTGACTTTCCGCTGCGCCAGCTCGCCTTCCAGCGTGGATAGCTTCTCGGCGGCAAGCCGTTGCTGCTCTTCGACTTCGGCCTTCTCGAGGAAGAAGGCCGTCTGCTCTCCAGCAAGTTGCTCCCGCTCCTCCGCCAAGGACCGGAGAGCTGCTTGGTGAAGACCCCGGAGCTCCTCTGCGCATTTCTCCATATCAGCTCCCGCCTTGGCGGCCAGCGCTTCGCGAGACTCCAGTTTGGCCTGCCGGGCGTGGTAGAGTGACAGCAGCTTGCGCAGCAGCCGCTCCTCCTCGGGTTCGCCGCTGCTCCTGCTTGGCGCGTCGACAAGCTTCAGCCCGGCGGAGGCAAGTACTTCCCCGTCAAAGGCTTCTCCCTGACCGGTGCCCTGGACATGGACGCCCATGGGAGGCTGATAAAGACGCCGTTACCGGCCTCCAAGTAGGCGCCGGGCTCGGGCTCTTCGGAGCCTGGAGCTGCAACAGCGGCGGAGGGATCGGCAGTCGGCGTAGCGCCTGGCGCTCCTGCGGCCTCAGGGCCGTCAGTGCAACCGCCGGACCCCTCGTCAGCCGCTGCGGCAGCAGCCTTGGCAGCCTCGTCGCCGGTGGGCTCGTCGGCACCGGCCGCCTCTTCGGTAGCAGCGGCGTCGCCGGTGTCGCTGCGCGCTTTCTCCTCGACAGCGACCTCCGTCTCCGTCGGCTCCGCAGCGGATGGATCTGACGGCAGGAAAGGGGAGAAAACAGTCAAGCAAATATCCAAAAAAAGAAGAAAAACCCAAGGGAAGTTTGAAGCAAAGGGATTACCTGCGCGGGCCGGCTCCTCGGTAAGGATCCTTGCCGGGGAGCTCTCCCTTGGCGGCGTAGTCGTATTCCCCGCCAGCGGAGGGCCACTGGTGCTGTCCCTCGCTGGAGAGCTCGCCCTTGGCGGAGAACCTCCCCTTGGCGGCGTGGTTGAAGCAGGCGGCACGACGGGGGCGGTCTCCGGGCAATCCTGGTGTGTCTGCTCTGCTCCTACACAAATCAACAAGCAGGTGTCAGCAAAGATAGAGCGCCCATGCGCGCCTAACAACGGAAAGTAAACTATGCACTTACGCTGGGGGCTGCGCTGGGGGCTGCTCTGAAGATCAGTTGCCGAGTCTGGCTAGTTTGTCTCAGGCGCACCCCCTACTGGCACGGCAGGCTCGTCCTCGATGACAATCACCGGGGCCTTGGCTCTCTTTGCCGCCCTCTGGGCCAGAGTTCTGAAAAAGGGAACAGGTTCAGAGTGAGGCAAAAGAGACACAAGACAAAACAATAGAAAAACGAAGAAATACAAGAACGACAAAGACTTACTCTTCTTCCTCCTCGTCGGAGCTGAGCGTGGAGAAGTCGAAGTCTGGCTCACGCATCCCGGCGCGAGGAGGTGGAGGAGTAGGCTCCCTTGGCCGCTTGGCGGGAGCAGGGGCAGTGGTCTGAGAAGACCCCGCTCCGGCTGCCGCCGAGGCATGGGGAGCGGCAGGGGCAGAAGCAGTGGTCTGAGAAGACCCCGCTCTAGTTGCTGCAGAAGCACGAGGCGCTCCCGCGGCAACCGTGCATGCCGTGGTGGAGCGTGTCGTGCGACGCGGCGGCTGTTGACCCGTCTGCCGCTCCGTTACGTCCCCGGCCTTGCGGAGACACCTTCTTGGTGGAGCTGGAGGCTCTGCTGGTGGTGGCGAGCTGCCTGAAGACGAGGATGAAGAGGAGCCGATCTCCAGCGAGCCGCTCGTGTGCTCGGCGGGCCCGCTCGACTCGACGCCCTGCTCGGCGGGCTCGCTTGGCTCGGCGTCTTGCCCGGCAAGTTTCCCCGCGTTGAGAAACGCCTCTCGCTCAGCAAGGCTTCCCGCCTCAGCTGCCTCCGCCTCCTCCACGGTGTATCCGAACTCGCCCGCGGCCGCGGCTGCTGCCGCCTCTTCCAGCCTGGTGGCGATGTACGCCATCTCCTTGTCGGTGGTGTCGCGGGTGAGGCCCTTCTTCTCGTCGGAGCGAATTGGCGTTTCTTCCACGTTGTCGAAGAATGCATGCACGGCTTCGTCGGTAGGCTCTTGCCAAGTTGGGTCGATCCCGTGCGAGTCGCACAGCGGCATCATTGCGCGGATGTGGCTGAGCGCGGAGTTATTGCACAGCGGGACGACCCCCCTCGGCAACCTGAACACTTCGGGATGATCGGGGTCATACTTGAACAGCTCCTGGAGCACCCCGTTAAGCTCCAGGACAGTGAAGTTGTAGTTGAGGCCCGGGCGCAGCCTCATGATATCTGCCGCGTTCTCAAACTCCCAGGCAGGCCTCTTCCTCTCCTGCAGGGGGGCGATGCGGCGGCGAAGAAAGTCTGCGCGAACTGCGCCTACAGTTAGCCCGGCAAGCCTGAGGCGAAGGATCCGGGCAGTGGCAATCTTCAGTCTACTGTCTTCCGGGGCCAGCTCGCTCCAGTCGTTGCCGCGTACTACTGGGGCCTGGCGCCGGGCGGTGAATGGCTGCGGGTTCTACTCTACAATCCAGCACCAGTCTTCTCTCCATTAATCCCATTTGCCGCGTAGCTCTCCCTCCAGATAAGCCTCCTTCTTGTGCGTCCTCGAGATCCAGGAGACCCCGCCGGATAACGGCTCTCCTCTCTCAACTCGGGGCGTGAAGTAGTGGCGGAAGAGGGCAATATTGGGATGGACTCCGACAAAGTTTTCGCACAGATGTGCGAAAACTGCCATGGTCAAAACGGCATTGGGGGTGAAGTCAAGGAGGTGGAACCCGTAGGTGTTCATGATGTCGCAGAAGAATTCAGAGAAAGGCGGGCAGAGCCCGCAGTAGAAGAACAAGGCGAAGAATGCGTATCCGTTCGGAAACATTTTGCAAGCAGCGGCTGGGAGTACCTTGGTGCGCGGATGCGCCCGCGTCTCCCCCGACCAGAAGAGGTAGTAGTTCTCCCTCAGCTTCCTCGCGGCAAGCTTGGGGGGGGGGGGGGGGGAAGACAGCCCGCTTCTTTCGCCGCACCGCGAGCCGCGGCGCCTCGGCCGACTTCGTGGTCTTCCCCTTCTCGCCCTTCGGAGCCATGGCGCAAGCGGTGAGGGAGGTCGACGGCGTTGGTGGTGCTGGTGGCGACGGGGAGTGGAGCGCTGCTCTCTTTCAAGCTTTGGGAAGAAGGGGAGCAGCGGAGGTTTTCGAGGATTGAAGCAGCAACGGGCGGATGGACGAACTGCCCCTGTTTCCCCTGCTTATAAGGGGGGAGGGGGCGGACGTTCCACATTTCTGATTAAAGAAACCGACCACGATCTCTCCCACGACGCCGCAATCGACGCGTGCCGTTAGGGGAGGGCGTGGCGGATACGGAGAAAGATACGGCGAGAACCAGGCCGCGTTTGCCCGTGCACTGTTTTGGGCCTGGCCCAACAGTGCTCGGCATCGTGTATGGCCCAGGCCCGGGGGCTCCTGTCGGTGTACTAAAGTAGGGGTACCTTTAGTATACCGAACTTGTGCACGGGCAGTCGCAGCGCCCTGCGGCAGGGCTTGCCGGGTGGTCGCCACGGTCCTCCGTGGTTCCTTTGGAGCCATTCAAGAACAAAGTATCCAAGCCAAGGAGACAAGGCCCCGGCAAGAGGAGCTTGCCGGGAAGGCTAACCAAGGCATCTCAAGAAACTTGCCGCGACGCGCCACGCGTCCCGGCAAGGCCCGGTGAGCAACAAGCTCCCGGAAGCGACAAGATAGCGGCCGCGGCAAGGCGCTTGCCGCGGCAAGCTTCCACTCAGTGCCCGCGCTCTAGCACATCCATCCACGTGCCGCTCTGGGACCCTTCCAGGCGCACGTGGCGGAAGGTTGTGCAGCCAGGGGTACACGGTGGCAAGCGGCGCTGACAAGGTGGCCATCGTGGCGAACGGTGGCGCCCCTGACGGCCCTTTCTGCACTGTTTGGGCGACGGCGACGGGCATTTAATGCCCTTGTCGCCTGCCGTCAGGGTTAGGTATAAAACAGTGTACCAACTACCACACTTTTTCCAGTTTTACCCTCGACTGCGTTGCCACCTGTCGGTGACCCCTTTGAGCGTATAAAAGGAGGCCCATGCGCAACGTAGAAGGGGGGTTGGACATTCGAGCACTCCAACGCTCGGTCTCGTTAGCTGTTGAAGTGTACTGTAGCTCTCAGCGCTCCCGAGCAAGAACTCAATACAAACCAAAGCAGGAGTAGGGTTTTACGCATCCGTGCGGCCCGATCCTGGGTAAACTGCTCGTGTGCCTCGCCTCGATCTGCTCTTTGTGCAATCTCCGCCCCCTGCCATACCGAAAAGGGGCTCCATCCCCATAGGTGTTCGTGGGTGGATCAGTTTCCCCGACAAGAATAGACCCGGGGGGCATAGTTTTCTCTAGTGGCTTCTCTCATGATAGCGATATTCTACGGCGGGTAAGCAAATTACTGTCGAGCAATTGATAGAAAAGCGAATAATTATGAGACTATCTTGGCATGATCATTGTATATAGGCATCAGGTCCGAGACAAGTAGACCTACTCCTGCCTGCATCTACTACTATTACTCCACACATCGACCGCTATCCAACATGCATCTAGTGTATTGAGTTCATAAGAACGGAGTAACGCCTTAAGCAAGATGACATGATGTAGAGGTATAAACTCAAGCAATGTGATATAACCCCCATCTTTTTATCCTCGATGGCAACAATACAATACGTGCCTTGCTGCCCCTACTATCACTGGGAAATGACACCGCAAGATTGAACCCAAAGCCAAGCACTTCTCCCATTGCAAGAACTATAGATCTAGTAGGCCAAACCAAACCAATAATTCGAAGAGACTTGCAAGGATATTATGAGCACACATAAAAAGTTCAGAGAAGAACCAAATATCTTTCATAGATAACCTTGATCATAAACTCACAACTCATCGGATCTTGACAAACACACCGCAAAAAGAGATTACATCGAATAGATCTCCTCGAAGACCGAGGAGAACTCTGTATTGAGATCCAGAGAGAGAGAAGAAGCCATCTAGATACTAGCTATGGACCCGAAGGTCTGTGGTAAACTACTCACAACTCATGGTGAGGGCGATGATGATGATGATGAAGAACTCCGTGATGGATCCCCCTCTGGTGGAGCTCCGGAACAGGCTCCAAGATGGGATCTTCACGGGAACAGAAGGTACGGTGGTGGAATTAGGGTTTTCTCTCTGTTCACGGAGGTTCTGGGGTACGTAGACTTATATAGGAAGAAGGAGGGCACCGGGGGACACTCGAGGGGGCCACGAGGCAGGGGCGCGCCCCCCACCCTCGTGGGAAACCCTTTGCCCCCCTGATGTGGTTCTCAAGCTCTGCGTGCGTGATTTTCTCCAAAAATATCTCTTGCGAAGGTTTCCTTCCGTTTGGACTCCGTTTGATATTCTTTTTCTGCAAAACCCTGAAATAGGCAAAAAAAAGCAATCTGGACTGGTCCTTTGGGTTAGTAGGTTAGTCCCAAAAATGATATAAAAGTGAATGATAAAGCCCATTAAACATCCAAGACTTCATAAATAATATCATGGAACAATCAAAAATTATAGATACGTTGGAGACGTATCAAGTGGCATTTAGTATGCAATGTTAAATCATAATTTTAGTGATTTGCTACAGTAGAGAATGATAAGGTTTTGAGTTGATTTATATTAACTTATCTCACGAGTTCTTGTTGACTTTTGTGTGGATGAAGTTTTTGAGATTTAGGAAATCCGTGATATGAGAGGAATTAAGGAGACACAAGATCTCAACCTTTGGGATGCCCAAGGCATCCCTAGTTAATATTTAAAGAAGTCCCAATCATCTAAGTTTAGAGATGCCCCGGGTTGATATCCCACCTTTTTTCATCAAGAATTATCGGTTGAGCCTAAGTTTTTGCTTATTCACTATCCTCATGTGCTATCCTTGGAATGTAATTTTATTTGTATTTGCTTGCTGTTTTAATAATATTTCAAGATCTGAATTTTTAAAGAGAGTCTTCACATAGCTACATAATTATTCAACTACTCATTGATCTTCACTTATATCTTTTGGAGTAGTTTGTCATTTACTCTCGTGCTTCACTTATATCTTTTTGAGAGTCTTATAAATAGTAATGGTAACATGCATGTGTTATGAAATTGGTCCTAATATGATAGGTATTCAATAAGGATGTAACAAAAACTTTCATATAAAGAGCATCGAATATATGAGAAGTTTGATTCCTTGCATTTGTTTTGAGATATAAAGATGGTGATATTAGAGTCATGCTAGTGAGTAATTGTGGATTGGTAGACATAATTGTGTTAAAGTTCGTGATTCCCATAGCATGCACATATGGTGAATCATTATGTGATGAAGTTGGAGCATGATTTATTTATTGATTGTCATCCTTTGTGTGGAGGTCGGGAGCGCGTGATGGTTAACTCCTACCAACGTTGCCCCTAGGAGCATGCGTATTAGTACTTTGTTTCAATGGCTAACAAACTTTTGCAATAAGTATATGTGAGTTCTGTATGACTAATGTCGACTCCATGGATTATACGCACTCTCACCCTTCCACCATTGTAAGCCTCTCTAGTACCGCTCAACTTTCGCCGGTGCATTAAACCCACTATCTACCCTTCCTCAAAAAAACCACCATACCAACCTATTATGGCATTTCCATAGACATTCCGAGATATATTGACATGCAACTTCCACCGTTCCATTTATTATGACACATACCATCATTGTCATATTGCTTTGCATGATCATGTAGTTGGCATAGTATTTGTGGCTTGACCACCGTTCATATTTTTTATACATGTCACTCTTGATCATTACACATACTGGTACACCGCCAGAGGCTTTCACATAGAGTCATATCTTTGTTCTAGTATCGAGTTGTGATTCTTGAGTTGTAAGTAAATAAAAGTATGAAGATCATCATTATTAGAACATTGTCCCATGTGAGGTTTATAAAATAAAAGAGGTCAAAGAGACCAAATAAAAAAAGAGGCCAAAGAGCCCCAAAAAATATAGGCCAAAGAGCCCAAATAAAAAAAATGAGAGAAAAAGAGAGAAGGGACAATGTTACTATCCTTTCCCACACTTGTTCTTCAAAGTAGCACCATGTTCTTCATGATAGAGAGTCTCCTATTTTGTCACTTTATATACTAGTGGGAATTTTTCATTATAGAACTTTGCTTGTATATTCCAATGATGGGCTTCCTCAAACTGCCCTAGGTCTTCATGAGCAATCAAGTTGGATGCACACCCACTTAGTTTCTTTTTGAGCTTTCATACCCTTATAGCTCTAGTGCACCCGCTGCATGGTAATCCCTACTCACTTGCATCGATATCAATTGATGGGCATGTCCATAGCCCATTAATTTGCCTAGTTGACATGAGACTTTCTACTTCCTTTTTTTCTTCTCCACAACCACCATATTCTATTCCACCAATAGTGATATATTAGTGGCTCACACTCATGTATTGCGAGAAAGTTGAAAAAGTTTGAGAACACTAAAAGTATGAAACGATTGCTTGACTAACACCGAGATTTTGCATGATGAAATAGTTTGTGTGATGAAGATGGAGCATAGCCAGACTATATGATTTTACAGGGATAACTTTCTTTGGCCATGATATTTTGAGAGGACATGGTTGCTTTATTAATATGCTTGAAGTATTATTTTGTTATGTCAATATTAAACTTTTGTTTTGAATCTTACATATCTGAACATTAATGCCACAATAAGAAAAATTACATGATAGTGTCAAGAAAATGCATTGTTTGAACCATTAAATGTGAATTGATTTCCACTTTATCAATGAGTTTTATGAGAAAGAGTTGTTGTTATGATGATAGGAAAAGTGATTGAAATTATCATTGATCAAACTTATACACTATGCTAGCATTAACACTTCATAAATTATTTCTTTTATCATTTACCTACTCGAGGACGAGCAGTAATTAAGCTTGGGGATGCTCATACGTCTCCAACGTATCTATAATTTATGAAGCATTCATGCCATGTATACAACAATTTTATATGGTTTGTATGATTTTATTAGAGCTAATCCGGACTAACGCTGTTTTCAGCAGAACTACCGAATGTCGTTTTTTGTGTAGAAATAGAAGTTCTCGGAATGGGCTCAAAATTTACGGTGTTTTTTATGGACCAAAAGAGACCCTCGAAGCATCGAAGCCGGGCCAGGAAGTGGACGAATAAGCCAAAAGTCAGGGGCGCGCCCTACCCCCGAGTGCGCGGACCTACGACTTGTGGGCCCCTCGAGCACCCCCTAACGTCAGACCGACGCAAAAAATTCCTATAAAGACCCAAACCTCGGAAAAGAACCCTAGATCGGAAGTTCCGCCGCTGCAAGCCTCCGTAGCCATTAAAAACCTCTCAGGACCCCGTTCCGGCACCCTGGTGGAGGGGGAAATCATCATCGGAGGCCATCTTCCTCACCCGGCGGCCACCATGATGAAGAGGGAGTAGTCCACCCTCAGGGCAGAGGGTCTGTACCAGTAGCTATGTGTTTTATCTCTCTCTCTCTCTCTCTCTCATGTTCTTGATTTGGCATGATCTTGATGTACCGCAAGCTTTGTTATTATAGTTGGATCTTATGGTGTTCTTCCCTCTCTACCTTGTGATGAATTGAATCTTTTCCTTTGAGGTTTTGTTATGTCAGATTAAATCTTTTGGATGTGAGAGTTGATGTATGTCTTGCGATGGGATATCCATGGTGACAATGGGATGTTCTATTGATCCACTTGATGTATGTTTTGGTTATCAACTTGCGGATTCCCTTGGTTACATTGGGGTAATCTATACATAGGGGTTGGTACGGGTTTTCATATTCTTTTCTCCGATAGAAATCTTGGGGTA
This sequence comes from Secale cereale, assembly GCA_902687465.1. Classification (NCBI taxonomy): domain Eukaryota; kingdom Viridiplantae; phylum Streptophyta; class Magnoliopsida; order Poales; family Poaceae; genus Secale; species Secale cereale. Next base: position 260,212,583 of record LR738710.1, on the reverse strand, counting down.
CGCTTGAAGTTCTTTGTGTTGGATTGAATATTATGAATATGAGATTGTGTGATGCATATCATATAATTGACCCATGGATACTTGTGTAGACATTGGAGTATCTAGATGATATTAGGGTTGATTGATGTGTGTCATGTGGTGTTATTTTAGTACAAACTCTAGGGCTGTATGTGACACTTATATGAATAGCCCAATAGATTGATCAGAAAGAATAACTTTGATGCGGTTTCGTACCCTGCAAGCAATTTCATCTTATGTTCTCCGCGATAGTAACTTTGGAGTGATTCTTCATTGCACGTTGAGGGATTGTTATATGATCCAATTATGTTATCATTATTGAGAGATTGCACTAGCGAAAGTATGGACCCTAGGCCTTGTTTTCAACCATTGCAATACCTTTGTGCTCACTTTTGTCACTTTCTACCTTGATGTTCTTTATTTTTACTATTACAAAAATCAATATCTAATATCATCATTACACTTGTATCACCATCTTTTCGCTGAACTAGTGCACCTGTAAAATTGACCATTGTATTGGGTGTGTTGGGGACATAGGAGACTCTTTGTTATTTGGTTGCATGGTCATTTGAGAGAGACCATCTTCATCCTACGCCTCTCACAGATTGATAAACCTTAGGTCATTCACTTGAGGAAAAATTGCTACTGTTCTACAAAACTCTACGCTTGGAGGCCCATCACGAGTCTACAAGAAGAAGGTTGTGTAGTAGACATCAGCCAACCGTTGGGTCGGTGGTGGGCTAGGCTTGTCAGGTAGACGCCATATCCGCCCCATATTTGGGCATGATATGATGGGTGCCCGATACGTCTCCAACGTATCTATAATTTTCGACTGTTCCATGCTATTATTCATGATGTTTTGGATGTTTAATGGGCTTTGTTATACAATTTTATATTATTTTTGGGACTAACCTATTAACCCAAAGGCCCAGTTCTGATTGCTGTTTTTTTTGCCTATTTCAGGGTTTTACAGAAAAGGAATATCAAACGGAGTCCAAACGGAATGAAACTTCGGGAGAGATATTTTTGGAGAAAAATACGCACGGGAGACTTGAGAACCACGGAGTAGGGCACACGTGGCGTCCACGAGGGTGGGCACGCCCCCCCCTATAGGGCACGCCCCCTGCCTCGTGGGCCCCATGTTTGGCCCCCGGTGCCCTCCTTCTTCCTATATATATCTACATACCCCGAAACCATCAGAACAATAGAGAAAACCCTAGTTCCACCGCCGCAACCTTCTGTTCCCGTGAGATCCCATCTTGGGGCCTATTTCGGAGCTCCGCCGGAGGGGGGATCTTCCATGGAGTGCTTCTACATCATCATCATCACCTCACCTTGAGTTGTGAGTAGTTTATGTGACGCCCGAGACCGACGTCCCAGAAGATTCCAGAAGATTCCAGATGTTCCGGGTTCTCCCGTGTGTTCTTTGTGCTTGTGTTATTTATTTTTGCATTGCATCATGTCATCATGCCATCATGTCATTTTATTTTTGCATCTCAACCTAAATAAATTGTGTGGACCTTCGGTCCATATAAATCGAGGGAAGTGTGACTTCTCTTTATAACATAAAAGCCTCTCGATATTATTAGGGAGCTATATTAATAAATATTCCATTCGTTGGAATTAACCCAACACACTTGCATATTATTTCCCCATGTCTTTTTCACTTCGAGTTTCTCCTTTGAAACCTTGCCAATATTTCTTTTCCCTTGTTTCGAGGTTCCTCCGAAAATTCGAACATTTTTGGACACTTCTATAATCAAGTCTTAGTTCAAACCCATTTGATTTAAATTCAAATATGTTTGAATTATTTTTTCCGTTCATGCCTTTTCTATTTTTCTCGGACCTTGCTCATTTTATGATGCCCGAGAAAAATAGTCCTTTGTGCTAATTTTGCCCTAACCCCCCTCCGCTTTCTTTCTTCTCTTCTTTGTGTTTTTTTTAAATAAAGAGATAGACCTGCTGGGCCGGCCTCCCAGCAGCCGGCCGCACCTCCCTCCAGCCGCGGCCCATCCCCTGAGGCCCACGGCCCAGTCACCAGGCCTCCTGGCCCGTCCTTCTCCTAACCCTAAGCGACCGAACCCCCTCACCCCTCGATCCCTCTCCTCTCCTCCCGAGCGCCGCACGCCACCCCATCGTCCCGATCCTGTTCCATCGCCCGAGCCGATCCTCTTCTCCTCGCTCCTCTCTTCCCTCGACCCCGCTTCCAACGCCCCTCCTTCTCCAGTCCGACAGCGCGGGCGCGCCCCTCCTCTCCGACGAGCACCTCTGCGCCCGCCGTGCCCTTCTCCGGTCACCGCCTCCAGGCCGCGTCGCCACCGGAGCTCACGGGCTCTCCTCCCGCGGAGTCGCGCCCGTACCCTCCGCCTCCTCCACGCCAGAGACTGGCCTTCTGCGCCCGCGCCCTCCACGTCCTCGAGCGCGGAGCCGCATCATGGTGCCCCCAAGCGCGTCGCCGAGTCGTCCAGCGCCCTCCAGCGGCCAACTACCAGGGCGTCGGCCCTCAGGCCGCACCCCTCCTCGCCCTCCAGCGCCGGGCGTCGGTCGCCCCAGCACGGCTCCCTCCGCGCGGCCCCTCCTCGAGCACCCCAGCGCCGCACCCTCGAGCCGCCGTCTTCATACAACCAGAGGCCGCGCCTCCACCTCGCTTTCCGTCGCCAGGCCGCGCCTCCTGCGCCTCCCCTCGAGCGGCTGGCCAGGCAGCAGCCGGAGGCCCTGCGTCCGTCGTCAGCCTCGTGCGCCTCCGCCCTGCTGCTGCTAGACCGCCGAGCCCTGCGAGCCGGCCACTTCGCCTCGAGAGTCCCTCCACCGGCGCGCCTAGCTTTGCTGCTGCTGTGCTTCTTCTTCTTTCGGCTTTTGTGTTTTGTTTTTGTCCAGCATATAACCATCGAGCAGCAAGTACCACTACGAACGAGAACGTCTATGAACCGTGTACGAGACTGACGCCAAGAACCCCTTCGTCGCCAAGACCGGACCGACAAGTACCACGATTACAAGTACCTCTACACGTGACGTGAACATCTACGATACGAGAACGACGACCCGAATTAGTACCACGACGACCCGAACGACTACGAACGGAACCACTACTGCCGCTACCGACGTGAACAACTACTTTCCTCTACGGAACGGCTACTTCCTCTCCGAACGTGAACGCCTTCTTCCTCTATGTCTCGAACCGCCCCGAAACGCACGCTTCAAAGGTATAACGAGACGACCCCGTGGATGACCCGTGGATGAATGTTGTGTTGTATGAGTTGTGCTCCACTTGTGCTTCGTGCCCGTTTCGTCCTTGTCATGTTCCTCGGTTGCCTCGTCGCCGACCCGTGGGAACCCGGTGACGGGATCTCCCCACTTTCTTCTTGCTTGACACGCCTCCCGTCATCTTTTGCACCGGTCTCTCACCGAGTTACCGGAACCGAGATGTTGCGTTGCATCATTTTTGGATCGTTGCCGTGACACCTTTTCCTTCCACCACGGTGACAAGTGCTTCATATATCTCTTGTTCCCTTTTAATATAAACTTGCATAAAACTTGATCATGTCATCCGCATCATGTTAACAACATTAAATGTGTGTGTTGTTGCTTAAAATTACTAAACTTGCTCATGGGGATTTTCCGGACTTGTTGTTGTTATTTTCCGGCCTCATTTAAATTGTCTAAATAGGTAGTTTGTTTTTGCTTCACCTCTTGCCATGTTAAAATCATTTAACCTTGTCTTGTAAATAATCACAAATCAACTAAATAAATAAATGTGGTGTTTTGTCAATATGCAACTCGTTGCATATTGAGCTCCACTTAACTTGTAGTCTTGTTTGTGCACTTTGCCATGCCATGCATATTTAAACCGTACATGCATCATACTTGGATATGCATCGTATGCCATGTTCATGCTTGTGTGTTTACCGTGTTGTTTGCTTCTTTCCGGTTGCTTCTCTTGTTAGCTTCGGTTTCGTTCCGGAGTTGTGAGGCTTCTTCTTCGTCTTCTTCATGGATCCGTTCTTCTCCCTTGCGGAATCCCAGGCAAGATGATCATACCCTTGGATACCTTTACTACCATTGCCATGCTTAGTTGTCTCCATGCTATCGTTACATGTTGTGCTACCCATCTTTTATGTCAGCCTCTCCTTGTTGCCATGAAACCTCTAACATTTGAAACCTTCCTAGCAAAACCACTGTTTGGCTATGTTACCCGCTTGCTCAGCCCCTCTTATAGCGTTGTTAGTTGCAGGTGAAGATGAAGTTCGTTCCAGGAGGGAGCTTGTTGTTGTTATATCACAATATCTATAATTATTATTAACACACCTATATACTGGGCATGGGTGGAAGGCTTGGCCTTTTGCTCAGTGTTTTGTTCCACTCATGCCACCTTAGGCGCCGATAAACCGGCATTATGTTCCTTGATTTTGCGTTCCTTACACGATGGGTGAAATGGGGACCCCTTGACAGTTCGACTTTGAATAAAACTCCTCCAGCAAGGCCCAACTTTGGTTTTAATTTGCTCATAATAACAACTTAATTAATTAATTAAATTGCATAGGGAGTTAGCGCTACCCGAGGATTCTTAATTCTACATAACAGGGGGGCCAGTGCTGATGGTGTTGGTCCCAAACTAGAGCCACTTGCGGATACCACCCAGTTCGCTGGGATCTTCGGTATCTGTACGTACTGCTCATACGGACGTGGCCTGAGACGAGATACGCGCGGCTACTATCAAGGTGTCGGCACGCCGGGAGGTCTTGCAGGACTTGTTTTACCATTGTCGAAATGACTTGTGCTACCGGGATGCCGAGCCTGGTCGGATTTTCCCTAAGATAAGGAGTGATGATATTATATTTATCACTTCAGCTAATCGTGAGAGCTTGTGATGGGCTAAGTTGGGACACACCTGCAGGGTTATGATCTTTCGAAAGCCGTGCCCGCGCTTATGTGGCAGATTGGAATTTGTTAATGTCCGGTTGTAGAAAACTTGACAGAGGATCCGAAGTAAAACACACAACTATGTGAGTAACCGTGACTGTCTCTTTTCACTTTGAGAAGAGAACACGGTGGGGTTATGTTTGACTCGTATGTAGTTCAGGATCTTTAGCGATCACTACTTTTGCGACCGTTTGCGTAGATGCTCTTCTTATTCTGGTACTCGTAAGTTAGCCACCATATTATGCTTAGCCTCTGCTGCAACCTCACCACTTTACCTCTTCCTACCCATAAAGCTTTGCTAGTCTTGATACCCATGGTTATGGGATTGCTGAGTCCTCGTGGCTCACAGATACTACAACACCGGATGCAGGTTCAGCCGAGTTTGAAGCAGGAGTTGGAACAGTACTTCATTGGGAGCTCGATGAAGAGAGTGGCCGTATGCTTGTGGCGTTTTCGACGATCGGTAGTGGTTTCTACTAGGATTCGATCCTGACCTGTGGCTTTATGTTGTTTTGGTATCTTTCTTTTGGATCTTCACCCGTAGTCGGGTTGTGATGTTTTGAATGATGTCTTGCTTATGTAATGTATTGTGTGAAGTGGCGAGTGTAAGCCAACTATCTCCTTTTGCAATTTAATCCCTTTTTTACATGATTCGTGCAAAGATACCAAACCTGAGATCATTCTAGGATGGGCTTATACCTTTAAGTCGTGCCTCGACACGTAGGAGGTATAGTCCCATCCTGGGCATTACAAGTTGGTATTCAGAGCCTTCTCCGACCTAGAAGCCCCCACTGATTGATCGAATCGTTGACGGTTGAGTCTAGGCACACACTTGAAAATGTTTTGAGTCCTATATATATATCGGAGAGTAGGATTTCTTTTGCTCCTCTTCTCTTTTCATTCTGGTGAGGACTCCTGACGTCTACTCTTGCCTCTTCTACTTTCAAAAAATGCACCAATTTTTTTTTAGGATCTCGCGAGTATTGTTTGGATTGTTTCGATGTCTTTGTGACGAGAACATTGTTCTCGATGCCTCCTGTCATTAGGGGTTGTGGCAGTGTCCCAGGGAGTTGAGCTCCGAGGTGTTGTCGTCACAAATCCATCACGGCAGTACTAGAATACTTAAGACGGCCGACATCGAAAACTCTCCTATACGGTTAGTGGCAAGATAACCCCGACATCACCCAGTACTGGGGAGGTAGTTCGGGAGTATTGCCATAGCTTGTATAGTGGATGCGTTTCGAAGGTCCGAGGTAAACGGTTTCCGAGAAAGACTGGTTATGTGTTGAAGGATGGATACAGCTGGATGTAGGTTTAGAGTTGAGTGCGCGGTGCTTCCCCTGTATCCCCAACACCTGATTGCATAACTGGAAACTTTCGGAAATTAATAGGTGGGTTCATCCAGTAGTTCTAGGCATTCTTCCAACGGATGCACGATATGAAGTTCGGGGTTCTACATTGAGTGAAGTGGTTTTATGGGCTTGTTCCGATCGGGAGTTGCATCTTAAAGGGTCCTTGGCTATGCTGATCCGGGGATTGCAAAACCCTTTTGTAACACGTTCCATGAGCTTTCAGCACGAAAATGTCGGACGAAACTTCTATCTTGTATTTGTTCTATCTTTCCTTGTTCCTTTTTATTTATTTTTGTTCTCCAAGTGGCTTCTCGTCAAGCAGATGTACCTACATAATTCATTCGTTCAATTCTCTGTTCGGATAGATATGTTGCAACATAATCTTCTTCATAATCATATATATCCTTTGTTTTGATTTGATTCTGGTATTCGAGTTGCTTCGATGTCAAATGTTGATTCCATACCTTTCCTAATCGGTGTTCTCATATTTCTATGGGAGTGCTAATTCCTCTTGACCATCAAGATTGTCTTGTTAAATTCTTCTCAACCGGCGTCCTTTGCTTCGAGTTAATCCGATCTTTTCTTCATCTGCAAGATCAACTCTTAGTCTTTTCTCAATGGTGTCTATTTTCATTCGTCTCAAGTTGTCTTTGTTTTTCCCCGCCCTCTCACCCTTCTTCTTCGAGCCAGAAATTCTCAGATGAAATATCCATTTTATTCATGCGATATTTCTCATTCTTTTCCTTCAATGTTCTTATCAGGTGCTTTATCGTGAAGATGCTCGAGAGTTTCAAGTTCATCATTCTTTTGTTCTCAATTCTGCCGGTGGATGTAATTCAAGATTTCGGTGTTGATCTTATCCTTTTCCTCATTTCACAATGTTTTCTTATTCCGGTGCACCAATTAATCATTCTCCTCTTGCTATTCATATCCGGAGTGCTGAAGATTCATAATTTCATTCTTAATCCTTTCAAGCTATTTTGAGGATTGTCATCTTATTCAAGCCATTTAATTCAACCGGTTCAATATCTCTTAAGCAATCTTTTTCAACGGTGATTTCTTTAGTGGGCCCTAACCCACAGGTCTTTTCCCAGGATCTTACCTGACTCTTCTAATTTTCCGGAGTTATTTTAAAATTCTTTTCAAAGTGTGACGTAAGAATGATCCCCATCAGTCACATGCCTTCTCCAAGATCGTTTTCAAATTCTTGTTCATCATTGGTTCAACCTTTTTAATTCTTCGTTCCGGAGTGCCTCAATAATTCATGGTGGTGTATCTCATCGTCTTCTCAGATTTTGAAGACCCGAAGAAGTGTTTCTCTTAAATCTTGGCCCTTCTCTTGAAGATTCGTGGTTCTAGCTTCATGCCATCCTCATTATTGTTCAGATTGTGAGAAATTCTTTTATGCCATCCGAAGCATCTCATGAATCCTTTCCATTGTGATCCTCCGAAAGCCATCATTTCAGAAGATTTCTTCGTTCTCAGTTTTCAACCTCGTCCTCCAAATATTCTTCATTGATGTCTCTTCGTTCGTCTCCATATTTTTACGGTGGTTCTTTCAAGTTTACCTTTCCGTTGTTATCGTTTTAATTCATTTGTCCTTTTCACAATCCTACCGGTGGTTCGTTGAAGATTTACCCAAGCTTGTGCGAGATCTCTCTTAATTCTTTCCAACGAGAATAAGTAGTATGCCAAATCCTTTGGTTGTCATCAATTTAAATTGGTGAAGGAGATGCATGACATAATTCTTATTCTTATTCCTTCAAGGTGATTTAAGTCTTTTGTCTGGACCTTGTTCATCATATCATATTCTCGGTTCTAAGCTGTTCATCTTGTTTTCCGGAGGTCCAAGTTATTTCAATTATCATTTCAAAGCTCCATCTAATTCATCGCAGGCCTTGAATCTTATTCTTTTCATCTTCCACTTCTCATGCTTTCATTACTGGAGTTCTCATGGTGGTTCATCAAGATTTAATTCATCCTCGAAGTCTTCATTAAGATTCTTGTTGGAGCTCAAGCATTCTTCATCATGCATTCCAAGTGCAATTCTTTCTACCTTATCTTTCAGATGGTGTTATGTCATTCTTGACAATTCCTTCATGTTTCATGATTCATGAGTTATCAAGAATGAGATAATTAAAACCATCATTTCTTTCTCTTTAGGAGATCCTTTCAACCCCTCATTTCAATCTCCTGGAGTTATCTTGGGTTGTATTAAACCTAAAAGCTTTCCCTAAGGATTGTTGCTGTTATGGTGCTTATAAATGACCCAAGTTCTTCATTTATCATTCCGGTATAAGTTTTTCATCTCCTTGTTGATCTCAATCCAATCAAACATTTCCGTTAGTGGCCGGTTGTCACCTCATAATTTTGAGATGTTCTCCATAAGCCCACAACGAGCTTATTCTCTCGTTGTTGAATTCCAACAACTCCTTTCAACCCTTCTTCGTAAGGATGCTCTTTCAAATTCAATATTGAGAGAAGTTGTCTTTTTCTTCTCCATTCATTTCTTTCGTTGATTTATATGTTATTCTTTCATTCCAGAGGCATTGTGATATTGCTCTCTTCGACCATCATCTCGTTTTTATCAAGATCATATTCTCCCTTGCTTGTCTATTTAACCGGAGTGTTGTGCCCAACATTCTAGTTCCATCATCTTATCAAGTTTTGCATATCTTTTTACCGGAGTGCTGTCTGAATCCTTCTTACCCGTTGTGCCATTCTTTCAATTGTTTCAGAGGCTGTGTGTTGTTGATTTCATCAAGTATCATTCCATCTCCTCAAGTTTATGTTCAGTTCCTTCCATTTTCAGACGGAGTGCTGTCCGAATTCTGTCATTCTTATTCCTTGGTTATACCATTGCGGTTTCTTATTCTTTTGGTTCGTAAGCTCTTGTTTCATGTCTTTCAACCTATAAGATTCTCTTAATGCTCCTTGTTCCTCTTTTCTAACGGAGTGTTTCATCTTCGTTCATCTCCGTTGCATTCTTTCTTTCAACTTGTTTAACCTCTCAAGGTTCGTGGTTTCACTCGTCTGTCAAAGAAGCAACTTTGTTTCACCTCTTCTTTTTCGTTTCTACCCGGTGATATCTCTAGGATCTCGGGTCGAGATCCTCTGTTAGTGTGGGAGAGTTGTGACGCCCGAGACCGACGTCCCAGAAGATTTCAGAAGATTCCAGATGTTCCGGGTTCTCCCGTGTGTTCTTTGTGCTTGTGTTATTTATTTTTGCATTGCATCATGTCATCATGCCATCATGTCATTTTATTTTTGCATCTCAACCTAAATAAATTGTGTGGACCTTCGGTCCATTTAAATCGAGGGAAGTGTGACTTCTCTTTATAACATAAAAGCCTCTCGATATTATTAGGGAGCTATATTAATAAATATTCCATTCATTGGAATTAACCCAACACACTTGCATATTATTTCCCCATGTCTTTTTCACTTCGAGTTTCTCCTTTAAAACCTTGCCAATATTTCTTTTCCCTTGTTTCGAGGTTCCTCCGAAAATTCAAACATTTTTGGACACTTCTATAATCAAGTCTTAGTTCAAACCCATTTGATTTAAATTCAAATATGTTTGAATTATTTTTTCCGTTCATGCCTTTTCTATTTTTCTCGGACCTTGCTCATTTTATGATGCCCGAGAAAAATAGTCCTTTGTGCTAATTTTGCCCTAACCCCCCTCCGCTTTCTTTCTTCTCTTCTTTGTGTTTTTTTTAAATAAAGAGATAGACCTGCTGGGCCGGCCTCCCAGCAGCCGGCCACACCTCCCTCCAGCCGCGGCCCATCCCCTGAGGCCCACGGCCCAGTCACCAGGCCTCCTGGCCCGTCCTTCTCCTAACCCTAAGCGACCGAACCCCCTCACCCCTTGATCCCTCTCCTCTCCTCCCGAGCGCCGCACGCCACCCCATCGTCCCGATCCCGTTCCATCGCCCGAGCCGATCCTCTTCTCCTCGCTCCTCTCTTCCCTCGACCCCGCTTCCAGCGCCCCTCCTTCTCCAGTCCGACAGTGCGGGCGCGCCCCTCCTCTCCGACGAGCACCTCTGCACCCGCCGTGCCCTTCTCCGGTCACCGCCTCCAGGCCGCGTCGCCACCGGAGCTCACGGGCTCTCCTCCCGCGGAGTCGCGCCCGTACCCTCCGCCTCCTCCACGCCAGAGACTGGCCTTCTGCGCCCGCGCCCTCCACGTCCTCGAGCGCGGAGCCGCATCATGGTGCCCCCAAGCGCGTCGCCGAGTCGTCCAGCGCCCTCCAGCGGCCAACTACCAGGGCGCCGGCCCTCAGGCCGCACCCCTCCCCGCCCTCCAGCGCCGGGCGTCGGCTGCCCCAGCACGGCTCCCTCCGCGCGGCCCCTCCTCGAGCACCCCAGCGCCGCACCCTCGAGCCGCCGTCTTCATACAACCAGAGGCCGCGCCTCCACCTCGCTTTCCATCGCCAGGCCGCGCCTCCTGCGCCTCCCCTCGAGCGGCTGGCCAGGCAGCAGCCGGAGGCCCTGCGTTCGTCGTCAGCCTCGTGCGCCTCCGCCCTGCTGCTGCTAGACCGCCGAGCCCTGCGAGCCGGCCACTTCGCCTCGAGAGTCCCTCCACCGGCGCGCCTAGCTTTGCTGCTGCTGTGCTTCTTCTTCTTTCGGCTTTTGCGTTTTGTTTTTGTCCAGCATATAACCATGGAGCAGCAAGTACCACTACGAACGAGAACGTCTACGAACCGTGTACGAGACTGACGCCAAGAACCCCTTCGTCGCCAAGACCGGACCGACAAGTACCACGATGACAAGTACCTCTACACGTGACGTGAACATCTACGATACGAGAACGACGACCCGAACGAGTACCACGACGACCCGAACGACTACGAACGGAACCACTACTGCCGCTACTGACGTGAACAACTACTTTCCTCTACGGAACGGCTACTTCCTCTCCGAACGTGAACGCCTTCTTCCTCTACGTCTCGAACTGCCCCGAAACGCACGCTTCAAAGGTATAACGAGACGACCCCGTGGATGACCCGTGGATGAATGTTGTGTTGTATGAGTTGTGCTCCACTTGTGCTTCGTGCTCGTTTCGTCCTTGTCATGTTCCTCGGTTACCTCGTCGCCGACCCGTGGGAGCCCGGTGACGGGATCTCCCCACTTTCTTCTTGCTTGACACGCCTCCCGTCATCTTTTCCACCGGTCTCTCACCGAGTTACCGGAACCGAGATGTTGCGTTGCATCATTTTTGGATCGTTGCCGTGACACCTTTTCCTTCCACCACGGTAACAAGTGCTTCATATATCTCTTGTTCCCTTTTAATATAAACTTGCATAAAACTTGATCATGTCATCCGCATCATGTTAACAACATTAAATGTGTTTGTTGTTGCTTAAAATTACTAAACTTGCTCATGGGGATTTTCCGGACTTGTTGTTGTTATTTTCCGGCCTCATTTAAAATGTCTAAATAGGTAGTTTGTTTTTGCTTCACCTCTTGCCATGTTAAAATCATTTAACCTTGTCTTGTAAATAATCAAAAATCAACTAAATAAATAAATGTGGTGTTTTGTCAATATGCAACTCGTTGCATATTGAGCTCCACTTAACTTGTAGTCTTGTTTGTGCACTTTGCCATGCCATGCATATTTAAACCGGACATGCATCATACTTGGATGTGCATCGTATGCCATGTTCATGCTTGTGTGTTTACCGTGTTGTTTGCTTCTTTCCGGTTGCTTCTCTTGTTAGCTTCGGTTTCGTTCCGGAGTTGTGAGGCTTCTTCTTCGTCTTCTTCATGGATCCGTTCTTCTCCCTTGCGGAATCCCAGGCAAGATGATCATGCCCTTGGATACCTTTACTACCATTGCCATGCTTAGTTGTCTCGATGCTATCGTTACATGTCGCGCTACCCATCTTTTATGTCAGCCTCTCCTTGTTGCCATGAAACCTCTAACATTTGAAACCTTCCTAGCAAAACTACTGTTTGGCTATGTTACCCACTTGCTCAGCCCCTCTTATAGCGTTGTTAGTTGCAGGTGAACATGAAGTTCGTTCCAGGAGGGAACTTGTTGTTGTTATATCACAATATCTATAATTATTATTAACACACCTATATACTGGGCATGGGTGGAAGGCTTGGCCTTTTGCTCAGTGTTTTGTTCCACTCATGCCACCTTAGGCGCCGATAAACCGGCATTATGTTCCTTGATTTTGCGTTCCTTACACGATGGGTGAAATGGGGACCCCTTGACAGTTCGACTTTGAATAAAACTCCTCCAGCAAGGCCCAACTTTGGTTTTAATTTGCTCATAATAACAACTTAATTAATTAATTAAATTGCATAGGGAGTTAGCGCTACCCGAGGATTCTTAATTCTACATAACAGGGGGGGCCAGTGCTGATGGTGTTGGTCCCAAACTAGAGCCACTTGCGGATACCACCCAGTTCGCTGGGATCTTCGGTATCTATACGTACTGCTCATCCGGACGTGGCCTGAGACGAGATACGCGCGGCTACTATCAGGGTGTCGGCACGCCGGGAGGTCTTGCTGGACTTGTTTTACCATTGTCGAAATGACTTGTGCTACCGGGTTGCCGAGCCTGATCGGATTTTCCCTAAGATAAGGAGTGATGATATTATATTTATCACTTCAGCTAATCGTGAGAGCTTGTGATGGGCTAAGTTGGGACACCCCTGCAGGGTTATGATCTTTCGAAAGCCGTGCTCGCGGTTATGTGGCAGATTGGAATTTGTTAATGTCCGGTTGTAGAAAACTTGACAGAGGATCCGAAGTAAAACACACAACTGTGTGAGTAACCGTGACTGTCTCTTTTCACTTTGAGAAGAGAACACGGTGGGGTTATGTTTGACTCGTATGTAGTTCAGGATCTTTAGCGATCACTACTTTTGCGACCGTTTGCCTAGATGCTCTTCTTATTCTGGTACTCGTAAGTTAGCCACCATATTATGCTTAGCCGCTGCTGCAACCTCACCACTTTACCTCTTCCTACCCATAAAGCTTTGCTAGTCTTGATACCCATGGTTATGGGATTGCTGAGTCCTCGTGGCTCACAGATACTATAACACCGGATGCAGGTTCAGCCGAGTTTGAAGCAGGAGTTGGAACAGTACTTCACTGGGAGCTCGATGAAGAGAGTGGCCGTATGCTTGTGGCGTTTTCGACGATCAGTAGTGGTTTCTACTAGGATTCGATCCTGACCCGTGGCTTTATGTTGTTTTGGTATCTTTCTTTTGGATCTTCACCCGTAGTCGGGTTGTGATGTTTTGAATTGTCTTGCTTATGTAATGTATTGTGTGAAGTGGCGAGTGTAAGCCAACTATTTCCTTTTGCAATTTAATCCCTCTTTTACATGAGTCGTGCAAAGATACCAAACTTGAGATCATTCTAGGATGGGCTTATACCTTTAAGTCGTGCCTCGACACGTAGGAGGTATAGTCCCATCCTGGGCATTACAGTTTACCACAGACCTTCGGGTCCATAGCTAGTATCTATATGGGTTCTTCTCTCTCTCTCGATCTCAATACCAAGTTCTCCTCGGTCTTTGAGGAGATCTATTCGATGTAATCTCTTTTTGCAGTGTCTTTGTCTAGATCCGATGAATTGTTGGTTTATGATCAAGATTATCTTTGAGAAATATTTGGTTCTTCTCTGAACTCTTTATGTATGATTATAATATCCTTGCAAGTCTCTTCGAATTATTGGTTTGGTTTGGCCTACTAGATCTATAGTTCTTGCAATGGGAGAAGTGCTTGGCTTTGGGTTCAATCTTGCGGTGTCCTTTCCCAGTGACAGTAGGGGCAGCAAGGCACGTATTGTATTGTTGCCATCGAGGATAAACATATGGGGTTTATATCACTATGTTTCAGTTTATCCCTCTACATCATTTCATCTTGCTTAAGGCGTTACTCTGTTCTTATGAACTTAATACTCTAGATGCATGGTGGATAGCGGTCGATGTGTGGAGTAATAGTAGTAGATGCAGAATCATTTCGGTCTACTTGTCTCGGACGTGATGCCTATATATAATGATCATGCCTAGATAGTCTCATAATTATTCGCTTTTCTATCAATTGCTCGACGGTAATTTGTTTACCTGCCGTAGAATATCGCTATCATGAGAGAAGCCACTAGAGAAAACTATGGCCCCCGGGTCTATTCTCAACATATCAATCTACAATCTACTTTACTTTCCAGCTTTTACTTTCTGTACTTATATCCAAAAATACCAAAAATATCAAACTATTATCTCTATCAGATCTCACTTTCGTAAGTGACCGTAAAGGGATTGACAACCCCTTATCGCGTTGGCTGCGAAGTTCTTATTTGTTTGTGCAGGTGCGAGGGACTTGCGCGTGGTCTCCTACTGGATTGATACCTTGGTTCTCAAAACTGAGGGAAATACTTATGCTACTGTGCTGCATCACCCTTTCCTCTTCGAGGGAATACAACGCAAGCTCGAGAAGTAGCAAGAAGAATTTCTGGCGCCGTTGCCGGGGAGCCTTACGCAAAAGTCATATACCAAGTACCTACCACAAAACCTTATCCTTCGCATTACATTATTTGCCTCTCGTTTTCCTCTCCCCCACTTCACCCTTGGTGTTTTATTTGCCCTTCTTCCGCCGTGTGTTTATCGTTCGCTTTCTTCTTGGTTGCTTGTGTGTTGGATTGCTTGCTTGTCACTATGGCCCAGAATAATACCAAATTGTGTGACTTCTCCAATACCAACAATAATGATTTTATTAGCACTCCGATTGCTCCTATTACCGATGCTGAATCTTGTGAGATCAATGCTGCTCTGTTGAATCTTGTTATGAAAGATCAATTTTCCGGCCTTCCTAGTGAAGATGCCGCTACCCATCTAAACAACTTTGTTGATTTGTGTGATATGCAAAAGAAAAGGGATACGGATAACGATATTGTCAAATTGAAGTTATTTCCGTTTTCACTTAGAGATCGTGCTAAAACTTGGTTTTCCTCTTTGCCTAGAAATAGTATTGATTCGTGGAATAAGTGTAAAGATGCTTCTATCTCGAAGTATTTCCCTCCTGCTAAGATCATCTCTCTTAGAAACGATATTATGAATTTTAAGCAACTAGATCATGAGCATGTTGCACAAGCTTGGGAGAGAATGAAATTAATGATACGTAATTGCCCTACACATGGTTTGAACTTATGGATGATTATTCAAAACTTTTATGCTGCTTGAATTTTGCTTCTAGAAATCTTTTAGATTCGATCACAGGAGGCACTTTCATGGAAACTACCTTAGGAGAAGCTACCAAACTCCTAGATAATATTATGGTAAATTATTCTCAATGGCACACTGAAAGATCTACTAGTAAAAAAGTACATGCTATTGAAGAGATTAGTGTTTTGAGTGGAAAGATGGATGAACTTATGAAATTATTTGGTGCTAAGAGTGCTTCTTCTGATCCTAATGATATGCGTTTTTCCACTTTGATTGAAAATAATAATGAATCTTTGGATGTGAATTTTGTTAGTAGGAATAATTTTGGTAACAATGCTTATAAAGGAAACTTTAATCCTAGGCCTTTTCCTTGAAATTCTTCTAATAATTATGGAAATTCCTACAACAACTCTTATGGAAATATGCCTTCTGAATTTGAAAGTAGTGTTAAGGAGTTTATGAATTCGCAAAAGAATTTCAATGCTTTGCTTGAAGAAAAATTGCTTAAGATTGATGAATTGGCTATAAGTGTGGATAGAATTACTCTTGATGTTGATTCCTTGAAACTTAGATCTATCCCACCTAAGCATGATATCAATGAGTCTCTTGAAGCTATGAGAATTTCCATTGATGAATGCAAAGAAAGAACCGCTAGGATGCGTGCTAAAAGAGAGAAATATATAAAAGCGTGTTCTTCTAGTTATCATGAAAATAAAGTAGAAGATCTGAAAGTTATTGATGTGTCTCCTATTAGATCTTTGTTTTCAGGTATGAATCTTGATAAAGATGGGATTGGAGATGAGTCTACTTTAATTAAAAGGTGTCCCAATGATTCAGAGTTTTTAGATCTTGATGCTAAAATTGTTAAAAGTGAGAGTGAAGAGATTAAAACTTTGCATAGTGATGAACCCACTACTTTGGATTTCAAGGGATTTAATTATGATAATTGCTATTTGATTGATTGTATTTCCTTGGTGCAATCTGTACTAAATTCTCCGCATGCTTATAGTCAAAATAAAGCTTTTTACCAAACACATAGTTGATGCTTTGATGCAATCTTATGAAGAAAAACTTGAATTAGAAGTTTCTATCCCTAGAAAGCTTTATGATGAGTGGGAACCTACTATTAAAATAAAAATTAAAGATCATGAATGCTTTGCTTTGTGTGATTTGGGTGCAAGTGTTTCCACTATCCCAAAAACTTTGTGTGATTTGCTAGGTTTCCATGAGCTTGATGATTGTTCTTTAAATTTGCATCTTGCGGATTCCACTATTAAGAAACCTATGGGAAGGATTAATGATGTTCTTATTGTTGCCAATAGGAATTATGTGCCCGTAGATTTCATTGTTCTTGATATAGATTGCAATCCTTCATGTCCTATTATTCTTGGTAGACCTTTCCTTAGAACTATTGGTGCAATTATTGATATGAAGGAGGGAAATATTAGATTCCAATTTCCGTTAAGGAAAGACATGGAACACTTTCCTAGAAAGAAAAATAAACTACCATATGAATCTATTATGAGAGCCACTTATGGATTGCCTTCCAAAGATGGCAATACGTAGATCTATCCATGTATCGTGCCTAGCTAGGGCGTAAAACGATAGCGCTTGTTGGGAGGCAACCCAATTTTTTTTTGCTTCTGTTTAGGAATAAATATTGCATCTAGCTTCTGTTTGAATGTGGTTTTGTGTTTTGAATAGTGTTTGTGCCAAGTAGAACCTTTGGCAAGACTTGTGTGAAGTTTATATGATCTTGCTGTGAAAAACAGAATCGTTAGCGCTCGCTAGATTGGTCACCAGATTTTACTGGAGTGTGATATTTAGTTGATTATTTTTGCAGATGATTAATAGACAAATTCCCCACGTTTACCAATTTATTTCAATTTTTTTGGAGATATAGAAGTATGCGAAAGCTACAGATTACTACAGAATGTTCTGTTTTTGACAGATTTTGTTTTTCGCGTGTTGTTTGCTTATTTCAATGCATCTACGAGTAGTATTGGAGGTTATGAATCATAGAAAAGTTGGAATACAGTAGGTTTAACACCAATATAAACAAATAATGAATTCATTACAGTACCTTTGAGTAGTGGTTTGTTTTCTTATACTAACGGAGCTCAAGAGATTTTTGTCTAAGTTTTGTGTTGTGAAGTTTTCAAGTTTTGAGTATTGCTTTGATGGACTATGGAACAAAGAGTGGCAAGAGCCTAAGCTTGGGGATGCCCAAGGCACCCCAAGGTAAAATTCACGGACAACCAAAAGCCTAAGCTTGGGGATGGCCAGGGAAGGCATCCCCTCTTTCGTCTTCATCTATCGGTAACTATACTCGGAGGTCGGAGCTATATTTTTATTCACCACATGATATGTGTTTTACTTGGAGCGTCATGTATTATTTGAGTCTTTGCTTGTTAGTTTTCCACAATTATCCTTGCTGGACACACCTTTTTGAGAGAGATAAATATGGCCTAGGAATTGATAGAACACTCTATGTGATTCGCTTATATCTTTTGAGTGGAATAGTTTTTGCTCTAGTGATTCACTTATATCTTTTAGAGCACGGTGGTAATTTTATTTTGAAGAAATTGTTGATCTCTCATGCTTCACTTATATCCTTTAGAGAGTCTACTAAAACAGCATGGTAATGTGCTTTGGCTATAAAATTAGCCTTCACATGATAGGCATCCAAGATGAATGTAGTAAAAACTTTCATACTAAGTGCATTGAATATGATGAGAAGTTGGATGCTTGATAATTGTTTTGAGATATGAGGATAGTAATATTAGAGTCATGCTAGTGGAGTTATTATGAAATTGAGAAACACTTGTGTTAAGGTTAGTGATTCCCGTAGCATGCACGTATGGTGAACCGCTATGTGACGAAGTTAGAGCATGAGGTATTTGTAAAGTGTCAACCTTTGTGTGGAGGTCGGGGGCGCGCGATGGTTAACTCCTACCAACCTCCCCCCTAGGAGCATGCTTTGATTGCTTTGTTTTGATGACTCATAAATTTTTGCAATAAGTATATGAGTTCTTATGACTAATGTTGAGTCCATGGATCATACGCACTCTCATCCTGCCACCATTGCTAGCCTCTCTTATACCGCGCAACTTTCGTCGGTACCATAAACCCACTATATATCCTTCCCAAAACAGCCACCATATATTTTCCTCAAAACAGCCACCATACCTACCTATCATGGCATTTCCATAGCCATTCCGAGATATATTGCCATGCAACTTTCCACCGTTCCGTTCATATGACACGCTTCATATTGTCATATTGCCATGCATGATCATATAGTTGACATCGTATTTGTGGCAAAGCGACCATGCATAATTTTTGATACATGTCACTCTTGATTCATTGCATATCCCGGTACACCACCGGAGGCATTCATATAGAGTCATATTTTGTTCTAGAATCGAGTTGTAATATCGAGCTGTAAATCAATATAAGTGTGATGATCATCATTATTAGAGCATTGTCCCATGTGAGGAAAGGCAAAATAAAGAAAGCCCCTCCAAAAAAAAGAAGAAAAAAGAAAAGGAAAGGCCAAAGAAAAAAGAAAGGCCATAAAACAGAAAAAATGAAAGAAAAGAAAAAAGGGACAATTGTTAATATCTTTTCCACACTTGTGCTTGAAAGTAGCACCATGTTCTTCATGATAGAGAGTCTCATGTTTAGTCACTTTCATATACTAGTGGGAATTTTCATTATAGAACTTGGCTTGTATATTCCAACGATGTGCTTCCTCAAATGCCCTAGGTCTTCATGAGCAAGAAAGTTGGATGCACACCCACTTTGTTTCTTTTGTTGAGCTTTCATACATTTTTTAGCTCTAGTGCATCCGTTGCATGGCAATCCCTACTCACTCACATTGATATCTATTGATGGGCATCTCCATAGCCCATTAATACGCCTCGTCGATGTGAGACTATCTCCCTCCTTTTTGTCTTCTCCACAACCACCTCTCTATTCCACCCATAGTGCTATGTCCATGGCTCACGCTCATGTATTGCGTGAAACTTGAAAGGTTTGAAAGAATAGAGTATGAAAACAAGTGCTTGGCTGAAACCGGGGTTGTGCATGATATGAATATTTAGTGTGATTGATACGTCTCCAACGTATCTATAATTTTTTATTGTTCCATGCTATTATTTATGATGTTTTGGATGTTTAATGGGCTTTGTCATACACTTTTATATTATTTTTGGGACTAACCTACTAACCCAAAGGCCCAGTCCAGATTGCTATTTTTTTGCCTGTTTTAGGGTTTTGCAGAAAAGGAATATCAAGCGGAGTCCAAACGGAATGAAACCTTCGGGAGAGATATTTTTGGAGAAAATCACGCACGGGAGACTTGAGAACCACGGAGTAGGGGCCACAAGGTGCCCACGATGGTGGGGGGTGCGCCCCCCTGCCCAGGGCGCGCCCCCTTCCTCATGGGTCCCTCGTGAGTCCCCCGGTGTCCTCCTTCCTCCTATATAAGCCAACGTACCCTGGAACCATCAGAAGAGGAGAAAAAACCCTAGTTCCACCGCCGTAACCTTCTGTTCCCGTGAGATCCCATCTTGGAGCCTGTTCCGGAGCTTCGCCGGAGGGGGGATCCATCACGGAGTGCTTCTACATCATCATCATCGCCCTCACCATGATTTGTGAGTAGTTTACCACAGACCTTCGGGTCCATAGCTAGTATCTAGATGGCTTCTTCTCTCTCTTTGGATCTCAATACAAAGTTCTCGTCGGTCTTCGAGGAGATCAATTCGATGTAATCTCTTTTTGCGGTGTGTTTGTCGAGATCCGATGAATTGTGGGTTTATGATAAAGATTATCTATGAGAAATATTTGGTTCTTTTCTGAACTCTTTATGTGTGCTCATAATATCCTTGCAAGTCTCTTCGAATTTTTGGTTTGGTTTGGCCTACTAGATCTATAGTTCTTGCAATGGGAGAAGTGCTTGGCTTTGGGTTCAATCTTGCGGTGTCCTTTCCCAGTGACAGTAGGGGCAGCAAGGCACGTATTGTATTGTTGCCATCGAGGATAAAAAGATGGGGTTTACATCATATTGCTTGAGTTTATCCCTCTACATCATGTCATCTTGCTTAAGGCGTTACTCTGTTCTTATGAACTCAATACACTAGATGCATGCTAGATAGCGGTCGATGTGTGGAGTAATAGTAGTAGATGCAGGAAGGAGTCGATCTACTTGTCTCGGACGAGATGCCTATATACAATGATCATGCCTAGATAGTCTCATAATTATTCGCTTTTCTATCAATTGCTCGACAGTAATTTGTTTACCCGCCGTAAAATATTGCTATCATGAGAGAAGCCACTAGAGAACACTATGGCCCCCGGGTCTATTCTCAACATATCAATCTACATCTACTTTTCTTTTTCCGCTTTTACTTTCTGTTCTTATAAACAAAAATACCAAAAATATAAACTATCATCTCTATCAGATCTCACTTTCGTAAGTGACCGTAAAGGGATTGACATCCCCTTATCGCGTTGGCTGCGAAGTTCTTATTTGTTTGTGCAGGTGCGAGGGACTCGCGCGTGGTCTCCTACTGGATTGATACCTTGGTTCTCAAAAACTGAGGGAAATACTTACGCTACTGTGCTGCATCTCCCTTTCCTCTTCGAGGGAATACAACGCAAGATCGAGAAGTAGCAAGAAGAATTTCTAGCGCCGTTGCCGGCGAGGCTTACGCAAAAGTCATATACCAAGTACCTATCACAAACCCTTATCCTTCGCATTACATTTTTTGCCTCTCGTTTTCCTCTCCCCCACTTCACCCTTGCCGTTTTATTGGCCCTTCTCCTGCCGTGTACTTATCGTTCGCTTGCTTCTTGTTTGCTTGTGTGTGTTGGATTGCTTGCTTGTCACTATGGCTCTCCCTATTAGTGTTGACCCTCACCTCAAGAGGCTGGAGGAGATTGAAAACAATGTTAGACATTTTATGACTATACAATTTGAGCATAATGACTTTTTCAGAAGTGAGCTTAAAGAATAGAAAAAGTTTATGGAGTATATGAATAAAGACCTTGATGATATGTCTAAGGAATTTTATGGCTTGAAATCTCAGTTTGCTCATCTTGAGAACCTAATTGCCCAAATTTCGGATAAACAGTCCACCTTGATCAATAAGATGGCTGCTAAATGGGTATAGCATGAAAATAAAGATGAAGATATGAAAGTTATTGATGTGTCTCCTATTAGATCCTTGTTTTCTAGTATAAATCTTGATGAAGATAGGATTGGAGATGATTCTGCTTTAAGGTGTCCCAATGATTCAGAGTTTTTAGATCTTGATGCTAAAATTGTTAAAAGTGGGAGTGAAGAGATTAAAACTTTGCATAGCGATGAACCCACTACTTTGGATTTCAAGGGATTCAATTATGATAATTGCTCTTTGATTGATTGTATTTCCTTGTTGCAATCAGTACTAAATTCTCCGCATGCTTATAGTCAAAATAAAGCTTTCACCAAACACATAGTTGATGCTTTGATGCAATCTTATGAAGAAAAACTTGAGTTGGAAGTTTCTTTCCCTAGAAAGCTTTATGATGAGTGGGAACCTACTATTAAAATAAAAATTAAAGATCATGAATGCTATGCTTTCTGTGATTTGGGTGCAAGTGTCTCCACTATCCCAAAAACTTTGTGTGATTTGCTAGGGTTCCATGAGCTTGATGATTGTTCTTTAAATTTGCATCTTGCGGATTACACTATGAAGAAACCTATGGGAAGAATTAATGATGTTCTGATTGTTTCCAATAGGAATTATTTGCCCTTAGATTTCATTGTTCTTGATATAGATTGCAATCCTTCATGTCCTATTATTCTTGGTAGACCTTTCCTTAGAACATTGGTGCAATAATTGATATGAAGGAAGGAAATATTAGATTCCAATTTCCGTTAAGGAAGGGCATGGAACACTTTCCTAGAAAGAAAATCAAATTACCTTATGAATCTATCACGAGAGCTACTTATGGATTGCCTTCCAAGGATGACAATACCTAGATTTATCCTTGTATCGTGCCTAGCTAGGGGCGTAAAACGATAGCGCTTGTTGGGAGGAAACCCAATTTTATATTTTTTTGTTTTTGCTGCTGTTAGGGAATAAATATTGCATCTAGCTTAGGTTTAGATGTGGTTTCATGTTTTGTTTAGTGTTTGTGCCAAGTAGAACCTTTGAGAAGACTTGTGTGAAGTTTATATGATCTTGATGTGAAAAACAGAATCGTTAGCGCTCGCTAGAACGGTCGTAAGATTTTACTGGAGCATGCTACTTAGTTGATTCTTTTTGCATATGATTAATAGACAAATTCCTCACGTTTACCAATTTAGTTTGAATTTTTTGGAGTTACAGAAGTATGCGAAACCTGCAGATTACTACAGAATGTTCTGTTTTTGACAGATTCTGTTTTTCGTGTGTTGTTTGCTTATTTCAATGCATCTAAGAGTAATATTGGGAGGTATGAACCATAGAGAAGTTGGAGTACAGTAGGTTTAACACCAATATAAGCAAAGAATGAATTCATTGCAGTACCTTTGAGTAGTGGTTTGCTTTCTTATACTAACGGAGCTCACGAGATTTTTGTCTAAGTTTTGTGTTGTGAAGTTTTCAAGTTTTGAGTGATGGACTATGGAACAAAGAGTAGCAAGGGCCTAAGCTTGGGGATGCCCATGGAACCCCAAGTAAAATTCAAGGACAATCAAAAGCCTAAGCTTGGGGATGCCCCGGGAAGGCATCCCCTCTTTCGTCTTCATCCATCGGTAACTATACTTGGAGCTATATTTTTATTCACCACATGATATGTGTTTTGTTTGGAGCATCTTGTATAATTTGAGTATTTGCTTGTTAGTTTGCCACAATTATCCTTGTTGGACACACCTATTTGAGAGAGTTAAACATGGCCTAGGAATTGATAGAACACTCTATGTGCTTCACTTATATCTTTTGAGTTGAATAGTTTTTGCTCTAGTGCTTCACTTATATCTTTTTGAGCACGGTGGTGATAATATTTTGAAGAAATTGTTGAACTCTCATGATTCACTTATATCCATTGAGAGTCTATTAAAACAGCATGGTAATGTGTTTAGGCTAAAAAAACTAGTCTTCACATGATAGACATCCAATATCAATGTAGTAAAAACTTTCACACTAAGTGCATTGAATATGATGAGATGTTGGATGCTTGATAATTGTTTTGAGATATGAGGATAGTGATATTAGAGTCATGCTAGTGGAGTTATTATGAAATTGAGAAATACTTGTGTTAAGGTCAGTGATTCCTGTAGCATGCACGTATGGTGAACCGTATGTGACGAAGTTAGAGCATGAGGTATTTGTAAAGTGCCAACCTTTGTGTGGAGGTCGGGGGCGCGCGATGGTTAACTCCTACCAACCTCCCCCTTAGGAGCATGCGTTGATTGCTTTGTTTTGATGACTTGTAGATTTTTGCAATAAGTATATGAGTTCTTATGACTAATGTTGAGTCCATGGATTATACGCACTCTCACCCTTCCACCATTGCTAGCTTCTCTTGTACCACGCAACTTTCGCCGGTACCAAACACCCACTATATATCCTCCTCAAAACAGCCACCATACCTACCTATCATGGCATTTCCATAGCCATTCCGAGATATATTGCCATGCAACATTCCACCGTTCCGTTCATATGACACGCTTCATATTGTCATATTGCCATGCATGATCATGTAGTTGACATCGTATTTGTGGCAAAGCCACCATGCATAATTTTTCATACATGTCACTTGAAAGGATCGAAATGGTTGACTAGAGGGGGGGGGGGGGGTGAATAGGCAACTAACAATTTTAGCTTTTATTAACCAATTTAAATTAAGCAACAAAGTAAGTTGTCTAGATATGCAACTAGGGTACGAACTTATCGGAAGCAAAGATTACAACCTCACAAGCAAGCTAGCTAAGGTAAATGAGCAAAGCTTGCACAAGTAAAGGAAAGAAATAACCACAAGTGGAGCCGGTGAAGACGAGGATGTGTTACCGAAGTTCCTTCCCTTTGAGAGGAAGTACGTCTCCGTTGGAGCGGTGTGGAGGCACAATGCTCCCTAAGAAGCCACTAGGGCCACCGTATTCTCCTCACGCCCTCACACAATGCAAGGTGCTGTGATTCCACTAGTGGTGCCCTTGAAGGTGGCAACCGAACCTTTAAAAACAAGGTTGGGGCTATCTCCACAACCGAATTGGAGGCTCCCAACGACACCATGAAGCTTCACCACAATGGAATATGGCTCTGAGGTGACCTCAACCGTCTAGGGTGCTCAAACACCCAAGAGTAACAAGATCCTCAAGGGATTAGTGGGGGGAATCAAATATCTCTTGGTCGAAGTGTAGATCGATGCCTTCTCAAGCAATCCCGAGGAAATCAACAAGTTTGATTGGCTAGGGAGAGAGATCGGGCAGAAATAGAGCTTTGAGCAACAATGGAGCTTTTGGGGAGGAAGAGGTGAGTCTTCATGGAGAAGAAGACTCCCTTATATAGTGGAGAAGGGGATCCGGCCGTTGAGCAATAAGTGCTCTGTGACCTGTGGTACTACCGCTCCTTGGGAGCGGTACTACCACAATGCCTTGCGGTACTACCGCAGGGACCTGCGGTACTACTGCAGCGCAGTTACGTAGAGGAACGGGCCGGACCACGGTAGTATAAAAATAACTTTCGTGGGTACTTCCGCTTCGATAAATATTGCGTAAAAGTACGACACGGTACTACCGCGCAGGAGGCGCGGTACTACCGCGTAGGAGCGGATGTAAAAAATTACATTCGCACCTACTGCCACATGTGTTAAAACTGTGACCGACACATACGGTACTACCGCAGAGGAGAGCGGTACTACCGCGGTGCCTCGTGGTACTACCGCACATCAGGGGCGGTACTACCGTGCTAGGACGGATGTAAAAAATTACATCTGCTCCTACTACCGCAAGACTGCAGTACTACCGCTCCCTTGAGCGGTACTACCGCGGGTCACAAAACTTCTACATTTTGGCACCCATTCTGATGGGAAGAAAAAGATAGAAGGAAAGAGGCTCCATTGAAACAAAGGAAATGTGGTGCAAAGGAAAAGATGTGTACGTGTTGATTCCTCCCTAACCTTTCCGAGGCGGACCCCCTCTTAATAGTACGACTTTCCTACGACTCAAATCCACCGAAAAGAACCGAAAAGAAACGCCGTCTTCGACAAGCTTCGAGGGGCACCAAATCGTCTCGTGCCAAACCGGGAGATCTCTGAAATGCTCAGTGCACACGATTAGTCTGCAAATGTATTGTCATCAGTCACCAAAACTACTTAGGAGAAATACGCCCTTACAATCTCCCCCTTTTTGGTGGATTGATGGCAACACTGGATATGCACAAAGGATAAGATATGGACATAGGCAAACCCGACCCTCTATAAGATATAGCTAAGCTCCCCCTAGATGTGTGCAAACTTTTGAAATTTGCTTTGGACTGCAAAGCACACATACTAGGATCAATGCTCCCCCTATATTTTATAGACAACTCAACCCTAGCAATAATAGAAAAGGATAAAGACAAGATAACAAGGTAAAGCATGTGAGTAAGAATATAATGCACCACTAAGAAATAACCTCACAAGCTACTAAGCATGCTAGATAATACGAAACGAGAGTGAGCATATGTCTTACACCATATGAAGGATAAAGTCTCACACACCAACGAGTACACAAGACCGACCAACACGGAATAGAATTCAACAACACAAACGACAGAAAGAACGCAAAGCGGCAAATCCTGCACTCTCTCCCCCTTTGGCATCGAGATGCCAAAAAGGCAAAGAGGACACCTAGTCATAGATGGTAGTCACCGCCTAGGGAGAATAAGGTCCGGCCTCGTCATCTGACTCCTCCCATTTGAGTGCATTCTCCCGCACCCAACTCTCCTCAGAAGTGATGGACTGCTCAGAGCCATCGGACACAGCCTGGCCCAAGGCCTTGAGGTGCATCATGCTAGTCCGGCGAGTCTTCTTCTCGTGCACATGAGCCTGATACTGGCCCTTGACCTGCATGCAAAACAACGTCTTCATCTTCATCTTCAGTTTCATGGCCCAAGATGGCTCAACAGATGACGATGTGGTGGCATGAGATCTACGCCCAGCCACACCGTCAGGAATATCCTCTGGATCCACATCCATGCGAGCAGCCTGCTCCCGAGTGGTAGTGTTGGCCCACTTGTCCTTCCGGCGGAGTTGAACGGGCTCGTGACGCTGCACATCAGGAGCCCGAAACGGTATCCCTGGAGGAGTATTGTTGACCCAAGTGGACTCAATCAAGTGCATCAGAAAGGGGCAATAGATAGGCACCTTCCTGTGAAAAATGGCAGTCCCGAGTTCCTTCCAGATGACGTTGGAGATGTCCAAGATCGCAGTGGGTTCATTCCGAGTGGCCTCGCAGAACAAAAGCATATCCACAAGGTAAGAGTGAACCTTGTCCTTGTCCCCCATGCGAGGAAACAGTGTCTGGCGAAGGATCATGTGCATCACATTCATGAAGGGGTTCAACACCATAGAAGTCTTGCCGTTGGGTAAAGCCTTCTCAACATAGAAAGGAACAAGCTGATTCTTGCTGGCTGAAGTGGGGTTAGCATGAGGACGGAACCCAATAGGCGAGTCTTCACCATCGTCAGCAACATGCAGCAGATCCATAAACTCCTTCCATGTTGCAGACAGTCTCCTCCCATTTGTCATCCATGTCATGGTCCGTGCCTCATCAGTGTGGAAGTGAACTGAAGCAAAAAACTGTCCCACAATATCGCTGTCAAAGTCCTTGTGGAACGAGACGATGTCCTCGATCCCAAGGTGCTCTACAACCTCCACAGCCTCTCCAAAGTTGGCTGGGTTCTTCCTTAAGTGTGACATATCAATCCACTTCTGAGGGACAAAAGTGTTTTGCTTTCCTTGGATGACATCAAGATATAGCACGTGTTGTTGCTTTGTCCAGAAAAGACAGAGACCGCGACCTTCAACTCTAGGATGCACATATGGGTTGACCATCCTCCGCTCCTGGAACTCTGGCAGAGGCATGGTATCCTAGTTGATCGCAACTGGCTTGGTCTTGGCTGCATTAGCTTTGGTGGCTTTAGTTGGGCGCTGAGAGTCCTTTGTTGCATCGGTGTTGGAGGAACGGAACTGCTTGGACCCTATAGCACGAGCGGGGTTCGAGCGACGAGGCTCAGAACCGGAGCCACCACCTATGACACACAACACAAACACGTGAGAAAGCAAACACCGTTAATGCAAAGACCATGGGCAAAACCAACAGGAAGTAGACACAAGATTATGAGGAAGACTACAACAAAGTTTGGAATCAAAAGGCGGACAAAGGTATCCACGGAACAAAAAAAATTGTTCCGCTCGGAGCGCGGTACTACCGCTACAGCGGTACTACCGCACCAGCGGCACTACCGCGATCTGAGCGGAAGAAAAAAATTAGTTCCGCGCCCCTACGGTAGTACCGCACGGGCGGATCTAGCAGGGACCACCCCAGATCTGTCCCTTTCATCACCAAGATTCAAACTTAGAAGTATTCTACCACAAAATAATGCATCTACTACAAGCCACACCTCCTAACTCCTCCTCTTTTCACAGATCTAGAAACAAGAATATGGAACCACAAGACATTATCCCCAACCACCTAGAGAAGACAAAACACAAGAACGAGAACGGGGGCGGGGGAAATACCGTGGTCCATGGCTAAGGGGAGCGGTGGGGAGCAATCCCACCGGTCGGAACGAGTGGAGGGCGGCCGGAGGCGGAGATCCGACGAAGAACTCCACCGCCGTTCTTGGAGAGGAGAGAGAGGAGAGTGGGGGAAAATGAGGGGATAAGGGAGAGAAAACCTCCCCAGCCCCACACTTAACCCCCACGGGTCATTGTGGCGCGGTACTACCGCTGGTCATTGCGGTAGTACCGCCCCAGGCGGAAGTAACGCACCAAGGGCGGTAGTACCGCTCCCCCAGTGGCAGTAAAAATTACTGCCGTGCCAGGGGCGGTAGTACCGTGCCACTCTTGTGAGAAGGAAGCACAAATCTCCTTCTCTCCTCAGTGGTAATACGTGGCTTTCCATGATAGTACCGTATGTCCAAGAACTTTGGTGATGGCCAAAAACGATCTAAAGCAATAACAAAGACACCCAAAAACCACAAGGCAAACAAAAGCACACACGAGAGGACAAGCAACAACTCTCAAAAGAGAGGGCGGTGGCCGGAGCCACCTATGTTTGAGTAAGTTGGTATGGCACCGCGAAGAATTATCCTTGGGTCCATGACCAAAACTCGTCTCTGAAGCACAAGTTTCATCATAAATGATGAATGTGGAAGAGTTGATCAATTTATGCATAATGGGGGGGAGTTCATTGAGATAACAACACCCCCCTATGTCCATGCCTACATCTAGGAAAAATAATCATATTGAGTGGGAGGAGTGTGTGCAAGGTTTCAAGCCACATTGCTCAAATCTATGATATTTAGCTCATGCCTTAACTCACGAAATCTTGCTTCATCCAATGGCTTCGTGAAGATACCTGCAAGGTTGTCATGAGTGTTGACATATTGAAGCTCTATTTCTCCTCGCCGAATATGATCTCGGATGAAGTGATACCAAATCTCAATATGCTTCGTTTTGAAGTGTTGCACCGGGTTGAGAGAAATCTTGAAGGCACTTTCATTGTCACACCAAAGAGGCACTTTGTCACAAGTGACACTGTAATCCTTTAAATTTTGCCTCATCCATAGAAGTTGAGCACAACAACTGCCAGCGGCCACATACTCTGCTTCGGTGGACGAGAGAGACACACAACTTGGGTACCATAATGAATTGGCACACTCCGGAAGTGGACTTACTATCCACTTTGTCTCCCGCCCAATCCGAATCAGAGAAACCTACAAGGTTGAAGTTTGTTCCTCTTGGGTACCATAAGCCAAAGTTTGGGGTATGAGCCAAATATCAAAAGATTCGCTTGACTGCCACAAAGTGACTTTCCTTAGGTGAAGCTTGAAACCG
Organism: Secale cereale; assembly: GCA_902687465.1. Classification (NCBI taxonomy): domain Eukaryota; kingdom Viridiplantae; phylum Streptophyta; class Magnoliopsida; order Poales; family Poaceae; genus Secale; species Secale cereale. Next base: position 260,183,037 of record LR738710.1, on the reverse strand, counting down.
CGCACAGATTCCCACACTCAACATAATATCCGGTCTAGATGCACAAAGGTAAAGCAAGGAACCAATCATAGAGCGATATACCTTTTGATCCACCGCTTTACCATTGGGATCGATGTCAAGTTGGCACTTGGTTGGCATTGGAGTAGTAGCCGGCTTGACATCACTTAGATTAAACCTATTGAGCATGTCTTGAGTGTACTTGGCTTGTTTGATGAATCCTTCTCTTCTTTGCTTAATCTCAAACCGAAGGAAGTACTTCAACTCTCCCATCATGGACATCTCAAAATTTGTGGTCATGAGTGCGGCAAACTCATCATTGAAAGCTTTGTTAGGAGAACCAAAGATGGTATCATCAACATATAGTTGGCAGACAAACAACTCCCCTTTGACCTTCTTAGTAAAAAGTGTGGGGTCGATTTTCCCAATTTCAAACCCACGATCTTGCAACAACTCGGTAAGATGCTCATACCACACACGTGGGGCTTGTTTAAGGCCATAGAGCACCTTATCGAGGTGATACACGTGATTGGGGAACTTAGGATCCTCGAACCCCGGGGGTTGTTTGACATACACCAACTCATTAATAGGACCATTAAGAAATGCACTTTCCACATCCATTTGTTGCAACTTAAAGTTATGATGAGAAGCATAGGCAAGCAACAAACGGATAGATTCAAGGCGAGCAACAGGGGCAAAGGTTTCACCGTAGTCGATACCCTCGACTTGGGAGTAGCCTTGAGCCACCAAACGCGCCTTGTTGCGAATGACAATGCCATGAGCATCTTGCTTGTTATTAAAGATCCACTTGGTTCCACTAACATTGTGGTTCTCCTTTGGCCTAGGCACCAGACGCCACACTTTGTTCCGTTCGAAGTTATGAAGTTCTTCATGCATGGCATTGAGCCAATCAGGATCTTCGAGCGCCTCATAGACCTTTTGAGGTTCAACACAAGAGACAAAAGCTTGATGAGCACAATAGTTTGCTAATTGTCTACGAGTGTTTACTCCCTTTGTGATGCTTCCAAGAATATTCTCCATGTGATGTTCTCTAGAAGCAAGCCTGGAGGCATCTTTTGCAGCACGACGCTCCAATTGCTCTTCAAGAGGTAATTGAGGAGCACTTAGTTGATCATCTTAAGCGACGTCAAGAGCTTGATCTTGATCTTGAGCTTCCTCTTGATCTTGATCTTGCTCAGGGGAGAGAACTTGGCCTTGTGCATCATTTGGTGGCTCACCACCATCTTGTGATTGATCTTGCATTTGGCCTTGTTCGTCCGGTTGAGGGCCTTCACTTTGTTCTTCGGAAGCGTGTGGGTCTTGGGTTGGTGATGGTTCCACTTGAGTGGAACATTGTCCTTCTCCTTCGGCCACGAGGGGTTCCTCAATGGGTAGGATATAGCCAACACCCATTCTTCTTATGGCTTGAGGAGGAATTTCATCACCTACATCACAAGTACCACTTTGCTCCACTTGGGAGCCGTTATTCTCATCAAACTCTACGTTACACGTCTCCGCAATGAGTCCATTGGACTTGTTGAGGACACGGTAAGCATGAGAGTTTGTAGCATAACCAACAAATATGCCCTCGTGAGCTCTAGACTCAAATTTAGACAAACGAGCACCTTTCTTAAGGATGAAACACTTACACCCGAACACCCGGATGTACTTGAGATCGGGCCTGTTACCGGTAAGAATCTCATATGGAGTCTTGTTCAAGCCTTTGCAGAGATAAAGCCGACTGGATGCATGACACGTGTGTTGATGGCTTCGGCCCAAAAGTTGTATGGATACTTGAATTGTGCCATCATGGTCCTTGCCGCGTCCACCAATGTCCGGTTCTTTCTCTCCGCTACACCATTTTGTTGAGGGCTATAAGGTGCGGCATATTGATGTTTGATCCCCTCATCACTAAGAAACTCATCCAAGGTGTAGTTCTTGAACTTGGTGCCTGTCATGGTTTTGTCAAGGCAGATGTCCTAGTGTGAGGACTTAGTCGTGAGGCCGCGCTTCTATGTGGTAGCTTGAGAGGGGTTGAGCGGAATCGAGAGACCCAACGCAAGACAAGGATTTAGACAGCTTCGGGCCCCGGGAAACATCATCCGGTAATAGCCCTACATGCTGTTTGAGGCTAGATCTCATTATGACCCTCAAGGTGTCGCCGGTAAACCGGCTCTTTGTGTCTAGCCCTAGAAATTGTTTCTTCTAACTTGTGAGAACTTGTCCCCCTTTGGGGAGCCCTGCCCCTCCTTATATATGTTGAAGGGGCGGGTTACATGACTAGTCCTAGTAGGAATAGGATTACTCTATTACAAGGAGTACTAGTCTTGCTTCCTTTGTAGGAGAATATTCCTTGTGCTTTCTTCATAAACCGGCCCACGATAACATGAACCGGCTTTCTGGGCCTTGGGCCTTGTCATCCGTGATCCGCCCGCCGGGTTACCAGTGAATGGTCAAGTGTAAACCATCTCAAGTAAACCGCCAAGTCCGGCCGGGTTATACTTCCGGCCGGGTTATGCTGCGGGGTATATCCCCGACATTAGCCCCCAGTTTAATTTGGATTTATCCATGTTAAAGTTGATCCTTCCTGCATTCATAAACACGAGAACAAATTTGATAGGTTGCGCTCCGGGTTAAAATATTTTCCTGAACCGGCACCTGATCATCCTTATATCCTTGTCATTTCCTCCTTGATATGTATCCATGATCTCATAGCAAATCTCCTTAGCAGATATGTTCAAACATTACGAATGCAAAAAATCCAGGCACTTCTTTTGAAAACACCGGGTCAATAGACCAGCTTCATAATCAATTTTCTTGCAGAAGATATTTTGTAAATAAATGATCCATTTGAATCGGCTTTCAATGCTCTGACTTAACAAAAATATTGGTCTTTGAAATATTCAACTGATATCCAGCCAGCTTGAGGATGCCGGTTTATGATTACCACCATTGCCGGGTTATAAAAACTGATAATTCTGGGCCATGACTGTTTATAAACGCCGGGTTATGATTGTTGCCAACGCCGGGTTACACCATTAATCTTCCTGATTTGCCAAAACTGAGACTTTGAAAATGGTCCTCCTTTATATGCATATTACCTGTAGCCCCCAAGTCTTAAGAGGAGAACATAGTGATAGCTTAAGACTTGTTTCAATATAAATGTTGCAACCTTGAAGAAATCCAGATTGTTCATCCCAGACCCTAGTAAAAACTGAATACACCATATTATGTAGCCCCCCAAGTGCCGGGTTGTCATGCTTGCAGCAACCTGGGACTTGTAATTGCCTAATGCTCAAAAAACTTCAACCAGTGTAGCCCCCAAGGGCCGGGTCATTATGTAATAATGAGCAGGGACTTTATAAATATGATCATGTAGACTTGAACAACAACGTGTAGCCCCCAAGGGCCAGGTCATTATGTAATAATGAGCAGGGACTTTGTATATACTTCATTGAAAATAACAATATATAATGTAACTCCCATCATGGGGTTTGAACCCACGTCCACAAGGTTAAGAGCTTTGTGCTTTACCAACTGAGAAGTGGATCCTTCAATGTTATGGATAAAGACTTGTGTACCTTGAATTGTTGACAGGAGCAATTGGTAGCCCCCAAAGGCCAGCTCATTATAATGTGATGAGTCGGGTCTTCAATAAAGTGAGCAAAAAATGATTTTGCATTAGCCCCCAAGTGTCATGGTACGTGCTTGTAGTGACATGAGACTTGCATATTTGATGTAATCTTAACTTGAATAATGTAGCCCCCAAGTGCCGGGTTGTAAGCCTGCAGCGACTCGGGACTATTCCTTTGTGCAATAAATCATACCATTGACAATATGATAGCCATTGCGCTAAAGCGACTTTGAAAACCTTAATCATAATACTGGTTATTGATAACCATAATAAAAATCCAGCCTTGTTGGCTATTTAAAGATTTGAATAATATAACCCGGCTTGAAAACCGGTTACAGTGATATTTGATCATACTGTCGGTTTTACCAAGCCAGTGTAGTAAGGATGATAACCCAAAATTTGAACATTGGTGATTATCATAGATTGCCGGTTTATAAACAAAACCAGGCCGGGTTAATAAACACCGGTCACTATTTCATCTCATACTGGCGACTTATAGTCAAGGCCAGTCCGGTTTAATAACACCGGCCATTATCTGTAGATAGTACTGGTGATTTTATAATCAAAAGCTAGGCCGGGTTAATAAACACCGGTCATTATCTGTAAATAGCTCAGTTGTATGAGATTGCTTCAGTTGGCAACTTCATAATTATTTCTTTCTTATATTGCCTTCGACGGTTTATTCCACCTGTTTCTGCATAAAACGATGTTCAAAGTGTCCTGGCGGTTTATCGTCGGACGGGTCATAATGCCCAAGCACATGATCTAAGTTGATAACTTGAACTGTGCATAAAGTATAAGTATGTATCGTACATGTGACTAAGTGTATCCCAATAGTGCTTCAAGGTGTAATTGATGATGATTCCCTTGATTATTTGTCGGCTCGTCATGAAAACCGAACCGGGTTATGATGAACTCCGGTTTAGCTATAGTTAGTACTGGTGTTTATAACCCAGACTAGAGCTATATAAATACAGATGTAGTGGCAACTTGTAGTCATCCACTCCCTGAATGGATGGACTTGGTTGAAAAACCAATGACCTTGAAGATAAAGATTTGATAAAACATAAAAAATGAAAATAATTTTTTTGGGCTAATAAGACCATGTAGTCGAGGCTTTTTACGAGCTGCCAGGCTCCAAATTCGAGGCTTTTTATGAGCTGCCAGGCTACTGTCATTAACCATTTTAGCAAAGCCTGTCAAGATGCTCCGCAATCCTTAACCAAACCATCAATGTCTATAGCTACCCAATGTTTCAAGATCTCGTAAAGATTTTGTCTTTGGCTAATCACTCGATGATCGTCAATTTAACGTGACCAAGTTCAGGGTCCCGAAGGATTGACTTGTGACAAGTTCGACGGGTCATACCAGGTTTACCTGGACGGCGTGATTTACTTGATGCAGGCAGGTTAATCCGGGGTTTTAGGTGTATGCACCGGGCTTCCAAGCCATGTTCACTACAAGGGTATTCAACTCGCTGAGAGCCCCCAGGTAGTGTGTGAGCCGTTTGCTCATTGGGGCATATGTTTGAGCTGTGCGAGGCATCAAACCCTCTTTTACCCCTCATCATCATGTGGAAAATGCCGAAGCAACTAGAGCAGTGCTCTTATGATGGGCTTCATATCGCCGCCGGCTCAAGAGACCATGGGAAAACTTCCTTGCTCGCGGAAGCCCCCATGTGGCTCTTGTTCGTATAGATAAGATGGCTGATTCCTTGATTTGTCAAGGGCGCCGGTTTAGGAGGCCATGGAAAGCTTCTTTGGAAACCCCCATGTGATACTCCTTTGTGTAAAGAAGACGGCTGATTCCTTGATTTTATCAAGGGCACCGGTTTAAGAGGCCATGGAAAGCTTCCTTACACGGAAGCCCCCATGTGATACTCTTTTGTGCAGAAAAGACGGTTGATTCCTTGATTTTATCAAGGGCGCCGGTTTAAGAGGCCATGGAGAACTTCCTTGCACAGAAGCCCCCATGTGATACTCTTTGTGAAAAGGATGGCTGATACACTGGCAGCTCGCAGCGGCGGTTTGGATGCAACACCCGCAAGGAAGACGAAGGACCGGCGGTTTAAAACGGCACCGTGGCGGTTTAGGGCCCTGCATTAGATGACTTTGCAAGCCGGAGTAATTGCTCTTTTAAAGAAAACGATATATAATATAAAAATATACTGGATGGATTTTACCTCACATCTTTAGGCCAAAAATTATCCACCGCGGAGTTGATTATCACCATGGTGAAACTGACATCAATCACGGCCGAGTCGACCGTAAGAGCAGACAGATAATTCGGCTGCAACATTATAGGCCGGTACGGACAGGCAAGTTGTCCTCCACGTTGTAAACCGGTGTGGATGCGTGAACCGGCCGTCCGTTCATCAGGTAATGTGACACGGAGGACAACGCCATTGTAGAATGTTGCCAGTGTGTGTTTTATATCCGCAATATAACAATGATTTTACCTGTATAAAAAACACCAATAGGGTAGTGTAATGGTGCTCAGAGGAAATAAAATGTCCTGATAAAATATATAGGAGGGATAACACCTGATTTGCTCGAACAACAGATGGGTCGGCAGGCGCCGACGGGCTAATTGTCCTCCTCATTGTAAACCGGCGCGGTCACGAAAGATGGCCACGGCGTTGTGAACCGGCGCGGGAGTCCATTGAGCAAGGATGACCACTTTTGACGAATGATGTTGGCACACCTCCATCGCCGCGGTCTAATGCCACTTTGAAATGGATAATTCTCCTGCATATAAATATGACAAGCCAGAGTAATTGTTCTTTGATCAAAACAACATGTTCAAATGAAATAAACTCAGATGGATATCACCCGACTCGCCCGGACGATAAATGATCCGTTCAACACTGCAGAGGTGGTTCAACCGCAGACCGCCGTGCCGGCTCAGTATAGCCCTGGCGGCTCAATACCGCCGGGTCACGAGGACAACCATCTCTTTTGACAAGTCTTGGATGGAGCTGAACGCCAAGAGCAGAGTCTCGTATGTCCTTTGAGGACTGCAGATATTACTGTCAAACCCATCGAATCGCTGTCGCTTACGCCCCTTCTACCTGGCGGCTCATGGCGCAACAAAGGAGGTGCGATTGTCCGGCTCAAGAGCGGCAACTCAGGTAGCAATTACTGGCCATACTGCAGCTTCGTGTGATGAATAGTAGTATCAAAGTAGTACTTTAATTAATCTTGGCGTGAGCACTCCACTGGCACTTGGTAGATGACTTGTTTTTCTTCTGCAGAGGAAACAACAGAGGCGATTCTGCGACTTGACCCAATGGGCGGGCTCGCAAGTGGATGCAGAGCTGGATTCAGACATGGAGAACGACGACTTTGCTGGGAAGACCAACTCGGAGTTTTGGCTCGTCCTCATCGGTGCAGCGGATCAGAAGCAAGGCCTACGGAGACGACGGTCGGGGCCGGCGAGCGGCTCCGCGACGAGCGAAGGCCACTCGAAGGTGATTCAAGGCGGCAGGCCGGCAGGCACATGGGAGCAGCAGCAGTAGAGTGGCTCGCGCCTCGGCAAGGATGGAGCAAGGCCGCTGGGCGTATTGCAGAAGCCGGCGAGGCAGCAGGGCCTGCGGTCCATAGGGCCGTGGTGGCTCGTCGGAGGTAGCCGGCCGTCAGAGGCGGCTCGGACAACGGAGACGAGGCCAGCACGATGGTGTTTTGTGACTGAGGCGGGCGACTCAAGGCCGTAGCGGCGACTTTTAAGCCGGCAAACCGCAGTGGCGGCTTGGCCCACCAGCGAGGGCGGCCTGGAACAGGCATGGGGCCGTGGTAGCTGCTCAAGGCCGACTAGGCGCGATGCCGCGGCTCCAGGCAAGTCAAGCCGCGAGAGTGGCAGCTTGGCGGGAGGCCGACGAGGCGGGGTCTGCGGCTGTGACGATGGAGGCGGCCGGTGATTTGACGTGAAGGTCCACGCGAGGGCGGCTCGGAACGAGACCACAGCGGCAGCATCCGAATCCAACTCTCGTCCCACGTCCTCGTCCTGTTCGTCCTTGTTTTGACCATCCACGTCGTCTCTTTCCGTGACTAGCCCTGTTTTAGGAACGATCCGGAGTACTAGTATATGACCTTATGAGCCGGAGTACTAGTAGTACTTGCTGATTGCTGTGAATTTTCTCATACGTACGTGGTACTTGCAATTGATTTGTAGGCCTCGATCTCCACGTGAGGGGGGTACTTTCCAGGCTTGAGCAGAGTAGTAATCTTTTTTTCTTTCTTATCTTTCCTTTCCAACACTAAAGTAATCTCCGTTGGATCTCAACATCACGTGTAATTGCAGTACACATTGACTGATTCGGTGTGGAGCACTTGATCTAGTCGTCCGGGTTGGAATTGAATCCCATAGATACTTGTCTCCGGCGAGAAGGTAGAACAGGTGGTCCTTTTGGAAATTGCAGGTTTTGGGTCCAAGCTGAGTCAAGGCAGGGGCGTCTCGGATCTTGAAGCAGACGTTGAGGCGTGGAGCAGTAGCGGCGGCTCGGCGGACCGAACAAAACGGCCGCCGCAAAATTTTTCTGTCCGTCTCAGTGTAACCAGCCGTTCCAAACGCTCGTCGATGATATAAATTATCCGGAAAATTGCGAACTTCTCGACCCCTGGAAGATCCCTTCAAGAACTCAACACCATCGTGCGCAGGCCCCACGGCGGACGCCAACTGTCGTGGTTTTGTCACGGCAGATGTCCTAGTGTGAGGACTTAGTCGTGAGGCCGCGCATCTATGTGGTAGCTTGAGAGGGGTTGAGCGGAATCGAGAGACGCAATGCAAGACAAGGATTTAGACAGCTTCGGGCCTCGGGAAACATCATCCGGTAATAGCCCTACATGCTGTTTGAGGCTAGATCTCATTATGACCCTCAAGGTGTCGCCGGTAAACCGGCTCTTTGTGTATAGCCCTAGAAATTGTTTCTTCTAACTTGTGAGAACTTGTCCCCCTTTGGGGAGGCCTGCCCCTCCTTATATATGTTGAAGGGGCGGGTTACATGACTAGTCCTAGTAGGAATAGGATTACTCTATTACAAGGAGTCCTAGTATTGCTTCCTTTGTAGGAGAATATTCCTTGTGCTTTCTTCATAAACCGGCCCACCATAACATGAACCGGCCTTCTGGGCCTTGGGCCTTGTCATCCGTGATCCGCCCGCCGGGTTACCAGTGAATCGTCAAGTGTAAACCGTCTCAAGTAAACCGCCAAGTCTAGCCGGGTTATACTTCCGGTCGGGATACGCTGCGGGGTATATCCCCGACAGTGCCGTTATCACTTCGGATCATCAAGATCTTTGCATCATGTTGACGTTGAGCTTCATTTGCAAAGTTGATGACGGTTTGTTGGGTCTCACTCTTCTTCTTGAAGAAATATACCCATGTGTATCTTGAATAATTGATACGTCCAAAACGTATCTATAATTTCTGCTTGCTCCATGCCTCTTTTGTGTGATATTGCTATGATATTTATACACTTCCATACACTTTTGATCATATTTGGACTAACCTACTAACTCAGTGCACCCCAGTGCCAGTTTCTGTTTTCTGCTGTTTTTGTATTTCAGGTTTTCCCATTAGGTAAACTGCCAGAAAAATCCCGGAAAAATTATATAAAAAATCAGCGTTCCGGAAGCTTCCTTGCGGCCAAAGTAGGGCCGGAGGGGGGCCACCAGGGCTCCAGGCGCCCTGGTGGCGCGGTGATACATCCAAAACGTATCTATAATTTCTGCTTGCTCCATGCCTCTTTTGGGTGATATTGCTATGATATTTATACACTTCCATACACTGTTGATCATATTTGGACTAACCTATTAACTTAGTGCACCCCAGTGCCAGTTTTTGTTTTCTGTTGTTTTTGTATTTCAGGTTTTCCCATTACGAGAACTACCCGAAAAATCCCGGTAAAATTATATAAAAAATCAGCGTTCCAGAAGCTTCCCAGCAGCCAAAGTACAACCGGAGGGGGGCCACCAGGGCCCCAGGCGCCCTGGTGGCGCGGCCCCCCTGGCCGCGCCGGGGGGGCGCCTGGGCCCCCCGGGCCTCCGCTGATTCCCCCCTTTGGCATATATTTATATCGTGTCCCGAAACCCTCGAGACGGGAACCCTTTTTCGCGATCTCATCTCTGTTCCGCCGCCACCGCGCTTCCAAGATCGGGAGCGCCAGGAGAACTCTTCCCGGCACCCTGCCGGAGGGGAGGATCACCACCGGGAGCCTCTCCACCACCATGGACGCCTCCCGGATGAGTTGTGAGTAGTCTCCCTTGGACCATGGGTCCATGACCAGTAGCTATGTGATGTTCTCCTCCCGTTCTTGTGCTTCACTAATTAGTCCTCGTGAGCTGCCCTACATGATCGAGGCACATATGTAATCCTTATGCTGTTGCTATGTTTAGTTTGCTGGGATCCGATGGATTGTGAGATTATGTTCAGATTGTGTTTGAGTAATATATTTGATCTACCTCTTTTATATTTATGTTCGTAAGTAATTCTTGCATGTTCTCCGTTATTATTTATTGCTTTGGCCAAGTAGTAGGTAGTGACTCCAAGAGGGAACGTTATGCTTGATTGTGGGTTCATGCCCCTCGATGACTAGCTTGAGTGACAGAAACATGAGTCTAGGGGATGTGCTGTTGCCACAAGGGGGAAAACAACGGTGCTTGTGCCCGCGGGTGCAAGGATTGTTTACTTTACGCAAAGTTCTTTTAATGCAGTTGTCTGTTGCTTTGAGTTTACACTATGGGTGGGACTCGCAACTTAATACCAGCGAGATGTTCTGGATAGATATCTCAAGGTGGATGATTAGTAGTAGATGCAGATGGATTTCGGTCTACTTGCCTTGGTGTACCGCCCATGCTTTGAACCTCTACCTTTCTTGTAACATAGTTAGCATTGGTTTGCGCACATAATTCTGTCAATTGCCCAGCTGTAATTCGTTTACCTCACATAGCTGTTTTATCGTCTTTTGGGAGAGAGACATCACTAGTGAACATCATGGGACCCCGGTCCATATTACCATCACTGATCACATCCGCTATTTAGTTTCCGCTTTTACTTACTATTTGTAGCATTACCTATCACTATTATCACTTGCGTTTGATCCTTTGTAAACGACAAGGCCGGAGGGATTGACAACCTCTCTATACTCGTTGGGAGCAAAGTTATTTGTATCTGTGTGCAGGTCCACGTTGATTGCTAATATCTGGCGCCGTTAGCAGTTGACACCTTCTTGTTGAAACTGGGAGTCTCAGGGAAATCGATCCTTGGTATCTTTGCCAAGGGAAAACTTCCGCTACACTGCATCTCAAACCTTCCACTTGGGGTAACCAACGAGGGGCGAGAAGCCATCAAGCAAAGTTTTCTGGCGCCATTGCCGGGGACTCCACTCTTCAGGATAGGGGAGTTGCACGCTATCTTTTATCTTTGCTTTTTAGTCTTGTTAGTTTACCTTTCAGTTCTCTTTATGTCTTTTCACTAGTTTTGCTTAATGGAAAACAACAAAAATATGAGAGAGCTTTATAAGCTCTACCTTGCTTTGGGACATGATGTGTTTGAAGAGAAAATTTAAAAACCTATGGAACTTTATTATTTGCATAACAATCATGATGGTGGTGATGTTATTAGTATGCTTTCTTTGAATATCAATATTGCTAATGACATGGAAAGCTCTAAGCTTGGGGATGACACATTTGATGAATATGATATTTTTAGTCCCCCAACTTTTGAAGAGAAAACTTACTTTGATGATACTTTGCCTCCTATACATGATGATTACAATGATGAATATGATGTTTTCAGTCCACCTACTATTGAGGATAAAATTTATTATGATTATGATATGCCTCCTAAATACAATGATTACCATGATGGTTATGATTGCTTTACTCTCACTATTCCTAATAAGAAAGATTTTGCTTATATGAAGAGTAATGTCACTTTTTTGCATGTGGATCATGGTAACAATGCTTTATGTGATGCTTATATTGTTGAGTTTATTCGTGATCCCACTGAAAATTATTATGAGAAGGGAACATATGCTTATAGATATTTCAATGATATCAAGTTCCCTCTCTTTATGTTGAAGGTTTTGAAGCTACACTTGTTTTGCCTTCCTATGCTTATTGCTTTATGCTTCCATGAATTATTCTATTGCAATATTCCTATGCATAGGAAGCATGTTAGGCTTAAATGTGTTTGGTATTTGCTTCTTGATGCTCTCTTTTGTTCTTCAACTCTTATTCCTACGAGAGCATCATGAAAGTCTCATGCCTAGCTTAAAGGCATAAAAGAAAGCGCTTTTGGGAGGCAGCCCACATGAATAAAATTTTATTTTTCTTTTGTTGTGTCTTGATGTTGTTACTACAGTAGCATCATCATTGTATCTTTACTTTTCAATTTTGTGCCAAGTGTAGCCTCTGATTGCAAGAAAGTTCAAAAGTTGTGACGTGTTGTCCAGGAAACAGATTCTGTCCTTGGATAGAAAAATTCGTATAAAATCACCAGATCATCTTTTTGGTCTGAATTTTTTCGACAGCGTGATCTATACAATTGTCTTTCGTGCGTCTGTTTTGAGTTTTTTGATTCGAGTTGCATAAGTGCCCCGAAAAAATCATTTACTACCTGCTGTTCTGTTTTTCACAGATTCTGTCCTGTTTTGCCTTTCCTTCATTTTGCAAACCCAGAGCTTGCTTTTTCTTTGCAAAAACCTTTTGGCAATCTTGAGAAACAGTAGACCTTCAAGAATATCCTTATTTCCAGCAAGGAGCAATTATTTTATTAAGGGTACTAATCTTGCTAATCAGATTATGATGAGTTATGTATGAAATGAGTTTTCAAGTGTGCGAGGGAAGATGATAAAAAGATTCAGGAGTGTCAAACGCTCAAGCTTGGGGATGCCCCCATGCACCCCAAGAAATATTCAAGGAGACTCAAGCGTCTAAGCTTGGGGATGCCCCCGTGCATCCCCTTCTCCATCAACATTATCAGTTCGTCTTTCGTTCCACTATATTTTTATCACTTCATGTGTTATGTGCTATGCTTGGAGCGTCTTGCTTTAGTTTTCCTTTTTAGTTTTCTTTAGCTTTTCATAATGAGTCGGAACTCAGCTTTCTTTATGTGGGAGAGAAACACGCTCCACTTCTACCTAGAACATAACATAGAATTTTCATGTCTATCTTTGTTGTGTGTGTTCTTTGTCTTTCAATAGCTACTATCATGCTTAGCTTTTAGTTTTCATGCTTATCTTTTTAAAGAGCTTTTGTTTAGTTGGTTGCTTGAACTCTATTTATTTATCATGATTATCTTATTAAGAGAGTTTGCTTCTGTTGCATTGGTTGATATGTCTATGATAAAAATGCTACGTGCATAATGGTGCTTAGTAGTTCATGTTTTCTTATGGTTAGTCTCAAATAGCTGGGGGGTTTCCAATGTGTTATTGGAGTACCAACATGATTTGTTTGCCTATGATGTGGTATGGTTTAGTAATATCTCCCTTCAAGAATTTATTTTGATTGACTTGGCGTATGCTCACGCATATTTAAGACTGTAAAGAAAGTCTGTCAAGCGTTGATGATCTTTTGTTTCTGAGTAGCGATATAACTACCATGCCTGATTCAATGTTGCTTTGTCGCTCTGCATGATTATGACCGTCATTGCTCTCTTAGTTGGTCGCTCACAGTCTTTTGCTAACCTTCACCTGTACTAAGCGGACTGACTGCTTGTGCATCCAAATTCTTTTAAACCAGTTATGCCATATGAGTCCACCATATCTTCCTACATGGTATTTACCTGCCATTCCTAACGGAGACTTGCATGTACCATCTCGAAATTATTCAAAAAGAAAAAATGCATTCCTATTTTGTGCCTCTGTTTTAAGTCCATGAGGAAGTAGTAGTTAATTCATGATCTTTTTAAGTTGGAGAAGCTTCACCCCGGGATTGCATGTATAATGTGCAAACCCATAATACGAGAAGGAACTGGCATTGAGTGCGCCCGGCTCAAAATTAATATAACAAACAAACCCTCCTTCACGCTTTGTTCATGAGAAATCAGAAAACTTTGGCAGTGATAAACAAAGGAGATTAAGAGGATGTGATCGCCCTCATTCGGGAGCCGTTCCTCGAAACTTGTCCATCTCAAGAAGTGATTGAGCTATCTGCTAGCATTCATTGACGAAACATGCATAATCAAAAAAATAATTATTACTTCTATTTTAAAACCAAGAGCTCTGGTACATGTTTTGTCTTTGTTTCCGACTACGGGTTTTCAACCTTGCCAACAATAGCCACGGTTCGAGAGTCTCCACCTTCTTTTAAAGCACCAACTACTGAGAGCATGATTGTCATTCTGAGTGTAATGTGCATTGTCCCAAAGTAGCATTGTCTTTTGCATGATTGTGATATCGTTTATTCTGAAAATATTGTATCTAGTCATCACTTAAACCTTGGAGGTGCCCCTGCATTTATGTTATGCTTCACTAAAGGGGGCAAGCGAGATATCACTTTGTCATATTTGCACACCATGCTCATTACAAATCTATTTGATGTTTCAATACCATATTGTAAAACTTTCAGTTCTTTGTGATCTTCTCATGAGGCAACTTAATTACTACAGATTCATTGTCTCAGTAAGCTTTTATCATATGACTATGAAAAGTCCTATATGGTTAATAGCATGTCACCACAGAAATTATTCTTGTTATCATTTACCTACTCGAGGACGAGCAGGAATTAAGCTTGGGGATGTTGACACGTCCAAAACGTATCTATAATTTCTGCTTGCTCCATGCCTCTTTTGGGTGATATTGCTATGATATTTATACACTTCCATACACTTTTGATCATATTTGGACTAACCTATTAACTTAGTGCACCCAGTGCCAGTTTCTGTTTTCTGCTGTTTTTGTATTTCGGGTTTTCCCATTACGAGAACTGCCAGAAAAATCCCGGAAAAATTATATAAAAAATCAGCGTTCCAGAAGCTTCCCAGCAGCCAAAGTACAGCCAGAGGGGGGCCACCAGGGCCCCAGGCGCCCTGGTGGCGCGCCCCCCTGGCCGCGCCGGGGGGGGGGGGGGGGG
>LR738710.1:260137029-260168217 GCA_902687465.1 Secale cereale | reverse complement strand
TATATTTGATCTACCTCTTTTATATTTATGTTCGTAAGTAATTCTTGCATGTTCTCCGTTGTTATTTATTGCTTTGGCCAAGTAGTAGGTAGTGACTCCAAGAGGGAACGTTATGCTTGATTGTGGGTTCATGCCCCTCGATGACTAGCTTGAGTGACAGAAACATGAGTCTAGGGGATGTGCTATTGCCACAAGGGGGAAAACAACGGTGCTTGTGCCCGCGGGTGCAAGGATTGTTTACTTTACGCAAAGTTCTTTTAATGCAGTTGTCTGTTGCTTTGAGTTTACACTATGGGTGGGACTCGCAACTTAATACCAGCGAGATGTTCTGGATAGATATCTCAAGGTGGATGATTAGTAGTAGATGCAGATGGATTTCGGTCTACTTGCCTTGGCGTACCGCCCATGCTTTGAACCTCTACCTTTCTTGTAACATAGTTAGCATTGGTTTGCGCACATAATTCTATCAATTGCCCAGCTGTAATTCGTTTACCTCACATAGCTATTTTATCGTATTTTGGGAGAGAGACATCACTAGTGAACATCATGGGACCCCGGTCCATATTACCATCATTGATCACATCCGCTATTTACTTTCCGCTTTTACTTACTATTTGCAGCATTACCTATCACTATTATCACTTGCGTTTGATCCTTTGTAAACGACAAGGCCGGAGGGATTGACAACCTCTCTGTACTCGTTGGGAGCAAAGTTATTTGTATCTGTGTGCAGGTCCACGTTGATTGCTAATATCTGGCGCCGTTAGTAGTTGACACCTTCTTGTTGAAACTGGGAGTCTCAGGGAAATCGATCCTTGGTATCTTTGCCAAGGGAAAACTTCCGCTACACTGCATCTCAAACCTTCCACTTGGGGTAACCAACGAGGGGCGAGAAGCCATCACGCGGCCCCCCTCCTGGCCGAGCCGGGGGGGGGGGGCGCCTGGGCCCCCTAGGTCTCCGCTGATGCCCCCCTTTGGCATATATTTACACCGCGTCCCGAAACCCTCGAGGACGGAACCCTTTTTCGCGATCTCATCTATGTTCCGCCGCCGCTGCTCTTCCAAGATCGGGAGCACGAGGAGAACTCTTCCCGGCACCCTGCCGGAGGGGAGAACCACCACCGGGAGCCTCTCCACTACCATGGACGCCTCCCGGATGAGTTGTGAGTAGTCTCCCTTGGACCATGGGTCCATGACCAGTAGCTATGTGATGTTCTCCTCCCCTCTTTGTTCTTCACTAATTAGACCTCGTGAGCTGCCCTACATGATCGAGGCACATATGTAATCCTTATGCTGTTGCTATGTTGAGTTTGCTGGGATCCGATGGATTGTGAGATTATGTTCAGATTGTGTGTGAGTAATATATTTGATTTACCTCTTTTATATTTATGTTCTTGAGTAATTCTTGCATGTTCTCCGTTGCTGTTTATTGCTTTGGCCGAGTAGTAGGTAGTAACTCCAAGAGGGAACGTTATGCTTGATTGTGGGTTCATGCCCCTCGATGACTAGCTTGAGTGATAGAAACATGAGTCTAGGGGATGTGCTGTTGCCACAAGGGGGAAAACAACGGTGCTTGTACTCGCGGGTGCAAGGATTGTTTACTTTACGCAAATTTCTTTTAATGCAGTTGTCTGTTGCTTTGAGTTTACACTATGGGTGGGACTCGCAACTTAATACCAGCGAGATGTTCTGGATAGATATCTCAAGGTGGATGATTAGTAGTAGATGCAGATGGATTTCAGTCTACTTACCTTGGCGTACCGCCCATGCTTTTGAGCCTCAACCTTTCTTGCAGCATAGTTAGCATTGGTTTGCGCACATAATCCTGTCAATTGCCCAGCTGTAATTCGTTTACCTCACATAGCTGTTTTATCGTCTTTTGGGAGAGAGACATCACTAGTGAACATCATGGGACCCCGGTCCATATTACCATCACTGATCACATCCGCTATTTACTTTCTGCTTTTACTTACTAGTTGCAGCAATACCTATCACTATTATCTCTTGCGTTTGATCCTTTGTAAACGACAAGGCCGGAGGGATTGACAACCTCTCTGTACTCATTGGGAGCAAAGTTATTTGTATCTGTGTGCAGGTCCAAGTTGATTGCTAAGTATCTGGCGCCGTTAGCAGTTGACACCTTCTTGTTGAACCTTGGAGTCTCAGGGGAATTCGATCCTTGGTATCTTGCCAAGGGAAAACTACCGCTACACTGCATCTCAAACCTTCCACTTGGGGTAACCAACGAGGGGCGAGAAGCCATCAAGCAATAATCATCCACAATCACCAAGCAATACTTTCTGCCCCCAAGACTATCAAAGGATGGAGGCCCATAGAGATGCATGTGAAGGAGCTCTAATGGTCTTTTTGAGTAGATGATAGTCGTGGGAGGGTGAGCCGTCTCATGTAGCTTTCCTTCAATACAAGCACTGCAAGCACGATCTTTGGCAAATCTAACATTTGTTAGTCCACGGACATGGTCCCCCTTGAGAAGACTTTGCAAAGATCTCATATTGACATGGGCTAACCGGCGATGCCACAGCCATCCCACGTCAACTTTAGCCATTAGGCATGTCGCGGTCTTAGTGGGTTGCTTCGAGAAGTTAACCACATAGAGACCGTTCTCGACATGTCCAACATAGGCTACTTTAAGAGTCTTGCTCCACAAGAGGGCCACGGTATCAATATCAAAGAATGTGGCAAAGCCCATGAGTGCAAGTTGACGAACAGAAAGTAAGGTGTATGCAAGGGACTCAACAAGCATGACTTTCTCGATCGTGAGATCATTAGAAATGACAACCTTGCCAAGTCCCAATACCTTAGAAGATGAAGCATCACCCCGTTCCACGTTGGTGACCATTGATGAACCTTGATGCACGTCCACCGCCAAGTCTTTGCTTCCGGTCATATGATTTGTGGCTCCACTATCGAGCAACCATGATCCCCCACCGGAAGCAAACTCCTACATGAGATCAATGCTTGGATTTAGGTGACCATTTGGTAATGGGTCCTTTGAGGTTAGTAACAAGGGTCTTAGGAACCCAAATAGACCATTCAATGTACTCATAAGAAGAACCAACAAATTTAGCAAAGACATGACCATCACTAGCACGACATAAAACATATGAAGGATTAAAGTCTTCGGCTATGTTTGATGGCATGTTGGGGTTTTTCTTGACTCCACCACTTTTTACATTGTTCTTATTCTTAGAAGCACCCTCTCCCTCTTTCACAAATGTTTGTTTTAGAGGAGGAGGTTGCTTGGTCTTGTCGTTCTTCTTCTTCTTGGTCTTGGGAGCAAACCCAATTCCTTCCTTTGCCAAAACCTCCTTTTGATTGCTCAAAAGACCATTGAGGTTCTTCTCACTTTGTATACATGTCATAAGGCCTTTCTCAAGTTGCTTCTTCAATTTGGCATTCTCTTCAACAAGATGCACATGCTCGCAACATGGGTTAGTAGCATTTGCATTATCAATCAACACCATGCGAGGAAAGATAGCTTTCTCCTTGGTTAGCGAAACTTGGAGTTGATCATGAGACTCTTTGAGAGAAGCATGTACACCTTTCAAGGCCTTGTGAGCCTTTTCAAGTGCAACAAACTCCTCCTTGAGTCTAGCATGGTCAACCACAAGTTTTGCCTTCTCGGAATTAATCATACGAGAGACAACTAAAGCATGATCAAGATCTTTCTTTAATTTAGCATGATCATCATTGTGTGACTCCTCAAGAGCCAAACGAAGACCACGCTCTTTCTCTAGAGCATTAGAGAGATCCGATATCTCATCGGCATAGTCTCGACTATGTCCTTCCATTTTAGAAATGGTCTCCTCGTGAACCTTGATCGTGTCATTGGCCCCACCGAGTTGTTCCAAGAGAGCAACGAAGTGCTTCTTGGGTTTGCCCTTAAGTTTGCTCATAAACAACTCAAATTCATTATTTTCCTCCTCTGCCTCCTCACTCTCATCAATAAAATACGTCAATGAAGGATTAGAGGTGATGGTAGTGTTGATGTTGGGAGTTACCTTGTTGGTGGCCTTAGCCATGAGACACTTGGCGGTGATGTTCTCATTTGGTGAGTCGAAGAGAGATGAGCATGGAGTAGTAGAAATAGCAATTGTGGCCATGGGGACCACCTCATCATCTTCATCATCATCATCATCCTCAACATATTCTTCTTGGGCCACCAACCCTTTAGGAGGGGTCTTCTTGTTGAGGTTTTTCTTATTGGGATAAGACTTGGCCTTGTCCTTGCAGATAAGTTTGCCTCCATAGTCTTCTCTTTTCTCATATGGGCAATCTACAACAAAGTGGCTCACATTCCCACAGTTGAAGCACATCCTCACTTGTTGCTTGCTCTTGTTGCCACTTGAGTTGTTCTTGTTGAAGTTGGGCCATGAGTTCTTCTTGTTGCCCCAAAATTGCTGTGATGCAAGAGCCATGTGCTCATGATAGGCATATTTGGTGTCCTCAGGGCAACACTCATCGTCATCCTCCTCCTCCTATTCTTCCACATAAGCCTTGTCCTTCAAGGCAAGACCAGGCTTCTTGGATCGTTGAGTTCTTAAAACCGCATTGTCGACGGTCTCGTCCAAGATCCTCATGGCAACGAACTCATTCAACACTTCACTTGATGACAAAGTGTGGAAGTCCGGTCTTTGGCGAATGAGGGAGGACATGGCCTTGTGGTAAGGCATCATGGCCTTGAGAAACTTGTGCTTGATCCAATTTTCATCCGTGTCCTTCCTCCCATGATCTCGAAGCCAAACCGCAAGAGTGGTTAATCTCCGATAAAGTTCACGTGGATCTTCATCTTCGATCATAGCAAACTCATCGGCTTCATCTTGCACAACTTCATAGTTTGAGCGTTGAATGCTTGCGCTTCCCGGGTACATGGAACCAACATGCTCACATGCTTCCTTGGCCACGGTGAAGGGTCGAAGGTGTGCAATGTTTTCGGGTGGGATAGCATCTTGAAGTATGCAAAGAACGGACTCATTGAATTGATGATCTGCAGCTTCTCTCGGAGTTAAGTTGTCGGGATCATGTGGGTAGAAACCTTGCTCAATGATTCTCCAAAGATTAGTAGAACAATGATTTAAGTGACGTTTAAAGCGAAACATCCAAGTAGCAAAATCAGAGTTTTTCACAAACTTAGGAGGAGGACCAACGGAATTTAAATGCGGAGTAGGAACGGGTCCTCCATAGTGGGTAGGAGGAGCAGAGTGGGCAAAAATCCCACTCCCATTCTTAGTAACCGGGGCTTGCTCACTACTAGCTTCTCCCTTGTCGGGAGTAGCCTCCGAGACGTTGGTAGCGGGACGAACCACTTCCAACGGTGCGGTGGATAATTTAAGTCCCTCAAGCAATTCCTTAAACATGCCTTTGACCTCGGTCGCTAGTGATTCTTTCAATGTGACCATCACCACATTGAACTCCTCACGAGAGACCGAGGCTCCCCCATCAGACGTAGGCAAGGACGGAGTTCCACCAGAGTGTTCCTCCGTCTCGACTATGTTGTCACCCATACTCTTTGGACGGTAAAGTCCTTATAAAGAGACGAGGCTCTGATACCAATTGAAAGGATCGAAATGGTTGACTAGAGGGGGGTGAATAGGCAACTAACAATTTTAGCTTTTCTTAACCAATTTAAATTAAGCAACAAAGTAAGTTGTCTAGATATGCAACTAGGGTGACAACTTATCGGAAGCAAAGATAACAACCTCACAAGCAAGCTAGCTAAGGTAAACGAGGAAAGCTTGCAGAAGTAAAGGAAAGAGATAACCACAAGTGGAGCCGGTGAAGACGAGGATGTGTTACCAAAGTTCCTTCCCTTTGAGAGGAAGTACGTCTCCGTTGGAGCGGTGTGGAGGCACAATGCTCCCCAAGAAGCCACTAGGGCCACCGTATTCTCCTCACGCCCTCACGCAATGCAAGGTGCCGTGATTCCACTAGTGGTGCCCTTGAAGGTGGCAACCGAACCTTTACAAACAAGGTTGGGGCTATCTCCACAACCGAATTGGAGGCTCCTAACGACACCACGAAGCTTCACCACAATGGAATATGGCTCCGAGGTGACCTCAACCGTCTAGGGTGCTCAAACACACAAGAGTAAGAAGATTCGCAAGGGGTTAGTGGGGGGAATCAAATATCTCTTGGTGGAAGTGTAGATCGATGCCTTCTCCAGCAATCCCGAGGAAATCAACAAGTTTGATTGTCTAGGGGGAGAGATCGGGCGGAAATGGAGCTTTGAGCAACAATGGAGCTTTTGGGGAGGAAGAGGTGAGTCTTCGTGGAGAAGAAGACTCCCTTATATAGTGGAGAAGAGGATCCGGCCGTTGAGCAATAAATGCTCTGCGACCTGCGGTACTACCGCTCCTTGGGAGCGGTACTACCGCAATGCCTTGCGATACTACCGCAGGGACCTGCGGTACTACCGCAGCGCAGTTACGTAGAGGAACGGGCCAGACCACGGTAGTATAAAAATAACTTCCGTGGGTACTTCCGCTTTGATAAATATTGCGCAAAAGTCCGACACGGTACTACCGCGCAGGAGGTGTTGTACTACCACATAGGAGCGGATGTAAAAAATTACATCCGCACCTACTACCGCATGTGTTGAAACTGTGATCGACACATACGGTACTACCGCAGAGGAGAGCGGTACTACCGCAGTGCCTCGCGGTACTACTGCACATCCGGGGTGGTACTACCATGCTAGGGCGGATGTAAAAAATTACATCCGCTCCTACTACCGCAAGCCTGCGGTACTACCGCTCCAGGGAGCGGTACTACCGCTCCCTTGAGCGGTACTACCGCGGGTCACAGAACTTCTACATTTTGGCACCCTTTCTGATGGCAAGAAAAAGATAGAAGGAAAGAGGCTCCATTGAAACAAAGGAAAGGTGGTGCAAAGGAAAAGATGTGTACGTGTTGATTCCTCCCTAAACTTTCCGAGGCGTACCCCCTCTTAATAGTACGGCTTTCCTACGACTCAAATCCACCGAAAAGAACTGAAAAGAAACGCCGTCTTTGACAAGCTTCGAGGGGCACCAAATCGTCTCGTGCCAAACCGGGAGATCTCTGAAATGCTCAGTGCACACGATTAGTCCGCAAATGTATTGTCATCAATCACCAAAACTACTTAGGAGAAATATGCCCTTACATCACTCTTGTTTCATTGCACATCCCGGTACACCGCCGGAGCCATTCATATAGAGTCATGCTTTGTTGTAGTATCGAGTTGTAATGAAAGTGTGATGATCATCATTATTAGAGCATTGTCCCATGGGAGGAAAGGCTAAATCAATAAAGCCCCTCCGCAAAAAAAGGGGAAGGCCAAAGAAAAAAAGAAAGGCCCAAAAAAATAAAAAAAATAAAAAGAAAAGAAAAAGGTACAATTGCTACTATCTTTTTTGCACACTTGTGCTTCAAAGTAGCACCATGTTCTTCATTGTAGAGAGTCTCATGCTTAGTCACTTTTATATACTAGTGGGAATTTTCATTATAGAACTTGGCTTGTATATTCCAACGATGGGCTTCCTCAAATGCCCTAGGTCTTCGTGAGCAAGCAAGTTGGATGCACACCCACTAGTTTCTTTTATTGAGCTTTCATACATTTTTAGCTCTTGTGCATCCATTGCATGGCAATCCCTACTCACTCACATTGATATCTATTGATGGGCATCTCCATTGCCCGTTGATACGCCTAGTTGATGTGAGACTATCTCCCTCCGTTTTGTCTTCTCCACAACCACCTCTCTATTCCACCCATAATGCTATGTCCATGGCTCACGCTCATGTATTGCATGAAAGTTGAAAGGTTTGAAAGGATAGAGTATGAAAACAAGTGCTTGGCTGAAATCGGGGTTGTGCATGATATGAATATTTTGTGTGATGAAGAGGGAGCATAGCCAGACTATATGATTTTGTAGGGATAACTTTCTTTAGCCATAGTATTTTGAGAAGACATGATTGCTTTGTTAGTATGCTTGAAGTATTATTATTTCTTATGTCAATATAGACTTTTATCTTGAATCTTTCAGATATGAACACTCATGCCACAATTAAGAGAATTACATTGAAAAACTATGTTGGTTAGCATCCCACATCAAAAATTCAGTTTTATCATTTACCTACTCGAGGACGAGCAGGAATTAAGCAACAAAGGCCCAGTCCAGATTTTTGATACGTCTCCAACGTATCTATAATTTTTGATTGTTCCATGCTATTATTTATGATGTTTTGGATGTTTAATGGGCTTTGTCATACACTTTTATATTATTTTTGGGACTAACCTACTAACCCAAAGGCCTAGTCCAGATTGCTGTTTTTTGCCTGTTTTAGGGTTTTGCAGAAAAGGAATATCAAACGGAGTCCAAACGGAATGAAACCTTTGGGAGAGATAGTTTTGGAGAAAATCACGCACGGGAGACTTGAGAACCACGGAGTAGGGGCCACGAGATGCCCACGAGGGTGGGGGCGCGCCCCTCTACCCAGGGCGCGCCCCCTGCCTTGTGGGTCCCTCGTGAGTCCCCCGGTGTCCTCCATCCTCCTATATAAGCCTACGTTTCCCGAAAGCATCAGATGAGGAGAAAAAACCTTAGTTCCACTGCCGTAACCTTTCATTCCTGTGAGATCACATCTTGGAGCCTGTTCCGGAGCTCCGCCAGAGGGGGGATCCATCACGGAGTGCTTCTACATGATCATCATCGCCCTCACCATGAGTTGTGAGTAGTATACCACAGACCTTCGAGTCCATAGCTAGTATCTAGATGGCTTCTTCTCTCTCTTTGGATCTCAATACAAAGTTCTCCTCGGTCTTCGAGGAGATCTATTCGATGTAATCTCCTTTTGCGGTGTGTTTGTCGAGATCCGATGAATTGTGGGTTTATGATCAAGATTATCTATGAGAAATTTTTGGTTCTTTTCTGAACTCTTTATGTGTGCTCATAATAATTTTGCAAGTCTCTTCGAATTATTGGTTTTGTTTGGCCTACTAGATCTATAGTTCTTGCAATGGGAGAAGTGGTTGGCTTTGGATTCAATCTTGTAGTGTCCTTTCCCAGTGACAGTAGGGGAAGCAAGGCACATATTTTATTGTTGCCATCGAGGATAAAAAGATGGGGTTTACATCATACTGCTTGAGTTTATCCCTCTACATCATGTCATCTTGCTTAAGGCATTGCTCTGTTCTTATGAACTCAATACACTAGATGCATGCTGGATAGCGGTCGATGTGTGGAGTAACAGTAGTAGATGCAGGCAGGAGTCGGTCTACTTGTCTCGGACGTGTTGCCTATATACAACGATCATGCCTAGATAGTCTCATAATTATTCGCTTTTCTATCAATTGCTCGACAGTAATTTGTTTACCCGTCGTAAAATATCGCTATCATGAGAGAAGCCACTAGAGAACACTATAGCCCCCGCGTCTATTCTCAACATATCAATCTACATCTACTTTACTTTTTCCGCTTTTACTTTTTGTTTTTATAAACAAAAATATCAAAAATATAAACTATCATCTCTATCAGATCTCACTTTCGTAAGTGACCGTAAAGGGATTGACAACCCCTTATCGCGTTGGCTGCGAAGTTCTTATTTGTTTGTGCGTGGTCTCCTACTGGATTGATACCTTGGTTCTCAAAAACTAAGGGAAATGCTTACGCTACTGTGCTGCATCTCCCTTTCCTCTTTGAGGGAATACAACGCAAGCTCAAGAAGTAGCAGTGATTACGAGGGAGCTTAGCCAAACTATATGATTTTGTAGGGATAACTTTCTTTAACCATAGTATTTTGAGAAGACATGATTTCTTTGTTAGGATGCTTGAAGTCTTATAATTTCTTATGTCAATATAGACCTTTGTCTTGAATCTTTCAGATCTGAACATTCATTCCACAATTAAGAGAATTACATTGAAAACTATGTTGGTTAGCATTCCACATCAAAAATTTCATTTTTATCATTTACCTACTCGAGGACGAGCAGGAATTAAGCTTGGGGATGCTTGATACGGCTCCAACGTATCTATAATTTTTGAGTGTTCCATGCTATTATTTATGATGTTTTGGATGTTTAATGGGCTTTGTTATACACTTTTAAATTATTTTTGGGACTAACCTATTAACCCAAAGGCCCAGTCCAGATTGCTGTTTTTTGCCTATTTCAGGGTTTTACAGAAAAGGAATATCAAACGGAGTTCAAACGGAATGAAACTTCGGGAGAGATACTTTTGTAGCAAAATACGCACGGGAGACTTGAGAACCACGGAGTAGGGCACACGTGGCGTCCACGATGGGGGGGGGGGGCGCCCCTGCCTCGTGGGCCCCATGTTTGGCCCTCGGTGCCCTCCTTCTTCCTATATATATCTACGTATCCCAATACCATCAGAACCACAGAGAAAAACCCTAGTTCCACGGCCGCAACTTTCTGTTCCCGTGAGATCCCATCTTGGGGCCTGTTCTGGAGCTCCACCGGAGGTGGGATCTTCCACGGAGTGCTTCTACATCATCATCATCGGCTCACCATGAGTTGTGAGTAGTTTACCACAGACCTTCGGGTCCATAGCTAGTATCTAGATGGCTTCTTCTCTCTCTCTCTGGATCTCAATACCAAGTTCTCCTCAGTCTTCGAGGAGATCTATTCGATGTAATCTCTTTTTGCGGTGTGTTTGTCAAGATCCGATGAATTTTGGGTTTATGATCAAGATTATCTTTGAGAAATATTTGGTTCTTCTTTGAACTCTTTATGTATGATTATAATATCCTTGCAAGTCTCTTCGAATTATTGGTTTGGTTTGGCCTACTAGATCTATAGTTCTTGCAATGGGAGAAGTGCTTGGCTTTGGGTTCAATCTTGCGGTGTCCTTTCCCAGTTACAATAGGGGCAGCAAGGCACGTATTGTATTGTTGCCATCGAGGATAAAAAGATGGGTTTTATATCACTATGTTTGAGTTTATCCCTCTACATCATGTCATCTTGCTTAAGGCGTTAATGTGTTCTTATGAACTTAATACTCTAGAAGCATGCTGGATAGCGGTCGATGTGTGGAGTAATAGTAGTAGATGCAGAATTGTTTTGGTCTACTTGTCTTGGACGTGATGCCTCTATATAATGATCATGCCTAGATGGTCTCATAATTATTCGCTTTTCTATCAATTGCTCGATAGTAATTTGTTTACCCACCGTAGAATATCGCTATCATGAGAGAAGCCACTAGGTAAAACTATGGCCCCAGGGTCTATTCTCAACATATCAATCTATAATCTACTTTACTTTTCCTCTTTTACTTTCTGTACTTATATCCAAAAATACCAAAAATATCAAATTATTATCTCAATCAAATCTCACTTTCGTAAGTGACCGTAAAGGGATTGACAACCCCTTATCTCGTTGGCTGCAAAGTTCTTATTTGTTTGTGCAGCTGCGAGGGACTCACGCGTGGTCTCCTACTGGATTGATACCTTAGTTGTCAAAACTGAGGGAAATACTTACGCTACTGTGCTGCATCACCCTTTCCTCTTCGAGGGAATACAACGCAAGCTCGAGAAGTAGCAGTGCTAGTCAACCCGGGCGTTTGAGGCCCATTTGAGGCGTCCATCTCGTTCGAAAAATCATGACTGTTCAGTGGCCGGATGGGCCGCCCGGGTATTTGAGGCCATTTGAGGCGCCTAGCTGTGGATGCTCTAACAGTATGCGCCCGCCCTACTGCACTAGTGTTTGCTTAGATCGACGGACGGAAAGTTTCTGCACCCGAGCTAAAATGAGCTCGGTTGAACAGTAAATCCAATTTTTTTTGAAAAAAATTCAAAACAAATCTATTTTTTAGGATAAACATTGACAAATGTTTTAAATGCTTGCAAAATTTCGTCATGAAATCATATTCCTAGAAGGTGTGGCGAAAAAAGTCGGTACTCTCAAGAATTGTAATTTTTTTTTATTTTACTATTCGCCGATCTCAAATGAGCTTGGGAGCAGAAAGGCACGTTGTCAGATCGACATCCATCTCCTCAGGAATGATGTGTTGTGTTCGTGTAGCGGCTGTTGCAGACTTGTAGTGCCTGACCTGGGAAGGTCACCACCAATCGTTTGTTTGTAGCATGTTTATCGGAATGAAAGAGTAGATCAACTAATTGAGGGGTACTCTTTGTAGGAGCTCCATCACACATCACATTCTGGGTGTTCCCTTTGAATTTTTATTATGTACGCGTTTTCGGGTTTTAGATGAGTTTTCTCGGCTTTTTGGTTTTTGCTCGGTCTCCCCTAGGTTTTGGACAAAAAATAATTTGTGCGACAAAATGCGTTGTTTTCTTCAGCGAGAGTGTTAGGGCATATTTCTCTCTGAGTGATTTTGGTGATTGATGACAATGCTTTTGTGGACTAATCGTGTGCATTGAGCATTTCAGATATTCATTCATATGGCACGAGACAATTTCTTCCCCTCGGTGTTTAAAGTGAAGACGGTGTTGTTTCCTTCGTTTCAGTTTGGTGTACTTTAGTCGTAGGAGATACCGTACTATCAAGAGCGGGTCCATATCGGAAAGGTTAGGGTGGAAACAACACATACACATCTCATTTGCACCCCCAGCTTTTTCCCGCATCTTTGGAGTGTCCCCCGTTGTGTTGAGAGTGGCTAGGATGAAGCCAGCGGTAGTATCGCGGTAGGAAGCGGTAGTACCTCCAGTAGCGACACACGGTAGTACCGCTCCAGTACCGCCTCGATTTGGGTCATGCATTTCTTGTGTTGGGTTTCAACGATAGTCTAGCGATGGTCCCGCTGGCATACTACTGCTGACTGATACGTCTCCAATTTCCATGCTGTTATATTATCATTCTTGGATGCTTTACCATCATTTTAAAATTATTTTATATAATTTTTTGGACTAACCTGTTGGCATAGTGCCAAGTGCCAGTTGCCGTTTTCTACTTGTTTTTTACATCGCAGAAAATCAATATCAGATGGAGTCCAAATGCAGTGAATCTTTTTGTGGATTTTTTTGGACCAGAAGACATCCAATGGGCCAACGAAGCAGGTAGTACCGGATCTAACAGCGACAGTAGGCTAGCCATCGTTCTCCGCCTTGGGCGGTACTAACGCTCCTCTGGAGTGCTACTACCGCTTGTAGGCGGTACTACCACTTCCTTGGGACGGTACTACTGCTCGGGATGCCCACTTAATCTTTTCTCTCTCCAACCGTCAATCCATTTTGTCTCCTTTTTGGTGGTTTATGCACAGATTTTCTCCTACTTTCTCTTGCGTTATTCTATGAGTTCCAGGTGATGGAAATGCCGGGAATCGAGTCCGTAGCTAGAACCTTGAGCGTACTAGTGGATTCAAGCGCTACCGCAGCTTTGAGGAGGGTAGCGCATCGTCTAGTGCTCATCCTATGCAACCCACACAGACTACCAAGCAAGTTGCTAGCAAGCCCAAGCCGAAGGTCAAGTCCGTGTCAAACATGTCAGCTAAGGAGTTTTGTGTGGCTCGTCACCGCAATCCGTATTCTCAACCTCAAGATTGGCTCTTATCAACCGCCCCTTCTTGAACAAGATGCATCGTCTATTGATACGTCTCCAACGTATCTATAATTTTTTATTGTTCCATGCTATTATTTTTGAAGTCTTGGATGTTTAATGGCCTTTATCATTCACTTTTATATCATTTTTGGGACTAACCTACTAACCCAAAGGCCTAGTCCAGATTGCTGTTTTTGCCTGTTTCAGGGTTTTGCAGAAAAAGAATATCAAACGGAGTCCAAACGGAATGAAACCTTCGCCACAGATATTTTTGGAGAAAATCACGCACGGGAAGCTTGAGAACCACGTCAGGGGATCGAGGAGCTTCCCTCGAGGGTGGGGGCACGCCCCCCTTCCCAGGGCGCGCCCCCTGCCTCGAGGCCTCCTCAAGTGGCCCCCGGTGCCCTCCTTCTTCCTATATAAGTCCACGTACCCCAGAAACTCCGTGAACAGAGAGAAAACCCTAATTCCACCACCGTAGCTTCTGTTCCCGTGGAGATCCCATCTTGGAGCCTGTTCCGGAGCTCCACCGGAGGGGGATCTATCACAAAGTCCTTCATCATCATCATCATCATCGCCCTCACCATGAGTTGTGAGTAGTTTACCACAGACCTTCGGGTCCATAGATAGTATCTAGATGGCTTCTTCTCTCTCTCTGGATCTCAATACAAAGTTCTCCTTGGTCTTCGAGGAGATCTATTCAATGTAATCTCTTTTTGCGGTGTGTTTGTCGAGATCCGGTGAATTGTGAGTTTATGATCAATGTTATCTATGAAAGCTATTTGGTTCTTCTCTGAACTTTTTATGTGTCCTCATAATATCCTTGCAAGTCTCTTCGAATTATTGGTTTGGTTTGGCCTACTGATGGCTTCTCACCCCTCGTTGGTTACCCCAAGTGGAAGGTTTGAGATGCAGTGTAGCGGAAGTTTTCCCTTGGCAAAGATACCAAGGATCGATTTCCCTGAGACTCCCAGTTTCAACAAGAAGGTGTCAACTGCTAACGGCGCCAGATATTAGCAATCAACGTGGACCTGCACACAGATACAAATAACTTTGCTCCCAACGATTACAGAGAGGTTGTCAATCCCTCCGGCCTTGTAGTTTACAAAGGATCAAACGCAAGTGATAATAGTGATAGGTAATGCTACAAATAGTAAGTAAAAGCGGAAAGTAAATAGCGGATGTGATCAATGATGGTAATATGGACCGGGGTCCCATGATGTTCACTAGTGATGTCTCTTTCCCAAAAGACGATAAAACAGCTATGTGAGGTAAACGAATTACAGCTGGGCAATTGACAGAATTATGTGCGCAAACCAATGCTAACTATGTTACAAGAAAGGTAGAGGTTCAAAGCATGGGCGGTACGCCAAGGCAAGTAGACCGAAATCCATCTGCATCTACTACTAATCATCCACCTTGAGATATCTATCCAGAACTTCTCGCTGGTATTAAGTTGCGAGTCCCACCCATAGTGTAAACTCAAAACAACAGACAACTGCATTAAAGAACTTTGCGTAAAGTAAACAATCCTTGCACCCGCGGGCACAAGCACCGTTGTTTTCCCCCTTGTGGCAACAGCACATCCCCTAGACTCATGTTTCTGTCACTCAAGCTAGTCATCGAGGGGCATGAACCCACAATCAAGCATAACATTCCCTCTTGGAGTCACTACCTACTACTTGGCCAAAGCAATAAATAACAACGGAGAACATGCAAGAATTACTTACGAACATAAATATAAAAGAGGTAGATCAAATATATTACTCAAACACAATCTGAACATAATCTCACAATCCATCGGATCCCAGCAAACTCATCATAGCAACAACATAAGGATTACATATGTGCCTCGATCATGTAGGGCAGCTCACGAGGTCTAATTAGTGAAGCACAAGAACGGGAGGAGAACATCACATAGCTACTGGTCATGGACCCATGTTCCAAGGGAGACTACTCACAACTCATCCGGGAGGCGTCCATGGTGGGGGAGAAGCTCCCGGTGGTGATCCTCCCCTCCGGCAGGGTTCCGGGAAGAGTTCTCCTGGTGCTCCCGATCTTGGAAGCGCGGCGGCGGAACAGAGATGAGATCCCGAAAAAGGGTTCCCGTCTCGAGGGTTTCGGGACACGATATAAATATATGCCAAAGGGGGGCATCAGTGGAGGCCCGGGGGGCCCAGGCGCCCCCCCGGCGCGGCCAGGGGGGCCGCACCACCAGGGCGCCTGGAGCCCTGATGGCCCCCCTCCGGCTGTACTTTGGCTGCTGGGAAGCTTCTGGAATGCTGATTTTTTATATAATTTTTCCGGGATTTTTCTGGCAGTTCTCGTAATGGGAAACCCTGAAATACAAAAACAGTAGAAAACAGAAACTGGCACTGGGGTGCACTGAGTTAATAGGTTAGTCCAAATATTATCAAAAGTGTATGGAAGTGTATAAATATCATAGCAATATCACCCAAAAGAGGCATGGAGCAAGCAGAAATTATAGATACGTTTTGGACGTATCAACATCCCCAAGCTTAATTCCTGCTCGTCCTCGAGTAGGTAAATGATAACAAGAATAATTTCTGTGGTGACATGCTATTAACCATATAGGACTTTTCATAGTCATATGACAAAAGCTTACTGAGACAATGAATCTGTAGTAATTAAGTTGCCTCATGAGAAAATCACAAAGGACTAAAAGTTTTACAATATGGTATTGAAACATCAAATAGATTTGTAATGAGCATGGTGTGCAAACATGATAAAGTGATATCTTGCTTGCCCCCTTTAGTGAAGCAAAACATAAATGCAGGGGCACCTCCAAGGTTTAAGTGATGACTAGATACAATAATTTCAGAATAAACGATATCACAATCATGCAAAAGACAATGCTACTTTGGGACAATGCACATTACACTCAGAATGACAATCATGCTCTCAGTAGTTGGTGCTTTAAAAGAAGGTGGAGACTCTCGAACCGTGGCTTTTGTTGGCAAGGTTGAAAACCCGTAGTCGGAAACAAAGAAAAAACATGTACCAGAGCTCTTGGTTTTAAAAACAGAGGTAATGGTAAAAAAAAATCTTAGATCATGCATGTTTCGTCAACGAATGCTAGCAGACAACTCAATCACTTCTTGAGATGGACAAGTTTCGAGGAACGGCTCCCGAATGAGGACGATCACATCCTCTTAATCTCCTTTGTTTATCTCTACCAAAGTTTTCTGATTTCTCATGAACAAAGCGTGAAGGAGGGTTTGTTTGTTATATTAATTTTGAGCCAGGCGCATTCAATGCCAGTTCCTTCTCGTGTTATGGGTTTGCACATTAGACATGCAATCCCGGGGTGAAGCTTGTCCAACTTAAAAAGATCATGAATTAACTACTACTTCCTCATGGACTTAAAACAGAGGCACAAAGTAGGAATGCATTTTTTTTCTTTTTGAATAATTTCGAGATGGTACATGAAAGTCTTCGTTAGGAATGGTAGGTAAATACCATGTATAGGAAGGTATGGTGGACTCATATGGCATAACTGGTTTAAAAGAATTTGGATGCACAAGCAGTCAGTCCGCTTAGTACAGGCGAAGGTTAGCAAAAGGCTGGGAGCGACCAACTAAGAGAGCAATGAAGGTCATAATCATGCAGAGCGACAAAGCAACATTGAATCAGGCATGGTAGTTATATCGCTACTCAGAAACAAAAGATCATCAAGGCTTGACAGACTTTCTTTACAGTCTTAAATATGCGTGAGCATACGCCAAGTCAATCAAAATAAATTCTTGAAGAAGATATTACTAAACCATACCACATCATAGGCAAACAAATCATGTTGGTACTCCAATAACACATTGGGAACCCCCCAGCTATTTGAGACTAACCATAAGAAAACATGAACTACTAAGCACCATTATGCACGTAGCATTTTTATCATAGACATATTAACCAATGCAACAGAAGCAAACTCTCTTAATAAGATAATCATGATAAATAAAGAGAGTTCAAGCAACCAACTAAACAAAAGCTCTTTAAAAAGATAAGCATGAAAACTAAAAGCTAAGCATGATAGTAGCTATTGAAAGACAAAGAACACACACAGCAAGATAGACATGAAAATTCTATGTTATGTTCTAGGTAGAAGTGGAGCGTGTTTCTCTCCCACATAAAGAAAGCTGAGTTCCGACTCGTTATGAAAAGCTAAAGAAAACTGAAAAGGAAAACTAAAAGCAAGACGCTCCAAGCATAGCACATAACACATGAAGTGATAAAAATATAGTGGAACGAAAGACGAACTGATAATGTTGATGGAGAAGGGGATGCACGGGGGCATCCCCAAGCTTAGACGCTTGAGTCTCCTTGAATATTTCTTGGGGGTGCATGGGGGCATCCCCAAGCTTGAGCATTTGACACTCCTGAATCTTTTTATCATCTTCCCTCGCACACTTGAAAACCCCCTTCATACATAACTCATCATAATCTGATTAGCGAGGTTAGTACCCATAATAAAATAATTGTTCCTTGCTGGAAATAAGGATATTCTTGAAGGTCTACTGTTCTCAAGATTGCCAAAAGGTTTTTGCAAAGAAAAAGCAAGCTCTAGGTTTGCAAAATGAAGGAAAGGCAAAACAGGACAGAATCTGTGAAAAACAGAAAAGCAGGTACTAAATGATTTTTTGGGGCACTTCTGCAACTCTAATCAAAAAACTCAGAACAGACGCACGAAATACAATTGTATAGAGCACGCTGTCAAAAAAATTCAGACCAAAAAGACGATCAGGTGATTTTATACGAATTTTTCTATCCAAGGACAGAATCTGTTTTCTGGACAGCACGTCACAACTTTTGAACTTTCTTGCAATCAGAGGCTACACTTAGCACAAAGTTGAAAAGCAAAGATACAATGATGATGCTACTGTAGTAACAACATCAAGACATAACAAAAAGCAAAATAAAATTTTATTCATGTGGGCTGCCTCCCAAAAGCGCTTTCTTTTATGCCTTTAAGCTAGGCATAATGCATAGAGATCAAGTTTTATCAAGAGTAAAAGAATAGCTAGCCCGTATAACGGACTCAAAAGGTAACTTAATCTTCTTTCGAGGGAAGTGTTCCATCCCTTTCTTGAGGGGAAACTGGAATTTTATATTCCCCTCTTTCATGTCAATGATAGCACCAACGGTGCGTAGAAAAGGACGTCCCAAAATAATTGGACACGAAGGTTCACATTCAATGTCCATAATAGTAAAATCAACGGGAACGTAATTGTCATTGACAATGATAAGAACATCGTCGATCCTCCCCAAAGGTTTCTTTATGGAAGAATCAACAAGACGAACACCAAAAGAACAAGAATCAAAAGGTTTCAATTTAAGCATATCATATATTCTTCTGGGCATAACAGAGGTACTAGCACCAACATCACATAAAGCATAGCAAGAGAAGTTATTCAACTTAATTTTAATCATAGGATCCCAACCATCTTCTAGCTTTCTAGGTATGGAGGCTTCTACTCTAAGTTTCTCCTCCCTAGCTTTGATGAGAGCATTAGTGATATGCTCTGTGAAGGCAAGGTTAAGCGTGCTAGTGTGGGGATCTCTAGACATCTTGTGAAGGAAATCAATAACTTCGGTAAGAGTGCAATTATCAAAATCAAGGTTACTACTATCAAGTAAGGTGGTAGTGGTGTCCTTTTGGTTCACTTGTTTGGTAGTTTCTATGGTCATAGCATCACCATTAATAGGTCCAATGGGACCAGGAGTGCATTGGGTGCTAAGAGTTTGGATATCCTCAACAACTTGGATAGTAGCAACAGTGTGGTGGGTAGGAAGGTTCTTAATTCTATATTCTTCCTCCCTTTCTCTAGCCCATCTCTCTTTAAGTTTAGCCATCATCCTAATGTTTTCATTAATTTGCACTTGAATAGCATTCATAGGAGTGACCTTCCTCTCCTCAAGAGGAGAAGTTCTAATTTTAAGCAATTCTACCTCATTGGCTAAATTGTCTACCTTGAAAGAGAGATCATCTAGTTTGTTTAGTTTTTCTCCTACACTCTTATTAAAGGCTTTTTGGGTAGTGATGAAATCTTTAAGCATAATCTCTAGTTCAGTAGTGGAGTTCTTGGTGATAGGATAAGCATTGTTGTTCCCATAAGAATTAGAGGGGAACGGTCTAGGATTGCTACCAAAATTACTCCGATAAGCATTGTTATTAAAATTATTTCTAGAGATAAAGTTCACATCTACTTGTTCTTGAGCAATTAAAGAATTTAAAGGAACATCACGAGAATCAACAGAAGATTGCTTCGAAAGTAGAGACATGATCAAGTCAACTTTTTCATTTAGGGAGGAAATCTCCTCGACAGAGTTTACCTTCCTACCTGTTGGAGCGTGTTCGGTGTGCCATTGGGAATAGTTGGTCATCATCTCATCGAGAAGCTTTGTGGCAGCACCAAGTGTAGTTGACATAAAGGTTCCTCCCGCGGCTGAATCTAACAAGTTCCGCGAGGTAAAGTTCAAGCCTGCATAAAAAGTTTGGATAACCATCCAAGTAGTCAAACCGTGAGTAGGGCAGTTCTTGATAAGAGATTTCATACGTTCCCAAGCTTGGGCAACGTGTTCATTATCCAATTGTTTAAAATTCATTATGTTACTTCTTAGTTGGATAATTTTAGCAGGTGGATAGTATTTTCCAATAAAAGCATCTTTGCACTTGTCCCATGAATCTATGCTATTTCTAGACAAAGACTGAAACCAAATTTTAGCTCCTCCTCTCAAGGAGAAAGGAAAAAGCTTAAGCTTAACAATATCACCGTCTACTTCTCGGTACTTTTCCATATCATAGAGTTCAACAAAATTGTTTAAGTGTAAAGCAGCATCATCTCTAGCACCGGAGAATTGATCTTTCATAACTAGGTTCAGTAAAGCAGGTTTAATTTCATACGAAGGTGCTGAAGTGGCAGGTGTAGTGATAGGTGTGCAGATAAAGTCATCGTTGTTGTGACTAGTGAAGTCACACAACTTGGTGTTCTCGGTGGAACCCATAGTAGCAAGCAAGCAAGATAACTATTTTTGTGATTTTTTATAAAAGATACTAAAGCAAAAAAAACTGAAAGGTAAACTAACAAGACTAAAAGCAAAGGTAAAAGATAGCGTGCAACTCCCCTATACTGAAGAGTGGAGTCCCCGGCAATGGCGCCAGAAAACTTTGCTTGATGGCTTCTCGCCCCTCGTTGGTTACCCCAAGTGGAAGGTTTGAGATGCAGTGTAGCGGAAGTTTTCCCTTGGCAAAGATACCAAGGGTCGATTTCCCTGAGACTCCCAGTTTCAACAAGAAGGTGTCAACTGCTAACGGCGCCAGATATTAGCAATCAACGTGGACCTGCACACAGATACAAATAACTTTGCTCCCAACGAGTACAGAGAGGTTGTCAATCCCTCCGGCCTTGTAGTTTACAAAGGATCAAACGCAAGTGATAATAGTGATAGGTAATGCTGCAAATAGTAAGTAAAAGCGAAAAGTAAATAGCGGATGTGATCAATGATGGTAATATGGACAGGGGTCCCATGATGTTCACTAGTGATGTCTCTCTCCCAAAAGACGATAAAACAGCTATGTGAGGTAAATGAATTACAGCTGGGCAATTGACAAAATTATGTGCGCAAACCAATGCTAACTATGTTACAAGAAAGGTAGAGGTTCAAAGGATGGGCGGTACGCCAAGGCAAGTAGACCGAAATCCATCTGCATCTACTACTAATCATCCACCTTGAGATATCTATCCAGAACATCTCGCTGGTATTAAGTTGCGAGTCCCACCCATAGTGTAAACTCAAAGCAACAGACAACTGCATTAAAGAACTTTGCGTAAAGTAAACAATCCTTGCACCTGCTGGCACAAGCACCGTTGTTTGCCCCCTTGTGGCAACACCACATCCCCTAGACTCATGTTTCTGTCACTCAAGCTAGACATCGAGGGGCATGAACCCACAATCAAGCATAACGTTCCCTCTTGGAGTCACTACCTACTACTTGGCCAAAGCAATAAATAACAATGGAGAACATGCAAGAATTACTTACGAACATAAATATAAAAGAGGTAGATCAAATATATTACTCAAACACAATCTGAACATAATCTCACAATCCATCGGATCCCAGCAAACTCATCATAGCAACAGCATAAGGATTACATATGTGCCTCGATCATGTAGGGCAGCTCACGAGGTCTAATTAGTGAAGCACAAGAACGGGAGGAGAACATCACATAGCTACTGGTCATGGACCCATGGTCCAAGGGAGACTACTCACAACTCATCCGGGAGGCGTCCATGGTGGTGGAGAAGCTTCCGGTGGTGATCCTCCCCTCCGGCAGGGTGCCGGGAAGAGTTCTCCTGGTGCTCCCGATCTTGGAAGCGCGGCGGCGGCGGAACAGAGATGAGATCGCGAAAAAGGGTTCCCGTCTCGAGGGTTTCGGGACACGATATAAATATATGCCAAAGGGGGAAATCAGCGGAGGCCCGGGGGGCCCAGGCGCCCCCCCGGCGCGGCCAGGGGGGCGCGCCACCAGGGCGCCTGGAGCCCTGGTGGCCCCCCCTCCGGCTGTACTTTGGCTGCTGTGAAGCTTCTGGAACGCTGATTTTTTATATAATTTTTCCGGGATTTTTCTGGCAGTTCTCGTAATGGGAAAACCTGAAATACAAAAACAGCAGAAAACAGAAACTGGCACTGGGGTGCACGGAGTTAACAGGTTAGTCCAAATATGATCAAAAGTGTATGGAAGTGTATAAATATCATAGCAATATCATCCAAAAGAGGCATGGAGCAAGCAGAAATTATAGATACGTTTTGGACGTATCACCTACTAGATCTATAGTTCTTGCAATGGGAGAAGTGCTTGGTTTTGGGTTCAATCTTGTGGTGTCCTTTCCCAGTGATAGTAGGGGCAGCAAGGCTCGTATTGTATTGTTGCCATCTAGGATAAAAAGATGGGGTTTACATCATATTGCTTGAGTTTATCCCTCTACATCATGTCATCTTGCTTAAGGCATTACTCTGTTCGTATGAACTCAATACACTAGATGCATGCTGGATAGCGGTCGATGTGTGGAGTAATAGTAGTAGATGCAGGCAGGAGTCGGTCTACTTGTCTCGGACGTGATGCCTATATACAATGATCATGCCTAGATAGTCTCATAATTATTCGCTTTTCTATCAATTGCTCGACAGTAATTCGTTTACCCGCCGTAGAATATCGCTATCATGAGAGAAGCCACTAGAGAAAATTATGGCCCCCGGGTCTATTCTCAAACATATCAATCTACATCTACTTTACTTTTACCGCTTTTATTTGCTGTTCTTATAAACCAAAAATACCAAAAATATAAATTATCATCTCTATCAGATCTCACTTTCATAAGTGACCGTAAAGGGATTGACAACCCCTTATCATGTTGGCTGCGAAGTTCTTATTTGTTTGTGCAGGTGCGAGGGACTCGCGCGTGGTCTCCTACAGGATTGATACCTTGGTTCTCAAAAACTGAGGGAAATACTTACGCTACTATGCTGCATCTCCCTTTCCTCTTCGAGGGAATACAACGCACGCTCAAGAGGTAGCAAGAAGAATTTCTGGCGCCATTGCCGGGGAAGCTTACGCAAAAGTCATATACCAAGTACCTATCACAAACCCTCATCCTTCGCATTACATTTATTTGCCTCTCGTTTTCCTCTCCCCCACTTCACCCTTTCTGTTTTATTTGCCCTTCTTACGCCGTGTGTTTTTCGTTCGCTTGCTTCTTGTTTGCTTGTCTGTGTTGCTTGCTTGCTCGCCCTCATGTCTGAGATGGAGGACGATTTTGTCGAGAAGGGCAGCAATGTCTAGGGCAACGTTCATGTTGACCCCCCCCCCCGTATGAAGCTACCACTTTACATAATAAGAAGGTCCGGGTTGGAAGTGGTAATATTATTGGAAAAGGAGTTCTTCAAGACTTCTTTACTTGTGTCGATGCTTTGCCCACTATGGGTGGCTCTATTCTTCACATAACTAGGAGCCTTGCAGATGATGTATCTATGCTCATAGTAGAAATTGAAAGGCAATTTATCCATATGCATCCCTGTATTCAGAGAATATTTTTGGAGTTCTCCAATATTGAGCATTCATCCGTTAAGCATGCAGCTACTATCTTTTTGGCTCATGAATTTAGATATATCATGAAAGAGGCCAAATAAATCTTTGCTCATTACGGAGTATATGCTGGTCGACCTCCTATAGAGGCTATCTTGTTCAATCAAGAAGACCTAATGCGGTTGCGATCTCCTGATCATGTTGCTTTTAATGAAAACCTTAGAAAAAAGGTTCCTATTGAGATCTTGATTGATAGAATTTCTGAGATAAACGATGATTTTGCTATTCAGAATAATGGGTTAGGCTTCTCCCTTGAGCGAAGGCTTATGACCTTCTGCCAAAAGAATGCCTATAATGATGAATTGGTCATCCACTACAAAGGGCCAAAGGTGGAACCTGTTCCTCCCGAGATTGATGTAGGGGACTTTTGTCCCATTAAATTTAGCCCTTTTAATTACTTTTGCCTGTCACAAAGGAAGCTTGCTGCTGAACATAGGGAATATGAGATGAGCTTTCGCGACATATCGTACCACTATGGCTATCCCCAGATTTATCTTGTATCGTGCCTAGCTAGGGGCGTAAAACGATAGTGCTGGTTGGAAGGCAACCCAATTTTATGTTTTTTGTTTTTTTTGCTGTTAGGGAATAAATATTGCATCTAGCCTCTGATTATATGTGGTTTAATGTTTTGTTTAGTCTTTGTGCCAAGTAGAACCTTTGGGAAGACTTGTGTGAAGTTTATGTGATCTTGCTGTGAAAAACAGAATCGTTAGCGCTAGCTAAAGTAGTCTTCAGATTTTACTGGAGCATGATTTTTAGTTGATTCTTTTTGCAGATGATTGGTAGACAAATTGCGCAAATTTAACAATTTAGTTTGAATTTTTTGGAGTTCCAGAAGTAGGCGAAACCTGCAGATTAGTACAGACTGTTCTGTTTTGACAGATTCTGTTTTTCGTGTGTTGTTTGCTTATTCCGATGCATCTATGAGTAGTATTGGAGGATATGAACCATAGAGAAGTTGGAATACAGTAGGTTTAACACCAATATAAACAAAGAATGAATTCATTTCTGCACCTTTGAGAAGTGGTTTGCTTTCTTTTACTAACGGAGCTCACGAGAAATTTTGTCTAAGTTTTGTGTTGTGAAGTTTTCATGTTTTGAGTATTGCTTTGATGGACGATGGAACAAGGAGTAGCAAAGGCCTAAGTTTGGGGATGCCCATGGCACCCCAAGTAAATCCAAGATAATCAAAACCCTAATCTTGGGGATGCCCCGGGAAGGCATCCCCTCTTTCGTCTTCATCCATCGGTAACTATACTTGGAGCTATATTTTTATTCGCAACATGTTATGTGTTTTGCTTGGAGCGTCTTGTATAATCAGAGCCTTTGCTTGTTAGTTTTCCACAATCATCCTTGCTAGACACACCTATTTGAGAGAGTTAAATATGGCCTAGAAATTGTTAGAACACTCTATGTGCTTCACTTATATCTTTTGAGTTGAATAGTTTTCGCTCTAGTGCTTCACTTATATCTTTTAGAGCACTGTGGTGGTAATATTTTGTAGAAATTGTTGAACTCTCATTCTTAACTTATATTTATTTGAGAGTGTATTAAAACAGCATGGTAATGTGTTTCGGCTAAAGAAACTAGTCTTCACATAATAGACATCCAATGTCAATGTAGTAAAAGAATTCGCACCAAGTGCATTGAATAGGATGAGATGTTGGATGCTTGATAATTGTTTTGAGACATGAGGATAGTGATATTAGAATCTTGCTTGTGGAGTTATTATGAAATTGAGAAATACTTGTGTTAAGGTTAGTGATTCCTGTATCATGCACGTATGGTGAACCGATATGTGACGGAGTTAGAGCATGAGGTATTTGTAGAGTGCCAACCTTTGTGTGGAGGTCGGGGACGGGCGGTGGTTAACTCCTACCAACCTCCCCCCTAGGAGCATGCGTTGATTACTTTGTTTTGATGACTCATAGATTTTTGCAATAAGTATATGAGTTCTTATGACTAATGTTTAGTCCATTGATTATACGCACTCTCACCCTTCCACCATTGCTAGCCTCTCTTGTACCGCGCAACTTTCGCCGGTGCCATAAACCCACTATATATATCCTTCCTCAAAACAGCCACCATATTGTTCCTCAAAATAGCCACCGTACCTACCTATCATGGCATTTCCATAGCCATTCCGAGATATATTGCCATGAAACTTTCCACCGTTCCGTTCATATGACACGCATCATATTGTCATATTGCCATTGCATGATCATGTAGTTGACATCGTATTTGTGGCAAAGCCACCATGCATAATTTTTATACATGTCACTCTTGTTTCTTTGCACATACTGGTACACCGCCGGAGGCATTCATATAGTCATACTTTGTTGTTGTAATATCGAGTTGTAATGAAAGTGTGATGATCATCATTATTAGAGCATTGTCCCATGGGAGGAAAGGCTAAATCTATAAAGCCCCTCCGAAAAAAGGCCAAAGAAAAAAGAAAGGCCCAAAAAAAAGAAAAAAAAGAAAAAAAAGGGACAATTGCTACTATATTTTTTCCACACTTGTGCTTCAAAATACCACCATGTTCTTCATTGTAGAGAGTCTCATGTTTAGCCACCTTCATATACTAGTGGGAAATTTTCATTATAGAACTTGGCTTGTATATTCCAACGATGGGCTTCCTCAAATGCCCTAGGTCTTCGTGAGCAAGAAAGTTGGATGCACACCCACTAGTTTCTTTTGTTGAGCTTTCATTCATATTTAGATCTAGTGCATCCGTTGCATGGCAATCCCTACTCACTCCCATTGATATCTATTGATGGGCATCTCCATAGCCCGTTGATACGCCTAGTCGATGTGAGGCTATCTCCCTCCTTTTTGTCTTCTCCACAACCACCTCTATTCCACCCATAGTGCTATGTCCATGGCTCACGCTCATGTATTGCGTGGAAGTTGAAAGGTTTGAAAAGATAGAGTATGAAAACAAATGCTTGGCTGAAATTGGGGTTGTGCATGATATGAATATTCTTGTGTGATAACGAGGGAGCATAGCCAACACTATATGATTTTGTAGGGATAACTTTCTTTAGCCATAGTATTTTGAGAAGACATGATTTCTTTGTTAGTATTGCTTGAAGTATTATTATTTCTTATGTCAATATATACTTTTATCTTGAATCTTTCATATCTGAACATTCATGCCACAATTAAGAGAATTACATTAAAAAACTATATTGGTTAGCATTCCACATCAAAAATTCTTTCTTTATCATTTACCTACTCGAGGACGAGAATGAATTAAGCTTGGGGATGCTTGATACGTCTCCAACGTATCTATAATTTTTTATTGTTCCAAGCTATTATTTTTAAGTCTTGGATGCTTAATGGGCTTTATCATTCACTTTTATATCATTTTTGGGACTAACCTACTAACCCAAAGGCCCAGTCCAGATTGTTGTTTTTTGCCTGTTTCATGGTTTTGCAGAAAAAGAATACCAAACGGAGTCCAAACGGAATGAAACCTTCGCGACAGATATTTTATGAGAAAATAACGCACGGGAAGCTTGAGAACCACATCAGGGGATCGAGGAGCTGCCCTCGAGGGTGGGGGGCGCCCCCCTTCCAAGGGCGCGCCCCCCTGCCTCGAGGCCTCCTCAAGTGGCCCCCGGTGTCCTCCTTCTTCCTATATAAGTCCACGTACCTCAGAAACTCCGTGAACAGAGAGAAAACCCTAATTCCACGGCCGTAGCTTCTGTTCCCGTGGAGATCCCATCTTGGAGACTGTTTCGGAGCTCCATCGGAGGGGGATCTATCACAGAGTCCTTCATCATCATCATCATCGCCCTCACCATGAGTTGTGAGTAGTTTACCTCAGACCTTCGGGTCCATAGCTAGTATCTAGATGGCTTCTTCTCTCTCTCTCTGGATCTTAATACAAAGTTCTCCTCGGTCTTCGAGGAGATCTATTCGATGTAATCTCCTTTTGCAGTGTGTTTGTCGAGATCCAATGAATTGTGAGTTCATGATCAAGGTTATCTATGAAAGATATTTGGCTCTTCTTTGAACTTTTTATGTGTTCTCATAATATCCTTGCAAGTCTCTTTGAATTATTGGTTTGGTTTGGCCTACTAGATCTATAGTTCTTGCAATGGGAGAAGTGTTTGGCTTTGGGTTCAATCTTGCGGTGTCCTTTCCCAGTGACAGTAGGGGCAGAAAGGCACGTATTGTATTGTTGCCATCGAGGATAAAAAGATGGTGTTTACATCATATTGCTTGAGTTTATCCATCTACATCATGTCATCTTTCTTAAGGCGTTACTCTGTTCGTATGAACTCAATACACTAGATGCATGCTGGATAGCGGTCGATGTGTGGAGTAATAGTAGTAGATGCAGGCAGGAGTCGGTCTACTTGTCTTGGACGTGATGCCTATATACAATGATCATGCCTAGATAGTCTCATAATTATTCGCTTTTCTATCAATTGCTCGACAGTAATTCGTGTACCCGCCGTAGAATATCGCTATCATGAGAGAAGCCACTAGAGAAAACTATGCCCCCCGGGTCTATTCTCAAACATATCAATCTACATCTACTTTACTTTTATCGCTTTTATTTGTTGTTCTTATAAACCAAAAATACCAAAAATATAAACTATCATCTCTATCATATCTCACTTTCGTAAGTGACCGTAAAGGGATTGACAACCCCTTATCACGTTGGCTGCGAAGTTCTTATTTGTTTGTGCAGGTGCGAGGGACTCGCGTGTGGTCTCCTACTGGATTGATACCTTGGTTCTCAAAAACTGATGGAAATACTTACGCTACTTTGCTGCATCTCCCTTTCCTCTTTGAGGGAATACAACGCAAGCTCAAGAGGTAGCATCTATCTACTT
The DNA here is from genome assembly GCA_902687465.1 of Secale cereale. Taxonomy (NCBI): domain Eukaryota; kingdom Viridiplantae; phylum Streptophyta; class Magnoliopsida; order Poales; family Poaceae; genus Secale; species Secale cereale. The sequence goes on along the minus strand of LR738710.1, from coordinate 260,139,694 downwards.
TGACGTGCTCAAAGCCAAGAAGAACTTGTTTGTGAGTGTCCAGACCATTGACATTCCCTATTTGGAGAAGGACCGTGCCTACTTTGGAGAGGCTCTCGATATGTGTGCTCAGCTGGATTTCATCAAGGTCATGGAGTTCAACAAGGATTTTGATGCTGACATTGTGGCTTAGTTTTATGCCACAGTTCACCTTGTCACTGATGAAGAAAGGACAATGACATGAATGAGTAATTGCAGACTTCTCTCAGTCAAATGGAATGCTTTCATGGAACTTTTGGGCTATGAGGACAAGGGGCTTGACAACCCGGTTTGGCTTTCGCCCACACAAGAAGGCTACTTCTACTCACAAGTCTCATCTTTGGCCCTATAGCATAGTGAAGATTAATCTCCACACGAAGAAGAAGACATATGAGTTGTTTCCTTTTCTTGACATTCTTCATCGCGTCTCCAGGCACACTCTTTTCCCTCGGATTGGGAACTTGGACCATGTTCACTCCTATCTAGAGGATATGTTACTCTTCTATCAGCATGAGAAGGATGCAAGCACATGAGAATCTTTGGATGTCTCTCATGTCATGTGGTCGGAGCTCCTCTCGGCCATCACTGAGCGCAAGTGTATCATCTATGGTCCCTTTCTGATATTGCTTATTGAGAAGGCATGGGCATACACCTATCCTGATGGCATGTTTGTGACTGGTGAGTTGGTTTCTCATGAGACTGTTCGTCTGAGGCAGAAGGAGCACTGGGGCGCTCATGCATAGGATACTGAGGCCCCTTTAGGTGATGATGAGGCTGAGGCTAATGTGGATGATGAGCCAGATTATGAGCTGTCTGGAGTGGAGCCATCGTGGGCTAAGAAGCACAAAAGCAAAATGAAGTAGTTATTCTGTATGGAGTCTCACGGGCAGTACATGGCACGTGTGGCGGAGAAGAATGCGCGTAGCCGTCACAAGATTCTTATGCATCGGCTTAGTTCAGAGGTTGTCAGTGCGTCTGAGGGCAAGATCACTGACGAGGAGGAGAGGATCTATCAGCACTGTCCTTGGACGGATTCTGAGACCGATCAGCCTGTTGCTGGTGCCGATGATGGAGGCACGAGCGACCACGTGGAGCTGTGATATTGGGGATCTCCAGTTTTGCTATCACATGTGTTCGCTGCGTAGTACTCTTTGCCATTTTGATGTCTCCATGCCAAAGGGGGAGAGAGTCTAGGGGATATGCCGAGTCACGAGTTGCGTATATTTGCTTTGCCTTTTATTTCTCTCGTGATCTCTTTTATCGTTCGTTTGCTTTGGTTGGTTTGAACTTGTTAGACTTGGTTATCGTATCATATGGTGTGAGACATATGCTATCTTATCTTTGTCCTTATGTTGTCTAAGTTATATATTAGTATGTGAGCATTATGCTTTAACTTATGTCCTATCTTTGCTCACATTCTTCTTCTAGCATCCTAATTTCTCCTCTCCATATAGGTGCTAGTGTTGCCGGTCTATAAAATATAGGTGGAGTGTTAATCCTAGTGTGTGTGATTTGCATTCCAAAAGCATACTTAATTAAGTGCACACATCTACGGGAAGCCCGTCTATATTTTGTATATTTTGGGATTTGCTTATTCCTTTGTTATATCTCTGTGCAAATCTGGTACTGTCATCAATCCACCAAAAAGGGGGAGATTGTTCGGTCATATTTCTCTCTCAGTGGTTTTGGTGATTGATGACAATGCTTTTGCGGACTAATCATGTGCATTGAGCATTTCAGATATTCATTCATATGGCACGAGACAATTTCTCCCCCTCGATGTTTAAAGTGAAGATGGTGTTGTTTCCTTCGTTTCAATTTCGATGGACTTAGGTCGTAGGAGATACCGTACTATCAAGAGGGGGCCCGTATCGGAAAGGTTAGGGTGGAAACAACATGTATACATCTCATTTGCACCCCCAGCTTTTTCCCGCATCTTTGGAGTGTCCTCCGTTGTGTTGAGAGTGGCTCGGATGAAGCCAACGGTAGTACTATGGTAGGCAGTGGTAGTACTGCCTATAGCGACATGCAATAGTACTGCTCTAGTACCTCTCTACTACCGCCTCGATTTGGGTTGTGCATTTATCGTGTCGGGTTTCAGCGCTAGTCTAACGGTGGTCCCACTGGCATACTACCGCTGACCCTACATAAACTCGATCGAGGAGAGGTAGTATTAGAGGCAATAGGGCGGTAGTAACGCTTAGCCCATAAGCGGTAGTACCGCTGCTACCACCGCTGCCACTTCCTCTCGTGGTTTCCTTCTATCCATCTCTCCCTCGTATGCTCTGGCCCCAGGGGTAGTACCGGTGGGTCAAGCGGCAGTGCCGCTGTGGCCAATGGTAGTACCGCTCGCTCGAGCGGTAGTACCGCCCATTGCAACCCACAGTAGTACCGCTCGCTCGAGCGGTAGTACCACGCGGTGCGGGTTGTGCACGTGGATAATGGTTGGATCTTTTCTCCCACTATATAAGGGGTATTTTTCTCCAAGAAGACTTACTTCTTCCTCCGCCAAACTCCATTGTTGCTCCAAAGCTCGTTTTAGCCAGATCTATCTCCCTAGCCAATCAAACTTGTTGATTTTCTAGGGATTGGTTGAGAAGGCCCCGGTCTACACTTACACCAAGAGAAATTTTATTCCCCCCCCCCC
>LR738710.1:260121241-260136999 GCA_902687465.1 Secale cereale | reverse complement strand
CCCCCCCCACTAATCCCTTGTGGATCTTGTTACTCTTGAGTATTTGAGCACCCTAGACGGTTGAGGCCACCTCGGAGCCACATTCCACTGTGGTAAAGCTTCGTGGTGTTGTTAGGAGCCTCCAATTAAGTTGTGGATATTGCCCCAACCTTGTTCGTAAAGGTTCGATCGCCGCCTTCAAGGGAACCACTAGTGGAATCACAACATCTTGATATGTCTCCAATCTATCTATAATTTTTGATTATTCCATGCTATTATATTATCCTTCTAGGGTGTTTTATGGGCTTTTATATACACTTTTATATGATTTTTGGGACTAACCTATTAACCCAGAGCCCAGTGCCAGTTTCTGTTTTTCTCCTGTTTTAGAGTATCGCAGAAAAGGAATATCAAATGGAGCCCAATTGACGTGAAACTCAACGGAGGTTATTTTTGGCTCAGAAGAAGCCCAGAAAGTGCTGGAGGGGGACCAGAAGGTCCACGGGCTGCCCACGAGAGTAGTGGGCGCGCCCCCCTGCCTCATGGACAGCCCGGAGACCCCCTTTACTTGTCCCCGACTCCAACACCTCCTATATATACTGAAACCTCCGGAAAATAACCTAGATCGGGAGTTCCGCCGCCGAAAGTCTCTGTTGCCACCGAAAACCAATCTAGACCCGTTCTGGCACCCTGTCGGAGGGGAGAATCCCTCTCCGGTGGCCATCTTCATCATCCCGGCGCTCTCCATGGCGAGGAGGGAGTAGTCCACCCTCTGGGCTGAGGGTATGTACCAGTAGCTATGTGTTTGATCTCTCTCTCTCTCGTGATCTTGAGATGGCATGATCTTGATGTATCGCGAGCTTTGCTATTATAGTTATATCTTATGATGTTTCTCCCCCTCTACTCTCTTATGATGAATTGAGTTTTCCCTTTGAAGTTATCTTATCGGATTGAGTCTTTAAGGATTTGAGAACACTTGATGTATGTCTTGCGTGGGATACCTGTGGTGACAATGGGGTATTCTATTGATTCACTTGATGCATGTTTTGGTGATCAACTTGCGGGTTCCGTGACCTTGGGAATCTATGCATAGGGGTTGGCACACATTTTTGTCTTGACTCTCCGGTAGAAACTTTGGGGCACTCTTTGAAGTACTTTGTGTTGGTTGAATAGATGAATCTGAGATTGTCTGATGCATATCGTATAGTCATGCCCACGGATACTTGAGGTGACAATGGAGTATCTAGGTGACATTAGGGTTTTGGTTGATTTGTGTCTTAAGGTGTTATTCTAGTACGAACTCTATGATAGATTGAACGGAAAGAATAGCTTCGTGTTATTTTACTACGGACTCTTGACTAGATCGATCAGAAAGAATAACTTTGAGGTGGTTTCGTACCCTACCATAATCTCCTCGTTTGTTCTCCGCTATTAGTTACTCTAGAGTGACTCTTTGTTGCATGTTGACGGATAGTTATATGATCCAGTTATGTTATTATTGTTGAGAGAACTTCCACTAGTGAAAGTATGAACCCTAGGCCTTGTTTCCTATCATTGCAACACAGTTTATGCTCACTTTTATTATTAGTTACCTTGCTGTTTTTATATTTTCAGATTACAAAAATCTATATCTACTATCCAAATTGCACTTGTATCACCATCTCTTCGCCGAACTAGTGCACCTATACAATTTACCATTGTATTGGGTGTGTTGGGGACACAAGAGACTCTTTGTTATTTGGTTGTAGGGTTATTTGAGAGAGACCATCTTCATCCTACGCCTCCCACGGATTGATAAACCTTAGGTCATCCAGTTGAGGGAAATTTGCTACTGTCCTACAAACCTCTGCACTTGGAGGCCCAACAACGTCCATAAGAAGGTTGCGTAGTAGACATCAAGCTCTTTTCTGGCGCCGTTGCTGGGGAGGTTAGTGACTGAAGGTATATCTTTAGATCTTGCAATCGAATCTTTTAGTTTCTTGTTTTATCACTATTTGAGTTTATAAAAGAAAACTACAAAAAATGGAATTAAGGTTACCTCATATGCTTCATCTTTTTAATATCTTTCGTGAAAATGATGGAAAGGAAAATTGTGCTCAAGTACTAGAAGAGGAATTACACAGAATGCTTGGCACTCAAAACTTGAATGATGAGCATGATTGCAATGTTGTTAGTATGAATTCTTTGAATACCCATGATGCTAATGATATGCAAAGCCACAAGCTTGGGGATGCTATGCTTGATGAAGATGATATGTTTAGTCCCCCAAGTTTTGATGAGAAAGTTTATTATGATGAAAGCATGCCTCTTATTTATGATGATTATTGTGATGACACGTATGCTATAAAGAATAAAGATAACCATGAAACTTGTCATCATGATTTTAATTTTCAATTGGATTATGCTTCACATGATAGTTATTTTGTAGAGTTTGCTCCCACTACTATTGATGAGAATAAATTTGCTTATGTGGAGAGTAGTAAAATTTCTATGCAAGTAGATCATGAAAATAATGCTTTATGCTGGTTATATTGTTGAATTAATTCATGATGCTACTGAAAATTATTATGAGAGAGGATCATATGCTTGTAGGAATTGCAATAATATCAAGTTTCCTCTCTATGTGCTTAAAGTTTTGAAGTTATGCTTGCTTTGCTTTCCTATGCTAGTTGATTATTGTTCCCATAAGTTGTTTGCTCACAAAATCCATGTGCATAGGAAGTGGGTTAGACTTAAATGTGCTAGTCATATTCTTCATGATGATCCCTTTATGTTTCAATTCTTATCTTTTATGCGAGCATCATTGAAATCATCATGCCTAGCTAAAATGCATTAAAGAAAAGCGCTTGTTGGGAGGCAACCCAACTTTATTTTTATTCTTTGTTTTTGCTTCTGTTTAGGAATAAATATTGCATCTAGCTTCTGTTTAGATGTGGTTTTGTGTTTTAATTAGTGTTTGTGCCAAGTAGAACCTTTGGGAAGACTTGTGTGAAGTTTTTTAGTTGTCACGAGATTGGCTACCATTTTTTACTGGAGAGTGTTTTTTAGTTGATTCTTTTTGCAGATGATTAATAGACAAATTCCTCAGGTCCACCAATTTATTTCAGAATTTTTAGAGTTAGAGAAGTATTCGAAAGTTACAAACTGCGACAGACTGTTCTGTTTTTGACAGATTCTGTTTTCTATGTGTTGTTTGCTTGATTTGATGAATATATGAGTAGTATCGGAAGGTATGAACCATAGAGAAGTTGGAATACAATAGATATTACACCATTATGAATTTAGAATGAGTTCACAACAGTACCTAAGTGGTGGTTTTATTTTCTTATACTAACGGAGCACACGAGTTTTCTGTTGAGTTTTGTGTTGTGAAGTTTTCAAGTTTTGGGTAAAGATTCGATGGACTATGGAATAAGGAGTGGGAAGAGCCTAAAGCTTGGGGATGCCCAAGGCACCCCAAGGTAATATTCAAGGACAACGAAAAACCTAAGCTTGGGGATGCCCCGGGAAGGCATCCCCTCTTTCATCTTCGTCTATCGATAACTTTACTTAAGGCTATATTTTTATTCACCACATGATATGTGTTTTGCTTGGAGCGTCATTTTATTTTCTTTTGTTTTGCTTGCTGTTTGAATAATATCCCAAGATCTGAAATTCTTAAATGTTAGAGAGTCTTCACATAGTTACATAATTATTCAACTACTAATTGATCTTCACTTATATCTATCGGAGTAGTTTGAAGTTTGCTCTAGTCCTTCACTTACATATTTTTAGAGCACGGCGGTTATTTTATTTTGTAGAAATTATTGATCTCTCATGCTTCACTTATATCCTTTTGGGAGTCTTTTAGAACAGCATGGCAATGTGCTTTGGTTATAAAACTAGTCCTAATATGATAGGCATCCAAGTTGGGTATAGTAAAAACTTTCATACCAGTGCATTGAATATTATGAGAAGTTTGATACTTGACGATTGTTTGAGATATGAGCATTGTTCAAGAAATCTTCCGATTCAACGATTTATCGCTACTCTTGGGGTGACCGATAAGATTATGCCATATCTTCATCATTTATCGTTTGGGCCGATTTATCGCTGTGACAAGTGATTTATCAGGAATCTACCGATAAATCGGGCCTATTCATAGCACTATGTTTGCAAGAACTATGCTTATTTGTGTTTTGTGGACCTTGTTACGCAATATGTAATGTTTTTTTGTCATTATATCAACATTCAAAGGCTAGGATTCAAGGTAACACTTCTGCCCAATATTGTTTTGGTGTTGAATATAGCATATTTTAGTGTTGGGGACCTGAGATTGGAAAAAATTGGCCGATTAATAGTCGACTGATAAAATCGATTAATCAGTTGATTTCCAATTAATCTCTAATCCCTAGCTGACTGAGACGCTAACGATAAGCGATATCCTCAACATTGGATATGAGGATGGTGATATTAGAGTTATGCTAGCGGGGTAATTATGAATTCAAGAAATACTTATGTTAAAGTTTGTGATTCCCGTAGCATGCACGTATGGTGAACCGCTATGTGACGAAGTTAGAGCATGAGGTATTTATTGATTGTCATCCTTTGTGTGGAGGTCGGGATCGCGCGATGGTTAACTCCTACCAACCCTTCCCCTAGGAGCATGCGTTGAATATTCTGTTTTGATGACTTTTTGATTTTTGCAATAAGTATATGAGTTCTTTATGACTAATGTAGTCCATGGATTATACGCACTCTCACCCTTCCACCATTGCTAGCCTCTCTTGTACCGTGCAACTTTCGCCGGTACCATATACCCACCATATACCTTCCTCAAAACAGCCACCATACCTACCTATCATGGCATCTCCATAGCCATTCCGAGATATATTGCCATGCAACTTTCCACCATTCCGTTCATATGACACACTTCATCATTATCATATTGCCTTGCATGATCATGTAGTTGACATCGTATTTGTGGCAAAGCCACCATTCATAATTCTTTCATACATGTCACTCTTGATTCATTGCACATCCTGGTACACCACCGGAGGCATTCACATAGAGTCGTATTTTTGTTCCAGCTTCGAGTTGTAATCTTTGAGTTGTAAGTAAATAAAAGTGTGATGATCTTCATTATTAGAGCATTGTCCCGTGTGAGGAAACAAAAAAAAAGAGAGAAAGGCCAAATCAAAAAGAGATGGCCCAAAAAAAAGAGGGGGCTTAAAAAAAGCCCCTCCAAAACAAAACAAAAAGAGAGAAGGGACAATGCTACTATCCTTTTCCACACTTGTGCTTCAAAGTAGCATCATGATCTTCATGATAGAGAGTCTCTTGTTTTGTCACTTACATATACTAGTGGGAATTTTCATTATAGAACTTGGCTTGTATATTCCAACGATGGGCTTCCTCAAAATGCCCTAGGTCTTCATGAGCAAGCAAGTTGGATGCACACCCACTTAGTTTCTTTTGTTGAGCTTTCATACACTTATAGCTCTAGTGCATCTGTTGCATGGCAATCCCTACTCACACACATTGATATCTATTGATGGACATCTCCATAGCCCATTGATACGCCTAGTTGATGTGAGACTATCTTCCTCTTTTGTCTTATCCACAACCACCACTCTATTCCACATATAGTGCTATATCCATGGCTCACGCTCATGTATTGCGTGAAAGTTGAAAGGTTTGAAAAATTTGAGTATGAAACAATTGCTTGGCTGAAACCGGGGTTGTGCATGATATGAATATTTTGTGTGATGAAGAGGGAGCATAGCGAGACTATATGATTTTGTAGGGATAACTTTCTTTGGTCATGTTATTTTGATAAGACATGATTGCTTTGTTAGTATGCTTGAAGTATTATTATTCTTATGTCAATATAGACTTTTATCTTGAATCTTTCAGATCTTAACATTCATGCCACAATAAAGAGAATTACATTGAGAATTCTGTTAGGTAGCATTCCACATCAAAAATTTTGTTTTTATCATTTACTTACGCGAGGATGAGCAGGAATTAAGCTTGGGGATGCTTGATACGTCTCCAATGTATCTATAATTTTTTATTGTTCCATGCTATTATATTATCCTTCTAGGATGTTTTATGGGCTTTTATATACACTTTTATATGATTTTTGGGACTAACCTATTAACCCAGAGCCCAGTGCCAGTTTCTTTTTTCTCCTGTTTTAGAGTATCGCAGAAAAGGAATATCAAACGGAGCCCAATTGACCTGAAACACAACGGAGGTTATTTTTGGACCAGAAGAAGCCCAGAAAGTGCCAGAGGGGGACCATAAGGTCCACGAGCTGCCCACGAGGGTAGGGGGCGCGCCCCCTGCCTCGTGGACATCCTAGAGACCCCCTTTACTTGTCCTCGACTCCAACACCTCCTATATATACTGAAACCTCGGGAAAATAGCCTAGATCGGGAGTTCCGCCGCCGAAAGTCTCTGTTGCCACCGAAAACCAATCTAGACCCGTTCTGGCACCCTGCCGGAGGGGGGGATCCCTCTCCTGTGGCCATCTTCATCATGCCGGCGCTCTCCATGACGAGGAGGGAGTAGTCCACCCTCGGGGCTAAGGGTATGTACCAGTAGCTATGTGTTTGATCTCTCTCTCTCTCTCTCGTGTTCTTGAGATGGCACGATCTTGATGTATCGCGAGCTTTGCTATTATAGTTGGATCTTATGATGTTTCTCCCCCTCTACTCTCTTGTGATGAATTGAGTTTTCCCTTTGAAGTTATCTTATCGGATTGAGTCTTTAAGGATATGAGAACACTTGATGTATGTCTTGCGTGGGATACCTGTGGTGACAATGGGGTATTCTCTTGATTCACTTGATGTATGTTTTCGTGATCAACTTGCGGGTTCTGTGACCTTGGGAATCTATGCATAGGGGTTGGCACACGTTTTCGTCTTGACTCTCTGGTAGAAACTTTGGTGCACTCTTTGAAGTACTTTGTGTTGGTTGAATAGATGAATCTGAGATTGTGTGATGTATATCGTATAATCATGCCCATGGATACTTGAGGTGACAATGGAGTATCTAGGTGACATTAGGGTTTTGGTTGATTTGTGTCTTAAGGTGTTATTCTAGTACGAACTCTATGATAGATTGAACGGAAAGAATAGCTTCGTGTTATTTTACTACGGACTCTTGAATAAATCGATCAGAAAGAATAACTTTGAGGTGGTTTCGTACCCTACCATAATCTCTTCGTTTATTCTCCGCTATTAGTTACTTTGGAGTGACTCTTTGTTGCATGTTGAGGGATACTTATATGATCCAATTATGTTATTATTGTTGAGAGAACTTCCACTAGTGAAAGTATGAACCCTAGGCCTTGTTTCCTATCATTGCAACACCGTTTATGCTCACTTTTATTATTAGTTACCTTGCTGTTTTTATATTTCTGATTACAAAATCCTATATCTACTATCCAAATTGCACTTGTATCACCATCTCTTCGCCGAACTAGTGCACCTATACAGTTTACCTTTGTATTGGGTGTGTTGGGGACATAAGAGACTCTTTGTTATTTGGTTGAAGTGTTGTTTGAGAGAGACCATCTTCATCCTACGCCTCCCACAGATTGATAAACCTTAGGTCATCCACTTGAGGGAAATTTGCTACTGTCTTACAAACCTCTGCACTTGGAGGCCCAACAACGTCTACAAGAAGAAGGTTGCGCAGTAGACATCACATCTCGCATTGTGTGAGGGCGTGAGGAGAATACGGTGGCCCTAGTGGCTTCTTGGGGAGCATTGTGCCTCCACACCGCTCTAACGGAGATGTACTTCCCCTCAAAGGGAAGGAACTTCGGTAACACATCCTCGTCTCCACCGGCTCCACTTGCGGTCATTTCTGACCTTTACTTTGTGCAAGTTATTGTTGTGTTGTATCGTTTACTTGCTTGTGTTGCTTGTGTGGTTAGCATCATATAGGTCGCTCACCTAGTTGCATTTCTAGACAACCTATTTGTTGATAATCTTAATTTGGTAAGAAAAACTAAAAATTGGTAGTTGCCTATTCACCCCCTCTAGTCAACCATATCGATCCTTTCAGAGAGGCGCACCTTTACTTATCATGAAGGCAGAGGTTAGCTTCCTTGAGTTGCGACTCTCAAAAATGGAAGCAAAAACACATTTTTTTCTTCTGCGAGCAGCACATATTTGTTTCCAGTGGAGGCACAGGTTTGGTTCGCGAGAGGCACAACCTCTCAGAAAAGAAAAGAAAAGGTATATGTTTTTTCTTCCGCGGAGGCACGTGAACTAGTGCAGAAAAGCCTAGCTATGACGCAGCTCACAACACAACTCACAAGTAGCATTCCACTCTCCTATCCTTTGGTGATAAACTAACCCGGATCACATCTGTTTCCTCTAGCATGCCTATTTTTTCATCTGCACTCTTGTGATCCCAAAAACAGTGGTGAAACAGGTCAACACTTATCTAAGGCAATGATTTTGGAGAAAATACGGTACAACTGGAACATGACCAACACTGATTTCTTGGGAGAAAGTATGCATGCCCAAGGACAAAGGGGGACTGGGAGTATTGGACATTGAGATCCATAATCAGGGTCTCCTGATGAAATTTCTCCCCAAATTCCTTAACAAAGAGGACACCTCATGGGTTAACATTATCTGGGAACCATATTATGATTCATCTCTACCAGGGAACATAAGAATTGGCTATTTTTGGTGGAGATCTATAACCAAGCTATTACCTAGATATTAGATATAAGCAATATGCCATTTGTCACGCAGGCGATGGAAATACAACTTTGTTTTGGTTGGACAACTAGGATGGACAACCACTCAACATCACCTATCCAGAACTATACTCTTTTGCTATCAACAGAGATATCACATTGTACGAGATTTTGGAAGATTCTGATATCAGCCAACTCTTCAACATGCCTTTATCACTCCAGGCATATCAGCAATTTAATGATCTAAATAACTTGATGGGTAGTAGAATGGTTACAAATGAACAAGATAAATGGACATATATGGGGAACAACAAGAATTATTCATCTATGAAGATGTATAAAGCTCTGACGGGAACACACATCACTCATCAATTTTTCAAAATCCTTTGGAGTACCTTATATAAAATCGTGTTCTGGATGTTACTCCATGACAGATTGAATACGAAAAACATGTTGCCCCGTAAAACATGTATCTATAGGATTATAACTGTGCTCTTTGTTCTTAGAGGACCGAGGAAGCTCTTTTGCATCTTTTTTGGAACTGTTCTTTGCACTTAGATGTTGGGATTCTCTATTTCAGGACAAACCTAGAGGCATTCCAGTATATGATGAGATCACCCTGACACTGCTCCAACTCCATGGTAAGATTGTTTTGGACATAATCATCTCAGCCTGCTGGAGTATATGATCAGCCAGAAATGACAAAAATCTTTAGATCAGCAGCACCTCACCTTAACACCTAGATATACTATCTCAGAGAAACCCTATGGGCAACAGAACTCAGGGCAAAGCACAGTAAAGCAGAGAGGATCAGAAACTAGGTAGCATAGTACGTGGACCACGAATAATCTTGTTTATTTTAATGTTTCCAAGAACATGCATTGGTTAATTTTGTATTTGAGAATTTGTGTTTTTTGTTAATGAAAATACTATTTTTATTTCTTGAAAAGGAGGTTAAGACTCCCCGCCTCTGCATCTATCGATGCATACGACCACCTTTATTTATTATTTAACATAGGTCTAACAAGAACATATATCAAGCCACCCGAAATCATCACTCACACCTACAAAACTCGATAATGTGGAGTGCTCTCACTCCCCATATCTAAAATCGATGTCGTCGCCGATCCATCGACGTAACGTATCGGAACCCACAGTCGGTGCAGCAGACCTAAAGCGTACACCACATGCACACATTTTAGACGCCGCCATCATCATCGAACCACTGATCCATCTTCAGGAGAGAGATCTGCATCATCCTTGCCAGTCCGTCCATCCGTCGACGCCACCACGGCGCCCAACAACGCCACCGCCGATGCTCGTTTGTCCAGACGTGAAGATTCTGGAAGATCTGTAATGCGTAGCACCTGCTACCAAGCATGACACAGCGTAGCACCTGTCGGTCAGGCATGACTTGACATCTCCACCGAAAGCTTCGTGCAAGACAAAACCGCTCCACCGCCGGCCTCTGCCTTCCAGTTCTACTCCACAAACGATACTCCCAAGAGAGAAAACGACACCGCATTACCGCAATTGTCCGATCTGGAAGATCAGATCCTAGGGTTTTCCTCGAAGCAGCACGAGTGGGTCGACATTAGTTACACGATGATGCATTCATCAAGGTAACGACGTAGAACACTACCATCGCGTGCCATCGGCTCGGTTTTCACCGGTAACTATGTCTTCCCGACTCGCAGTCGTAACTAGATGGCGGATCTCGAGATCTGACCATCCAGCCTCAGGCCGACCACCTCTGACAAAGGAGATGGCCACCACCGCAAGCAGCACCGGCCAGATCAAATCTGACCGGAGGTGTCGCCAACCATGGCCACATCCCCTCCTGATCCGCCCTCCTCACGAAGCCGAGGGAGTAGCGCCGAACCGCCGGGAAAGATGAAGACCGAAGGGCGATCTCGCGCCGCCGGTCCCTCCAGACCATGGGGCTGCAACCTAGATCCCCGCGGTCCCCATCACCGGCGGCGCCCGGGCTTAGCCGGCGCACGTCTCTGGGGACGACGAGGTGGAGGAGAGGAGGGAGGGGCGGCGGCCGGGGCACTGGGGTTGGCCCCCTGATCGCCCTGGAGGGAATGATACGAGGGAGCCCTGGGAACGATACCGTACAACAGGTTCTAGCGCATGCTTCATTTGTGGCAATCATGTATCCATGAAAATACTGTAGAACGATTGTTCTACGGTTTTAGCTAAAAAAGGTTCATGAGTCCATCACTGGTGGTATGGTAAAGCCGTTAACGGAATTAGCTTCAGGTTGGCAAAAAAAAGGGAATTAGCTTCAAAATGTAGTAAAAACCCAAAATCTTCTTAGATTGGGCTGCGGCGGCACTGCGTGTGTCGTACCCTTATTCGAGGCGCCGCCTAAGGCGTTTGGGTGCTCGGTTAGAGGAACTGCATGCGGAGGGGATGAGGTGGACATGTGGTGGAGCAGCGTGGTATCTATCGCGTCATTGACGACTAGTCCCGGCGACGTGGCGCAGCGGGGTCTCACCGACAGATGCGTGATGATGGACGCGTGCACGGAGGTGGCGTTGTCTGATGTCGTGGTGGCGTCGATGGCAGCTAGACCGGACAAGGTAGATGCAGCAGTACAACACTGAAAATGGATTGGTGGCAGGTGGCTGCGGTAGCCTCATACTCGGCAGGCGTCCTGGTTGAGGATTGCGCCGGACTGGTGGGTGCCTCATATCCGGCAGGCGTCCTGGTTGGAGTCTCAGGTCTTAGATGTTAGGTTTGGCTGCGAGGTCTGTTTGGTATTAGGCCTAGACTATCAACATTCCTTCATCAACTGGATAGAAGTAACGATATATGTTGCCTAGACGATGTCTTTAATCTTACTGTTGTATGACTTTATAAAGTCTTGTATGAATAATTAATAAAAGGGCTGCATGCATCGTCCAGACAGAGAGGCCGGGGTCCTCCTCCTAAAAAAGCTTCAGAATGCAGTAGGAACTCACAACTTTTTCGTGTTTCTCGAGACCGGAACGAGAACGACCATAGCTTCCCACTTACAAACTGGAATGGAAAGAATAAAACAAAACAAATTGTGGTTGTGGCACAAGACGATGAATGGACGCCTGGCTAGTAATTACGTCCAGGCCCTGTGCGGACCATGGAGACGCAGTGCGAGCTGCTGTCCCCCTGGAGCACGTAGACCTGGACGTAGCACACCACCTCGACGGTGACGCTCACCTCAAACGCGCGCAGCACCAGCGCCTTCCCGTCCAGCCTCACCACCACCACGAACGGGAGCGCCCCGGCCACCACGTCGCCGGCGAAGTGCGGGCTCTCGGCCACCTTGATCCCGTCCACCTCCGTCACCGGCGCCACCCACGACGTCGTCCGCCCGCGGATCTTGCCGGCCGGCACCACCGTCGACCCCACGGGCTCGCCGTGGTAGGTCACCGCCGTCACCGTCTCCCCGTACCGGAACGGCGCGCGGCTCGGGTTGCTCGCCATCACGTGCACGCTCGCGGACAGCGTGAGCGACGGCGGGAGGAGGCTGAAGTCCTCCACGACGGTCTCCACGGGCGACGTCACCACGCGCGGCGGGAGCGGGCGGTACAGGATGTAGAGCACGATGGAGAGGATGCCCAGGATGACGAGAACGGTGAGCAGCACGCAGCAGGACAGGGCGTGATGCCTCTTCCTCCCCTTCATGGCCGCTGAATTTTTCACTCGACTCGATCGCGTACTTTCGGTATGGCCTGTATGTATGTGT
Organism: Secale cereale; assembly: GCA_902687465.1. NCBI lineage: Eukaryota > Viridiplantae > Streptophyta > Magnoliopsida > Poales > Poaceae > Secale > Secale cereale. The sequence goes on along the minus strand of LR738710.1, from coordinate 260,124,583 downwards.
ACCTGGTTGTGGTGCGTCGATTAGGATCTGGCTCCCGTTATATTTGCTACGTTTCTTGCTTGTATGTTTGGCGCGTGGTCTCAGATTTCTTGCCTGTGGGTTTTTGGTCTGGTTGTTTAGAAATTCGTGTGCGTTTTGGGAAGGAAATGGCTTGTTGGTGGTGCAGGGTACTGCGGTATGGTACAACTCACTCTGTTTTTTAGGTTCGGTTGGAGTATGCCTAGCCTAATACTGAAGGAGGGCTGGTTTGGTTCCTTTTGATTTGATCACGGAAATGCTATAAAAACAGGCGTTTCTGGGAGTGGCTTTCTACAAGAAATGCTTTTTGGTGCGTCTGATTCCACACGTGAATCTTAAAGCGGTGACATATGGCAATTTTCATAGGCATACTGTTTGCTCCTATGCGAAGGGGCGACACAATCGTTCACTCTCATACACCCTCCCAAGGGGAACAACTCCATGTGTAGCATGGCACCATGTATATGTAGCATGACAGTTACTGAAAGCATGTACAACAACTGTTTAGCATAGCGTGACAATTCGGCCTGCTGTAGCATGAGAATTCCGGAACATGTGGGCAACTTCCCTTTTTTTCTTAGCCTCACAATTCTCTCTGTTGTGGTATAGCAAATCTCTCAAACACTTGATAATTCTCTGCTGCAGGAGCCTCCTTGAGGGAGCATTAATTCGTGTCAGGTCGTCTTGGAGAGAACGCCAACCCCCTATTAGAGTCCTTTGATTAATTGGGTCCTTTGATTATTGATTATTCAAAACTTTAAATACATTTCACAATTTTTATTTTGCAGATCAACCTCGGCGTCTCTCACGGTTGGGCGAGGTGGAGTGGCAGCCCTCCTAGCAGGCGGTCGGGACGGTGCACGGGTTGTCAGTTGGATTTCTTGGGACATATTCAGGTGAAAACCTGGTCTTCGGCTGGTGGTTGGAGACTGTGATGGCGACACCCTTGCATTGTTTCTTTCTTGAAGGCATCATCGAGTGAAGCTCCCAGATCCTCCCGCTACCTCCGAAGGAAACCCTTGATCAGTTGATCGGATGATGGTGGCGCTCTTGTGTCCTTCCCTCTTTGGGGGCGTCATTCTTGGAGGTGTGCATTGGTTCGAGGGACTAGTGGACGGTCTAAGCGGTGCATCAGCATTTCATGTCACGCATCGACGATGTGGAGTCTCGGTGGCATGGCACAACAGAGTCTCGGCGGCAAATGTGTGATGATGGACGCGCGTACGGAGGTGGTGTTTTCAGGCGCCGTGGTGGCGTCGACTACGGGCCTGGCAATTGATGCGTCAGTATATGCTCTGAAGATGGATCGGTGAAAGACAGCGATGGCAGCCTCTGAGAGGGCGCCAGGCCGTGTGTGCCCCAGACCTGGCAGTGTGGCTTGGTTGGGGCTTCACGTTTTAGATGTTAGGCTTTGGTGCGAGGTTTTTTTTTTTGATATTTGGCTAGGATTATCGGCACCCCTTCGTCAATTAGTTAGAGTAGCCACATATGTTGCGAAGATGATGGCTTTAGACTTATTGATGTATTTCTTTGTAAGGTCGTTGTGAATAAGTAATAAAATGAATGCATGACATCGTCCAGATGCAGATGTCGAGATCATCCTCGTTTTCTAATGATTTTTTAACCAAACTGTAAAATAAACAACAACGAGCTGGACAAACGAGATTATGATAATAGTATTTGCTACGCGTGAGCCCATTATGAGACACCTCCCCTACCATTGGATTGCATTTGGATTGTACGCATCGTGGCCTGGTTTTGATCTCTGTACTAGACCATGATGACGCGCGGTGCTGCGCCCGCCCATGTTATGATAGAATGATAAAATATCATGCAAAACTTTGAAAGTGTAATATATATGTGTGTGTGTGAATTAAATTTGTATGACATAACATGCATATTTTATATGACATACTACCTCCGTCTAGGTGAATAAGTCATTCACGTAGTTCTAGGTCATCGATTTGAGGTATTAAATATGTGTTATATGTCATGGAAAGTATATCACTAGATTTCTACACGTATGTAGTTTCTAAATATATATTTTTTGTCACATATAATACATATTTAGACAGTTAAATCGTCGACCTAGAACTACACGAATGACTTATTCACCTAGACGGAGGTAGTAGTAATGATGTTACCGGAAATAGAATTAGCTAGGTGTCTGTTCAGGTTCCTTAAATAAACAATGCATATGAAAGATGTTTAGGACAAAACGAATAGAAGAATAGCTTTTTTAATAATGAATACAAGAAAACCAGTTACGTACACACTGTGACTGCTGGGTGGCGCTGCTATGCGTACACACGTATCTACGTTTTTTAGGCTACACATGCAGCTAAGTACGTTTGTGTTTACACTACTTCGTTAAAACCAGTTCACAGGCCCAATAAACAATCGAGGCCCAATCAATCACAGGTGGCGTAGATGGTTCTGCGGAGCAGCAGCCCAAACAAACGTACAGGTGACGTGATCGCGATCCTACGGCTAGCAACGCCAAAGTGCCGTGGAGCCTCGTAGGTCTCTCCATTTTACTGTTTTGTAATATGATTCCTTCGTTGCATGCATCTCCTTCGTAGCCTTGAAGTTGTTTCCAGCATCGGCCACACACACCATCAACCTTCCCCCCTCTCAAGGACCGAGAGCGTATCCCGTGCAAGGCTAAACTGGTACACCGGATGCACCAGTACATTATGGGCCGCCGGATGGGGAATAGATGAACGAGATGCATCTTAACATGGGCTGCGGGTACATTTACATATTCAACCTCCCAGAGTCATTCAGTTCATGAATAGTCCTGCCCAAACATGTCGAGGCTCTTTCCATTTTCCTGTTCCTTGAGCATCTCCAGCCGCGCCCCCAACAGGCCCCCCAGGCCACTTTTTCGGCGCCGGCGCCGAAAAAATGGCACAGTCGCGCCCCCCAGGACGCCGAAAATCGCCGGATTGGGCCGAAACTGGCGCCGGCGGACCCAACCCGAACCCGGGGCGCTGGGGTCGCCTGGGGGCGTCGGACGGGGCGTTTTTGGCGCGAATGTGATGGGCCCGCCCTGTCAGCGACGCGCTGCTTCGTCGTCCTCATCGCCTCGGTTCCCGTGGAAATCAATGCCAAAGCTGCTGCACTGTCGCGCCGTCGCCTGCCCATTGATGCCCCGCACGCCGGTCAGCCTGCCCATTGATGCCGCGCAGCGAACCGTCGCGTCGCCCGGCGCCACGGGCGCCCGCCACGCGTCGCCTGGCATACGCCTCTCGCCGCCCGAGCTCCGGCTATAAAAGCCGCCCACCTCACCGGTGAACGCCACACCGCAGCACATCGCCCCCC
>LR738710.1:260110358-260121165 GCA_902687465.1 Secale cereale | reverse complement strand
GCACTCTCCACACTGCCACACGCGCTTCACCTCTTCCTCCGCCGCTGGCTGCTTCGTCGCCGACACGCACTGCGCCCCCATGCCGCCTCGCCGCCGGGGAGCTGCGGGCTACCGCGGCGTCCGGGTTCGTTCGTCCGGCACCTACTCCGCCGAGATTCGGTCGGTGTGCACCTCGGCCTCGGAACCTTCGACACCGCTCAGGAGGGCGCCCGCGGGTACGACGCTGCGGCGTGGCGCCTCCGGCATTCCCGTTGGGACATGAACTTCACGGACGTGCCGACTCTGGAGCGGGCACATGAGTTGGCGCCTCCCCCGCGGCTTATCACCGACGAAGATCGTCGGAAGAACCGTAGGCGGGCGCACCGTCTCAACCTGGCCGAGATGGACGAGGAAGCCATGGCGACGTGGCGCCAAAACTTCCCGCAAGACATCATCAACGAGCACCAGTTCTTGGCCGAGAAGAGGGCGGAGATGAAGAAGAGGAGGAAGGAGCGAGCGGCTTATCGCAAGGACAAGCGAGCGCGGAAGGCGGTCGCTAAGTTCAACATCGAGCTAGGAGATGCGTCCTCCTGGGACTCCACCGACGAGCGGTTCCTTGACGCCTACGCTGAGACGTCGGAGGAGGACATCACCGAGGCAGAGTCCGAGTCCGAGTCGGAGAATGACTAGTAATAGTAGTTCGTAGGAGAAGACTATGTGAATTATCTATTTATCTATCTATCGTAGGATTAAGATTATGTGAACTATCTATCTATCTATCTATGTGAACTATCTATGAGAACGTCGAGACTGGGCCGTTTTGCGCCGGAAATGGGCCGAAAGCGCCGAAAATGGGCTGAAAGCGCCGAAACTGGGCCGATATTGGCGCCTGAGGGCGACCTGGGGGGCGGCGACTAGGAACGCACTGGCACCCAAACCGAAACTAGCGCCGGCTCACCCCCAGACGGCGATTTTCGGCGCGTCTTGGGGCGCAACGGCTGAAGATGCTCTTATCTAAGAGATCTCTCTTTCTGTACCAGGCGAGCTCTCCTCGGACACACCTCCCTCTATCTCTCCTCACCATCTATCCCTCTACACGACGGCTGGCTAGGGCTTGGTGCAGATCGTTGCGGGCTATGATCTGGTGAGGTGCTTCTCTGTTCATATCGCGAGTCATAGATTTTACTAGTATCTAGGAGCAGTGAAAGAAAAGGCTCTGAATATTCATACTCTTCCTACTTACGGTGGAATAGATGTTTTTTTTCTCATATATGGGAGCCTTACCATGTTGATTCTTGTGCGTTTGCGATGCCACTAACACAAATCTAAGTACATGATTGGCATCCACTTTGTCTCTTTCAGCAAGCCAGGATATATTGGCATCTGAAAGATTCAGTACATGATGTATATCTTATTGTAAAGTTATCCTTCAAAAAGTACATGATTGAGTACATGTGTGGACAAACAAAAACCAAATACAAGAGTTGGGTAACTTCAAAATAGAGCACAGGGTGCCTTATGTTTAATAGATTTCTGTATAACAAAGTTATCCTTATGAAGTGCATTACCTCACATATATTTATACAATATTTGTGCCTATTTGTGTATATGATTGTAGTGTGCAAAAAGTTATATATGATATGTCAAGTTTTCCGGAATTTTTCCGATACAAATCCTAATTTGATTAAACTTCATGGTGCTGGAACGATGTCTTTGTCAAAGGAGAAGAGTGACGTTGGTGCTTCAATGACGCTGCAACGAGGTGCAGGAGAGAGGGAGAGAAGGTCGAGTGGCCAGGAGAGGATGAGAGAGAGGCGACAGAGCAAATTTTGCTTACTGCAGCTTGCAACTCGACGGACAGGGCTGGTACAGAAGGAAAACAGGAGACGATATATTTTTGGCCAGCCACTAATATTCACGTGATTGAATGACTCTACGAGGTTGAAGATGTAAAATGTACCCCAGCCCATGTTGGTGATGCATCTCGTCCATCTGTTGGACATCCGGCGGTCTACTGGTACATCCAGTGCACCAGTTGACCTGTTGCACAGGATACACTCTCCCCAAGGACCAGTGACCTCCCCCAACATTGGTCGCAATGCCGCTGCCATCCCCGTAAAATCAGTTGCCTCATTGCCGTCATTGCAATCATCGCCCCTCAATATCGTCGCAGTGGAGGTTGTAGAAGTGTCGATGCTGCAACGAACTTCAGCCCGGAGCGTTTCAAAATCGAGTCCACGGTCTAGCCGTTGAAGAAATGCCCTACATGCAATCATGTGATAATATTATTCCCCTATGTGTTCATTAGTTATTTGTATTGGTCTTACACATCCTCACTGATATGTATAAAAAAAGTGAACGCGCGATGGTTCAATCCGGAACCTGAGCCTAGATGCACCTGGTGAACAGTAAAATAAAATAAAAAATGAAACCCAAAAAATGTAGTGCATTAACGCCGTGCTAAATTTTGTGATGTTTGAACATTCGAGGAGCTCGTGGCAAAAAAGACAAAATCGGGCGTGAATAATGCGTTTTTTCAAAAGTTTCTTAAGCAACCCAAAAAAATCATTTTCTCCACGAGCTCCTCGAAGGTCCAAACATCACAAAAATTTATACGGAGTTCACGCAAAGGAGCATGTTGGACAAAAAAATATATTTTATTATTCATCCCCGGGCTCATGTGAGCCCCGGTTCCGAAACACCGCGTCCTTATTTGTGCGACTATATGTTGTATGATGATTCTTCTAATGATTCATAGCTTATACCCTTATGTGGACACACATCCTTTGACTAGTATACGATTCGGTTGATGAATATGTTTCACAAAACATGGGCATAGAGTTGTTAACCCGATAGTATAGACTTGAGGATGGGTATCAACAAGTCGGACGGACAGACCTTGAGACGAAGCGATATATTATCATCTATTAGTCTAAAGTAATCACATATCACAATAATAAATATGTAAATGAGAAAGTGCAGACGAAGCATCATATATTCCATGAATTCCATAACATTACTCCACTTGTATGAGGAAAATATTCCAACATTATATAGAAATGATGCTTTTTTTTTACTTTTGTTGTTCTATTTGTTTGTCTGCATATAAAATAAAAGTCAACAAACTAAAAATGTCCAGCTAATACACCACATATGTCCCACCAGTTCTTCAAACATTGTTCCACCACAAATGTCCCATCATTTTTTATTATATATTGCAACCCTAAATAAAAGTGTTTTGATGGTTCTAGGAAGTGTTTCAGTTATACACCATAAATGTATCATGTAATTACCCTAAAAATGTACTCCCTTCGTTCGGTGAAGAGTGTATATCTAGCTCCAAAATTAGTCCACAAAAGAGTGTACTTCTATGTTCACAATGCACTTTAAAGTGGAAAAAAATACTTCTCTCTCATCACACGGTAATAAAGACCAATAACAATCTATACATGGTCTTCTTAATTTCTACATGCACTTAGCTCATTGGGGTTGGATAATTAAAGAGGAGAGAGATGGTGGTTTGCATCTTTCCAATGCATTTTTTTACTCAACTCCATAATTTGTCCTAAAATTTCTAGATGTACACTCTTCACCGGACGGAGGGAGTATCTTGTAATTTTGTCTGCATCTGTTCATGGCCCTTGAGCTAATATTTTACTTGGGCTTATGTTCTAGGAAGGGTTATTTTAACTTAGACTACATCTATACTATTCTCTCTACATCAGAATCCCCTTACCCTCTTCTCTCCTCACTCTTTCTCTCGTACACGTCAACAACACAAATTACGCTTGGCATTGTTAAGAACTTAAGATAAACTAACGCCACAAAATTGTACATGCCCTAGATGACCAAGACTTCTAACCTGAAAACTCCAATTCTTAACACTCGTTTCCAAATTTAAAACTTCAACTCAAAATCTTTAAAAAGAACATCTTCTCAATATTCCTACTTGAACACTTCATAAGATTGTTAGATCTGACTCTTGTAATGTTCCAAAATAGTTTGCTTGACTGCTATGATTGTGCTTGCTGCAATGACAAGACTGGAGAAACCTTTTTGCATTTCTTTTAGGACTATGATTTCTCTCAAGATTGTTGGTTTAGTATCATCCCTAGAAAAATAAGAGGAATGTCAACAATTGATAACATAGTCCTTTCCACTGAGTATTTTACCAGACAACCTTGCATGGAAATTGGCATCCTTGGATGTTGGCACATACAGACTCAAAGAAATGGGAAGATATTCAGAAAATAGGTTCAAAGTATTAATTGCTAGAAATTTAGTCTTAAAGAAGATACCTGAACTTACTTCAATATAGAGTCAAACGAAAGCACTTGAAGATTCTCAAAATTTGGATTGGTGCCCATCTATGATGGTGACAACTTGAGCTTTTGTTACCACCTATTAAACTATGTTACCTCGTGCTGGAATTGGATAGATTCTCTGCTCCCTTCTATCTTTCTTTCTTTCTTTATTTTTTCTTGTAGTTTTCTTCTAGACTTTTGTGCATATTACTTTTAATGAAGAATACCGTAGAACAATTGTTCTACAGTTTGCGGTTAAAAAAAGTATTGTCAGATTTGTCATATTGCTGACATGTTCACAAGAAAAAGAAGAACCATGTAGACTGCATGTGATCATTACATGAGAAGAAGAAGAAGAAGAAGAAGCATCGATACAAGGTCTAGTACATGACTAAAAGCAACAACAAACACACGACAAGCGACCTGGAACGATGTTGCAAACACAAAAAACTAAGAGGGCGACCCTGTATTACTAATGGCATCTCCAACGGCGTACGTCAAATATCCAGCAAACGTCCGAGCCATGGTGTCTAGACCATTATTGTCATCCAACGCGATGCCGCATATGTCTGCAGATGCGTCCGCATGTTCAAATTTAGTTTGAATTCTGGCAAACCGGAAGTAAATTTGTGGGACGTTTACAAGAGTCTGGACGTATGCCTAGCCAACTAAAAGCCACCACGTACCCACATCTGCGGCTATTCATCGGAAGGCCGATGCTATTTGGCAGAAGAAGAACAGACAACATGATTATATCCTTGTATAGTCCATTGCTATTTGATGGAAGACCGCGAGCATTGCTGTTTCGCAGCGGAAGGAAAACATTAAATCATTGTATAGTGATTTAATCACGTTGTTTTTGTTAGCTACTCCCTCCGTTCGAAAATACTTGTCATCAAAATGAATAAAAGGGGATGTATGTAAATATATTTTAGTTCTAGATACATCCATTTCTATCCATTTTGATGACAAGTATTTTTGGACGGAAGGAGTATTTTGCGGAAGGTTGATTTATGTTAGTTATTTGGCAGGAGGTTGATTTATGTTGGCTATATTCCGCCACTACTATTGTCATTTTTTTTACAATTCTACCTCAAATGGCAGAAGACAATAGCTCATGTTAGCTATTTGGCCGAAGGTTGATTTGTATTGTTAGCTGTTTTTTTGTGGAAGATTGATTTCTATTAGTTGATTATACTGCTATTTGGTGGAAGCCAAGGCTATTTGGCGGAAAGCTATTGCTATATTTTTTCAAGTTATAATAAAGAGGCAGACATTTGAATCTATACTACTATTAAACAATCGAACTATTTCATTCTTAACGCCACACAACAATTGTACCCAGGTTGATCAGCACCGCTAGATTAAACCCATTGAATAAAATCTGATGGTTATGATTAACTTAATCCCGAGTCATGTGTGTAGTTAGCAATTCAGAATGACTGACCGTACTCCACCCGCATAGGAATATTCCGCATGCGTCTCCCACTAATCCCACTAATCATCTATATCTATATCTATACTTCTATACTACTATTAAACAATCGAACTATTTCTTTCTTAACGCCACACAACAATTGTACCCAGGTTGATGAGCACCGCTAAATTAAACCCATTGAATAAAATCTGATGGTTATGATTAACTTAATCCCGAGTCATGTGTGTAGTTAGCAATTTAGAATGACTGACCGTACTCCACCCGTATAGGAATATTCCACATGCCGTCTCCCACTAATCCCATTAATCATCTATATCTATATCTATACTACTATTAAACAATCGAACTATTTCTTTCTTAACGCCACACAACAATTGTACCCAAGTTGATCAGCACCGCTAGATTAAACCCATTGAATAAAATCTGATGGTTATGATTAACTTAATCCCGAGTCATGTGTGTAGTTAGCAATTTGGAATGATTGACCGTACTCCACCCGCATAGGAATATTCCACATGCCGTATCCCACTAATCCCACTAATCACACTAATCCACCTGTTAATTCCTCCCATACCAAAAATCTCTTCCAATCCCACAAAAGGCATGCACGCCCGCCGCACGGAGTCATCACCAACCTCCTCTGCTCCTCTCGCTCCCCACGCCGATGCCGCCTGGATCGGAGGAATCGAAGGTTGTCGCTCTGCCATGTTCTGTTCAGGAGCCCAAACAACAGGCACCAATGGTCGCTCCGCAGCCGGCGGCCAACACAGGTGGGTGACACATCCGCCTAGACGTCGACTCTATCTTTCTCACCGTGCCGCGTCAAGAACACCCCTGTAGTGGCTCTCGGTTTGGTCATGCCTGCACCATTGGGTTTCTCTCTCAGTCTGTTGTTCATACGACTCTAATAATTTGCCAAGATCGGATTTTATCTATGTATCCAACCAGGGCAGACTGATGCGAGCGAGTTTCTTGCCGGATTCATCCGTCAAACAAGCAACTCCTTGATCTTTACTCATGTTTCTCTGGGTGATGTTCAAGTGCGCAGTACTAGCAGGGAAGCTCAAGGCCATCGCCATCGACGTCGGCCGCCCCGGTGCAGGAGGAAACATGCACGTGCTCGGGCCTCGGGGACATTGGTAGCGTCGTCCACGCCCAGGTCCTTGACGGGTAAGAAAATCAACACAAGGATCGAAGGCCCATCCTGTTTTACTTTCTTCCCCTCTTTGTACATTCTTCATGCTGAACCGGATCCCGTCTTGTTTGCTCCAACAACAAGATCCAGCTACCGACAGGGATCAGTCGTCCAATCATCAAGAGGTTTGGTGCTTAACTCTTGAAGAAGGCCTAGACCGATCCATCCAAGGCACGGATACCATCCCGTTTCTTCTTGCATGCCTTCTAAAGCAATTTCTTGATGATGGATTCTAAATTGCTCTGGTGGTTTTCAGAACGGCGTAGCTGTTCCTCCAGCAGTGTGGGCAGCCCTGCAGCCAGTAAACAAGAAGGTCCCTGTCAAGGCTGCCGCCTCTTGCTGTTACTCGCAGGGGATGGTGAGAAAGATAGAGTCGATGTCTAGGCGGATGTGTAACCCACCTGTGTTACTCGCTGGCCACTCCTGGAGCATAGGTCGCCATAGCCATCTGCGGCTTTGAAGCTCGGCTGCTGTCCCACGGACGTATTCGCCACACCCCTCAGCCGACGCTACTGCCCTCCACTATGTGGCTATTCTTCAGGCATGATCCTGACGTCCTACCAATACCGGCACCACGCTGCCCAGGTTGATTTTTCTTTTTTACATGCAGGGAAATTAATTATATGCATGTTATGTTCTGTTTCCTGATGCCCAGTACTTGTGTTTGCGGGGATAGTACAGCCTAGCCTCTTCAGTAGGTGCAATGGCAGTAAAGCTTATGAGCTCATTTTTAGCATGTACGTGAGCAGTTGACATGCTGGTGTGAAGCAGGTATGTGCCTTGCTTATAAATAAAGCCTTGCATGATTTGCTTTTAACTGATGGACTGAGGCGGAGGTCACTAGTCAGAGATGTATAACAACCAACTTGATCCAAATGACAGGGCTAACCTGCTCAAGGCCATCGCCATCCTGAACTTTCTTTTTCATTATGTTGAGCTCGGTTTCAACTCCTACCGAGTAGTTGATAAGCAAGCCTGATGCAGATATATGGAGGTTATGCACTTCCATTAGCTCTACAGTTGTCCACTATACCGATGAGGCCTACATATTTTGCTAATGCGGGTTGGAGGGGAACATTGTGACGCCCCCGATCTGTCCGTACACTAATCATGCACGCAAATGTGTACGACCAAGATCAGGGACTCACTGGTAGATATCACAACACAACTCTAAAAGTAAAATAAGTCATACAAGCTTCATATTACAAGCCAGGGGCCTCGAGGGCTCGAATACAAGTGCTCGATCATAGACAAGTCAGCGGAAGCAACAAATATCTGAGTACAGACATAAAGTTAAACAAGGTGCCATAAGATGGCTAGCACAAACTGGGATACAGATCAAAAGAGGAGCAGGCCTCCTGCCTGGGATCCTCCTAAACTACTCCTGGTCTCGTCGGCAGACTGCACGTAGTAGTAGGCGCCTCCGGTGTAGTAGGAGTCGTCGTAGGTGGCGTCTGGCTCCTGGGCTCCACCATCTAGTTGCATCATCCGAGAAGAAAGAACAGAAGGGGGAAAAGGGGGAGCAAAGCAACCGTGAGTACTCATCCAAAGTACTCGCAAGCAAGGATCTATACTACATATGCAATGGTAACAATGATATGGGTAGTATCGGTGGACTGAACTGCAGCAAGCCAGAATAAGAGGGGGATAGCTAATCCAAACGAAGACTACGCTTCTGGCAGCCTCCATCTTGCAGCAGTAGAAGAGAATAGATGGTAAGTTCACCAAGTAACATCAAATAGCATAATCCTACTCGGCGATCCTCCCGCACATCACCCTGTGAGAGAGTAACCACCGAGTTATATCTGGAACTCATCTGGGTGTGTTTTATCAAGTGTCCGGTTCTAGTTGTCATGAGGTCGGAATACAACTCCGGGTCGTCCTTTTACCGAGGGACACGACTATTTGAATAGATTAACTTCCCTGCAGGGGTGCACCACATAACCCAGCACGCTTGATCCCATTTGGCCGGACACACTTTCCAGGGTCATGCCCGACCTCGGAAGATCAACATGTCGCAGCCCTACCTAAGCACAACAGAGAGGTCAGCACGCCGGTCTAAGTCCTAAGCACGCAGGGGTCCGAGCCCATCGCCCAACGCACACCTGCACGTTGCGTACGCAGCCGGTGAGCAGACCTAGCAACCTCCATTACTAAGGAAGTTACGTTACGCGGTCCAACCTGGCGTGCGCCGCTCAGTCGCTGACGTCAAGAAGGCTTCGGCTGATACCACGACGTCGAGTGCCCATAACTATTCCCACGTAGCTGGTTAGTGCGTATAGGCCAACGGCCAGACTCAGATCAAATATCCAAACTCGTTAAGCGTGTTATTATGAAATCACCGCGGACAACGACCAGGGCCAGGCCACCTCTCCACTGGGTGTCTCAACCTGCCCTGTCGCTCCGCCACAAAGATCCACTCGGGGGGCCGTCGGGAACTCAGGCCCATCATTACCTGGATGGAGCCACCTGCCATTTCAGCCCCCACATCGAATCACTTGCGGGTACTCAATGAGCCGACCCGACTTTAGTCACATCATGTGTCATGTAAAGTATGTGTATAGTATATACCCGTGATCACCACCCTAAGTGATCACGGCCCGATAGTATAGCATGGCAGACGGACAAGGATGTGGGGCCACTGATGGAATACTAGCATCCTATACTAAGCATTTAGGATAGCAGGTAAATGTGTCAACAGTTGTAGCAGCAATGACAGGCTATGCAACAGAGTAGGAGCTATCGAATCAACAATAGTAGCAAACTAATGCAAGAGTAAGAGGGAGGAGAATAGGCGATATATGGTGATCAAGGGGGGGGGGGGCTTGCCTGGTTGCTCTGGCAAGAAAGAGGGGTCGTCAACACCGTAGTCGATCGAGGCAGCAGCGACGTCCGTCTCGTAGTCTACCGGAGAGAAGAGGGGGAAGAAACAATGAATACAGAGCAAACAAAGCATCACACAATATAACAAGGCAATATGCGGTGCTACGTGTGACCTAACGCGGTACTAAGTGATACTGGCGAGGATGGAAAACATCCGGGAAAGTATTCCCGGTGTTAGATATTTTCGGACAGGTGAAACGGAGGGGGACGGTTGTAAATTCGCTATGCTAGAGACATGTGGTAGATGAACGGACTACGTATCCAGATTCGTCTCGAGTTTCTGAGCGATTTTCATATATAAAACTTTTTCATCCGAGTTACAGATTATTTTATATGATTTTCTAAAGTTTTAAACATTTTCTGGAATTATTATTAATTCGAAAATAAATAGCTAAAAGCTACGGCTACCCAGAAATGTACCCAACAATTTACAAAAGGGGCTGACAGTGGGTCCAGGGGGTCCCAGTTGACCAGTCAACGCTGACTGGTCAACAGAGGGTGGGGACCCCCTGTCATTGACTGTTTAATTACTTAATTAAAGTTTTCTACTAAACTAGTGATTAGTCTAATTAATCCTAGTTAATTAGACTAATTAATTACCGAATTAATTAATTAATTTATATATTTTTTTAAACCTTTTTTAACATGGGCGGGCCCCAGGTGGTAGTGGCCCAGGGCCAGTGTGGCGGGGCGGGTTAACGGGCACTGGGGCGGGGCGCACCAAGGCCGAAGCCCGCCCGGGGCGGGGCGGGGCTGTCGAGCGCGACACTGCCGGCGGCCATGGCCGGAGGAGGGAAACGCGACGGAGCCGCGGGGAGGCGGCGCTAGGCGGTGACGGGCGCCGCTCCGGCGGAGGGCGGCACCAAAGGGGAGGCGACGCCAGCGCGGGCCAGTGGAGGGGTGCGGCGGCCGCCGTGCGTCAAGGGGAGCGGGGTGAGCGCGGGCGCCGGCCCCGGGCGCGTCCAGTCGGGGCCGCGTCCAGCCGGACCAGCGAGGCAAGCGGGGGGG
>LR738710.1:260064769-260101091 GCA_902687465.1 Secale cereale | reverse complement strand
GGGGGGGGGGGGGGGGGGGGGGGGGGGGGGGGGGCGGCCCTGCCAGCACGCAGGTAGGGAGTGGGAAGGCGGCGGTGGGCACGGTCGGAGCTGGCCAGAGCAGCGACTGGGAGCGACGGTGGTGCTTTGGCCTCATTCGAATCGCGGCGGGAGCGGCCTAGGGGTGCGGTTGGGGCTGCAGCTCGGTGTTGTGCGAACCCTGGAGGGCGCCACTGACTTATGCGAGGTGCGGGAGCGCGCACGGCGCATAGACGGCGACCATGGCGGGCGGCGGAGGTCGGCAACGTGGTGTAGCGGCTACGGCTAGGCAGAGGGACCGGGGAGAGCGAGGAGAGGTGGGCGAGCTCACAGTGGAGCCGTAGGGAGTGGCAGCAAGCTCGGGGAGGGCGCATGGTAGCCGGAATCGATGACGAACGCCGACGATCCCAAGGTTGAGAACGAGCGCGTTCCGGTCGGAGGAGAGGCGCTCGGCTCGACCCTGATGGCGTAGGCGATTTGGACGACGATGAGGAAGCCAGTGAGCACGTCGAGGAGGCGAATGGGGCTCGGTGGCCGCGCTAAGACACGACCATGGCGGCGGTGATGACGGGTGCTCGTTGGGAAGGAAGATAGCGGGCGAGGAAAGGGGGAACGGGGACCTCTAGGGTTTGGAGAGGCCACGGGCGTACTTGTAGGTCACCGGGACCCGCCGGATGGCCGCCCCGTGGCCATCGGCGCCGTGGACGGATGCTCTGCGTCCACGGTGTTGCGTGAACAGGGTGGAAGGGGATGAAGGGGTGTTGGGCTGGCTTTGCCAAATGGGCCTAATGGCCCAGGCGAACAAGGGGGCTTTTCCTTTCACATTTTAGCTTATGTTTATAGTTTTCTATTTAAGTTTCAATTTGTTTTTGTTTTGTTTCATTTAACTTTTAAATTCTTCAGTTTTGGTAAAATATGACAATAGCTCATAAATTAATGTCTCGGTTTAAACCACTGCCTTAAAAAGTTTGGTGAGTAAAGAAACTAGTTTAACATTTCTTATTAATTTAAAAGTATTTAATTAATTGTTTTTGCTACTATTTTATTTAGTTTAGTGCATTTAAACTTTCTATAAAGACTTGGTTCATCAACCAATATTACTTATGAATTATTTGGCACATCCCGAGCATTTAGTTTTTTTATCTTTGAAAATCTTTATTAACTGATTTGATTTTGAATTCGAATTTGAATCGGTTTCGAACTAATGTGAGTTTAACAACAGTATCGTGGTGACGTGGCATCATTAGCAGGGAATTACTGTAGCGTGATGATCCGGGCGTCACAAACATGAACCCCGGCAATCCAAAATAGAAGATATAAAATAACTGCAGCTCATGCCATGTATTTCTATAACAACAAGGAACAAGTCTGTTTTTTAATATCCTACCACGGCCAAGCAATTTAAGCTTATATGGGTGCTCTCTATTTTTCAGAGGTGCGTGTATTGAGAGCACCCATGATTCAGGCAAAAAGCTAGACAAATTAACAAACTTTGTACAAGTTGTACTTGAAGCCAGTGATAGCTCGTTCAAAGATGCTGATTATGATTATCGTACTTCAACAAGGTGCTTGCCACTCAGGAGTGACAAAGTAGAGCATGCTGCTTTCCTTTGAGAAACCCCTTCAACTTGTGTATGCAATATGTACTTGTGAAGAACTATGAGAGAGCCTTGTTTATTGTATGCATGTCTAATGTATTTTCATACGGAATAGAGTAATGTACTCTTGCCCTCACAGTCCCGGCACCACGTTTGCAATTGTGTTCTTGGTCGCGTGTTGCTCAATCAGGTGAGTCTGTTTTTCTCTCATTTTATTTACATTTTTACACGAATTTGCCCGTGCATTTGGTCCTATCACTGACAACAATTCGAACCTGTTAATCGGGGAAAGATATGTCCATGATCAGTTCTCTACAGTTGAGATGTTGATATGACAAGTTTAATTTGGGTTTAATCTTCACATAACTAATTTTGCATACCATATATGTCATATAGAAATGTTAAATTCCCTTCATTTTTGGTCACAAATGTAGCACTACAGGTGATGCGAGAAACTGAGGATGGGGGCAAAATGGTTTTGGCCACTGGCGAACTCTTCTATCTCACCGACTCCTTTTGTATTCAGAGTCCAGCAATTCAACTTATGAAGATAACATGTAGGCTAAACCCAAGAGAGAACAAATTATATGCACCTCTTTTAGTATCTTTAATCAAAGTTTGCATCTTTATCATGTTCACATGGACAATGACTATACCTATTATACGTCCTTTCAAGTTCACATAAGAAATTAGATATGCTGCATACTTTACTATATGACTAGATTTCCTTACTATATTACTATATTCCTCGGCCAGCAACACAACGTCGACGGCGAGGGGCTTCTCGGCAAGATCGCCGGCTGGATCGAGGCCATGCCGCGCTACCACCGCACCGCCGGGAGGATCGCCGAGCTCAAGGACCACGCCGTGGAGGTCGGCCACCGGCGCAAGAGGCTCAGGCTGGAGGACGTTGCTCCTGGCGCCGCCACGGCGATCGACCCCAGGCTGCCGGCGCTCTTCGAGGAGGCGGACAGGATCATCGGGATCGATGGCCCCAGAGAAGAGCTCGTCGGCTGGTTGGTCGGTGCACCAACCGAAATACAAGACCAGGGCGGAGGCGACTGCGATGGCGGAGGCGACCAGGGCGGCCGGCACTCCGGGTGTCCGGCAAGCCGGAGGGCGCTTCTGGGCCCTTGCCGCTGTCGACGGCGAGGAGGAGGATGATGTCGGCGCCGGGCCGCCGGAACCCTCGTCGCCGACGGCGTCCGATCTGATCTGCGAGGCGTTAGAGGCAGGATATGAGGAGAAGGACTTGGCTTCGCTGGTGGACGCGGTGGTGCCATGCGACGATCCGGCGAGGGTCGGGGTTTCAAAGGAGGAGGAGGTGGAGATCGTCCGGCGAGTCGTGCAGCGGCGGACGGCGGCGACGGCGCTCCGGCCATGGCGTTGCCCTCTTCCAAAGGTACGTCTCCCGAATCTCACGTTATTCGATCTCATGCCTTTGGATACTTGGAAAAAAGTTGTGAGGAGGAAGAAGGTTGGATCGAGGTCGGTGGCGGCGGCAGCACCGGCGGCGCCGGCGGCCAGCCAGCCATCCAAGATCCGAGCGACGAGGAGGATTCGTTTGAACTCCCTCCTAGGCCTAGTTGGGCCAGACGGGGGGGGGGGCTCGGGGTTGCGGCCCAATGGCGCTGAAGACCAGGCCGGTGGGTTTGGGCGTGACCTATGCGGTGTTGGAGTCCCGACCCGCATAGTAAACGCACGCTCTGATCTGTTTCTGGGAGGCATCGAACGCGTCGCATGCGCGAGCCCTCCAGCGTTTCCTTCGACTCATGCTAGGGTTCGCTCGTTTCATGCTATCCCTGGCTTTCCTCGCTGCCGGTCGCGCTGATCACCTGCAATGGCTGGCCGGGGAGCCGCTGGTCCCCCGCCGGTGAAGCCTCCCGCTCCCACTACCGCCACCGCGGGTGTGGCCCGTGGCGCGACGACTCAGCCGGCTGCTTCCCAGCATGGCGGGGGCGTGGGGGTCGTGAGGACTAGCGGCCAGCGGCCCCTTGGTCGCGGTGCGGCGGCAGCACCTGCTGCGGCGGAGGCGGGCCGGGGGCGCCATGGCCAGGATGATGGAGGCGGTTTCTATAATCGCAACCCCCCTAGGAGACGATGGGGCGATGATGGCTATGACGCGTACGGCGAGGGGCAGCATCGGGGCTCCTCTTCTACCGGCGGTGGCCGGGGTTATGCGTGGCAAGGTGATGGTGGTGTTGGTCGTGGCAACGCGCAGCAAGGAGGTTTCTACGGACCACCTGGTGGCTTTGTTGAGGGTGCTTCGAGTCCAAATTGCCGCTTCCGGGGGAGGAACCGCAGAGGTAGGGGAGGGGGCAGACGACATCCTCCTCCTCCGCCGCGGCAAGCTGTGGATACCCCCGACGTGCCTCCCGGGGAGACTTCGGGGGCGGCTCCTCCGGTGCTTAATAATGCTGCGGTAGAGGTGGTTCGGGCTCTTGCTTCAGTCGAAGTTCCGGACCCGAGTCCTGGGGTGTCTGACAAGGCTGTCGACAAGCCGGCCGTTGATCTTTTGTCTAAATGGCTCCGCAAGAAGGAGAAGATGATTTGTCGCCGGTGTGGGGTGGCGGGTCACTTCGCGGCTGAGTGCACCACGGTGATGTGTGACACGTGTTAGAAGCCCATGCATGATTCAGGGGAGTGCCCTGAACTCCAGGGGCCCATGCCGGCGGTTGCTGTATACGGAGTTTGTTCTGCTGAACTTATGTTTTTCGAGTCTCCTTCTGATGAGTCTGAGGCACCTGTGACGGAGGTTTCACTTACAGGGGTTGTCAAGGTTACGCACGGGACACTGTCTGAGGCCCAGATTGTGCATAGGCTCAGTGAGTTGATGCCAGGCAACTTTCAGTGGAAGCTGGTCAAGCTTGAGGGGCAATCATATAAGGTTGATTTCCCATCCTTGGATGATCTGAATCATGCGCTTAAGTATCGCTTGTGTCGGGTGGCGAGCACTAACTGTTTCATTGAGTTTGCTCCGTGGAAGAAACCTGAGCCTCAAGGGAAGGCCCTCCCACAGATTTGGGTTCGTTTTCTAGGGGTGCCCCTGAAGCCCCTTCAGAGTGCTCGGACTACGTGGAGTCTAGGCTCGCTTATTGGTAAAACAGAGAAGGTGGATATGCCTTTCACGAGAGCTAATGGCATTGCGCGCTTGCTGGTGAGTGTCCTGGATATCGAGTTGGTACCCTTTTATGTGAGATGGTTTTATGCTGGTCTGATGTATGACTTGGAGATTGAGATTGAGCTCGAGAGTTCAGTACTTGTTCAGTCCGCCGATGGGAATGCGGACACTGACATGACTGATGGTGATGACACACGTGGCTTGAGTGAGTCAGCCGCGAGTGGGCAGGCCATGTCTGGACCTACACCGACGTTGGGTCAGCCTCAGCAGTCTTCCGGAGGTACTGGGGGGAAGGGGGAAGCACCTCCTGCCACAGCTTTGTCTTCTCTCCGTTTTGGGTCCTTCGGGGCGGCCTCAGCCCCCAGTCAGTTGTGGGGCCACAGGGCTGATTTGGATGATCCGGTGGAACTGGAACTACCACCGTTGTCACCGTTGCTTGTGGATGCTGTTCCCTCTAGGGAGGAGGGTGTGAGGGGGGAGTCCCCTATTGCCATGCCACCTCCAGCCGCTCATCTTCGCGAGGACGCTCTGGAGCTGTGTGCTGAGCGGGAAGCTCAGCCAGGGTCTGGATGCCCGCTATCGGTTGTTCTTTCGCCTGCTCACGAGGAGTTATCTGGAGGTGTAGCGACCAGTCCGAGTGCGGCTGAGGCTGGCGACTATGTTTCTCGAGGGGCGCACTCTCTGGTGGCGCCAGGGTCTGCTTCAGGGGTGCCTGTGGTAGGCGGCCCAGGTATTCTTGGTCAGGTGGTGGGGGTTTACTTGGGACTACGGCAGGAGGCCCTACCCACAGTGGACCCTCCACCGCCGATGTCGTCGCTTTCGGGGGGATAGCTGATCCCATGACTGATGGACGACGACTCAGTGATGGCTTCTCGCCCCTCGTTGGTTACCCCAAGTGGAAGGTTGAGATGTAGCGTAGCAGCAAATTTCCCTTGGCAAAGATACCAAGGATCGAATCCCGTGAGACTCCGAGGGTCGACAAGTAGGTGTCAACAGCGCTAGAAACTTAGCGGTTGACAGGACTTGCACACAGATACAGATAACTTTGCTCCCAACGAGTACAGAGAGGTTGTCAATCCCTCCGGCCTTGCTGTTTAAAAAGGATCAAACACAAGAGATAATAATGATAGCTATGACTGCAACGAGGAAATAAAAACAGGAAGCAAATAGAAGGTGTGATCAGCGATGGTAATATGGACCGGGGTCCCATGATGTTCACTAGTGATGTCTCTCTCCCAAAAGACGATAAAACAGCAAAACGAGGTAAACAAATTATAGCTGGGCAATTGACAGGATTATGTGCGCAAACCAATGCTAACTATGCTGCAAGGAAAGGTAGAGGCTCAAAAGCATGGGCGGTACGCCAAGGCAAGTAGACCAAAATCCATCTGCATCTACTACTAATCATCCACCTTGAGATATCTATCCAGAACATCTCGCTGGTATTAAGTTGCGAATCCCACCCAAAGTGTAAACTCAAAGCAACAGACAACTGCATTAAAAGAACTTTGCGTAAAGTAAACAATCCTTGCACCCGCAAGTACAAGCACCGTTGTTTTCCCCCTTGTGGCAACAGCACATCCCCTAGACTCATGTTTCTGTCACTCAAGCTAGTCACCAGGGGGCATGAACCCACAATCAAGCATAACGCTCCCTCTTGGAGTTACTACCTACTACTTGGCCAAAGCAATAAACAGCAACGGAGAACATGCAAGAATTACTCAAGAACAAAGATATAAAAGAAGTGAATCAAATATATTACTCAAACACAATATGAACATAGTCTCATAATCCATCAGATCCCAGCAAACTCAGCAAAGCAACAGCAGAAATATTACATATGTGCCTCGATCATGTAGGGCAGTTCACGAGATCTAAACCATGAAGAGCAAAGAGGGGAGGAGAACATCACATAGCTACTGATCATGGACCCATGGTCCAAGGTGGACTACTCACGACTCATCCGGGAAGCGTCCATGGTGGTGCAGAAGCTCCTGGTGGTGGTTCTCCCCTCCGGCAGGGTGCCGGGAAGAGTTCTCCTGATGCTCCCGATCTTGGAAGCGCTGCGGCGGTGGAACAGAGACGAGATCGCGAAAAAGGGTTCCGTCCTCGAGGGTTTCGGGATGAGAGGAATATATATGCGAAGAGGGGCAACCAGAGGCGGAGCAGGGGACCCAGGCGCCCCCCCTGGCATGGCAAGGGGTGGGGCCGCGCCAGGTGGCCGCCTGGGCCTCCCCTGGCTCCCCTCTGGCCCCGCTTTGGTTCTTCGCGAAGCTTCCTGTACGCTGATTTTTCCTGTATTTTTCCCGGAATTTTTGGGGCACTTTTAATATGGGGGAAACCTGAAATAGAAAAACAGCAGAAAACATGAACTGGCATTGTGGTGCACTGAGTTAATAGGTTAGTCCAAATATGATCAAAAGTGTATGGAAGTGCATCAATATCATAGCAATATCACACAAAAGAAGCATGGAGCAAGCAGAAATTATAGATACGTTTTGGACGTATCAACATCCCCAAGCTTAATTCCTGCTCGTCCTTGAGTAGGTAAATGATAACAAGCATAATTTCTATGGTGACATGCTATCAACCATATAAGAACTTTTAAGTAAAGCAATCAAGGCATGTAATTCAATTCAAGTCATAACAAGCAAGAGTCTATATTAGCATTGTAACAAGCAACATAAGAACATAAAGGTGCAAGAGCTCTCGCTGTCCGTGACTCGAATGTCTCGAAATGGTGTTTGCGTGTAAGAAAGGGGATAGGGATATACGAGAGATTAAAACATAGTTTTTGTATTGTTGAGAACTTAATCTACTAAAGTTTCACACTTGGTCTTCTTTGGAATCTTATCTTGACTCATCCCCAGACCACCAGCCAGGTACAAATCAAAATGATCCACTCCCTTTCGATATTTTGAGCACTCATGCAATGGATGAGCGTAAGCAAGAAAGTTGACACTTAGGATGGCAAAGAGAGAAAAATGATGAAGGGGGAAGACAAAAAATGTGTGAAAGGCTCACATCAATGAGGACAATCATAGGCGAGAGAAAGCCAAATGATAGATATGATGTGAGGGGTAGGGATTGCCATGCAACGGATGCACATATGAGCTAAGGTAAGCTCTCCAATGGAACTAGTGCGGGTGCATCCAACTTGCTTGCTCAAGAAGACCTAGAGCTCTTTTGAGGAGGCTCATCATTGGAATATACAAGCCAAGTTCTATAGTGTGAAGGTCCCCACATAGCTATATGCATGAATGATAATCTCTATGGAGTACAAGGTATAAGATGGAGTACGAGTGTGGATCTCTTAAAAGGAATAGTAGTGTGCCCCCTTCTCTCTTTTTATTTCTTTTTTCTCTTTTTTATTTTTTTTATTTTTTTTGTGGCCTCAATGGCTCTTTCTATTTAACTCTCATTTGTCCTCTTTGGGATCTTTTGATTTTGTCCTCTTTGGGATCTTTTCCTCACTTTAGGGGCAACACTCTATGTATTACAAGAAGTATAGAAGATCTTTCACACTTTACAAAAGTACTCAACATAAAGAAAATGAAACTATCATGATGTATGCAAATGTATGCCTCTGCCAGTGTAGCAGGATATGCAATGATACTAGCGCGTCATGTAGCAATGATTAGGGCAAGGCCCAACTAGCATGCGGCTCATCGATCAAGCAAAAAGCATGTATGACATGAAGATCAAGTCATGAGAAGATGGATGTTGCATGGAAATGTATCTCGGAAAGGCTATGGAAATGCCTTGATAGGTAGGTATGGTGGCTGTTTTGAGGAAGGATATAATGAGGCTTATGATGACAGAGCGTATCGTGCCAAGGATTTGGATGCACTGGCGAAGTATGCGCCAACTCTCGAGGAGAGAAAGGGCAATGCACGGTACCGAAGATGCTAGAAAAATATGGCTAGGTGGAAGTATCAACTTTCGAATACTCACATTAGTCCGAAGAACTCATGCACTTATTATCGGTAACTCTCAATCTAATTAGGAGGTTCACAAAGAGACAAGTACCCCGAGGAGGAGTGTATGGGGGTTTGGTTATCCTTGCGCATCCTCGACTCATGGTACGTGAGTGTTCTCTAATATTCGATCCCTCCAAAGATTAGTGATCCATCTAGTAGCTAAAGTTCTCAACTATTTTGTTGGTTTTCGAAAATAAACACGGATTGCCCAAAATACGACATCTATCACTAATAGGCTAAAGCTCTTGACACCAAAAGTTCAGACATTACTCATGGCAATACCTCAAAACTATTGCAAGTTACTACTAAAATTAAATAGCAACCTCAATTACCTACTTTAAGTTAAGACACACAACTCAGTGCAACAGGCAAACTCTCTTAACAAGATAAACATGAAAACTCAAGAGAGTTCAGCAACCAACTAAACAAAAGCTCTTTAAAAAGAAAAGCATAAAAACTAGGAGCTAAACATGACAGCAGCTATGGAAAGACAAAGAACATACACAGCAAAGATAAGCACGAAAATCCTATGTTGTGTTCTAGGTTGAAGTGGAGCGTGTTTCTCTCCCACACAAAGAAAGCTGGGTTCTAACTTGTTATGAACAGCAAGCAAAGCTAAAGAAAACTAAAAAGGAAACTAAGAGCAAGACGCTCCAAGCATAGCACATAACGCATGAAGTGATAAAAATATAGTGGAACGAAAGACGAACTGATAATTGTTGATGGAGAAGGGGATGCATGGGGGAATCCCCAAGCTTAGACGCTTGAGTCCTCTTGAATATTTCTTGGGGGTGCACGGGGGCATCCCCAAGCTTGAGCGTTTGACCCTCCTGAATCTTCTTTTATCATCTTCCCTCGCACACTTGAAAACTCCCTTCATACATAACTCATCGTAATCTGATTAGCGAGGGTAGTACCCACAATAAAATAATTTTTCCTTACTGGAAATAAAGATAATCTTGAAGAGCTACTGTTTCTCAAGAATGCCAAAAGGTTTTTGCAAAGAAAAAGCAAGCTCAAGGTTTGCAAAACGAAGAAAAGGCAAAACAGGACAGAATCTGTGAAAAAAGACCAGCAGGTAGTAAATGATTTTTTCGGGGCACTTCTGCAACTCAAATAAAAAAAACTCAGAACAGACGCTCGAAAGCCAATTTTATAGAGCACGCTGTCAAAACAATTCAGATCAAAAAGATGATCTGGTGATTTTATTCGAATTTTTCTGTCCAAGGACAGAATCTATTTTCTGGACAGCACGTCACAACTTTTGAACTTTCTTGCAATCGGCGGCTAAACTTGGCACAAAGCTGAAAAGAAAAGATACAATGATGATGCTACTGTAGTAACAAACATCAAGACACAACAAAAGCAAAATAAAACCTTATTCGTTGTGGGCTGCCTCCCAAAAGCGCTTTCTTTTATGCCTTTAAGCTAGGCATGATGCAAAAAGGAGGAATCAAAAGTCATCATAATAATCGGAGTTATAAATTGCTTCAAATGGTTCCTCAATAAGTTCATCCTTTTTCCTTCTAGGAAAGGGGTACGTACCTTTTGCCTTCCCGCGTAGGCGGATTTGTCCCTTACCTATATCGATGAAGCCTTTTACGGCTCGGAGGAAGTCCCTTCCAAGCACTATATTTCCTTGGTTTGGCTTCATGATGAAGAAATCAACCATTGCAATTCCTTTAAGGAATGTAACTGGTACGTCTTTTATTCTTCCCTGGATCTCAGAAATATCTCCATTAGCATGTTCATGATAGGATGATAATTTGTCCATGTTAAATTTTAAAGAATCATGAACAATTTTTGGCATAGTAGAAACCATAGATCCAATATCACAATAAGCAAGGAAGTCTTGATTAGAGATGCTAACCCTAACAAAAGGCTCCCAATCATTGTCTATTTCCAAAATATCTCTCTTATTGGATTTGTGTTTCTCTACCTTCATTAAGTCTAGAGCATCCATTCTCTTCTCAATAGTAGGAAGTCTATCTATGACAGTATCAAAACTATGATCATAAACAAAGTAACTAGATAGACCATGTATAATTTCAAGAGCTCTAGCTTCATCACACTCTAGGAAATCTCCTTCAGCTATAATATCAAGAGAGTGTTTACACCATTTAAAAAGACCATGGTAAAAATTTCTAAGCACAATTTTTATAGGTATCCAAGGCATAATTCTCCTATGTGCATCAGAAATTCTGTCCCATGCCTTCTTCATATTTTCTCCATCCCTTTGATGGAAATCTAGAACTTCTGATTCCCTCAAAGCACCAAGTCCTAACATGCTTGACTAAACAGAAAGGACTACTAACAGAAAAGCAAACCATTTTTTTTGTGATTTTTGGTAAGGGACACTAAAGCAAAAACTGAAAGGTAAACTAACAAGACTAAAAAGCAAAGATAAAAGATAGCGTGCAACTCCCCTATCTTGAAGAGTGGAGTCCCCGGCAACGGCGCCAGAAACTTGCTTGATGGCTTCTCGCCCCTCGTTGGTTACCCCAAGTGGAAGTTGAGATGTAGCGTAGCGGCAAATTTCCCTTGGCAAAGATACCAAGGATCGAATCCCGTGAGACTCCGAGGGTCGACAAGTAGGTGTCAACAGCGCCAGAAACTTAGCGGTTGACAGGACCTGCACACATATACAGATAACTTTGCTCCCAATGAGTATAGAGAGGTTGTCAATCCCTCCGGCCTTGTTGTTTACAAAGGATCAAACACAAGAGATAATAATGATAGCTATGACTGCAACTAGGAAATAAAAACAGGAAGCAAATAGAAGGTGTGATCAGCGATGGTAATATGGACCGGGGTCCCATGATGTTCACTAGTGATGTCTCTCTCCCAAAAGACGATAAAACAACAAAGCGAGGTAAACAAATTACAGTTGGGCAATTGACAGGATTATGTGCGCAAACCAATGCTAACTATGCTGCAAGGAAAGGTAGAGGCTCAAAAGCATGGGCGGTACGCCAAGGCAAGTAGACCGAAATCCATCTGCATCTACTACTAATCATCCACCTTGAGATATCTATCCAGAACATCTCGCTGGTATTAAGTTGCGAATCCCACCCAAAGTGTAAACTCAAAGCAACAGACAACTGCATTAAAAGAACTTTGCGTAAAGTAAACAATCCTTGCACCCGCAAGTACAAGCACCGTTGTTTTCCCCCTTGTGGCAACAGCACATCCCCTAGACTCATGTTTCTGTCACTCAAGCTAGTCATCAGGGGGCATGAACCCACAATCAAGCATAACGCTCCCTCTTGGAGTTACTACCTACTACTTGGCCAAAGCAATAAACAGCAACGGAGAACATGCAAGAATTACTCAAGAACAAAGATATAAAAGAGGTGAATCAAATATATTACTCAAACACAATCTGAACATAGTCTCATAATCCATCAGATCCCAGCAAACTCAGCAAAGCAACAGCAGAAAGATTACATATGTGCCTCGATCATGTAGGGCAGCTCACGAGATCTAAACCATGAAGAGCAAATAGGGGAGGAGAACATCACATAGCTACTGATCATGGACCCATGGTCCAAGGTGGACTACTCATGACTCATCCGGGAAGCGTCCATGGTGGTGGAGAAGCTCCCGGTGGTGGTTCTCCCCTCCGACAGGGTGCCGGGAAGAGTTCTCCTGATTCTCCCGATCTTGGAAGCGCTGCGGCGGCGGCACAGAGGCGAGATCGTGAAAAAGGGTTCCGTCCTCGAGGGTTTCGGGACGAGAGGAATATATATGCGAAGGGGGGCAACCAGAGGCAGAGCAGGGGCCCCAGGCGCCCCCTGGCGCGGCCAGGGGTGGGGCCGCGCCAGGTGGCCGCCTGGGCCTCCCCTGGCTCCCCTCTGGCCCCGCTTTGGTTCTTCGCGAAGCTTCCTGTACGCTGATTTTTCCTGTATTTGTCCCGGGATTTTTGGGGCACTTTTAATATGGGGGAAACCTGAAATAGAAAAACAGCAGAAAACAGGAACTGACACTGTGGTGCACTGAGTTAATAGGTTAGTCCAAATATGATCAAAAGTGTATGGAAGTGCATCAATATCATAGTAATATCACACAAAAGAAGCATGGAGCAAGCAGAAATTATAAATACGTTTTGGACGTATCACTTAGCAGTCGCCTCTAGGACCAGCCGGATGTGGATGATCTGTAGATGGGTCGTGCCATGCGGCAGGCCAAGCTGCGGGACATTGAGGACTTGACAGATATGTCAGTCAGTATTTCCAATTCGATTTTGCATTTTTCTGCAGATGATGTTATAAATAATGCAAATCAATTGGGCGTATCGTTAGGCGGGAATGGGAAATAGGTTGCTCAATCTTTTAACGACTTGTTTGATCGTGAGGCAGAGCGGGCGATTGAGGTTATTAATAACTTAGCAGCCGTTAAGCCGTTGAATAACTCAGAAATTGATGCATTAGGGGTGAGGGTTCTGGATAGTCTTTGCGAGGACCTTGATCCATCTCTCGCTCAGTCGGAGGATGAGGGTAGTGGAGAAGTCAGGGAGGAGTTGCTCCAGGATGATACTGAGATTGCGCAAGCCCCCGAACTTGGTTGTACGGACCGGGCCGGGGAGCACATTGCGCCTAAGCGTAAATGGAGCCACAAAATTTATCCGGTGTCGGCTATACGCAAGAGTGTTCGGATTCGGACTGCCAAGAAATTCCATGATGAAAAATGAGAGGAATTTTTTGGAATAGCAGAGGTTTGAAAGACTTGGCTAAATGTAGGTTCTTGGCGGATGCATCGATTGAACACAAGCTTGATTTCATAGCCCTCTCTGAAACTGGTAGAGACAACTTTACCTCCCAGTTTCTGGGTACTTTATCTGGAGGAGTTGTTTTCGACTGGCACTGCTTACCCCCCAGAGGAAGGTCCGGTGGGATTTTACTAGGGGTAAGAAGAGAGTCTTTAGAAGTCCGTAACGTGGTCTTGGGGGAGTTCGCCGTAAAGTTCAGGGTGAGATCCAGGGTCGATGTATTCCAGTGGGCACTTGTGGCAGTGTACGGAGCTGCACAACCTGAGCTCAAACCTAACTTTTTGGCTGACCTCGTTCAGATTTGTGGAGATGAACAGCTCCCAATTCTGGTGGGAGATGATTTCAATATAATTAGAAGACGGGAGGAGAAGAACAATGATAACTTTGACGGCAGATGGTCGTTTATGTTTAATGCTATTATTGAAAGCCTGGATCTCCGAGAGATAGAGCTTTCTGGCAGACAATTTACCTGGGCCAATTCACTACCAAACCCAACCTATGAGAAGCTAGATAGTGTGCTCTCTAGTGTGGAGTGGGAACAGAAGTTTTCCATGGTGACCATTTAGGCCTTATCGAGGGCCATTCGGACCATACTCCACTCTTGGTAGATTCTGGAGAGGCAACCTACTTGGGGAATAAAAATACTTTCTCTTTCGAGCTAGCGTGGTTTGAGAGAGAAGGTTTCTTGGACCTGGTAGCCAGGGAATGGGCAAAGGGTGCATGCGGAAGATCGGCCGTAGACAGATGGCAGAATAAGATTAGACATTTACGACAGTTCTTACGCGGTTGGGCTAAGCATCTTAGTGGTGTGTATAAGGTTGAGAAGGAGCGGCTTATTAACCTTTCATATTCTTGATGTTAAGGCAGAATCATCCGTCCTAGAGACCAGTGAACTGGAGGTTAAGGGAACGGATGAGTCTAGGCTGAAAGAATTGTTGCGTGAGGAAGAATTGAAATGGGCACTCCGTGCCAAGGTGCGTGAAGTTATCCAGGGGGATGATAACACGCAATTCTTCCATTTGATAGCTAATGGTAAATATCGAAAGAAAATAATATTTCAGCTCGAGCAGGATGAAGGAACGATTGTGGGGCAGGAGAATCTAAAACTATACATCACAGACTATTATAAGTGGCTGTTTGGAGCCCCGGATGATAGTTTCGTGTCTCTAGACGAGACCCGAGTTCATGATGTTCCCCAACTAGCGTTAGTTGAGAACGAGATCTTATCTGCCCCGTTCTCGAAGAAAGAGGTGTTGGATGCGATTTCACAGATGAAGAATAATAAAGCGCCTGGGCCGGATGGTTTTCCGGCTGAGTTTTATAAAAGATGCTGGCATATCATTAAGGATGATTTACTTGCGATGTTCCATGATCTTTTCGATGGACATCTGAAGCTCTTTCACCTTAATTTCGGCACAATAACTCTTCTTCCTAAGAAAGCAGAGGCGAATCGAACTGTGTAATTTCGACCAATCTGCCTTCTTAATGTCAGTTTTAAGGTTTTCACTAAGGTGGGAACGAACAGATTGACGCAGATTGCGCATAGTGTCGTGCAGCCATCTCAGTCTGCTTTCATGCCGTATAGAAACATCCTTGAAGGGGTTGTTGTCCTTCATGAAACGCTCCATGAAATCCACACGAAAAAACTAGATGGTGTAGTTTTTAAGGTGGACTTTGAAAAAGCATACGATAAGGTTAAATGGCCTTTCCTGCAGCAAGCTTTAAGAATGAAAGGATTCGACCCATCCTGGCGAAAGCAGGTTGATTCTTTCACTCAAAAAGGCTGTGTTGGAATAAAGGTAAATGACGATATTGGTCATTATTTCCAGACTCACAAGGGTTTAAGACAGGGCGACCCAATGTCTCCAATCTTGTTTAACATTGTAGCAGACATGTTAACGATCCTGATTGGTAGAGCTAAGGAGAATGATCAGGTAGGTGGTCTCGTTCCACATCTAGTGGATGGAGGACTGTCTATCCTTCAGTATGCGGATGATACTATTCTTTTCATGGAGCATGATTTGGCTAAGGCGAGAAATATGAAGCTTGTGCTTTGCCTATTTGAGCAACTCTCGGGGTTAAAGATTAACTTCCATAAGAGTGAATTGTTTTGCTTTGGAAGAGCCAAAGATGAACAAGAAGCATACAAGCAGCTATTTGGGTGTGGGGTAGGGTCGTTACCTTTCACATACCTTGGCATCCCGATCCATCATCGGAAACTCTCTAATAAAGAGTGGAAGAGTCTTGAGGATCGCTTTGAGAAGAAACTGAGCTGCTGGAAGGGCAAGCTTATGTCATACGGGGGTCGCCTGATTCTAATTAATTCGGTGCTTACGAGCATGCCAATGTTTTTACTGTCCTTTTTCATGATCCTAGTAGGGGTAAGAAAAAGACTGGATTTCTATCGGTCGCGCTTCTTTTGGCAAAGTGATGAGATGAAGCGCAAGTATAAGCTTGCTAGATGGGATGTTATTTGCAGACCTAAGGATCAAGGGGGTCTTGGAATTGAAAATTTGGAGGTTAAGAATAGGTGCTTACTCAGCAAGTGGCTGATTAAGTTATCCTCTTAGACTCAGGCCACATGGGCCCAGATCTTACATAATAAATACCTTACAACCAAGACGTTAGCTCAGGTGACAGTTAGACCAACTGATTCACCATTTTGGAAAGGACTGATGAAAGTAAAGTCGGCCTTTTTCAATAGAACTAAGTTCTTAGTTGGCAATGGGGACTCCACAAGATTTTGGGAGGATACATGGTTGGGAGAGACGCCCCTAGCTATCCAATATCCTTCTCTCTACAATATTGCTCAACGTAAAGAAGACTACGTTGCAACGGTGTTGCAGTCCACTCCTCTTAATATTCAATTCCGACGGGCGCTGGTTGGAACCCGCTGGGAAGCATGGCTCCATTTAGTGAGAAGACTGATGGACGTTCAGCTGTCTCAGCAGGCAGATCGTATTCACTGGAAACTGACTAAGAATGGGACGTTCTCGGTGAAGTCGATGTATTTGGATCTAATCAACTGGGTGCCTATCCCTCGGTCTGCTCACATTTGGAAGGTCAAGATTCCCTTACGAATTAAGGTGTTTATGTGGTTTGTTCATAAACAAGTAATTCTCACTAAGGATAATCTGGCCAAACGTAACTGGATTGGGTCTCTGCGCTGTAGTTTTTGCGACAAGGCTGAATCAATTAAACACCTCTTTTTCGATTGTCCTATGGCTAAAATCTTATGGCGTTCGGTTCATATAGCTTTTAATATTACTCCTCCGACTAGTATCACCACGTTATTTGGCACGTGGTTAAATGGAGTTGAGAAAAAAAATCTGTGAGCCACATTCGTGTGGGCGTTTGTGCGTTACTATGGGCTATATGGAATTGCAGGAATGACTTGGTTTTTAACAGATCAACGAATGTTCATTTTTTGCAGGTTATTCACAGGGCCACTGCTTTGATCCGTATGTGGTCGCTACTCACTCCGATGGATGCCAGGGAACGTTTGGTTACTGGGTCTATCCGTTGGAAGATGGTAGCTCGGATTATCTTCAACCGGTTTGGATGGCGGTCATGTAATAGGATAGGAGTCTAGGTCCTGTTTACATTAATGCCTCCGAATGTGGCGCCCTTGTTTTTATTCCAGCTCGGTTTGAGCATTTTGTAATTTCGATTCGCAGACTTAGAGACCTTGTGTGTTTGGCTTTACTTATCAATAAGATGACCGCATGCATCACTTTGATGCAGAGGCCGGGGAATAACCCCTTTTCCAAAAAAAATAAAAATATTACGAGTCAGTAATTTTATTGGGAAAACAATTGTTGGAATTTGGATCACGAACTGGCCGCCCAGGCCTCCGGACGCCCCTTCCCTTCCTCCCCTTGCTGTCGCCGGCGCCTCCCGCGGCAAAGCTCGCGTGGACCAGGCAGTAGCGGGGCTCCTTTTTTCTGCGATGAACGCCCTCAAGCAGAGGTACTCTTGGTGGCGCGGTAGCGCATCTGGCGGCAGCCGCGCCTCGCCGGTGCGAGCAAGCCAGGGCGGCGGCCCCAGGCTCGGCGGCGGTGTTGTCCTTCTCCTTCCTCGTCTGGGGGCATGTAGGACAGTGTGGAGGCCGGCCTTTGTCGATCTCACGCCCGGCATCTGGATCTGGCGGGGGAGGCACTCTAGTGTGCCGTGGTCGCGCTGGGGTGACTGGGGTCCCTCCCTCTGCCGGGGGAGCTGCGGTGGTGGCACTGAGCTGTAGCTTGAGGATGGCGGCACGGCGGTGCCGTGTTGGTGGTTCTGCTGCATGTTTCTGGCGGCGGGCTGTGGCGGGCAACCACTTGTGGCAAGTTGGCGGGGATGACGCGGGTCCGGCCAGCGTCCGCTGGTCCACGGTGGCAGCGGTGTGCCGTGGACCTTGGACGATGGCACAGCGGCATCACATCAGGTGGGCGCGGGGCGGGCGGATCTGGCTCACCGCATAGACCCGGCGTTGTTGCTTCTTGCAGACAGTGGCATGGCTCCATGGGATGACGTCGTGATGCTGCATGTGGTTGCCGGAATGGTGTATGGTGGTCGGGATTACTTCCTCGGCGTGCGTGCTCGGCTGGGATGAAGTGGCTTGCAAGCAGGTGGCCAGCTTGTTGGAGTCTTGGTGCAACGTGTATGGTCATGGAGCATGAACCTCTCGTTGTCCAACCCCGAGTTCATCGTGTAAAAATTTACAGTTTTGCTAAGTCTCAGTCAACTTAGACTTCGTTATGTCTTAGTCGATGCTACATTCTTTTAATCTTGTATGGAGATTTGTACAAAAAGTTTTTTTTCAGTTTTTCTTTTTCTTCTTATATACTGTATCACTTGACTGAGAGTTGGTTAAGTCTAAGTCGATTGAAACCTAGACACACCCACAAACTTAGCTATGGCCTCAGCCGAAGAGGGCGCCCGTGGGGTCTTCGTCGCTCCCTCCTTGGAGGTGTTGCCTTTCGAGGCTCGGCACTTCGTTACACGCTCATTTCTTTGTTGCGTTTGTTTGTCTCAATGGCGGTGGGGTTGGTGGAAGTCGAGGCAGCAACCTTGAGTTCACTCGTTGGATGTCGATGTACCGGCCTCGGGCAACGGTGGGGCGCTGGCCTTATGAGGCGGGCTGTGGCTCTGCTCCGTGTTGCTGGCACTCCGGCGTTTCATAGGTGGCGTGGTCTGTTATGGATGTTAGCTTTTGCATGATTGTCCCTTGATCAATCATGTGATTGTATTTTTTCTCGTGTGTCCCTTAATCAATCGTGTGGTTGGGATCTTTGCACGATTGTCTTTTAATCAATCGTGTAGTAGGTGTGTCTGTAATCAGGTTTCTGGCCGGTTATCTCAAATTAACCGGGCAATTTTCGTATTGTTAATTGAATGGAAAAAACACTGTCCCTCATTGAGGTGCCCTCGGAAAAAAAAACCACAGCCAACATTCTGTGCATGATAAACTCATAGTGTACAGTCTCATTAGCGGCATTTTAATGAATTCTTCTAAATTCCATTATAACCTGACATCTGCCGTGCATCTTGCCGGTGATATCCTTTCTGATGATACACTAGCAACATTGCAACAACCAGTACACATGGTAAACTAGAAAGTCCTCCACCGACGTAAATGATTCCGAACTCTGAAGAACAGCCGCACTCTTCGAGCAAGCATCGTCATGGTCGTCATGGCATAAAAACACCAGTCGTACTACTGTAGATAAGATGTTCGAGGTCCACTAGAAATGGCACCCAGGAGGCCAGGTGGGCATCAAACCTTGGCCGTCGCGTCGGAGACGATCTCGATCTCCTTGGATTCCTCCGGCCTCCTTTGCGGCAGAGCGGCGTCCACCGCCGCCCCTCGCTCCTCCCTCCCCTTGCCCCAGAGCACGGCATAGAGACCGGCAACGAGCAGCGCGCCACCGATAATGCTGCACCCAAGCGACATACCACATGATTAGACGTGCAAGTGCAACGCATTTGGATTCGCATCTGAGAAAGCGAAGGCGTGTCCGGTGCTCGGTCGGGGTCGTGGCTCGTGACACGGACTCTTTACTTTGTGATGATGCGGTGCACGAATCAAAAGAAGAGTCAGACAAATTTGGTTACCTCCCGAGGCCCACGTCTTCTCCCAGCAGGAAGGATGCGATGACCATGGTGAAGACGAGGCTGAGCGGCATGGACATGGACAGGAACACCGGGCCTTTCTTCTCGATCACCCAGATCTGCAGGTAGTACGAGATCGCCGCCACAACAATGCCCTGAAACACCGCGCGCTTTTAGTCATGGCAAGAAATACATTACAATTTACAAAGCTAGTTGAACAGTGTGCATTCTTACCGTGAAGAGCACCGCGAAGAGGCTCATGCCGCCGGCGAGCTTCCACCGCGAGAAGTCCCTCTCCATGATCAGGGCGATGACGAAGGACTGGACGCTGGCGAAGGTGCACTGGAGCGTCGTGTTGAGGAGCTTGGATGGGTACTCCAGCAACAGGGGGCCCTGCCAAACAACAGACACAATGTCAGCTACGACTAGTACTATAGTATGCTTGTGCACATTTCCACGAGGAGGGAGCAGGGCAGTAGTGACCTGTTGTACTGTCCACAGAGCCCAAATCACGACCGACGCGGTCATGAGGAAGATCCCCAGCGCCCAGTTCTTCTCCGGGCGCGCCTGCACCACCGTGTTGGTGGTGTGCAGGAGCGGGTGGTGGTTCAAGGACTTGAGCTTGGGGCCTTGGTACAGCGCCAGCGCGACCACCCCTAAGATGCACAGAAGTATCCCCGAGGCTTTGGCCATGCCGTGGACGCTCTTCAACTTGAGAGTCTCCATCCTACAGTATATATTAGAGTACCCGGTAATTAACCCACTTGTTGATAAATAAACAAGAAAATCGCACTAGAAAAGAAGAATTTCATCTTTCCAGTTTCTTACCTGAACATGACGGCCAAGATAAATGCAACCACGGGGACGATGTTGAAGATGGCCGACGAAGAGGTTGCCGAAGCATAATTCAGGCCAATGCTATACAGGTTTATCGTTCCAGCCATCCTGAGTGAGTGGCACAAGAACCAACCATAAGCAAATCTAGCAAGCAACAAAGTGGAGTTTCAGTGATCTACTAGATGTTGTCGTAATCGTCGACGCATACCCATAGAAAGCGTGGGCAAAGATCTTGACGGAGAGTCTGAACGTCAGCGGTGGCGCCGACCGCTGCCTGAAATAAGACAAGACCGGAGAGATAAGCAAGCGATGCAGTTGACCTCATCTCACGATGACCATGTCATGTCTATTCGGCTACCTGATCTCGAGGAAGAAGGCGAAAGGCGCCAAGAAGATGGCGGCGACGGCGTGCCGGTAGAAGACGAAGACGGTGGTGCTGGTGCCCTCCTCGAACGCCGCCTTGGTGAATATGTGCATGCCGGCGTAGATCAGCCTGATGAGCACGATGGTCGCGTACACCTTGCCGTTGCCCATGGTGTGTGTAGTAGTAGCTGGACCTAACGATTGATGCTTCACTTCCGTTGCGTCTGTCTGTCACCGAGCTCACCCTCTCCTTATATACACAAGTAAGTACGAGTGGTGTGATGGCAAAGCGGCTGGTCTGACTGTGTGAACTCTCAAGACTCAAGATACTCTGCTGGAGTGACATGCAAGGGGAAAGCATGCAAGTTCATGGAGAGCAACAATTTCAGGTATGGTAGGGATCAGGTTGATGTGCAATTTTTAGGGAAAGAAAAGTTGATCCCAGTTCATTTATGTGCATGGTTCAGGTTAACATGGCAGGACAGGCTTTTGGGACGACAGGAAGAGGTTTTTAAGAGCAAAAAGATGCATTCTAATTGGTGGGATGGTGATGCAACGGAAAGGACGACTAGTGCGCGGGCCACGGATGAATAAATTGCGACTTGAATCAGCAGCATGGCGATTTTTTGGATAAAGCGCCCGTAAGTTGAGCTTTGTTTAGGGTCACTGAGAAGCTTCCTTATCCCCTCATCCAGGTTCCATTTATTCAGATGAATGATCATCGTGCGCCATTGTGAAATACT
Source organism: Secale cereale (assembly GCA_902687465.1). Classification (NCBI taxonomy): domain Eukaryota; kingdom Viridiplantae; phylum Streptophyta; class Magnoliopsida; order Poales; family Poaceae; genus Secale; species Secale cereale. The sequence continues at coordinate 260,079,570 of LR738710.1, read as the reverse complement.
TTAAAATTTCCAGATAAACTGATTTAACAAGAGAAAGGGGTGCTGAATTCATTAATGCTTTTCCTTAGCATTGACAAGGACAGATATTTTTCCAGCTTCTCTACTGGCCTCAACATGCAACATCTGTAGGGGAGGACGTACAATATGGAGACCTTCATGGTCGTTGTAAGAGTATTTGTTTTATACACGGTCCTTGACATTAGAGTATATTCGGCCGGTTCAGTTTTTGATAGTTTGAATCTCTATCTCTATTTCTAATATTAAAGGACGGATCGTTTCTCCACTTTTTTTCGTCCATCAAAGTGTTTTTCGTATGTTATCTATTTTTTCGTCTGTCGTTTTATATTTTATCGTCCGTGGTTTTTTATGTAGAAAGAAAGTATGGGAAATAAACAACATTCTGAGGAGTCGAACCCTAGCTGCATACTTCAAGTAATTCAGACTAAGCTAGCCCAGCCAGGTAGCCCGTCACGTGAGAAGATGAAGGAAGACTTTCCTTTATATACAAACCTGCCCGACCTATCGCCTCCCTCAATCTATATCTATATCTATATTTATATCTATATCTACATCTATAAATTTATATCTATATCTATATCTATATCTATACCTTACTAATAAAATAAGATGATATTCTTGATTTCGTCCCGCATCTTATTCTACATTAAGTGTATTATACACGAGGTGATACTAATTCGTACATCCACACCGTTTTCTGGTACCTCACTTGGGCATCGTAAGGATCGGGGTCATATTGGGCCTCTGGCCCGCTCCGTTCCTCTGTTATATCAAGAAAAGAAACAGCCGCAGTGCAATACGAAAAAAAACCAGGGCCCTCCTATTTGGGCGGCCCGAACAAATCGTTTAAAATAATACTATACGTTTAGTAGGATTGAACTCGAAACCTCTAGTCCAATAAACAACGTCACAACCAACTGGGCTAGATAATGGTGTGTGATTGTCTAAAAAAGATAAGGATCTGTCTATGTCACATCTAGATGTGAGATATTATCTCATATCTAACTCTCTCACCCTTGATTTTTTTTAAGTTTCCCATGAATATTTTTTGTCTTTAAAGATGAGGAAGTTAGATGTGAGATAATATCTCACATCTAGATGTGAAATAGCAAACCTCAAAAGATAATGGTGTGTGTTTGAAGTCAGATTGACTCATATAATACTCCCACCTCGCTCCGCCAAACACAATCTACCAATTTATATAGGTGTTTAATTTTTCTGAGTATCACGAAGCAATCTCAGGGATCATGATATTAAGAGTTATGTAACATTGACACTGACTTAATAAAGTGCTATGAGGCGTTAAAAAAAGAAATATATGGAAGGGAAGTGAGGTTAAAGAAGGAAACAGTGGCTATATTGGGCAGTTAAGAGGATTTCAAGGAATCAAGAAAATATACAGCAAAAAGAGAAGGCTAGGTTAACCTTCTATATATGCGAAATAAGAGAGTGAGGAAATACAAGGAATGAAAAAGATGCTAAAAAAGAGGTTGCACGTATAATTTATAAGGAGGGGGAGTGAAAGTGCATTATATCGACTAGAGGGGGGGGGGGGTTAATAGGCGATTTTTATGAATTCTTCATTGAGGAATTTGCTGTTGAGGGAATTCCTTAGCGAAGAACTACTTAGGCGGAATAAGTACTCAGAAATAAACATGACAGAATACAAGCATGATCATCATGAAGAAGTGAAGACAAACACAGAGTACAGAAAGCGTAATCACATGATAACACAAAATGAAGACAAACAGACTGAAGAAATTGAACTGAGGAAATTAAGAAAGTCTTCAGTCAAAGTCTTCAAATAGATATGAACACGCACACGACACATATATGAGAAAATGAAGGAGTTGAGGAAATAGAACCAGTAAGCTTGGTGAAGACAATGATTTGTTAGACCAGTTACAACTGCTGTCTCAGTTGTATATCTGGTTAGGGCGGCTAGGTATATAAACCTCATGACACACAGTCCCGGACACCCAGTCAATGACACACAGTATAAGACACCCAGTCCTACCGTATTCCCCTTGAGCTAAGGTCACACAGATCTCGCCCAATCACTCGTGGTAAGTCTTCAGGTGACTTCCGAACCTTCACAGACTAGGTCACTCGGCGATCCACAATTACTCTTGAATGCTCTAGACCATGACGCCTAACCGTCTGGAAGAAGCACAGTCTTCAAAGGTAACAAGCGTCGGATCCACGCAGGATCAATCTCTTCGGTGATGCTCAATCACTTTTGGGTTTGAAGGTGTTTGGGTTTGGTTTTGGGTTTTTCCTCACTTGATGATTTTCGCTCAAAGTCCTCGGAGGATGGGTTGCTCTTATGACAAGTGTCAGTTTCTCTCGGAGCAGCCAACCAACTAGTGGTTGTAGGGGGCGGCTATTTATAACCTAGGGAGTAGCCCGGCATGATAAGACATAAATGACCTTTAATGATATGACTGTTAGGTGGGTAAATATTTTGGGACAGCTGGCGCATAGCACAGCAACGGTCGGAAATTTGAGTATCAAATTCCTCAGGCTATAATGTTCCTCACTGTGTAGGTAATCCGCACTGGCGAATTCCTAACTCCTCAGTCAGAACAAATTCCTCAGAGACCAGAAGAACTTCGTCTCTGTCGCTGAAGAATATGACTGAACTGTATGAGATTTCCAATGGCTTCACTCGAAGGGATTGGTAGGTGTAGGATTTTGAGTTGAGCATCACATGAATTTTTTTCCTTAGTATTTTCTCGACCCCCTTTAACAGTACTGTGTTTCCTATGACTCAATAAAGAGAAAATGAAACTATAAAAACAAAAGTCTTCACGCTTCATGTTCCTCAAATGAATATCAAGTCTTCAGAGTCACACCAATTTTTTCACTTTCAAAGTCTTCAGAAATCCAAAGTCTTCAGTCGAAGAACTTCATTTTTAGGGGCCGACTTTCCCTGTAATTATCAAACTCCTCATAGACTTATAGACCTGTGTACACTCATAAACACATTAGTCCCTTAACCTATAAGTCTTAAATACACCAAAATCACTAAGGGGCACTAGATGCACTTACAGGGAGGGACATGCATGTTGAATCATCTTTCATGATTACGAATGAAATAAATAGTAGAAATAGAACAATAAAAGGAGACAAATAATTCAAACTCATTCCAAGCGCACCTACATGCCGGGTTGAATCATCAAGGGAGCAAAATGTGAAAAGGCATTGGTGCTTGATTGTTTTGGTTTTTAACTTCAGTTCTACAATAGTTTTAACTCTCAACACCAAACACGTGCCGGATTGAAAGTCTCAAGAAAAAACACATGAACATGATTTGGTGCAATTGTTTGTAACTGAAGTTAACAGATAAAACTAAAAATGCGTCAAAGTTGCTAAATAATTTAAGCTCAAGCACTCAACTCCATGTATGTGCCAGATTGAAAGTGTCAAGAAAAAATGTTAACGGGGTTTGGTAGCGACGTTTTTAACAAAAGTTAACAGCTAAAACTAAAAAAGTGTCACATTGTGATGCCATCTGCGCAGAAACATGCAGGTGATTGATCAAGATGAGACCAAGCGGTCCACTTGGTAAGCTACCAACAAAAAATGTAATAAAAAAAAGATTGACCAAGACAGAGATCAGCACGCTCCAGTGCTTTTTCCTGCTTACTTAGTTTACCAGCCATTATCAGCCAATGCAAGTAGGGAATGCACTTTTTAGCTATTTAGATCAGTGAGCTAGCTGCTCAATGACTACATATTGATCACGTCATTGGCTACCTCCACCCATAATATATCCATGTCTGAGATATTATACATGTTTGGTACATCTATATAAATCTTCACGGTGTTGTGCAAGCCATACTCATTGGCGAGAGTTCACTCGGCTCCGAGCTCACCTAATGCACGCAACATGCATCAACAACAGGGTAACCTTTAATCGATCCTTTCTCTTTAGGCTTCTCGATTTTTGAGGTGCTATATATACAATATTTGTATTGTCAGTATGATGGTAAATTTTCGATATGATATGCTTTGTAACTAGGCATCGATGATCCGATCTACAACGTCGTACTGAGACCAGTGCTCTTACTTGAAATAATACTATATAAAAACACTAGTACGCGTCGGTGCTATACAAACAGTTTTTAACCCATTTCCGCAACGTCATTTGAAACCGTCGCTTAGTGAGTGACGGCGATGGGGGGGGGGGGGTGGTCCTTCCCACACTACCCAGAAACCGTCGGGGATAGGGACCCTACAATACTCGTACTCGTTTCTTCTCGCATTGCCATCGCAGTCGGTAGTCTGTGGTGCTACGTTTACGATGCACGACCCATCACAAACGGTTCACTATATAGAATGTGTATGATAAGCATACAATCACACACATTCACTTTTCCCAAACCATATGCGATACCTAATTAAAAAAATTAGCTAATCGTCGTACGAGTGTCAGAAAGGATTACGAAACGTCGGACCGTCGTAACATCGTCGTACACGACAACTATCGCACACGCTATTCTGTGGTGCAAAGTTTATGATGCATACTTCATCAGAAATAGTTCATGGTTGTGAATCGTGTACGGTACAACTAACACAAACGTTTAGTTTGCCCGCACCGTTTGTGATATTGTCTGACATCGCACATGCTTTGCAAACGGCAACTGTGTGCTTGCTTGCACACGTTTCCTCTCTGTGAACCATCTCGGATTATGGTGTATATCGCAAACGTTTGTGTTTTACCTACGTTGTGTGCTGTAACAACACGGAGAGCGTAATTTCATCGTAATTTAATTGCTGCTATTTCAAATTGTACCCGATTTGAATTTGAATTTGAATGTATGCTATAGCTTTATTCATATCCATCAAGTTCAAACAACCAATGCATTATTCGATTCATAGGTACATATGTTCAAGAATTACATAAGAACCAAATAAAGAATGATGAACCACAGTTGTATACTTGTACTATTAAAGACGGTAAAGAAAGAGGCAAAATACATTCTAGTTGCTAAACAAGGTGAAGCGGAATGGCCATATTGTACCCTCCTCCATGCAGAAGGCACACACGACTCTAGTCCAACCCCTTGTGATGGCCGACCGCCCATCCTTCACGGTCTTCATGAAAACATATAGATAATCATCGTGTTCTGATAGATATACTTTAACCTTTGCATGCCCATCAATCATGTAGTTTGAGAGGTAATCTTGAGTAAACTACTTTGGCAACCACTTCAAAGGAAAAAGATTCTGACATTGTCATCTTACACAACTCATTATTGGCAGTAAAAAGAAGGCTGCAGAGTTCTTACTTACCATCCTACAGTTCGCTGTTGTGTTGGATAAAGTGTAAACAAATAGTTTAATTGTCATCTTCGGACCCATTTTCTTAACAGTCTTTATCAGCTTCCTCACTTGATGCTGGTTCATCGATATCTCATTGCCCCATACGCAGAAAGGATCGAAGCGCGGATCTTTACCAATGACATATGTACCTAAAAGCACCAAGTTAATATCAGAAGCTAAACAACAATTACACAATGATGTAGTACAACACTATTTTATAATACTCCCTCCATTCCTAAATATTTTTCTTTGTAGAGATTTCAACAAGTGACTACATACAGAGCAAAATGAGTGAATCTACACTCTAAATATGTCTATATACATCCGTATATGGTAGTCCATTTGAAATCTCTAAAGAGACAAATATTTATGAACGGGGGGAGTATATTATAACATCCAATATACTCACATATTAGATGAATTAACATCTTATATTATGGGCCAGAAGGAGTTTAGTGCATTCTTAAAATTATCGGCTGATTAACTGCTGCTGTATCCATGGGTTATAGTTAGTTTGAGCTAGTTCGGGCTCAAATAACCCTAATGTATATCTAAACATGGGGGCTAGTTTGAGCTAGCTGCATCTATAACCCACCCAAAAAACTATCCAACCCAAGAGGTGCTAATTGGAGCTAGTTCTCCTAATGCATTTATTATCAATCTAACCCTGCCATCCAAACAACTCTTTGGATGGAGTTAGTTCAGGGTTAGTCATGAGCTAGAAACTAATTCTAACCTCTAGCTAAGTTGAGTATCCAAACAGGGATGTGTTGTTGTTGTTGTTGCTGTTGCTGCTGCTCTTCTACATATATCTAGACATCATTAGAACATTAAGGTAACACTCTTCCTTGTTGCTATGTAGCCTAGTATTGCATATTTAGACATTAAGTACAGTGCATGTTGCTATGTAGCCTCACATTTATTACATATGGCCCCAGTTAACCTAACGATAAATGGATTGCAGATATATTCAGGTAAAAGTCTGATTCACCGATTAGTCCCTTATCAGCCCCCGGCCTATATGGTACCAGCTACCGATGTTCTGAACAGTGAGCAGATATATTCGCCAGGTTCTTTGTTCTCATAGCAAGGGTGCTGAAGGAAATGAGGTTTGCCCTACATTTATTTTGCAAAAATGAATGGTTTGTTGATCAGCGCCGGCGCCTGCGGCAGTATGGAATAGGCTCCAAAAATGCTGAATTTCATTTTGGAACTTCAAATGATAGAGTAATCGGAAGTCATCGTGTCAACCCCATACATGACTTCTCAGTGGCTGACCCCTTTACAAAAATTGTGAGGTTTCGAAACCAGACTAAGAAGTGGTAATATTAGTTTGAACCTCTCTGATATCCATGTTCAGCGGATCAGCGTGAGCGTTTGCAGCTGATGAGCTGAATTTCATTTCTAATATCAGTTTTAACCTTGTAATCTTCTAATTTGAGCCATATAACTCTCGAATTTGAACCTTGTAATATTTCAAGATTTTGTGGTACAATCATTGAAATGGCATAGTATGAGACTCGTATATTGGTAGCACTATTTTGACCTTAATATGCAATGGTCTTAGATTTTATTAACCATTCTCGAATCTGTTTACCTTGTTGATCTCACAACACATGATTTGTATAGCTAACTCGACTGTGATCTTCGACATTATTACACATAGTTGGTTTCTTCCACCGTGTGCCCTGTAGAACGCAGAATTAATTGTACCACTCAAGTGTCCATCATCACCCTTCTGTGTAACTTTGACCTTATCACCCACGGGTAAACTTATGACCGAAGTCATTCCATACACTTCGTTTTTACAAAGCTTTTTTGCCAATAAACGCCCACGGTTTGTCCCTCTTCTAACCGACACATGGCCAAACTAGCCGGGCGGTAACCTTGCGCGGTAGCGCGGGAACAGGCTCACAGACGATACATTTGGCGCCTCTTTGAGCCCACGCGTGCAGTGCGGTGTTATCAAGAGTGCACTAGAATCCTTCGCTATGAACGCCATGACAAGACGTGACGATTACAGGCCGGCCGGCCCCCATTCATTATAGCGGCCAACCTTTCGATCGTGCCCCACCATTGCAAGAAGCACACCCATCACGAGAAAATCTTAGAGGGTATCCTGCACGGCTCCAATGGTGCTCGGAGCGGCTGCCGATGGCGAGAAGCAGTTCACCATGCGTGCCGTGGTGGACACCCACAGAAGGTTCATGGACCTGTCGGTGGTGTACACTAACAACCCGGTCTGGGTGGAGCACTCCATCCACATCATGGAGCTGTTGCTTGCCGAGGAGAAGTACAAGGTGCTCGTGTTCGACCTCGAATACACCCGCGCTCGTGCCGGGTCTCGTCCCAAGTTTGCCGTTGCCCAGATGTGTGTGCGCCACCACGTCCTCGTCTACCACTACTGCCTGGCCACAAGGCCTTGCGAGCGTTTCACTAGGTTTGTCAATAACCCCCACTACATGTTCGCTATGGTGGACATCACCAACAATGTAAAGGCGTTCGAGAATTCGGGCATCGCCTGATAGAATCTTGTGGACATCCAGGGCCAATACAAGATTTGGGGCAGCAAGGAGCATGAGAAGGACTCACCGGTTCACCTCGTCGAGGCCATCATCGACCCCTACTACGGAGACATGAAGGATTCGTGCAACAAGGACAAGCATGCCTGGCACTCGGCCTGGATGGAGAAACTCGAAGAAGCTCACGTCGTGTACATGGCCAAAGAGGCGTACACGAGCTACGACATGTACAGGCGGATCGTTGACATGAGGAAGTGCCTCCTTCCCCAAAACGTCCAGGGATCCAGCCGGAAGCAGAGCAATGGCAAGCGTCGTCGCAACAATAAGTAGATGATTAGATCCTCGTTTCTCCTAATTTAGTATGCATGTAATTGGTTACTTTGGTGTGTGGAAATATTATGTGTGTAGTCACTTGTGTAATTGTTATGCTTAATTTGGTTATGCAATGCTGTCTTTTTAAGTATATATGTTGATGCTCTGTAGACAGAGCGTAGATGTTGTGCGGACAAAGAAAATCACATCGCACACTAACTAAACAATGGAACCCGTCGGTGCTGTTTTCATCAATGACTCACAATTGTATACCAGCAATCGTTTGCTCGCAACATACATGGCTTGTTAGCAGTGATCGACTGTGTTGTTATAGGTCTTCGGACACGCTTCCGATTTCAGACCTGTTTGCCGCGTATCACATGCATCTTGTTAAGTTTAACCATTTCTGTTCTCATCTCTTAATGCAAATAGTTCATCCGAGTGAACCGCATGTCGTATATCGCACACACCTTGATCTGGCTGACCGTTTCTTTTGTGTTGCCTAATCACAAACAGTTCATCCGAGTGAACCGTATGCTGTATATCGCACACACCTTCATCTGGCTGCCCGTTTCTTTTGTTCCTCCTCATCGCAAACAATTAATTGAACTGAACCGTATGCCCTGCACCGCACACACAATTAAAATCTGAACCGTGTTTTATGCATCCTCCATCGCAAACGTTTTGCACCTTTTTTGACGGTTTTTTACACCCCCGTTTACGATTATGACATAACACACAGTTTCGTCCAAGGGTGTGTGATCGTAATGTCGCGTTAGCAGCATCCTGCAGTAGTGAAATACTTTAAATTGTAGTTATGTTTCAAAGTTAGAGAAATAGGCACCTAATTGAAATTCATCGTGCGCCCCTTCCTCTCCAACCGCAACCCTTCCACGATATGTTTATTCGGCTCAAATACTCTTCCATGCACACAATAGCTTCAACCCTAGGGGTGAGGGGAGTTGAAGGATGTACCACCAAAGGGAATGAGTACGGCTCTTCACATCTATATACCCCATGGGCTAGACAACGACAAACAGAAATGCGCTAACTGAACCAAAATGAATTAGGCTCCGACTAAATTATCCATGGCCAAAACAACTAAACTAAATTAATCATGGCAGTGTACGGGTATACTTACTATGAAATATAATTATCCAAAAAAAATTCAACATAAAAAAGGTAAAATTTCTAAAAAATGTTTTAAAAAATACAATTAAAAAAATATCATGTTTATTGAGCAAGAAAAAATATAATCGATTGAGAAACTATTCTATGCACAACTACTCTGTCATCAGATGGAAGTATAGAGCTGAATTAGGTCATAATGAACGGTGTTAGGGTGGCTTCTTCAGGTACAAATTTTATGGTCCAAAATAATATGCTCGGTATAACCTTAATTCTAATGTTAGTCACAAATGAATATAAGAAGTGTCGTGTAATGCCATGTAGAGCATGTTTAAATTTTTCGCCCGTTGCAACGCACGGGCATTTGTACTAGTTGTAATCTATCTCTTCTATACTTGGACTCCAAGACTTTGTACTATATAAACAGCCCATTGAGGCATAGATCAATACACAATTATTATCAATCTTCATGGCATTAGACGCCTAGGTTTCTGCTCTCGGCATGGCCTCGCCGCCAACTCCTCCCTCGCTGCTGATGACCCACAAGTGTAGGGGATCTATCGTAGTCCTTTCGATAAGTAAGAGTGTAGAACCGAACGAGGAGCAGAAGGAATAGGCAGTTTTCGGTAAGGTATTTTCTGCAAGCACTGAAATTATAGGTAACAGATAGTTTTGTGATAAGGTAATTGGTAGCAAGTGACAAAAGGTAAAAGTAAATAAGGTGCAGCAAGGTGGCCCAATCCTTTTTGTAGCAAAGGACAAGCCTGAAAAAACTCTTATATAAAGGAAAGCACTCCCGAGGACACATGGGAATTATCGTCAAGCTAGTTTTCATCACGATCATCTGATTCGTGTTCGGTACATTGATAATTTGTATGTGGGTGGACCGGTGCTTGGGTGCTGCCCTTACTTGGACAAGCCTCCCACTTATGATTAACCTCTATTGCAAGCATCCGCAACTACAAAAGAACTATTAAGGTAAACCTAACCATAGCCTGAAACATATGGATCCAAATCAGCCCCTTACGAAGCAACGCATAAACTAGGGTTTAAGCTTCTGTCACTCTAGCAACACATCATCTACTTATTACTTCCCAATGCCTTCCTCTAGGCCCAAATAATGGTGAAGTGTCATGTAGTCGACGTTCACATGACACCACTAGAGGAGAGACAACATACATCTCATCAAAATATCGAACGAAGACCAAACTCACATGACTACTAATAGCAAGACTTCTCCCATGTCCTCAGGAACAAAAGTAACTACTCACAAGACATAATATTGTTCATGATCAGAGGGATATTAATATGCATAATGGATCTGAACATATGATCTTCCACCAAATAAACCAACTAGCATCAACTACAAGGAGTAATCAACACTACTAGCAACCCACATGTACCAATCTGAGGTTTGGGTACAAAGATTTGATACAAGAGATGAACTAGGGTTTGAGAGGAGATGGTGCTGGTGAAGATGTTGATGAAGATAGCCCTCCCCAAGATGGGAGAGTTGTTGGTGATGACGGCGGTGACGATTTCCCCCTCCCGGAGGGAAGTATCCCCGGCAGAACAGTTCTGCCGGAGCCCTAGATTGGTTTCCACCTCGGTTCCGCCTCGAGACGGTGGCGTCTGGTCCCGAAAGCCTCCTCGTGATTTTTTCCAGGTCAAAACACCTCATATAGGAGAAGATGGGCACCGGGGCCTGTCGGCTGGCCCCCCTCGTGGATTTCTTTTGCCAGATATTTTTTATATTTTCCGAAATGAAGTTCGGTTGAGTTTCGGGGCTTTTGGAGTTGTGCAAAATAGGTTTCCAGAGTTTGCTCCATTTCCAGCCCAGAATTCCAGCTGCCGGCATTCTCCCTCTTTATGTAAACCTTGTAAAATAAGAGAGAAAAGGCATACGTATTGTGCCATAACAGGTAATAACAGCCCATAATGCAATAAATATCGACATATACACATGATGCAAAATGGACGTATCAGCTGCCGCCGCGGTGGCTCTTCATTATCACCGAGTTCCGTGCCGTCGGCGCTGCTCCTCTATCTTCTTCAACCTCTGCCCAAAACCCTACCCCACTATAACCACCTCAGCTCTCCCTCACCGATACTATCGCCAATGTCTCACCTTTCATCTCGATAACACTAGACCTCGCCGCCCACAACTTCTACCATTGGCGCCACCTCTTCCACGTCCACCTCGGCCGCTGCGGTCTCCGCCATCACATCAATCTAGCCACTCCCCCACGGCCGACCGACCCTCGCTGGATCAAGGATGACCTCACCGCATCCAATGGATATATACCCGCATATACACCGAGCTCTTCAACCTTGTCTCCAACGACGAAGCCACCACCGCTGAAATTTGGGCCTCTCTTCAGCAGCTCTTCCAGGACAACTCCGATGCTCGTGGTAACGTGCTACACATTGAGCTCCGCACCAGCATCCAAGGCGACTCTCCGGTCACCGTCTATTGCCAACACATCAAGGCGATCAGCGACGAACTCCGTGAGCTTGGTGATCACGTTGATGATCGGACCCTCATCATCTCCTTGTTGGCCTCGGGGAATAGTTCGAGAAGCAGGTCACCTTCATCCCTATGATGCGACCCTACCCCTCCTTCGCGGAGGTCTGCTCCATCTTGCAGCTCGAGGCACAAAACCAGGCGCGCAAGGCGACGTGTCCTCCCCAAGTGTTTCATGTCGCCCGGCCCTCTGCACCATCTTCGCCGCCTCCATCGCCAGCTCCACCGACAACTTCATCCTCGGCTCCTCCAGGATGGCGTCCGAGTCCTAACTATCGAGGCAAAAAACCCATCTACCGGCCGCCGCAGCCTCGACCTGCTGCTCCACCACCACAAGCTGCACCACCGACGCCTCCTCCATCGGCCGCGGCTCCCGTGTCTTGGCACCCTCAGCAAGACCCCTGGACTGGTCTAGTTCATGCGTGGCCCATGCCTTGGTTGGTGTCGTCTTCATATGGCGCTCCTCCCGCGTACATTGGCAACCGGAGCCTGGGCCTTCGCCCTGCTACCGGTGCTCCCGACCTCCTTAGTCCGCGGCCACCGCCTCATGTCTACACTGCCACGACCTATCTATCGCCAGCCGTCCAAGTATCACCTCATGGCTACCTGCTGGTCCCCTATGCTCCCTATGCCTACGGCCCTGCTGCGCTCTACGCCTACGGCCCTGCTTCACCCATGTCATACACGCACACGCCTGCGCCCGGACCGCCAGCTACTCCACCACAGCTAGTCTGGGATCGAGCCGCCTTCATTGCCGCCATGAACAACTTTACACTCAATAACCAAGGTACGGATTGGATTTTTGATTTTGGTGCATCCTCGCATATGTCTTCAAATATGGATATTTTGTCAGCTTGTTTTCCTTTCGTTTATTCTTCCATCACCATAGGCAACGGCTCGCTTGTTCCTGTCTCTTGCACCGGTCACTCTTCTATACAAACAGATCATGTCAATTTTCAACTCCGCAATATTCTTGTTGTTCCTTCTTTAATCAAAAACCTTATTTTTGTTCGCCAATTTACCATCGATAATCTTGTCATTCTAGCATTAGATCCTTTTGGTTTATCTGTGAAGGATCTGAGAATGGGGACACTTCTCGCTCGCTACAATAGCACGGGAGATATCTATCCACTTCATGGCGCACCTGCATCCTCTCCTCGCGCCATACTGGCTTCAGTTGATCTGGGGCATCGTCGGCTCGGTCACCCCAATAATTCAATGATGTCATCTCCACTACAAGAATTCTCTATTCCTAGTACTAGTGTGTCACATGATTCTTCTCTTTGTAAGGCATGCCAATGCGGCGAACATGTTTGGCTTCCTTTTGGAACATCATCTACTATTAGCACTTTTCCTTTTGAGCTTTTACATTGTGATCTATGGACCTCTCCTATTCCTAGTGTCTCTGGCTAGAAATATTATCTTGTGATTTTAGATGATTATTCTCACTACATATGGATGTTCCCTCTACGTGCTAAATCTGACGTACATCAACTTTTCATCACCTTTCGCACCTATGTCCAAACACACTTTGGCCTACCTATTCGCTTTATCCAATGTGACAACGGGCGTAAGTTCGACAACGTCACCAACCGCACATTTTTCCACTCACATGGCATTCTTCTACGCTTTTATTGTCCCTATACCTCCTCTCAAAATGGGAAGGCCGAGCGCTCTCTTCGTTCCATCAATGATATCCTATGCACTCTACTTATCCAAGCATTTCTTCCTCCTTGTTTTTGGGTCGAAGCTCTGCGCACTGCTACCCTTCTTCTTAACATCCGCCCCACCAAAACATGTCCTCGCTATACACCCTTTCAATCCCTTCTTCTATCTGATCCCGACTACCTTTCTCTTCGGGTCTTTGGTTGCCTATGCTTTCCTAACATCACATCCATCACAGCTCACAAACTAGCCCCACGATCTCTACCCTGCATTTATCTTGGCCTCTCTGACGATCACAAAGGGCATCGCTGTTTCGATCCCTCTTCCGGTCGTGTGTTTATCTCGAGACATGTCACCTTTGATGAGAACATTTTTCCCTTTGCCGTTGCCACCACTGCCTCTTCCTCTTCCTCACCATCTTCCACTACCCATCCATCTTCTCTTCTTCCCATCATCTCGGCCGCGGAACCTTCCCCACCTGCCACTGCATCAACCAGTACCACTACCACCCCGTCCATGGACGATACCACACAAGCTAGTCCGCCTTCCACTCCTGTTACAGACAACTTTCCCCTTCCTCATCCCTTGACCCATCTTCTACACCTCCTACTTCATCTCCTTCTCCTATAACCCCTAGTCCATCACCACCCATTCCTCCTCAAGCTGTACCCATTCAAGCTCCCACCAACGATCATGTCATGTGTACTCGTGGAAAACGCGGTTTTCATCTCCCTACTCGCCGTCTTAATATCACGGCCAAACCGAGTCACTACAAAAAAAAGACACATCCGTGACATTTTGGTCCGAACGAAACTTTTTTCTGTCATACTTATGACACTTCCATGAGAATAATTGTGACAAAACACGGTATCATCATAGATCTGGTGGGGTCCTACTTCTATGACAAAAAATCATGACATAAAATGGGCTTTTCGTCCTGGGCGGGCCGGAGACGCAGCTGCATGACATTCTTTGGGCCGTCCATGACGGAAAAAACCGTGGTAGATGCAGGGCGAGGAAAATATCGGGGTGTTCCCGGTTACGGTGGGTGGTCGGGGCCGAGCGATGCGTGTTTCTCTCGTACACGCACGCGCATGGGTGCGAGGCGTTGGGCTCTAACTGAACCTGAGCGAGGCAATGGGCTCTAACTGAACCCGAGCGATTGCACTGCAGGCTACGCGTTACTGAACCCGAGCGATCGATCGATGGCTATTAACTGAACCCAATCGAGTGTTTCCTTCGCTACTGCTGCTAACTGAAGCAGATCGATACTGCCTCTGCATGAACAGTGAGCGTTGCTGGGG
>LR738710.1:260034253-260062770 GCA_902687465.1 Secale cereale | reverse complement strand
GGGGGTACGTTTTTTTTTCGTGAAATACGGTGGCCCGTTCGGTGGGTCCCAGCATTCAGGGGGGAAACATTTTTTTGCCAAATACAGCGGCCTGTCCGGTGGGTCCCTGCTGTCAGGTCGAGGCATAATTATTTTCCGCGTAGTAAGGAGGCACTTCCTTGCGGCTGCCGTGGACCCAGCTGTCAGCCTCTCCACGTACAGTACTCTTCCAATGGAAGTCATTCCTTGACCACGTTGACCACGCCGCGCCGGGAGCACCTGGGCGATGGACGACGGCGAGGCCTACGAAGGGGATGACGTGGACCGGGGAAGACGCGACAGTGGATGCCCACGCATAGAGGAGCATGAGGGTTCACTGGTTCGCTGCGGTGTGAGGCTGCCGTCGCCGCAGAATAGCAGGGGGTGTGGGTGAGTAGAGGGATGGCCTGGCCAGTGGTGGGAGTAGTAGGGGCGGTGAGGCTTCCGCCGCATCGCAGCCGGCCACGGGAGGCAGGAGCACGAGGCACGACCGGCGCTGGTTTGGGCGGCTGGAGCAAGAAGACCAGAGGTTGAAGAAGCACTACGGCCGTTGGATGGACATCGTACGGTCACTGGAGCTAGAATCGTGCATATTGACTAAGTTGACAAAGCCCTCCGTCCCCGTCAACTTAGTAGGCCCACAAGTCAGCCTGCCACTATACTGGGTCCCACCTAGCAGGGGGAATATTCATTTTTTTGTGTAATAAGGAGGCACTTCCTTGCGTGCGAACATATAGCTGGTGGGTTTGAGCTGTGAGCGAAGGTAACGTTTTTTCGCGAAATACAGAGGCCCTTTCGGTGGGTCCCAGATGTCAGGTGGAGGAATCATTATTTTGCGCGTAATGAGGAGACATTTCCTTATGTGCGGCCGTGGACCCAGCTGTCAGCCTCTGCACGTATAGTCCACTTCAGATGCATGTCGGTCGTTGACCATGTTGACCAGGCCGCGCCGAGAGTACCAGGGCAGTGGACGACTGCGAGGCCTAGGAAGGGAACGACACGGAGGCATGGAAGACTCGGCAGTTGTTTCCCACGCGGAGGGGAGTACGACTATACGAGGGTTCACTGGTTCGTTTGCCGTCGCCAGAGAATAACAGCAGGTGTGGGTGAGTAGAGGGATGGCTAGGCCAACGATGGGAGTACGATGGGGCGGTGAGGCCTGCGCGACAGCACATCCGGACGCGGGGAGGAGGGAGCTGGCAGTCCCGCCAGCGCTTGTTTGAGCAGCTGGAGCAGGAAGAGCAGAGATTGAAGAAGCACAACGGCCGTTGGATGGACATCCAACAGTCACTGCTTGTTCGTCAACCTTTTTTTTAGGAAAGCCTCAAATCTATGGAAAACATCATACAACCCATCTGCCATTATTTCTAATAATTTACAGCCCATTTGCTAATGCTTAAGGTTTTTTTGGAGCCTATATTCTTTTTGTTAGCATTACAGCCCATATTGTGGCTACGGTTCAAAAATTATACGAAATTTTGCATATTTCAGTGCGGTCCGAACTGTTTTTAATCCCAAAATTCTGAGTCACATTCAAACTGATTTTAAAAATAAATGTATATCAATATAAAATCCGACAAATTGTCCACACATAAAAATCAATGCAATTTAAAATCTCGAAATGAAAAAAAGAAATTTGAAACTAATTGCCGGTTTGATGTGTTTTAAAAATGTACAACCCATTTCTCATTACTGATAGGCCATTTTCTCGGCCAGCCGAATGAAGCTCTCCTCGTCTTGAAAGATTTGCAGCCCAACAGGCCTGACAAAGTGACTTACTTGGCAAATCACAAAAAAACTAGGCTGTGGCCGTGGACCTAGCTGTCAGCCTCTCCACGTACAGTACTCTTCCGATGGAAGTCGGTCGTTGACCACATTGACCACGCCGCACCGAGAGCACCAACGCGGTGGACGACAGTGAGTCCTAGGAAGGGGACGACGTGGAGCCGAGGAAGATGCAACAGTGGATGCCCACACGGAGAGGAGTACGAGGTTTCACTAGTTTGGCTGCGGTGCGAGGCTGCCGTCGCCGCAGAATAACAGGGGCGTGGGTGAGTGGAGGGATGGCCTAGCGAGTGGTGGGAGTAGTATGGGGGCGGTGAGGCCTCCGCAGCAGCACAGCCGGCCATGGGAGGCAGGAGCAGGCGGCACGATCGGCGCTGCTTTGGGCGGCTGGAGCAAGAAGACCAGAGGTTGAAGAAGCACTAAGGCCATTGGATGGACATCGTACGGTCACTGGAGCTAGAATCGTTCATATTGACTAAGTTGACAAAGCCCTCCGTCCCCGTCAACTTAGTAGGCCCACAAGTCAGCCTCCCACCATGGTGGGTCCCAGTTGGCAGGAGGGTATTCATTTTTTGTGCGCAATAAGGAGGCGCTTCCTTGCGTGCGAAGATATAGTTGGTGGGTCCAACATGTCAGCGGAGGGAACGTTTTTTTCGCAAAATACAGAGGCCCTTCCGGCGGGTCCCAGATTTCAGGTGGAGGAATCATTATTTTGTGCGTAATAATGAGGCATTTCCTTGTGTGCGGCCGTGGACCCAGCTGTCAACCTCTCCACGTACAGTCCACTTCCGATGGATGTCGTTCGTTGGCCACGCTGACCACGCCGCGCCGAGAGCACCAGGGCGGTGGTCGACGGTGAGGCCTACGAAGGGAACGACACGGAGCCGGGGAAGACACGACAGTGGCTGCCCACGCGGTGGAGAGTACGACGGTTGACTGGTTCGGCTGTCGTCGCTGGAAAATAACAGGAGGTGCGGGTGAGTAGAGGGATAGATAGGCCAGGGATGCGAGTATATGATGGGGCCGTGAGGCCTGCCCGGCAGCACAGCCGGCCATGGGCGGCGGGAGCAGGCGGTTCCGACGGCGCTGTTTTGGGAGGCTAGGGCAGGAAGATCAGAGACTGAAGAAGCATGATTGCCGTTAGATTGACATCTAACGGTCTGACGCTGGTAGAGTCGATTGTTGACTAAGCTTCTTTTTTGATAAACCTTGTGTACGGATGAACTTAGTAGGCCCACAAGTCAGCCTTCAAATCTGTGGCAGACAACATAGAGCCCATTTGCTATTTTTTTAATAATTTGCAGCCCATTTGCTAATTCTTAAGTAATTTATTACAGCCCATTTTCTGCCCAGGACCACCGTCAAAAAGTTCAACCTTATTTTGCATATTTCAGTGGAGTCCGAACTTTTGTAATCCCGAAATGATAAACATTTTTTAAGAACTTATTGATTTGCCAAAAAAATCGTTTTGTTTTTGTAAGCTAATAAGACGTGGGACAATTGAGTTGGTTTAAGGGAAAACCAGTGGTAAAAAAATCAGCTCTGGGAGGGAAAACAACAACAAAAATAAGGATGTAAATATGAAAAGTGAATTTTATGTATTTTCAATATAATGATACGTGTATATGAACTAGTAAAACTATAGGTAGAGATTAGAAAACGGATGTAGGACATGCGTTTCAAGAGGAAAATAGAACTGGGCTGTGTGTTTGATTCAGTAAAAAAAGTGTGTGCAGATGTTGTAAGACAAAATATAACTAACGTTGGTGGGCCAGCGGCCAGTAGATACCTGCTGGATCTTTGTGCCCCATTGTCGTCATGGGCTAGGCCAGTTAAAAACAAAACCAAGCCTGGGCAGTCTACAACCCAGTTGGAACTTGCTCGACTTGAAAAAACAATATACGTGCTCAATAAACGAGATAATTCTGCAAGTACAGACTGATAATTGGGATGCAGCAGAGATATTGTTTTTTCATCGTGATAATAAGAGCATGCACTTGTTTCGAAAAATTTGGAGAACTGGGAATTCGAACGGCAGGTGCTTATGCTATCCATCAAATAAAAACCAGGTGCCTGAAAATTCGTTTCGAAACAAATGATTTAACTTTATATCCACGTCGACCCTCGGCATGATGGTTGGAAGCAAATGCCAAGTTCATACCAAAAGATCGTTAACACCAATACCAACTTGCGAACGACAAGGTAGTACAAGTACCAATACAAACTAACTTATAATCTTTTTACTCCTGGCCCTAGTGTTCGTCTGGTAGAAAATCTTGCAGAGGACCAGCTCCCGCTCCTTCTCTTGCTCTAGGTCCCCGAGGTGGTACTGGTGCATCACCCAGTTGGTCCTCTGCTGGTCGAAGTTCTTGCTGGTGTGCAGCACCAGAACCTTTTTGCTGCCCGTCTACCAGCCGTTGACCATCACCAGCAAGGTATTGCCGGTGTTGTGCCACATCGCGTGCATGCCGCACTCCGACTGTATCTTGCCACGCGTCCACGTGCCCCTTTTGAATGCCCTGGAATTGCGCTGGAAGACATTATTGCTTAGGACACTCAGTGTGATACCTGCAGTATTGTCGAATACATGTTTTAGCGTATGTAGTTGGCATTTTCATAACATCTTTGGCATGTTGCAGTCACTTGTTTCACTTTTTATTAACTATCAAATTGTAATTGCTTCACCAGGTCTGCGTCTAAAAAGAAAAATACAGCTATAAACAAAGGAATATGTTTGTGCAAGTAGACGGCTGATCGGTGTCTTACCTGGAAGTTTCTCAGGATGGTTGTAGCATATGCCGTGCTCGCTGTCAATGGTTGGTATGAACAAATCGATGAGAGGGTGAGATCTGGCGCTGTCAGCACTCACTTTGGCCTCAAGGTGCTCGATCAGCTCCTAATCCGTGGGATCGAACTTGACGCCAGCCGGCAGCACCGGCCAATCCTTCTTCGACTTGCATGGGTTAATTCCAGTTATATGGTACTCAATGTATGATCAATCCACTGTTTTAAGTGAATGATGAAAGATTTCGACAGATAAGTGGTACTCCAAATCTGAAGTTCAGAATACCCGAACACGCCGCCGGGATTCTTGTGTCACCTCACGCGCAACGTGTTGTCACGTCAATTCAATGTGTGGACATGATGAATAATTTGACTGACGTATACTAGTATTGCTACTGTACTACTTACTAGTCGTATATATATATATATATATATATATATATATATATATATATATATATATATATATATATCACTTAGGCTTCAAGTGCGTACTTATTAGTTAAACCTATGGTTAAAATGTGACACTAAGTACATAATACCCACAAAAGAGGGTCGTGCTACTGTTGGAATTTTGCTAGTAGGCCTTTGGCCTCATATTTCCAACAGCTACAGCAGCAAAATACTTGGCTCGGTCTACATATTAGTACGAATCAAATTGTTCATATTTGTTGTTGGCATGAACCACATCGCCGCATGTCAGGTTTGCAAAAGCCATCCATCGCATGGAAGCTTGATGCCTTTCATACACTGAAGATTATCTGGCAACAAGCTGTGTCGACGAATCTCTGGATGTGGTGATTCATGAAACCCATGGTACGATGTGTAAACACAGCCCCCCTGGCAAATGGAAGTTGCATAGCACGGTAATCATCGCCGGTGATATGATCGATGATTGGCTGGATAATCTGATAATTGAGCCCGAGGAACATGGAGTGGTTGCTGAGGTTGTAAACCCGCCTCCAGTTGAATACGCCTGGCCCAACAGAGCCGGGATCTTTCTCGAACACGAAGCAGCCATAGCCATCAATGTCACGAATGCCCCAGGCATTGGACTGCATGCTGTTTGATGAAATGGTTTGGTCAATTTGGTATGTGCAAATGAGCATCAAATGACCACCGTCAGCTGAACGAGCGATAAACCACCATCCATCGGCTGGTATGATTCCAGGTCCTGGAATCATGAAGGCCAGCGCATTTGCGTCTGCTGCAACAATTCAAATTGGAGACCAAAAGGACAAAAATAAACAATTATGTTCAGAGTATGTGTGGAATTAAGATTATTATAACAGCGACACATATCATAGACAGATAATTGCAATGCCGTGGTCATAATCATACCTGAAGTTAAAAAATAAATAAGCCAATGGCTTTCATATTCTAGCAATATATCATGGTTCAAACATCATGTAACAATGAGAGGAGAACATATATGACATGGCCTACTCATATTCTACCATAGCACTTACTACAATTATCATATCAACTTTAAGCAATAACATGTGTTGTTATAAAAATCCTGGAAATGAGAGTAACATATAGCAATCATGAGGTTATACTCATAATATCTATTCTAACAATCATTAGATACCAATTGTTCTCATATCAACTCTAACAATAACATGTGTGGTCATAAAAATCTAGGAAATGAAAGGAACATATAGCAATGATGTGGTTATAGACATACTATATATTCTAAATTTGTAACAATGAACAGGCAGTCGTATTCTTAAGGTAAATATGAGATGAGATAGAACAATTACAAGACGATAGATTCCACCAGTATAGGCGGCCAATCTGTGCATCGACCGCATAAACTATGCCATCGTGCACTATAGCATCAGACAGAAGTGTTAGGTAAAGAGGATCGACGATGAGCCATAACCATGTATGGCGACTGGATTCCAGATAGACTAATCCCATGTTGAACACGACAATGAGCTTGTAATCCATGTAGTCTTCTGATGGTGTGGGCACTTTGCAGATTACAACCTTCAGCAAACAGAGGTCGAGCCAAAAGCTCGACGCATCTCGTGCATAGTAGGCAGGAGTGTCTAGCGGGCCATGAGGCTCGATGGCGGCGGTATCCAAAGATGGAAGGGTGATCTCTCGCTGGGTGTAGATATCCACGAGACGCCACAGACTACCAGATTGGTGGATGAGGATGATCCAGTTGCCCTTCATGCCCGCCTAGTAGTGGCCACGCATGAAGGACAGGTGGACGGGTAGTGGTAGCATGTCGTGGGGCACCACTGCAACCTCCGTAGGATCGTCAAGTCGGTGTCTGGGCCACCTGCGAGGATCGGGCATCAACAAGCAGGGTGTCTTGAAAAGAGTCGGTCGGCTGCAGACGAGTAGACGGTACAAAGACACCGAGCATGCAGCCAGACGGACGATGCTGAGTAGGTCCATACGATTACAGATCTGCTCCAAGAGAACATCGGGGAGGGAATTCCAATCGCGGCTCTACGTGTCAGTCGGTTCTGCCATTGGGGTTTTCGGTGCCTGCGAACCAGCGGGGAAGTGGATTCGGGCGGGCGAGCGAAGAAGCTTCTCCTCCTGTGGCCGAGCAGTGAGCGGGGGGATATGGTACGCGTGAGCTACCAAGGAAGATAGCGCGGGCGGGCAAGCAGAAAGCGGGGGAAATGGTGTGCGGCAGACGATGGGGAAGAGTGGAGGAAGAAGAGTGGAAGACGAGGAAGAAAGTGCATTAATTCTCAATTCTACTGCTACTACCAGGATATACCGTCCTTCGGAGTGTAAACAGTTACACCGATGACATATGTGTCTACCACAAGAGGGCCCATACGTCAGTTAATGGAGGACAGAAGCGTTCTCTACTGGCAAACAAGATGGCAGTACTGGGTACGGCTGATTTAGTAACACCAACACACTGGTTCAGCTTATTAATTAAGTGTCCCATCTGTTGCAGCGTGTATTGTCACTTCACTGCGAAGACTAGTTGAATAGTTCTCTCTGACCGAGATGGGGAATAATGGATCGCGAAGACTTCCTTTCTTATGCCTCTACGCTCACTTCACTCATTTTGCTCCGTACGTAGTCACTTGTTGAAATCTCTAGAAAGACAAATACTCCGTATTTGGGAACAGAGGGAGGATTTTACTCCATATTTGGGAATAGAGGCAGGATTTTACTCTGTATTTGGGAACAGAGGGAGTATCACCATATGAAGGGAACAGAGGAAGCTTGAAATATGAACATGTCAATGGGAGGGAGTAAGCCCCATGCATGCATGCATGCAACATGCAACACTCACACATACACATGGACGCACGCAACACTCACGCACCCATTGGCACACAGCACACGACGCAACACACACGCTCACGCTCAAGTGCTCATCCTACTCCCTGTGTTCGTGAAAGATTCTACATTTAGAGATTGACACATTGACCAGGGCATAATTAACGCCCAAAAGTAGCAGACTTATGTGTGCATGCGACCATTGAGAGAAGAAGATTAAATGAAGGTCGTTGCATGCTGTAATTAAGGATAGACATGTAACCTATATCTAGAGCACAAGTTGGTGCATTAGTCAATCAATATCGATTTGGATTAAAGGCTAAATGCATTGGAAGTGTAGATGTACTACACTCTTTGTTTTTTAGCTGATTTCTTTGCTCTGCCAACTGACAGGTGGGATCCAGAAACCAGCTGACAATTTAACCAGTCAACAAAGTGCCACGTCGACTATGTGGCCGGTCAGTAGGGTGCAATACAGTGCTCTACATTGAGCTAGTGATCGTATAATCACTGCAAAACTATATATAGTGATCGTAAAGAGCGTATTGTTACATACGTTGACCGCCAGTGTATTTTTCTCGTTTCAAATTAAGCCATATTATCCGGAAAGACGCAGTATGGACTAGTACTAGTACTGCTTTAATGTGTCCCGTCAACTCGCCTAACGAGGAGAAGCTTGCTTACTATGCCTCTCCCTCGCCCACGCGTGCGGTGGTTCGCAGGATGAGGAGAGGGTTTTGACTACAGTGCCCTCTCCCTCTCCCTCTCCCTCATGGTGGACGTGCAGCAGTTCAATCGGTGTCAGATTGCCAGAAGCATAATGTGTACTATAGTATCATCATTGTTGGACCTTCCGAAGAGGTGAAGAGCCAAGTGCAAGGTTCACACGAGTACGAACTGTTGAACCTCCCGAAGAGGCAAAGAGACAAGCTCAAGGTTTTATAGGAGTTGTCGTCCTAGTAGGAGAGTACTACACGGAGTACAACTATAGCGAACGATGCTACTGTATGATGCTGCCATGTCACGTATATCCAAACTGTGCCACCTTTTTTCTCAAAGAGCGTGTTGGAGCCCGTGCAACAACCACACAAGTTGCACGTACACATAACACATTTACTAGTAATAAATTCTAAAGGACAAATGCCAGTATGCCACACAAGTTCATCTCCAATTCATGTGATAAATTTGTGCACGACTAGTCTACATATATTCACAGCGCTACGATTCACAATTTACCGTACTCCACTTACACGTTATAGATGGGCTACATGTCCTCCTCCAGGTTCCAGTCCCACGTGTTCTTCATGGAAGGCACGATCCATGGCGGTGGGCAACGGGAATCATTGTCGTAGCTTTCTAGTCCGGTTCCACACGATGGAGACTCATCCAAGCTGAAGCGGCATAAATTAGGGATAGCGTGTCCCAGCATGCCGTGCATCCGGCGATGCGCATGAAGACACAACCATGCTTCATGAACGCCAGGCCTTCCGTGTCGTGCACGGAAGGTGGCATCCGCTTCACAATGGGGTAGCTGGCCCCAATGAAAAGCGAGTACTCTCCAAGAGTGTTCCTCGACACCCACGTAGCATCACGGGGGTCGAACTCGGCGCCGTTCATCTGGTACACGTGGCATCTCAGATCTGGACACATGGTGACGTACATAGTCAAGGTCCATGCATAATAATGTTGTGCTCAAATATGGCGGTCAGTAATACTCCAGTATAGAAGAAGTAAAATAACCAGCTTATTATATATAGCCACTCTTGGCTACATGGATGAGATAGTAAGACATGGAAAAACAAAAATGGTAGCAGCTAGTGGGTTCAAGTCTTCAAGGGCCTAGCTAGCTATACGCGTCCTCCGAGGTAAAAAGTACTCCTACTAGTACGTAAGTAGAGTACTAGTACAACAATGAAAGAGAAGGCGAGAGGGTTAAAAAATTGAATACCTGGGTAGAAGGTGACGGTCCGATCGTGGTAGATTGTGTGACCATGTTGCACATCAGTGGTACCATGGGTAACGACTGCTAAGATACTTGATCCCAATATGCCATAATCAGCTACAAGGTTCCAGGTTAGACCGAATTGCGGATGCAAATGCACATCCATGATCGGCGATCTTATTTTGATCGCAGGATGACTGGTCCCTGAAAAATAATGGAGTACCGTTAGGGATGCAAATGATGGTTTGTGCATTCCGTTTGTAATCTCCCGTACCGTAGGATGGCAACCACATGAAACAAGTCCCCTGGCTTGTCACCACGAAGATGCGGCCTAGATGGCGCACAACGGCTTAGAACGTGTAGGGGTACAAATCTGCCACCGCCAACATGCGCCATCCTCTGCCGTTAGTGCCTCTTGCATTGATGGCAATCCTTATGTCGAACATCGCGATGAGATAGTAATCATCGTAGCCGCGTCGCTTTGTCGGCGGGTTCGCAATTTCTATCTTCTTGAATCTCATGTAGGCATCATCATACGCATTCGAGCCCAGCCAATCCAGAGGGCCAATCCCAATGGTGGAGAAGGGGTCTACCGGAACGGCCGCACTGTTGTGGATGTTGTGCAAAATGATGGTGGTATCCAGCCAGAGGTATGCAAGCCAATCTTCGTTGGCACCGACCCAGACCTATATATAAGACGGTGGGCAGCGGAGAAATTACAGGATGGAAATGGAATAACTAAGTACTACATGATCAAACTCCATTACTGACCTGCTCATCGGACAAAATCCGACTACCTCTCAACGTCGGCAACTCTAGCAGAGTCAACGTGCAACCATGACCAGAGAGCGGTGGACTGTTCGAAGGATTGTCCCATAGAAGAACCTTCTCCTCGAGGACGCATGGAAGACCAACAAGCATGGCCTTTTCCCAAGCCATTTTAAGCACCGTCTTGAAAAAGTTGGTGCAGGAAGCACCGAGTCTTGCAACGGTGAGGACGTCGGAGCGGCGTGCGACTTCTCCCAGAGGATCGTCGTCCAAGGTCCCCCAGCCCCGACGAGGAGGAGAACCGCCTGGCGAATCCATGGGAGCAGCGACAAACTGCCTTCTCTTCGGGGGGAGGGGAACTGGTGAGGAGGAGATAAGAGCGTAGTAACCGCAGGGCCTCGTCCCTTCCAACTGTAGCGAAGGGGTGAGGCTATTATTTACTACTGCTAGTACTAGCATTATGGGACGTTATGGGATTGCATTATACTGTAAATAATAGCACTAGTAAGAAATTTTTGGCACTAGCTAGTAGTTTTTGTCGTGGATTAAGAAATTTTGGGTATGGTTTTGCTATTTTTTGTACACGCCAACTAGTGTCAAAAAACGTCTTACATTATGTGACGGAGGAGTACGTACTCGTACTGTAGTAGTACTAGTACTGCTTTCTCAACTAGTAGTGCGAGGGTACTACTAGTGCTATGTACTGTACAATATAGTGCACCAGTTTTGAACTCTTGAATCTCAGGGCCAAGGAGCTACAGTTGGAAGTCGAGGGTACTACTGTTCTCTAGAACTGTCGGTGTACTAGAGTAGGGGTACCCTAGTATCCCGATCTTGTGCACGGGCAGTCGCAGCATCCCACGGCAAGGCTTGCCGGGTGACCGCCAAGGTCCTCCGTGGTTCCTTTGGAGCCATTCAAGAACAAAGTATTCAAGCCAAGGAGACAAGGCCCCGGCAAGAGGAGCTTGCCGGGAAGGCCACTCAAGGCATCTCAAGGAACTTGCCGCGACGCGCCACGCGTCCCGGCGAGGCCCGGTGAGCGGCGAGCTCCCGACGCGACAAGACAACGACCGCGGCAAGGCGCTTGCCGCGGCAAGCTACCACTCTCTACCCGCGCTCCAGCACATCCACCAACGTGTCGCTCTAGGACCGTTCCAGGCGTACATGGCGGGAGGCTGTGCAGCCAGCGGTGCGCGGTGGCAAGTGGTGCTGACAAGATTGCCATCGTGGCGAGTGGTGGCGTCCCTGACGGTCCCTTTTGCACTATTTGGGCGACGCAGATGGGCATTCAATGCCCTTGTCCCCTGCCGTCAGAGTTAGGTATGATACACTGTTACAGGTAGTTGTACCAACCGTAACACCTTTCCTTTTTTACCCTTGTCTACGTTGCCACCTGTCGGTGACCCCTTGAGCATATAAAAGGAGGCCCATGCGCAACGTAGAGGGGGGAGGAGAACACTCACGCTCGGTCTCGTTAGCTGCTGGTGTGTACTGTAGCACTCAGCGCTCCTGAGCAAGAACTCAATACAAACCACAAAGCAGGAGTAGGGTTTTACGCATCCGCGCGGCCCGAACCTGGGTAAACTGCTCGTGTGTTTCGCCTCGATCCGCTCTTCGTGCGATCTTCGCCCCCGCCGAACCGAAAGGGGCTCGGTCCGCCGATCCCATAGGTGCTCGTGGATTTGTTCCCCGACATCTTTGGCGCGACATCTTTGACGAGCGAGGCACGGTCGCCTGGACGGGATGCTGCTCCTTGTAACATAGTTAGAAGTCCGAGCATATCCCGCTCCTCACACCGTTCGCCACCGCCACCCACCACTTCAGCAGAAGCTTTGGCGTGAGCTCAAATGCTCCTGGACTACCCTCCAACGGTAGACAAGATCGACGACTGGAGGGCCACCATTCAGAGTCTCATCGGCTTCGCCAACGGCGATACTCCACGGCAGCCGAGTACATCGCAGCCGCGGCAAGTCAGCCAGGCACGAGCCGGTGGCGACAAGACCGATGGGGGTGCAACCACCGTGCACTCTCTGCCCCGAAGACCAAGATCGCCGACTCGCCGGATCCACCTCGATAGCGACTCCACTGCGTCATCAGATCCACGAGCTCGTCGCGATCAGCGCCAAGTTCTTCACGAACGACGGCAAGAAGATGCTCGTACTCGCATCGAGCACCGAAGAGAAGCGCGGCGTCAATCGGACCAGCGCGCTGGGCCCTCTGTCGACATGCATGTGCCAGGGGAACCAGGCGACTTGCCGTACGCGGTAGGTTGCCCTGCGTTTACTCGTGAGCTGCGGCAAGTCCAGTGGCCCAGCAAGAAGAATTTCAAGCCAGACGTACCAGAGAAGTACGACGATAAGTCGCATCCGTCGGAGTTCCTCAGCATCTACACCATCGCGGTGGAAGCTGCCGGGGAGCAGGACGACAAGATCCTTGCCAACTACTTCCCACTGGTGCTCAAGCCCAACGTCAGGTCCTGGCTCATGCACTTGCCAGACAACTCCATATCCTCCTGGGCAGACCTATGCCATCAGTTTGTCGGCGCCTTTACAGGCGGCCACAAACCTCATGGCCAAGAGAGTGACCTTCATCTGCTCGCCCAGAAGGAAGGAGAGCCCCTGCGCAAGTACATTCAGAGATTCAGCCGTGTACAGCACAACATCCCAGATGTCCACCCTGCCGTGGTCATCAGCGCGTTCCATCAGAATGTGCGTAACCGCAGGATGCGGGAGGAGATGGCGATGTGCAAGATCAGAGACGTCAGTGAGCTGTATGCCCTGGCCGACAAGTGTGCACGTGATGAGGAAGGGAGGAAACTCCCCGAAGAGAATACAGGAGCAGGAGGATCTGACAGCGAGGATGCTGCCCCGGCAAAGAAAAACAAGCGACGGAACAACAGGAAGAGGAAAGGCAAAGATGTGCTAGTCGTTGAGCAGTCCGGCAACGAAGGTGGCGCCAAGAAAGCCAAAGCTCGTAGCTCCGGCAAGGAGATTGCCGCATGCACCAACTGCCAGGCTGTGGCGGTCGCCGACAAGCAGGATGGCATCGACAAGCAGTACTGCAAGATCCACCGCACCAAAGGCCATGACCTCCAGAGCTGCAAGAAGGTCGAGCAGCTTGTCGAGCAGCAAAAGGCTGAATATGAGCGACGCGACAAGGAGAAGGCCCAAGGAGGTGCTGGAGGATCCGGCAAGAAGCGCACTGGCCGGGGAGGACGCCGCGGCAAGGCCAAGCAGCGGCAAGGAGACAGACCTCCCCGCGGCCGCGACAAGGATGAAGATGACGACGACGATGAATACATGGATGATGTCGAGACCAGTGAGCAGGAGTTCTAGAAAGCCACAGAGGTCTTGTGCGTTGACGGCGGTGCTTCTCTGCATACTTCACACCGCCAACTCAAGCAGTGGGTGCGGGAAGTCAATGCGGCAGAACCACCTGTCGAGTCACGCAAGCTTCTGAAATGGTCCAGCACGCCTATCATCTTTGATATTGAGGACCACCCTGATCGCACAACTGCGGTCGGGTGTTTGCCGATGTTGGTTTCACCAACTATCTGCAACCTCAAGGTCACCAAGATGCTAGTTGACGGCGGGGCCGGCTTGAACCTGATCTCCTCCGCTGTACTCCAGAAACTCCAGATCCCTGACAGCGAGCTTGAAGAGACCGGCACATTCCAAGGAATCAACCCGGGAAGGAACAAGCCGAAGGGGAAGATCACGTTGCCGGTGACATTTGGCAGCGAGTTGAACTTCAAGACTGAGAGGGTCACTTTTGACGTTGCCGATTTTCCATTGGCTTACAATGGGATACTCGGCCGTCCAGCACTCGCCAAGTTCATGGCAGCCTCTCACTACGCATACAACATGCCGAAGATGCCAGGCCCGATAAGTGTCATCTCTGTCCCTGGCGACAAGAAGGATGCTCTTATCTGCGCCGACAAGATCTACCGGGAAGCAGCAGACGCAACAGATCGCAAGTCACCTGCCGTTGAAGCTCCCGGGGGGAAGAAGAAGACCAAGTCCGGCAAGAGTTCTGATGCCCACTCCGGCAAGCACACCTCTTCGGAGTGCTGCGCTACCGTCGAGGACGCACCATCGAGCTCCACCGGCAAGTGTAAGAAGACAATGGCAGCTCCGCCAGAGACCAAGAAGGTGTCCGCCAAGGAGGACGGCACTGGTGGTACCTTCACCATCAGTGCCACTCTTGACCCTAAATAGGAAAGCGCGCTCATTGCTTTCCTGCGGGCGAACGTCGACGTGTTTGCATGGCAACCGTCTGACATCCCCGGTGTTCCCAGGAAAGTAATTGAGCACCATCTTGCCGTCTGTCCTCATGCGCGGCCCGTCAAGCAGAAGGTCAGGAAGCAAGCAGTGGAGCGCCAAGAATTCATCGCAGAAGAGATCAAGAAGTTGGAAGCAGCAGGCCTTGTCAGAGGAGTGCTCCATCCTACGTGGTTGGCCAATCCTGTAGTCGTGCGCAAGGCAAACGGGAAATGGAGGCTTTGTATCGACTTTACCGATGTTAATAAAGCTTGTCCCAAAGACCCATTTCCCTTGCCGCGCATTGACCAGATTGTTGACTCCACGGCCGGATGTGACTTGCTTTCATTTCTTCACGCATACTCAGGATACCATCAGAT
This sequence comes from Secale cereale, assembly GCA_902687465.1. Classification (NCBI taxonomy): domain Eukaryota; kingdom Viridiplantae; phylum Streptophyta; class Magnoliopsida; order Poales; family Poaceae; genus Secale; species Secale cereale. The sequence goes on along the minus strand of LR738710.1, from coordinate 260,047,570 downwards.
CTTCATGGCAGAAGAGGATGAGGAGAAGACCACATTCATCACTCCATGTGGCACGTACTGTTTCATACGGATGCCCTTCGGTTTAAAGAATGCTGGTTCAACATTTGCAAGGGTAGTCCATGCGCTTTTGAGCCACAAATACACAGAAATGTGGAAGCCTACATGGATGACATAGTGGTCCAGAGCAAGGACAAGGCAACTCTGATTCAAGATTTAGATGAGACCTTTGCAAATCTGCGTAAGATCAGCCTCAAGCTCAACCCCGAGAAGTGTGTGTTTGGAGTCCCTTCCGGCAAGCTTCTCGGGTTCTTCGTGTCTCAGCGGGGAATCGAAGCCAATCCTGACAAGATCAAGGCCATTGAACAGATTGAAGCACCAAAGCGCGTCAAAGATGTACGAAGACTTGCCGGTTGCATGGCTGCTCTCAGCAGGTTTATCTCTAAGTCTGCTGAGCGCGCCCTGCCGTTTTTCAAAATATTGAAAAAGGCAGGTCCAATGAAATGGACTCCGGAAGCGGAGGCTACGCTGCAAGACTTGAAGAGATACATGTCCTCCACTCCAACACTTGTCGCACCTAAGCCACAAGAGAAGTTGCTGCTGTATATAGCGGCAACCAATCAAGAAGTTAGTGCTGCGTTAGTAGCGGAGAGGGAGGCAGATGATGAGCCAGCAACCACGGCAGGCGCATCCAGCGACAAGCAGGGGGCTTCCCCGACAAGCTCTGGTCCCGACAAAGACGGATCTGCGCAGGCGCGCGAGGAGATACAGAAGAGAATGGTGCAGCGCCCAGTTTACTTTGTTAGTTCCCTTCTGCAGGGGGCTAGGTCAAGGTACTCTGGTGTGCAGAAATTGCTTTTCGGCCTTCTCATGGCCTCGAGAAAGCTGCGCCATTACTTCCAAGCACATGAGATCACAGTTGACACTCGTTTTCCGCTGAAGAGGATACTGCAGAATCCAGAAGCAACAGGCAGGATTGTTGAGTGGGAACTAGAACTGTCAAGCTTTGGCCTCAAGTTTGAGAGCACTTCAACTATCCAAAGCAGAGCATTGGCAGAATTCATAGCAGAGTGGACGCCAACACTAGATGAAGAAATTCCAGAAACGAGCATCCCCGTCAAGGAAGCAAGCAAAGAGTGGCTGATGTACTTTGATGGTGCCTTCTCGCTGCAAGGCGCCGGTGCTGGCGTGCTGCTTGTTGCACCCACCGGAGAGCACCTCAAGTACGTAGTCTAGATGTACTTTCCCAAGGAGCAAGCAACAAACAATACTGCAGAGTATGAAGGTTTGCCGGTCTCAGGATCGCGACAGACCTTGGGATCAAGAAGCTCATTGTCAGGGGTGACTCGCAGCGTGTCGTCCGCCAAGTGAACAAGAGTTATCAGAGTCCGTTGATGGAAGCCTACGTTGATGAAGTGAGAAGGCTAGAAGAGCACTTTGACGGCCTACAGATGGAGCATGTTCCAAGAGCACAGAATGACATTGCCGATGGCCTGTCGAAGTGCGCCGCACTTAAGTTACCTATGGAACCAGGGATCTTTGTGCTCAAGCTGACTCAACGTCTGTAACGCCATCAACTGGACAGAGCAAGAAGAGGAAGTTGATTTCTGGTGACTATTTTCTGGCAGAGCTTCCCGAAGCCACCGCCAAGAAGGTCCCCAAGATCAACACCAAGAGTGCTGAGGAGCAGTCTGCTCCGGCAAGCCCTAGGGTTTGTTCCGTTGAAGCAGAGGCTCCTGACAAGTTTTGCTCCGGCAAGCTTGCCGGGAAACGTCAAGCTCCGGCTGAGCGGCAGGTTCTCGCCGTAGAAGCGGATGTTCCCGCAGCAGCAGATGTGCCTTTAGTCCTTGTTGTCGAGCCACAAGCTCCAGCATGGGCACAGCAGATCGTCCGTTTCCTTCAGACAGGAGAACTTTTCGAAGAGCAAGAAGAAGCGGAAAGAGTAGCCCGGTAGTCAAGTATGTACCAGTTTGTCGACAACACACTGTACAGAAGAAGACTGAACGGTGTGAAATTGAAGTGTATTCACCGGGAAGGCGGACAAAAGCTGTTGGCAGAGATACATGGAGGCATATGTGGTCACCACATTGGCGCAAGAGCACTTGCCGGCAAAGCATTCAGGCAAGGTTTCTTTTGGCCGACAGCCCTCCAGGATGCAACTGCACAAGTAACCAAGTGTGAAGCGTGCCAGTTCCATTCCAAGCAGATACACCAGCCAGCTCAAGTTCTCTAGACGATCCCTTTATCCTGGCCATTTTCGGTCTGGGGGCTCGACATCCTCGGCCCCTTTCCCCGAGTAGTCGGGGGCTTTGAGTACTTGTATGTTGCAATCGACAAGTTCACAAAGTGGCCGGAAGTGGAAGCAGTGAGGAAGGTGACAACACAGTCAGCAGTCAAGTTCTTCAGGTCGATTGTTTGCCGCTTCGAGATCCCTAACAGGATCATCACCGACAACGGTACGCAATTCATGAGCCGCACCTTCATGCAGTACGTCCAAGATCTTGGCGCCAAGGTCTGCTTCGCTTCTGTTGCTCACCCGAGAAGCAACGGTCAAGCGGAGAGGGCAAATGCTAAAGTGCTGCGTGGGCTCAAGACCAGGACTTTCGACAGGCTGCGCAAGTGCGGAAGAAACTGGATTGAGGAGCTGCCAGTAGTTCTTTGGTCGATCAGGACGACGCCAAATCGAGCCACTGGCCAGACACCTTTCGCTCTAGTCTATGGAGCAGAGGCAGTTCTCCCCACGGAACTCGTATACGGGTCACCTCGAGTGCTCGCTTATGATGAGCTTGAGCAAGAGCAGCTGCGACAAGATGACGCGCTGCTCCTTGAGGAAGACCGTCTTCAGGCTGCTGTACGAGCTGCTCGCTACCAGCAAGCTTTGCGCCGCTACCATAGCCGCAAAGTTAATGCCAGAAGTCTCGAGGAAGGCGACCTTGTTCTTCGGCGCGTTCAGTCCGCCAAGAATTCCAACAAGTTGACGCCGAAGTGGGAAGGCCCTTACCGGGTGAAACGAGTCAGTAGGCCTGGCGCTGTCCGCCTTGAGACCGAAGATGGCATTCCGGTGAGCAACTCCTGGAACATTGAGCATCTTCGTAAGTTTTACCCGTAAGGCGCGGTTGCCGGAACCTGTTCCGGCAACCACCTTTTGTACAAGTCTTGCCGCTGTTGCATATAATCCTTTGTACAAAGCCAGGCGCAGACCCCGTGCATAAGTAAAGCTCATGTGTTCCGCACATCTTGACAATTTCATGCTTTCTATTTTTTGCATGTGTTATCTGACACTTTGTGCAGCACCTACCCCCGGTAAGCAATAACGAGCCGTAAGGCTCCATATCTTTATTTTCTCTTCTTTCTTTTTCTCAAGGAAAGGAAGGTTCCCTCGCCCACAAGTTTGCCGGGGGGGGGGGGAGGAGAAGATAATGGTATGGACCAGACGTCGTTCAAGAAAGTTTCGCCTTACCGGGAAGTAAACAACAGAAAAGATAAGTTGCCAAAGTTTGAGCAATCAGATTTTTTTAAGTTATCTTCCTTGAACGACCGTGCTTTGTATGGAAAACCTGTGCGCGGAGGAACCAAGTCGTAGCTAGTTGCGCCCTTACTTTGTTTCGAGTCCGCTCAACAACTTAAGTGTGCTGCGACTAGTTGCGACAAGGTTTCTTGTCGGTAACGGCACCGCTAGCAGGCTGCTGACGTCCCGCACTCAGCGCTCGCGGCTAAGGTGCCTGCGCCGGCAAGTTCCCTAAAAGCGTAGGGCCAAAACATAGAAATGAAGGAATCAAGTAAAGGTAACATTGCAATCATTACCCAAAATAGAGTTATATTACAAGGTAGCTTGTCTCGGCTCTAACAGATTGTTCTCATAACATGACCAGCAGCGACAAGAAAAGAAGAAAACGGGCGGCCTAGTCTACGCGATCACCCTCAATCCTCTTGATCCCGCTCACCTTGTCCACAATGGGTGCGACAAGGGTCTTGAGCGCTTCCAGATCAGCATCCGGCGGCAGGGTCTTGAGGACGTTGGTGAGGTTGAGGCCCGGGTTGCGGAAGGCCACCTTCACCAACACCTTTTGAAGAGCTCCCGCGCAGATCTTGCGCGACTCGTCGGCCAGTTGCTTTGGAATCTTCTCCCGGAGTCACTGGAGGGCCGTCGCCACGCCTTTGAAGAACAAGGTGAGCTTGGCGCTGGGTTGGAGGTTCTCATCGGAGGGATACCCGAGATCCTCCATCCCCAGCCACGCCAGCTCCCTGTCAATGTCTGCGGCAGCATCCACGAGACCCTCCGTCCAGTGCTCCACAGTCTCCCTAAAAGCGTTCTGTGAGGCAGCAGCACTCGCCAGCAGCGCCTTATCGGCCTTGATCTCCTCCTTCAAAGCCACCTCCTGCTCCCTGGCGCCGTCCAGCGTCTTGGTCAAAGTAGTCAGCTTCAACTCAAGATCTGCGTTGGAGTCCTTGGCGGCGCCAAGTTCCTTGCCCTTCTCGGCGAGACGAACCTGCAGCTCTGACAAGCTGTAGGCGTCCTTCTCCCGCTCACACTTGAGCACGGCAAGCTCTTCACCGCTCGCTTGGAGATCGACCTCCAGCCGCGCCACCTTCGTCTCCAGCTCCTTCTTGGCGGCCTCGGCAGCTGCGGCAGCATCCTCTGCTTGCTTGAGGGCTCCGCCGAATGTTTGCTCGCGCGCAGTAAGCTCCTCCTCGTGGCTGTCAAGGTTAACCTTCCGCTGCGCCAGCTCGCCCTCCTGCGCAGACAGCTTCTCAGCGGCAAGCCGCTGTTGTTCTTCGACTTCAGCCTTCTCGAGGAGGAAGGTCTTCTGGTCCTCGACGAGTTGCGCCCGCTCCTCTGCCAGGGACTGGAGAGCTTCCTGGTTAAGACCCCGGAGCTCCTCCGCATGCTTCTCGATGTCCGCTCCCGCCTTGGCGACAAGCGCCTCTCGGGATTCCAGTTTGGCCTGCCGAGCACGGTAGAGCGACACCAGCTTCCGCAGCAGCCGCTCCTCCTCAGGCTCGCCGCCGCTGCTGCTCGGCGCATCAACCAGCGTCAGCCCAGCGGAGGCGAGCACCTCTCCATCGAAGCTTTCTCCTTCGACCGGCGCCCTGGAGCTTGACGCCCAGGGGAGGTTGATGAAGACGTTTTCGCCGGCCTTCAAGTAGACGCCTGGCTGGGGCTCTTCGGAGCCTGACGCTGCGGCAGCGGCGGAAGGATCGGCGGTCGGCGTAGCGCCTAGCGCTCCTGCGGCCTCAGGGCCGTCAGTGCGATCGCCAGACCCCTCGCCAGCTTTTGCGGCGGCAGCTTTGGCGGCCTCTTCGCCGGCGGGATCATCAGCGCCGGCTGCTTCTTCGGTGGCAGCGCCGTCGTCGAGATTGCCGCGGGTGTTCTCCTCGCCGACAACCTCGGTCTCCATCGGCTCCACAGCAGATGGGTCTGGCGGCCGAAAAAGGGAGAAGAGTCAAGCAAATACCCAAAAAGAAGATCAAAAGAAGAAGAACCCAAGGGAAGTTTTGAAGCGAGAGGATTACCGGGTTCTGTAGTCGTAGTCTCCGCTGCCGGAGGGCCGCTGGTGCTGCCGCTTGCCGCCGCAGCGCTGGCCGGCATCTTTCCTGCGCGAGCCGGCTCCTCGACAGAGTCCCTTGCCGGAGAACTATCCCTTGGCGGCATAGTCGAAGCAGATGGCATGATGGGGGCGGTCTCCGGGCGCTCCTGGTGGGGCTGCTCTGCTCCTACACAAACCAACAATCAAATGTCAGCAAAGAAAGGGCATCCATGCGCGCCTAACAGCGGAAAGCGAACCATATACTTACACTGGGGGCTGCTCTGGAGAATAGTTGTCGGGTCCGGCAAGGTGGTCTCGGACGCATCCTCTGCTGTCGCGGTGGGTTCGTCCTCGACGATAATCACCCCCTTTGGATGCGCCGGGACCTTGGCTCTCTTCGCCGCTCTCTGGGCCAGAGTCCTAAAAAGGAATAAGTTCGGAGTAAAGCAAATGAGATACAAGACAAAACAGCAAGAATTGAAGAACTACAAGTACAACAAAGGATCTTACTCTTCTTCTTCCTCGTCGGAGCTGAACGCGGAGAAGTCGAAGTCTGGCTCACCTCCGGCGCGAGGAGGCGGAGGAGTAGGTTCCCTTGGCCGCTTGGCGGGAGCAGTGGCGGTGCTCCGAGACGACCCCGCTCCGGCTGCCGCCGCGGCGTGAGAAGCGGCAGGAGCAGAAGCGGTGGTCTGAGTGGACCCCGCTCCAGTTGCCGCCGCAGCGTGAGGTGCTCCCGCGGCAACAGTGCTTGCCGCGGTGGAGCGTGTCGCGCGGCGCAGCGACTGTCGACTCGTCTGCCGCTCCGCTACGTCCCGGCCTTGCGGAGACGCCTTCTTGGTGGAGCTGGGGGCTCTGCTTGCGACGAGCTGTCTGAAGATGAGGAGGAAGAGGAGTTGATCTCCAACGAGCCGCTCGTATCCTCGACGGACTTGCTAGACCCGACATCATGCCCGACAAGCTCTTCCTCGCCGGCAAGCTCCTCTCGCTCGGCACGGCTTGCCGACTCTGCTGCCTCTGCCTCCTCCACGGTGAATCCAAACTCGCCCGCGGCTGCGGCTGTCGCCACCTCTTCCAGCCTAGTGGCGATGCGTTTCATCTCCGCATCGGTGGTGGCGCGAGTGAGGCTTTTCTGTTCGTCGGAGCGGACCGGACTTCTACCAAGACGTCAAAGAACTCCTGCACGACGACGTCTGCAGGCTCTTGCCAAGTTGGGATAATTCCATACGAGTCGCACAGCGGCATCCTTGCACGGATGCGGCTGAGCGAGGAGTTGTTGCACAGCGGAACGACATCCTTCGGCAACCTGAACACTTTGAGATGTCGAGGGTCGTACTTGAACAGCTCCCAGAGCATTGCGTCAAGTTCCATAACAGTGAAGTTGAAGTTAAGGCCCGGGCGCAACCTCATGATGGCCGCCGCATTCTGGAAGTCCCAGGCGGGTCTCCTCCTCTCCTGCAGGGGGCGATGCGGCGGCGAAGAAAATCTGCGCCTACCGCGCCTACAGTGAGCCCGGCAAGCCTAAGGCGTTGGATCCGGGTGACGGCAATCTTCAGCATATCGTCTTCCGGGGCCACGCTGCTCCAATCGCTGCCACGCGCTGCTAGGGTTTGGCGCTGGGCGGTAAACGACTGCGGGTTCTCCTCGACAATGCAGCACCAGTCTGCTCTCCATTCCTCCCACTTGCCGCGGAATTCTCCCTCCAGATAAGCTTCCTTCTTGCTGGCTCTCGAGATCCAGGCGATTCCGCCGGATAAAGGCTCTCCTCTCTCAACTCGGGGCATAAAGAAGTGGCGAAAAAGGGCTACGTTTGGATAGACTCCGACAAAGTTTTCACAGAGATGTGCGAAAACTGCCATGGTCAGAACAACATTGGGGGTGAAGTCAAGGAGGCGGAACCCGTAGGTGTTCATAAGATCGCAGAAACTCAGAGAAAGGCGGGCAGAGCCCGTAGTAGAAGAACAAGGCAAAGAAGGGATATCCATTTGGAGCCATTCTCGAAGCGACGGCTGGAAGTACCTTCGTGCGCGGATGCGCCCGCGTCTCCGTCGACCAGAAGAGGTAGAAATTCTCCCTCAGCTCCTTCGCGGTGAGCTTGGGGGGGGGGGGGAGGATTGCCCGCTCCTTTCGCAGCGCCATGAGCCGCTGCGCCTCGGTCGACTTCACGACCTTCCCCTTGTCGGCTTTCGGAGCCATTGCGGAAGTGGTGGGGGAGGTCGACGACGTTGGTGGTGCTGGTGGCGATGGGGGGCAGAGCGCTGCTCTCTTTCAGCTTTGGGAAGAAGGGGGAGCGGCGGAGGTTTCCGAGATTGGAATAGCAACCGGCAAGTGGGCGAACTGCCCCTGTTTCCCTTGCTTATAAGGAGGGAGGGGGCGGACGTTCCGTCTTTCCGAATAAAGAAACCACCCACGATCTCTCCCACGACGCCGCATTCAACGCGTGTCGTTCGGGGAGGGCGCCGTGGATACGGAGAGAGATACGGTGTAACCCAGGCCGCGCGTGCCCATGCCCTGTTTTGGGCCTGGCCCAACAGCGCTCGGCACCGTGTATGGCCCAGGCCTGGGGGCTCCTGTCGGTGTACTAGAGTAGGGGTACCCTAGTATCCCGAACTTGTGCACGGGCAGTCGCAGCATCCCACGGCAAGGCTTGCCGGGTGACCGCCAAGGTCCTCCGTGGTTCCTTTGGAGCCATTCAAGAACAAAGTATTCAATCCAAGGAGACAAGGCCCCGGCAAGAGGAGCTTGCCGGGAAGGCCACTCAAGGCATCTCAAGGAACTTGCCGTGACGCGCCACGCGTCCCGGCAAGGCCCGGTGAGCGACGAGCTCCCGACGCGACAAGACAACGACCGCGGCAAGCTACCACTCTGTACCCGCGCTCCAGCACATCCACCAACGTGTCGCTCTAGGACCCTTCCAGGCATATGTGGCGGGAGGCTGTGCAGCCAGCGGTGCGCGGTGGCAAGCGGTGCTGACAAGATTGCCATCATGGCGAGCGGTGGCGTCCCTGACGGTCCCTTTTGCACTATTTGGGCGACGCAGATGGGCATTCAATGCCCTTGTCCCCTGCTGTCAGAGTTAAGCATGATACACTGTTACAGGTAGTTGTACCAACCGTAACACCTTTCCATTTTTACCCTTGTCTACGTTGCCACCTGTCGGTGACCCCTTGAGCATATAAAAGAAGGCCCATGCGCAACGTAGAGGGGGGAGGAGAACACTCACGCTCGGTCTCGTTAGCTGCTGGTGTGTACTGTAGCACTCAGCGCTCCCAAGCAAGAACTCAATACAAACCACAAAGCAGGAGTAGGGTTTTACGCATCCGTGCGGCCCGAACCTGGGTAAACTGCTCGTGTGTTTCGCCTCGATCCGCTCTTCGTGCGATCTTCGCCCTCGCCGAACCGAAAGGGGCTCGGTCCGCCGGTCCCATAGGTGCTCGTGGATTTGTTCCCCGACAAGAACCATCGCTGTACTATCAATGCAGGGAAAGTACACCTCCGTAGTGGCCTAGTGGGTACTCTCGGTGCTCTATTCAGCCACTCTTCTCATGTAGCTAGCCTACTCAGGCCCTCCACTACTACCGGTGTCCTACATTGCCCAGCCGATGCCATATGTAGGCCAAAACCGGTGCCAAATTTACTTTTTGAAAATTTGGCACCGGTGTCCTACATTGCCCAGCCGATGCCATATAAAATTTTCAGGGCATCGATGCTTCTACTTGCTCCGACGCCATATTTCGTTGAGGCAATAAACAAAGCAACCACTATACTTTTGCATGCGAACCAGCCACAGATTTGAGCTGATATATTACTAGTTTATAGCAAGGTGGGACAGAGGTGGATGGATGCCAAATCCTTCACGTTGTGGTGCCGGTGCTAAATATTTTTCATTTGGCATCGAATTGTATGTGGCAAACTTTCTAGATTTCTGGCACCGAACACATAGTGGAGGGCCTCAACCGCTCCTCTCACGCACACACTAGCAGCCTGTTTATCAGCGACGGTTACTCCGGGGGCAGAACATTTGAGTTATTTGATACAACGAGACTAGGCTTTTCGCTTCCATTTGTGGAGGTGTAATGGATCTCGTCGAACTTTGTTAGTACTTCCTTCTTTATGAATGAGATGAAGCAAAGCTTTTGCCTCCGTTTCAAAAAAAACACGTCAAGAGGAATTTCTTTTATAGTAGAGCCGATAATGGAGTGAAGTCCATGCGTGCAATGCCACAAGCTATAGAGTAGTAGTAGAGCACTTTACGTACAGAGCTATATTGCACAGTTCCCAATGCCCCGCCAGGTTTTCCAGATCCTCGGGCTTAATTGGGAGGCACTAGTTTAAATATGCTACTAGCTGATGTGGAAGTTGCAAGCGAGGTGCGGCTAGGGCGAGCACGCGAGCCAAGAGATGCTGGGAAGGAAAACCCGTTCACCTGGCTAGGCTATCCAGTGCACCCAGATTGTGGTGCCGCACGTCCGTTTGACTTCAAAACTCAAACTACCCATGTAAAATATTGGCTCGCAGCGAAGTTACTATTTAAAAAAGACCGCCGTGCGTTCGGCCGGGATCGAACCCACAAAACGAGGTATACACTCCCGTGACCACTAGTAGTACTCGTTGGAGTACAAAGCAACCTAGAATCGCCTTTTGTCGCTAGTAGTACATTGTTCCTTAGGCCCCTCCCAATGCTCCACCTTGTACAGGTGCTAGGCCTTCCACGTAGGGAAAAAATTCAATGTGGCATGTTATTTAAGAGGAGAGAGATGAGTGTGGTGACCCCAGTAAGAAATAATGCTAAGCACGTGAACCTAGGTAAAACATTTAAAGAAAGGAAGCCCACCAATACATGAAGAACTTTAGTTGCTAAATCATTAAATGAAGCAAGCTTAGCAACCATAAGCTAAGCACCTATGCATTGGGGAGTATAGTTGCTAAGCTATTTAATGTGCTTAGCACCCCATCTAAGCACCCATGCATTGGCAGCAGCCTTACAAGAAACCCCTAATAATGCAAGAAACCACTAATAATGCCAAGAAACCACTACCACTTCCATACGTGGCAGACTTAAGATAAGACTACCTTATCAACCATTGTACATGCTCTTACCAACCAGCCCTACCAAGAAACGACTACTCTACAAAGTGCCGTTATAGGCACGTTTCAACCCATGGCCCTGTTTGGATACATTTGTTGTCAATCTAACCCTGCCATCCAAACACCACTTTGGTTAGAGTTAGTTCAGGGTTAGAATCTAACCTCTGACATAGAGTATCCAAACAAGGCCCACATCGCCCATTAAGTCAATGCCTTCTATTCGACCGGGCGTTATGACTTGTGGGACCTACATGCCAGTCTGCACAAAAATCCCCGAGTGACCTCCTACCTCCGGCCCGTCCACCTAGTCATCCTCGGCCATGGGACGCAGCTATCGCCGCTGGCAGAAGGCGAGGTCAAAACCGCCGGCGGTGCGGAGCCCATCTTGTGGTTGCCCGGATGCCAGCTCCGTCCGGCGCTCGCGGCCGCTAGCTATCCAAGATAGCCCCGTCCAGCTGCTTGTATGCAAGGTTTGCTAGCTAGATTGGCGCGGCGGTGCGGCGGCTTGCTCGCGCGCGCCGCGCTAAGGCCAACCGTCTGGCTCGAGAGAAGGCCAGCGTGGCGGCTTGCTCGCTCGTGAGTCACGCTCGGGCCAGCCTGGCAACCCGTACGGAGGCCAGCGAGGCGTCTGGCCCGTCCGGCGGAGCGGCGGCCAACTCGCTCCTCACCGGCACCACCGACGAACACGCATCACCACTGTTTGAAGTAATGTTCAGGAAAAATAATGATTTGAGGGGGAATAATAGGATAGAAGGTCAGACGTGGGTCCCTCGTGTCAACGGTCAAACAGAATGTGTTGGTTTAAGCTGCCTCGTCAGCACGGACGTGTGGGCCACCCTGTCATAAATGGGTTTAAACTAACCTAATCGGTAGGTAGTAGTTTTTGGCGTGGATTAAGAAATTTTGTGTATGTTTTTGCTATTTTTCGTACAATATATTCTTCCTAGGGCTGGTTGAAAGTGGTAGTTTTTTGTTAAATACTCTACATATTGTAAGTAGGAGTGAAAGTAAAGCTTTGGAACCCAATAAGCAAGGCTAGTTACATAGTGCATATGTGTACATGATTGAAAGTAAATATCAACCATGAGTGGCTAATATCTTGATGGAAAACTCGAAACTATGGAATACTAGGGATTTTTTTTGCATGGTTGGAAATCCTAGCAATGTTCATGTGCGTTGCAACGAATCATAATTATAATAATACTTATTCACAAACTTGATACAAAACACTCTAATTTTGATATACATATATCACTAGAGATATATTATGTTTCAATTAGAATATATTCCTTGGGCTGTTTTGGTGAGGTCAGGGAGGGATGTGGTTGGTTTTAAGATACTAATTATGGGTTTTTCTGCAAATTGGTAGACAAGTGGGATGTTTGTGAGAAAAGGCAACAACTTACCTCACAGTCGTTAGATGTAGATCTAATGGTCACAAACGACGGATGGCAGACACACCATCATCACCAACTTAGTCTTCTGTAGGAGTACTAGCAAGATCCGTGCATTGCACGGAACATCAAGATGCATTTTTTTATTAAAACACTCGTTGCGATTGACCCATGCGGGAGTAATCCCATGTGTAAAAACTAATGATATCTTGAGAACTAGGAGATAAGGTGAAGAGGAGTGGGGCATGGTGGTGATTGGTGGTCGGACTGAGCGGAGGCATGGAGATTGACGATGCCTGCAGCGGCCACCAAGCCAGTTTGTTCCAGAGGCTTCCATTTTTAATTGCTCAACAATGAGGTTGTTGGAGACTAGGATGAACGAGGGAAGGCCTTGTCTGCAAATGTGGAGAGGGGTGCGGTTATCTTTTAGTTTAATTTCCATCAGTCAGATATAGATCGGACGGTCTATATTGCAAGATGGCACGCGTACCATCATCACCAACTCAGTTTTCTATAAGAGAAGAAATATAAGTATGGAGATACAAACGTATTATTGATACTTGTTTCCGTAAACTAGCATCTACATTCTATTCAACGCCTTAGCATGTGAGGCCTTAGCACAATGACTTCTCGACTGTGTAAACCAAATGGTTTCCCATCGCCGATAAGGAGGGGCTGATGGCGGCGCGCTTTTTGGCTTGCTCTAGTCCTAGTAGTCATACTAGGTGGTCTAAGCACGTGTAGATTTATTCGTTTTCACGCCTCGTGTTCACCGTACTGAAATGACTGTTGATGAATAGACGGTAAGTTATTCATGGGGAAACCCTTATTGAGCGTGTTTGCGAGAGAGAGACAGTGTGCGTGTGTGATATGTCTAGAGACCGAGGCAATGATAACAGATTCTTTGTGTCTATGTGTGTGGAGGATAGAGAGAGACATGTACATGGGGCTTTGTGTTGTGTAACGTGGAGACACATATACATAATTAGAGAGTGAGTGTGCGAGATACACATGCGGACATGGGGAGAGATGAGGATCCAGATTAATGGGTGTTTGTGCGTGTCTATGTGTGTTTGTGCGCGCGTTTGTGTGTGAGAGGGAGTGTGTGTAAGTGGAGTAGAGAGACCACTAATGATGTAAACCTAGTATAAGGGAAGGGGGAATGGTGTGACATGTGTAGTAGCGGGATAGCATGGGTGCGGGCGGGGGGAGCATGCTATTTGGAAGAGACATCGATTGTGTGTGGGAGAGGGGTGTGAGAGCGTGAGAGAGAGAGAGCTAGCGACGGAGAGAGAGAGAGAGAAAGAGAGGGG
>LR738710.1:259961511-260034215 GCA_902687465.1 Secale cereale | reverse complement strand
AGAGAGAGAGAGAGAGAGAGAGAGAGAGAGAGAGAGAGAGGCGTTTGTGTCCATAAATGGCGTATAGATAGGGAGACAATGTTGATGTTGTTTGAAATTGGCCTATGTACGGAGATGCAAGGGAAGTGAGTCATCATGTGTGTGATAGGGACTTCATGAGAGATCTAGAATAGATGGTGTAGAGAACAATGTGCAAGATCGAGAACGATGATACATTAGGGAGCTATGGAAAGAGTCATGACATATATGTATACAGGGAGGAGCTGGGGCAGGTCCGCATGTGGGAGAGATAGAAAGAGGAGAGTGGTTCACAAGGAGACAAAGTGTGCTTGCTTTGAAGTGGGGGTTGTGTGTGAGGTGAGTGTGCGAGAACCACATAACTAGGGAGATAGACGTTTGGGGCGATGTTTTGTCTGTATGGGAAAGATACACTCTACATAGTGCATGTGCTTGGGAAAGAGAGATGGCGGGTGACCTAGCTAGAGAGTGGGGGAAGAGATGTGTGCATGCCAAGGAGACAAAGTGATAGAGACCTATATCGGGATCCGGACTTTAGAAGAGGGAGGGGTGTTAATGTGCTCGTGTGTTGGTGTGTGGGGGAGAGAACGACTTCTGTGTGTGTGTGGGGCGGGGGGCGACGAGGGGGGGGGGTTGCTTTAGATAAAGAGTGAGGTGTCTATATTTAAGGGACTTTAGCGTAATTGAGATATACATGGTCAATAGTGTGTGCACTCAAGGTTAATCAATTTGTTTCACAGTTTGGACTATGAGATAACGATACTTTTGAACATGTGTGATATACTTTGATGTACCAGAATTACAAACCTAAGATTGCAATTTTGGAATTCGACTCCATCATTAGTTTTTGTAATTCATTTGAACGGAGGTACATTTTTAAGCCGAGATTTCGTGATTTCAAATTCATATATCAAACCTAGAGATATACACATACGTGCATGTTCAAACTTTATAATCATCCACTTTATTCATACACATACACATTATTGATTTTTGTCATCATATTTAGGATAAACACATTTGGAATTTCATTTGAATTGGACCATATGATGGTATTTGCTTGTAGTAGCTCAATGATCCATATTTGAATTGAATGGACAATCTAAGTTTCGAGTTGGAGACATTGATTTTCAGAACTTTTACTTTTTATTTTTTGCGTGCAAAACAAACAAATTCTCGGCCATGATAACATAGTCGGCCGTACAAGAGCAGAATATAATTTCAGGCGCCAAAAGCTTTCAACCTTCCCGCTCACATCAAAATATCTCACGCCCGAAAGTTTAGCCCTGTGATATTCCTGTTTTACCCCTGCCACATGACTGGAAAAGGGCTGCTTTGGTAACTCCATTGTTTTTCCCTCTTGGCCCCTAACATTCTTCCCCTCCCCGACCCCCCAACCACGACAAGACGCCGAATCTAGTCCTCCGCTGTAGCGGTGGACCTCACACCCCAACGGATCTACCTTCTGCACCTTGGAACCCCCAACTGCCAACTCACCACTTCACTGGAGCCGCTTCAGCGACTGGCTTGTACACTGCTCTAGATCTCCTTGACCGCCATCATGCTCCACCACACCGGATCTGCTTAACCGATTCCCTCGTTCACCACAGTGTAGGCCCTTCAGTGACTCCCTCGTCCGTCCCTTCGCTGGCCCTTCATACAAGCCCTCGTCCGCCGCAACAGATCCGCCTCACCGAAAGCACTGTACGACGCGCCCGCCGAAGCCTTCGTCCACTGCACCGGACCTGCTCCACGGACGCCATATTCAACTCCACCGGCCCTGCTTTACCGATGCCGCAGCCTTATCAGGTTATTTCGATCTGTACTCCTTCGGTTTTTCTCTTTATCGTGCAACTGTTCACTTACAACATATGAGCTTTCTTGTATGTCAACAGGCGCCGCAACCGTAGCACTGGAGCCGCTTCAGCGACGGCGATAGCCGGCCCAAACTCAACCGCAACACGAGCACCATCGACGATCCTTAGCTATCAACTATGCCAACGATGCCCGTACGCCGCCGAGAATCAGGTACTATTATCCAATGGCCGGTGCCTACGTTCACTTTCTTAGCATAAGCACCGCACCTTTGAATTTCTTCAGGGCATCATTCATTTTTTCCTGAGACGAATTATTCTGCTTGCACCTGTAGGGCCATACTTCTGGCAGTGAACAGGTTACATGTGCTAAATTACATACCAGTGCACATATAGTTAATATGCTTTAGTTTTGTCCTAAGTATTACTGTACTTCCTAGATATCACTGCCTATTATTTTACTTCATGCATGCTATATTTATGATAATGGTGTTGTTCTGATGCCACCTGTTGGTTCCATCAGACTGCTTCATGTTCTCTATGCTTAATTACACATCAGGAAACTAGCATGTGGTTCCGCTGGTTTTTGGTCGTTTTACCCTACATTTTCTGATGCTAGCTATTACATCACTGCTACAAGCCTCTATTCATTACTTTTTTGTGTGTTCTTGATCTTCCCAAGTTGCATGACTAATTTGATGCTTCTATTAATTATGGAGCTGCCAACCCCATCAAGCAAAATATTTGTTCTTTTGGGGCTGGCACCTCAAACAAGCATAAAAATAGAGGGAAGCAGATATATTGGCGTGTATGCACACACCCTTCTTTCATTAGTTTAGATGAACCATTGATGATCAATTCGAACCAGTGCATGTGATTAAAATTAATTTTACCTAAATAGAGGGTGCAGAATAAACTACAACAAGTAGATTTGCAACCATAGGATGCCGACGATATCTTCACAAAACATTGCAACAGCAGCGAGGCTTCACAACAACATATGGTAAGCCAGTGTGTTTTAGTACATGTTAAATGTAATGCGTGTGGGATGCTTTCTTGGCTTGTGCCCTCAACCTGTAATCCTACAGAATAACAAATAGTTCAGTTGTCTGCTTTGCTGTATTGCTTGATTCGAATGCTTGTTTGTTACTTGTTACGCTATACCTGAGTTGGCCAATATGTCAGTAGTGCATGCTGTACTATCGTAAAGAAATGCATGCCTAGTTCATTTGAGTCCTTAACTTTTCCTCTGAACTTCATCACACGACTGTCTTCGTAATTTATATGAGGCCACACTGTTAAGTGCTTTCTCAGATTATTTCAACTGCTTAGATGCCTTGGCAACTTAAATATAGCGGCGGTACACTCCCTTACAAGTTTTCATCTTACCATTTTAATTTCTTTTCGGTTGATGCTCCTTCGAACCATTTAAATATAGCTTGCCATGCTCGACAATAATACGTATGTCGTTTACCATGTAAGCTTACTGCCTGGATCATGCGATAACTATCTCTTACTTATGTCCAGTAGAAACCTTTCAGGATGCCGTTCACACTAGGACACAATGTACAACCCCAGAATCTATTTGTGAAAGCAGTGCGCCATCCATGTTACTAGATGGTAGCAGTTCAGAGGCAACACCGCCAGAGAGCAGTCTGAGCACATATATTATAGTTCTTGAGGCTCTACTAGAGGCAGAAAGAGATGGTGTGGCTGCCATGAATGAGGTAATTTTGATCTTGAAGCTGGAAATTATGCAATTAGCTGCACGCATTATGCAAGCAACCCAAGAATTGGAGGAAGTAAGAATGTTGCATTTGAAGACGGAGGAGGTCCTGCTGCTTCTGCTATCTGAAGCCCAAGGTAATCCCAGTTCTTCTTTAGATAGGAGTTGAAATTGTCATTAGATTATTGTACTTGCATGTTGTGTCATGTCTCTGAATGGATTATGTTGTAAGACCCCTTATGTTGTCCATGTGTTGTAATGATCCGATTTTTTTAGGTGAGGTAATCCTCAGTACTTGTATGATTGACATAAGGTGAACTGTTTTCATGTGAGCATATTGTATTGGATGAAATAACTGTTTGACTCAAAGTGTATCCAACCTACTGAATTCGAAAATCACGGCATTTCTAAATCATAATAATATATAAAGGTGTAAATCTTTGTTGTGGTTTTGAAGAAATAAATAAAAAAATGTAGAATTATCTGTGGATATTCGTAATCGAATAAAAACTGGATTTGGATTTAGTTGCCAGGGCCCAGGGCAAAGGTGGATGCTAATTCTCCCAAGTTTTGAACGAAGCGGTTAAACACCCACTATCATTTGTGGGCTGCCCGAAGCAAGTGTTTGCGAGATGCAAATTATTGTCTACCCTCACAATTGACATCCTTATCGACCCGATTTACACTACTGTCGATAGGGGTAGACTAGTAACTTCAATCAGACGTGACACAACGGCCTCTGAGCCCATTCAGACACGGTGGGCGCCAAACGTGGGCGGGGAAACACATTTGATTCAAGCTCGTCCGAAAGACATGTGTCTCTCCCTCCATTTCCCCATTCATCCACGGTGGGCGGCAAAACAAACTCTCCTCGTCCGAAATCGATGTAGGCTAATATTTTACATCGGGGCAGATGTGTAACTTCCCTCAGATGTGACACAACCACCCTACCTGTCAGCCCCGTTCATACACCGTGGGCGCCAACAGTGGGCAGAAAAACACCCTCTCCTCACCCAAAATTGTTACCGGCAAATATTTGGGAGATGCGAGATTACCGTCCTATCCCCAACCGACATGATGTCCGAAATTTTAAACGGGGGATAAGTTCGTAACTTTGCCACATTTCAGACAAGCGCGTCCCAAAGTTTGAGATCCCCCTCCCCCTCTATTTCCCCATTCATACACCGTCGGTGCCACGACAACCTCCCCACTACGGCCAGCCTCCTCCGTCCGGCACCCCATCCTCCACCTTGCCGGAGCCGCTACCCCTACCCTATCGTCCACTTCAAGAGATGGACGTCCCTCATCCACGGCGCCGGACCATGATCCTTTCATCACTTCGTCTCGCTTCATCGGCGCCGTCGTCCACTTTGCCGTTGCCGCTCCTACGACCGCCTCATCCACGGCAACAAGATTTATCCCCAACCCCGGCCGTCTGCCATCTAAAGTCTTCTTCCCCGCCGCCGACAGCCATCGCACCCGCAGCACCCTCAACGTATCAACAGGGGCCTACACGGCATTGCAAGAGAGGTGGTACTCTTCCATATGTGCTTAAGTTATTGATCTCACCCAGAAAATAAATCTTAAATTCTTTACTGTACTTTTCTTGTCCGTACCAAATCGTGGTGGCTAGTTGAATGCAAACATTGGTTGCGAAGTAGCTTTGTCCGGTTTGCACCTTCAGATCCGCCATGTCACGGTCACTATACTCGTAAATCTTATGGTTTCCCCCCTTTATATTCACTAACATCATCGTAGGTGCTTCACTGCTTCGTGTCGTGCTAGCATTGCTCCTCAAGACCTCAAGCCATCAAGCAAAACAACATGCCACTCATAATTCCAAAGCTTACGTGTTGAAATACGAATCTGATATAATGCTCATATTAGTAAAACAGAGAATGTTTAATTGGTCACCTAATGTTCCTATATTCGTTTCGAAAAGCATGTGCGCCACCCACTGGTCCAGCTAGTTCCACTTTCCCGATTTTACTCTTGATGCTTAGGGTTTTCCCCTTTTATCTACTCTACTATGATTTGCATAGGTGCTTTCTGTCATACTAGCATTCCGCCACCCTTCAAGCTAAACAACACAACACTCAAAATTCCAAAGCTTAGTTGTTCAAATATGATTGTGATATGATACTGATATTAGTTAATAGACACATTTAATTGGTTAGCTAAAGGTCCCACTTGAGTTTCCAAATGCATGTCGTGACATATAGAGAGACAACAGAATTGCATTTCTTTGTCACTTGTTGACTGTACTTTCTTGTCCATACCAAATCTTAGTTGTTATTTCAAAGCAAATATCGGTTGCTAACTACCCTTTGCACAGTTCGCAGCTTCAGATCTACCATCCCACTGCCACGGTCAACACTATACTAATCATACTTACGGTTTCCCCATTTTATGATGACCACGATCAGCCTACGTGGTTCGTGTTGTAATAGCACTGCTCCACCCATCGAGCTAAACAAGCTTAGTTGTACAAATTCAAATCTGATATTATGTTGATGTTAGTAAAACTGGGAGATGTTTAATTGGTCAGCTAAATGTTCCTACTTTAGTTTCGAAATGCATGTGAGCCACATATGGAGAGACCGGAAGGAATAGTATTTCTCTGTGTGCTCTGGTTCATTATGGGTGGCCAACCGACATTGTATAGAAAGACTTGTAATATCTTCAATCTGCTTGCTCTTCTGCTCTTCTTTGAGATGATCCTCTTCTCTTGCGGTCGACTGGTCAGGTTGAGTTATTCTCCCTTAGTATATTTTGAATCTGTCAGGTCAGGTCGACTTGTTCTTCTTTACTATATGTTGAAGCTGTCACCTGCGAAGTATCATCACTTCTGGAGCTCTCATATTTTGAGTAGTAGGCCACATTATATTAATGCACACACCAAATTACAGCATGCATGCCACCTCTTAGAAGAATTGCAGAGATAGCACAAACGGGTTTACAGGGAGGAAGTATTGGATTAGAATCACTTCTGCATTACAAAGATAATCTCACTTGTTTTTGTGTTTTCATGCATGTCAGGTATTGAACATTATTAAAATGAATATGAGAATGGGCGCATGAGAGGAATATTGCGGAACAACCCACTGGCTAACAAACTTGGCATGGTGGAGGATGGCCTATCTTATTCACCCATCAAGGTGCATGCTCTAACTTGGCAAGGTTGTATTGGTCGCATATATTTTGCATCTGACCTCTTGCATTACTTCTACTTTGTTACACCATCTTCTTAGTTTAAGCATCATATATGAGTATATGCCATAGCTATCCATTTTCTGTACCTATTCCATGTGTCTTCATACTATGTTTTTCCAGTCAAATGTTGTTCTTTCGTAATAGATGTCCAAAAGGAAGAGGGTGATTGCGGATCCTCAAGGAGTACAAACTAGGTATTTGACAAAGGTAGTGATACCTGTTAAATCAAATAGATCAGCAGCCACAGAAAACATCGGCCCAACTGTAACACACTTTACCCCTACTCCAGTGGCCAAACCCCTATTAGAATTGCTGATAGCCCAGCGTCAGGTACTGTCTATGATATCAATTCAAATTTTGAACTCCTAAATTTCTGCATGTGCCTTTCCTTCTCTCTTGTATGAAAACTAATTTCAGATGAATCTCCTTGCTCAAAGGATCATAGGATATCACGACAATACTGGGCTCTGCATTGATCTTGTCAGTACCTCTTGCCCTTTGTCAGCATACTTACACTCATTGCTGTTTGATTATGTAGCATCACTGTAATTGTTCGCTTCTTTATCCTCCCTTTGCTTGAAATTATAAGATCTATATTTACTCTTAGATAAATGTAGAATTAACACAATGGTTATGAAGTTTTGGATTGCTCATGTAAGTACCTGTTGTCATGTACTCCCTCTGTATCGAATTAATTGTTGATCAATTGGATGTATTTTGGAACTTAATAGTGCTAGATACATCCATTTGAGCGACAACTAATAATGGACGGTGGTGGTATTACTGTACATGCATTGCGAGATAGTTGATTTTCTACCATTACTCTGCATCTTATCTGCCCTGCCCTCCACTTTCTCCAAATTATCATATCTACATTTACTCTTACCAAAATGTTGAATAAAGCCAATGCCACTCACACGTTGATGTCTGCATTCCTCTTGTCAGTACATTTTGCCTTGTAATGCTGTACTTAATTAATTGGTATTTGATTATGTATGATCAGTCTGCACCTGAGCTTCATTATCCTCTATTTCTTCCAATATTATTTGATCTATATTTACTCTTTGCAAAATGTAGAATAATGGCAACGCTTATAAATAATTTTCTTTGGGGAATTATTTGAATTGTCTTTCCATAAACATGGAGAAGGGCTTTGTCCAGCCCGTGTTAACATGTAATGTAAGTTGTGACACCCCGAGACCGGTGCGCCAGGTGTTAGTCAGTTATTTGTCGTGGTTGCCATGTCATCTGTTTGCGTGTTGCATCTTTGACTGCCAATAACTTTTTGTGTGGTGATCCAAATTGAGTGTATGATATGTCAAAATGATCGTGGTGATATGCTCTACACTTTGTTCCATTGTGCCATGCTCATTTGAGTTCATCTAGATGCTCTAATCTCTGTTGCAAGAGTGCTACTTGTTATAAACTGCTGCTACTTGTTATTTTGTTGCTATGTTCGAGATATGATAACTTGGTGCATGTTTATCCAAATGATGCAAATGATATGTCAAAATGTTCATCATGAGATGCTCTACATGTTGGTTGCTATAGCATGCTTGTTTGAGTTCATATTGCCATGTTTATATATGTTGCAAAAGTGCATTTGGCTGTTATGTTCTGAAACGGGTTACGAGATGCCTAGTTGAGGAGCTCGTTGCTATTGTTGTGTTTGTCCCCTTGTCACATGCCTAGATGTTTTAGAATCTCCATCATGTGTTCTTTGCTGTGGTGCAAACCCATTGCCATGATATGCCTTGTGTTGACTTAAACATGCTCGCAAACATGCCATGTTGTTAATGATGTTTTAACACTTTGTGAAATTTCACTAAGTCTGGAATCTGTAATATCCTGATGCTATGTTTGCTTGATGCCCTAGGCAAATCCATGTTAGTTTTGGGGTGGCCATTGATCATTCCTTGTTGTATATGTTGTTGTTTATCCATTCATGCCCTCACTTGCTCATTTGACTTGCGGTAGCTTATTTAATTCTTGCTCCCAAGTTGCTATAAAATATTACTGTCAGGTTTTTATTGTCATGATGAAAATGTTGTAGCTTGTTGCTATTGATCCATGCCTCCAATTGAGTTGCTCCAATGGATTTGTTTGCTGTAGGATATGTCTACTTCATGTCCATGCTTATTGTTGCCATGTTTGAGTGTTGTAGCATATATTTACCTTGCTCCAAAGTTGCTCTGTGGCTGTTAATTTCAGCTTGTTGTTATATCTTGTTTCATGTGTATCTTTTAGCCCGTTGCTCCGTTTTGAGTGTTCCTTATATGAAACTTGTGTGATTTTATATGCAAAACCACACAAGTTTCATATAAGGAACACTCAAAACGGAGCAACGGGCTAAAAAATACACATGAAACAAGATATAACAACAAGCTAAAATTAACAGCCACATAGCAACTTTGTAGCAAGGTAAATATATGCTAAACACTCAAACATGGCAACAAGAAGCATGGACATGAAGTAGACATATCCTACAGCAAACAACTCCATTGGAGCAACTCCATAGGAGGCATGGATCAATAGCAACAAGCTACAACATTTTGATCATGACAATAAAAACCTGATAGTAATATTTTATAGCAACTTGGGAGCAAGAATTAAATAAGCTACAACAAGTCAAATGAGCAAGTGAGGGCATGAATGGATAGACAACAACATATAAAACAAGGAATGATCAATGGCCACCCCAAAACTAACATGGATTTGCCTAGGGCATCAAGCAAACATAGCATCAGGATATTACAGATTCCAGACTTAGTGAAATTTCACTAAGTGTTAAAACAACAATATCAACATGGCATGTTTGCGAGCATGTTTAAGTCAACACAAGGCATATCATGGCAATGGGTTTGCACCACAGCAAAGAACACATGATGGAGATTCTAAAACATCTAGGCATGCGACAAGGGGACAAACACAACAATAGCAACGAGCTCCTCAACTAGGCATCACGTAACAAGTTTCAGAATATAATAGCCAAATGCACCTTTGCAACATAGATAAACATGGCAATATGAACTCAAACAAGCATGCTATAGCAACCAATATGTAGAGCATCTCATGATGAACATTTTGACATATCATTTGCATCATTTGGATAAACGTGCACCAAGTTATCATATCTCGAACATAGAAACAAAATAACAAGTAGCAGCAGTTTATAACTAGTAGCACTCTTGCAACAGAGATTAGAGCATCTAGATGAACTCAAATGAGCATGGCACAATGGAACAAAGTGTAGAGCATGTCACCACGATCATTTTGACATATCATACACTCAATTTGGACCACCACACAAAAAGTTATTGGGAGTCAAAGACGCAACACGCAAACAGATGACATGGCAACCACGACGAATAACTGACTGACACCTGGCGCACCGGTCTCGGGGTGTCACATGATCCTTCTCAAGCCTTCAAACTTTGTTCTAGTATAGATTTGGATAGGCATCATTTCCTCCACTGTTGTTTACATCTGATTGGATGTTTGCAACAACTGCCAGTTGTAAATTGTAGTTGTAAAAACATGTTCCTTATGCAGAACAGATCCATTTATTTGCTTATATAATTGTGAAACCTATTATGTGTCTCCTTGTTTCTCTTTCAGAGTCGTATCTCTTATGCCAGGCAGAACTTTAGGAAAGATAGTGAGTCAAACCATATTGAGGACAGTGAGATGACCCCAAGGTCGTGTGTTGATGAAGACAGTGAGTTGAAGCTACTCACCAGCAGGTGTGAGTCAACTTCTGTGCAGTCGCTGCCTCAATCAGTTCGACTTCTTCAGTCTCAAGTTAAAGCGGAAAGGCTTGCTTCAGCTCAGCTCCAACTTGTAGTCAAAGATGTAATGAAGATGTCAGGGGACTGCCTTGCGCAATATGGTGCCATACAACTAGGGATGAAGCATCTATCGTGGACACAACTGAGGTCTCATCAGCTTGTTCGGCTGCTTGCGGGGCCCGAGCTTGCGAGGTCTAGTGCCTTCTGAAGTGCTCTCAGTTTTGTATATTCTTTTGTCAGCACGTTTATATGCACTGGTGGCGATCTTTGATGCCCAGTGTATGAAATCCGCGATCATGTTGCGCTTTATTATCACCAGTAGAGAACTTTGATTCCTAGTGGATGTAATATGCCGTAATTTCTTTGTTGTATAGTCTAGGTTTATTCTTTGGTCGGTATGCTCTAATTTAGGCCGGAAGGTTCACTGGATCTCAGTGTTGTGGTCTTCAGGCCGGCCCGTTACTCACATGGGCCTATAATCATTTTGGGCCATTAGCTGGCCTTAATCTATAAAAGTTTCTCGCCTTTAACAGGCCATGGGGTACATATTTACTGTAGTGACACTGGGCTTCCTACGGGCCATAGAAACAATGGGCCTTCTAAGGGCCGTAGAGACAATGGGCCTTCTACGGGCCATAGAGACAATGGGCCTACTACGGGCCGTAGAGACAATGGGCCTTCTTCGGGCCGTAGAGACAATGGGCCTTCTACGGGCCGTATGATCGAATGGCCCAACATGGGCAAAAAACAGGCCACATTATGGCCGTAAACGGGCTAGAGTTGGAGTCGTCCGTTCATGGGCCGACCATAACGGGTCGTCGCTAATAGGCCGTATTTGATGACGCTATGAAAACGACCCAATGTATTAACGGGCCACAAACGGGCCGACTGTAACCACGGGCTGAATTTGGCCCACAAGCAGAAAATGGCAGTAACGGGCCGTAAGTAACCGAATGCTGGAAATGAGCCCAAGAATAAATGGGCCGTGAGAAGGCCGAAAGATAACATGGGCTGCAAACGGCCCAATGGATTAATGGGCCGCTAATGGGTATAAAGTGATATACTGTTCATTACGGGTCAGTTTCACCATAGGCCATTAATGGGCCAAGAATAAATGGGCCCTGAGAAGGCCGAAAGATAACATGGGCTGCAAATGACCCAATGGATTAATGGGCCGTTAATGGGTATAAAGTGATACACTGTTCATTACGGGCCAGTTTCACCTGGGCCATTAATGGGCCAAGAGTTACAAAAGGGCCTCATATGGGCTGAAAAACGTCACGGGCCATACATGGGCCAGAACTTAAAATGGGCTGGAATCATATTGGACGGCCCAGATGACGCTACTGGGCCTAATTCGGATAGGTCGTACCGGGCCCTGGGTTAGCGGGCTGTAAATGGGCTATATGCGAACATCCCGTTAACAGGCTTTTCGTGGGCCGGCCGACCACCTTTTGACCAAGTCAAACGGGCCGGCCTTTTCACAGGAATGGGCCTCTGTTGGGCCGTGCCACGTGTCGACGTATCATAGGCGCTTTGTGTCCAATGAGAGGACGACATCTGTCCCAATGGTGAGCCAACACGTGTTTCCTCCAGCCAATGAAGATTTTACACATGGAAAATCCCCATTGGTCAGGGCTGTTAACGGGTTATCGGATCCAAAACCGGACCCGATAGCTTAATGGCGTTCCGTTATAGTGGATGCCACGTGTTGGTCACCCTTGACGAAAGCAGTTTTGTGACGCGCGATTTATCGTCATGGAAGTGGACACTTCCGTGATGATAATTTTGGTAATGTCATGGAACACTTCTACGACAGCACAGGTATGAGTATCTTGATTCTGTCATAAAATCGTCATGGATGTACATGCATGACAGAAAACATGACCTATTTTGACAAACACGTATCATCACGGAAGTGTATTTTTTTGTAGTGAGTGTCTCCCCTATTCCCGCTTTATATAAACAGGCTCTTCTTGATCCTCTTTGGTTTTCTGCTATGCGAGACGAATTCGATGCTCTACAGCAAAAGAACACCTGGAATTTAGTTCCAAAACTACTAGGTGTTAATATTGTCTCTGGCAAGTGGGTTTTTCGCCACAAGTTTCATGCCGATGGTTCTCTTGCTCGCTACAAAGCTCGCTGGGTTTGTCGTGGTGTTTCCCAGCAGCACAACATTGATTTTGATGAGACCTTTTCTCCCGTGGTAAAGCCTAGCACCATTCGTGTTGTTCTTAGTCTTGCGGCTTTCTCTTCATGGCCTATTCACCAATTGGATGTCAAAAATGCTTTTCTCCATGGAACACTAAATGAAACTGTGTACTGCCAGCAACCCTCTGGCTTAAAAAATCCCTCCTCACCAACTCTTGTATGTCTCCTTAACAAATCATTGTATGGTCTCAAATAGGCTCCTCGAGCCTGGTTCCAGTGCTTTGCTACCTTTATTCAAACCATCGGCTTTGTTCCTTATAAATCCGATTCCTCTCTCTTTGTTTTTCATTCCTCTAATCACACCACCTATCTTTTACTATATGTAGATGATATTATTCTCACCGCTTCTTCCGATATTTCGTCCACCAAATAATCTCTTCTCTCAATCATGAATTTTCTATGACTGATCTTGGTCCTCTACATCATTTTCTTGGCATTAATGTTTCTCGTACTTCCTCTACTCCTTTTCTCTCCCAACGCCAATATGTTATAGAGTTTCTCTCTCGCGCTGGCATGTCTGATTGTCAACCCTGTCGCACACCTGTTGGCACCAGTGCCAAATTGTCGGCTGATGGTGAACCCGTTTCTGATCCTACTATTTATCACAACATCACCAACACTCTTCAATATGCTACCCTCACTCGTCCTGATATTTCCTACTCTATTCAACAAGCCTGTCTTTATATGCATGACCCTCATGCTCCTCATCTTTCTCATGGTAGACGCATTCTTCGTTATCTCAAAGGTACTCTTGATCACGGCCTCCTTATTAATTCTTCCTCTCCAACAAGCTTGACAGTATATTCTGATGCAGTCTGGGCGGGTTGTCCCGACACTCGTCGATCCACATCCAGCTATTGTGTTTATTTGGGTGATAATTTTGTTTCTTGGTCTTCAAAAAGGTAGGATACAGTTTCTAGGTCCTCCGTTGAATCTGATTATCGGGTTGTTGCTCATGCTATCGCCGAGGCCGTCTGGCTCCGGTAACTCCTAGTGGAGCTTCATCGACCACTCGAGCGTGCTACCATTGTTTATTGTGACAATATTTCAACGGTCTATATGGCATCTAATCCAGTTCAACATCGTCGCATGAAGCACATTGAGATAGATATCCACTTTGTTCGTGAGAAAGTGGCTCTTGGCGAGGTTCGTGTTCTCCATGTTCCAACAAGTGCGCAATTTGCTGACATCTTCACCAAAGGGCTTCCCAATGCATCCTTCACCGACATACGCTCTAGTCTCAACGTCATCACGCCCGACGTTGACACTGCGGGTGGATATTAGAGTATATTCGACTAGTTCTGTTTTTGGTAGTTTGAATTGTAATCTATATCTTATATACTTGGACTCCAAGACTTTGTGATGTGCCACCGTCTTCGGAGAAGAGGGTGAACAAGGGGAGGTCCGATCTTCACGGCGTAGGATCGATAAGTGGATGGGGATAACTAGCTGCAAGCGGTCGGAAAATAGAAAATAAGAGATTATGACCCGACGAGGAGGATGCTCACCAAAGCTTGCAATCCAAACATTCGCCGATCCACAACCCGCAATACTACCCCACACAACCACACTCACAAGTCGTGGAGCACAGGATAGGTGCAATCCGCAAGGGAAACCACGAACTCTAACCCGCACAACACGATCTAGTCGTGGAGCCCTAATTAGGAGCAATTTCTCAAGGAATCGCGAGAATAAGGGTAACAAGATCTCTCCAATCTCAGGAGGAGTCTATGTCTTTGGTCTTTGATAGAAATGGCAAAAGTCCCCAATGAAGGGAAGAGCTAGCTTATTTATAAAACCCCCTGGATTGGTGTGAAATAAAACTAGCTTTGGGAACCAGCTTAGGTGTGAAAGAGAACTGGCTTTGATTTGACTAAATGGCTTAGAGACTTAATGATGTAGCTTCTGGAAAGCTCTCATTGGAGGTGTTTGGCCATTCCTGACCAAACATTGTTCACCGGGGTCGAACAATGTTTCCTTAAGCAGAAAACTCGAGTTTTGGGAACATTTCGCAAGTTGGGATATCCAAACTCGTGCAAAACATTGTTTCGTCAGAATAGAATCAATATTTCTTCATCAGACAACTCATTTCTTCATGGATTCCTAATTGTTTCTTTGCCATAAAACATTGTTTTGCGCGGAGTGGAATGTGTTTGGCCTTCTTGAATATCGCACCTGAGTTCAACCAACAACAAAGCAGGTGAAGGTACAATCATGCTTTCAAGGTCAAATGATAGACTTAAGTTAGCGTTCACCTGCTCATGTATTTGCATTGTGCGACTTCTTGTGATTGGACCGTTGATGATTGGTGGTGTAGTGTCCATGGTTGGGATGTCCTCATCATCCGCCCCCTCTTGAGAAGGAGTCGTCCTCGACTCTAAAGGCCCAAAGGATGGGGAAAGATCGGAGATGTTGAAGGTTGGGCTAACACCATATTCTTCTGGAAGATCAATCTTATAAGCATTGTCATTGATCTGCTCGAGCAATGCGAATGGTCCATGAGAGCGCGTCGCTGCAACTTGCACTTGCGTTGCTCAGGAAAATGGTCCTTCCGAATGTGTACCCATACCAAATCGCCTTGCTCGAACACTAGCTTCTTCCTCGTCTTGTTGAGTCGCTTTGTATATTGTTCAGTCATTTTCTCAATGTTCTCCTTTGCCTAGCCATGAAGTTTCCTGACGAAATCAACACGCTTACTTGCATCAAGGCTGGTTTGTTCCTGCAGTGGCAAAGGCAAAAGGTCGATGGGAGCAATAGGTTTGAATCCATAAACAAGTTCAAATGAGCAAAATTTAGTGGTCGAATGTAATGCCTTATTATACGTGAACTCCACATGAGGTAGGCACTCTTCCCACATCTTCAAATTCTTCTTGAGGACTCCTCGTAGCATCATGGACAACGTTCGGTTGACAACTTCAGTCTGTCCATCAGTTTGTAGGTGGCAGGTCATGGAAAATAGGAGCTTGGTGCCAAGTTTTCCCCACAAGGTCTTACAAAAGTAGCTCAGAAATTTGGTGTCGCGGTCTGACACAATCGTGCATGGAACTCCATGTAGCCGCAAAACTTCCTTGAAAAACATATTAGCAATGTGTGAAGCATCATCACTCTTATGACATGGGATAAAATGTGTCATTTTGCTAAAATGATCAACTATCACAAACACCGAGTCACTCCCCCTCTTAGTCCTTGGTAAACCAAGAACAAAATCCATAGAAATATCTTCCCACGGAGTATTTGGAATAGATAGAGGAGTATATAAACCATGAGGATTCAAGCAGGACATAGCTTTGTGGCAAATCTCGCATCCCATAACGTAGTGTTCCACGTCACGTCTCATGCGCGGCCAAAAGAAGTGATCAACAAGCACACTTTCAGTTTTCTTGGCTCCAAAATGTCCCATGAGACCACCAGCGTGAGCCTCCTGCAAGAGCAACAAACGAATAGAACAATCTGGGACGCACAATTTGTTAGCTCGAAATAGAAATCCATCCTGCAAATGAAACTTCTCTCATCCCTTTCCCTTGTCACACTTTGAAAATGGTTCAGCAAAGTATGAGTCATTAGCATAGAATTCTTTGATGCTTTCTAAACCAAGGATTTTAACATCAAGTTGGGAAGTAAAATGTGATGCCTAGACAATGCGTCGGCAACAACGTTATCCTTACCTTTCTTGTACTTGACAATATAAGGAAAAGACTCTATGAACTCACTCCATTTTGCATGTCTACGGTTTAGTTTGAGTTGGCCCTTTAGATGTTTTAAAGATTCATGGTCAGAATGTATTATAAACTCCTTTGGCCACAAGTAATGCTGCCATGTTTCCAAAGATTGAACAAGTGCATACAATTCTTTATCATAGACTGGATAATTAAGAGTTGGACCATTGAGCTTCTCACTAAAGTAGGAAATGGGTTTACCTTCTTGCATTAGAACTCCACCAATGCCAACACCACTTGCATCACATTCAATCTCAAATGTCTTACCAAAATCAGGAAGTGAAAGCAATGTGCTGATGTCAATCTCATCTTCAGTTCTTGGAAGTACTGGTCTTGGGCGTCACCCCATTGGAATGAAGTGTCTTTCTTTGTTAACTCATTCATGGGTGCATCAATGGTGCTGAAATCCTTCATGAAACGGCGGTAGAAACCTGCAAGTCCCAGGAAGCTATGTACTTGGCTCACATTTTGTGGAGGCATCCACTCACGAATAGCCTTGATCTTCTCTTCATCGACCTCCACACCTTTTGCTGAAACAACAAAGCCAAGAAACACAACCTTGTTTGTGCAAAATGTGCACTTTTCCACGTTAGCGTATAACTTTTCCTCATGTAGGACATCAAGCACACATTTTATATGTTCAACATGATCCTCCAAAGTTTTGCTATAGATCAATATGTCATTAAAGTAAACCACTACAAACTTGCCAAGGTAGGATCTGAGCACATGATTCATCAATCTCATGAAAGTACTAGGTGCATTTGTTAATCCAAAAGGCATAACCAACCATTCATACAAGCCAAATTTTGTCTTGAAAGCAGTTTTCCATTCGTCACCCTCTTTCATTCTTATTTGGTGGTATCCACTTTGCAAATCAATTTTGGAAAATATGGTGGAGCCACAAAGTTCATCAAGCATGTCATCGAGCCTAGTAATAGGGTGGCGATATCTCACAGTTATGTTGTTAATGGATCTACAATCAATGCACATGCGCATAGTACCATCTTTATTTCGAACTAATAGAATGGGAACAACACAAGGAGAAAGACTTTCCCTTACATACCCTTAGTTAAGAAGATCTTCTACTTGCCTCTGAATATCCTTCGTCTCCTCTAGGTTTGCTCGGTACGGTCATCGGTTTGGTAGTGGGGCGCCCGGAACCAAGTTAATTTGGTGTTCAATGCCCCGCTTTGGTGGCAAACCTGGTGGCACCTCCTTGGGAAACACATCCTCATACTCCTGCAAAAGATCAAAAACAACACTAGGAAGAGTGGAGGGTAATTCGTTAGCAGCCAATAAAGTTTCCTTGTACATGAGTACACAGAATGGAGTATTAAGTTCTCTCAATTCCAGCATATCCCTTTTGCTAGCCATCATAACTAATCCCTGTTTTCCCGGGGCTTGGTCATATTTGGCTGTGGAAACACTCCCTCACTATGTTGGTGGCTCACTCGTTCTGTATGATCACTCTCTCCCTTTTTCTTTCCTTTTATTTTCATCCCATCAAGACAGACTTCCTCGGGTGTCATGGGCAGCCAAGTGAACTTTTCTACTCTATGGACAAAACATAAGCGGTTCGCACGCCCGCTGATTTGCACATCAAGGTCATGCAACCACAGTTGTCCGAGAAGCAAGTGACAAGCATGCATCGGCTACACATTACACTCAACATCCTCATGATATGTCCCTACTGAAATTGGTATTCGCACGCTACTAATCACCTTAATTGCGCCACAATCATTTAGCCATTGCATGCGGTATGGGTGTTGGTGACGTTTTGTTTGCAATTGAAGCTTCTCAACCATCTCCATGCTTGCAATATTGTTGCAGCTGCCACTATCAACAGTCACTCGACATATCTTTGAGTTGATAAGGCAACGAGTGTGAAAAAGATTATGCCGTTGACCCTTTTTCTCCTCCACAACCTGGGCATTAAGTGAACGACATACAACCAAAGCTTCACCATCAAGTTCTTCATGAGATAAAGTAGTTCCTCCGACTTCCCAATCTTGCTGCTCTTCCACTTCGTCATTGCCAGCTTCAGGATCACTTTCAGACTCCCATTCACCTCGTTCATTGAGGATCATAGTTCTTTTGCTTGGACATTCCGAAGAAATGTGACCTCTTCCTTTGCACTTGTGGCATTGGATGCCGCTGCTACGTGTAGAACTCTTTTCGACAGGTGGAGCTGAGGATATTCCTACTGTAGGTGATGACCTCTTATCTTGATTGCGAACAGCAGGTGAGGAAGCCGTCGAGGCATGTGGGTGCCTAGGTGGTGCACCTTCGAACCGAGAACCATATGGCTGTTGTGTTCGCTGCCATGAGGATGTGGTGGCGTGGCCTTGGGAAGCACGAGTACGACCATTCCGCATATTCTTCTTCTCAACTCGTATGGCTTGATGTACCACATCTTGTAGTGTATTGTAAGGAAACATCTCCAGAAAGTCTGATATTTCATCATTCAGCCCATGTAAAAATCTTGCCATCTTCGCCTCATCACTTTCACGGGTTCTTGTTCGAATTAGCAGCACCTCCATCTCTTTATAGTACTCCTCAACTATGCGGGGCCCTTGAGTGAGCTCCTGCAATCTCTTGTACACTTACCTCTCATAGTATGATGGAACAACACGGCGCCTCATGACTTGCTTCATCAAAGTTCAGCTATGGATATAATTATTGCCCGATAGTAAGCGATCGTCTTGCAGCTGATTCCACCAAGTAAGAGCATAACCAGAGAACTCCATAACAACAAGATCAACTCTCTTGGCTTTAGAAAACCCATGGATGCAAAATATTTGATCACACTTCTCCTCCTACTCAATATATGCATCCAGATCCTCTTTTACAGTGAATGATAGCACATGCAGCTTCACTCTCGCTTGGTTGCCACGGTCATCTTGATCACGACGGTCATAATGATGACCATTGCGACCAAAAACAGCACCACGACGTGGCGGGGATTATGGTTCATAGTCCCTGATGCCTTCATCTTCCTCTCCCTGCTCAGAGAGGTCTTCATGAGAGATGTCATCACCATCATGTGCAGCTCGTCGCCGGTGATCAGCAGCAAACCCACGGGGGCCATGGCCTCGCCCACAAGTTTTTCCACCATGCAGCCCACCCTCACGAGGGGCGGCAAATTCTCCACGCCTTCGTTGAGCGCCAACAGCAGGGGCACCATGGGCAGCAGCTCCTGCCGCTCTTCCACGACCATCGTGGCGATCCTCATTTCCTTGATGTCGTTGGTTGTCAGCGACCAGCGAGGCAGCGGGGCTGTGTTGATGTTGATCCCATTACCCGCGACAGGAAGACAGCCTCCGATAAACCTTCGCATAGTTGCAGCTATACTCTCCTCAATCATTTCGCCAAGTGCCGCGTGAGTTTTTGAGAGATCATCTTCCACATGTTGATGTCCATGTACACTTGAGTTGGATCCTGTCATGTTAACTCTCGGAAACAAGTGGACGAAAGAAAAAATAAATGTGAAAAACACTCGGCTCACCTTCTTGCTTACCCAAATTCTAGAAGTCATCAACTTTAGACCAGGGGCCAGGATTCAAACCATGCCCATTTCACTGCCAAAGTAGTCACATAATATGTTGGGAAACATAGTATAAAAAAAACGCCCTACGATCACCTAGGAACAATATGAACATGTATATAAGGTTTGGATCAACGATCACTACCGACTCCGGAGT
Organism: Secale cereale; assembly: GCA_902687465.1. Lineage (NCBI taxonomy): Eukaryota > Viridiplantae > Streptophyta > Magnoliopsida > Poales > Poaceae > Secale > Secale cereale. The sequence goes on along the minus strand of LR738710.1, from coordinate 260,014,028 downwards.
GCAGCGGAACTAGATGAGTCGGTGTAGATCGTACTTGGAGCCCATCAAACCATAGATGACGATCCCTTGAACTGCCATCAAATGACCCCTCGAAAAAAGGCCGAAAGCACGGCCTTGTACTTGGTTGCAAGCGTACGGTCTTCATGATCCAGATTCGCTTTGCCGTCCAGAGCTAATCGTCACCGGAGAATTAGAGGGAGGAGATTAGAAATGCATAGAGCTTCTAATTATGATGATTAGAGGAACTAGGTCTAGCTCTAATTAGTGAACTAGCACCAACTAGAACTATGACTAGATAAACTAGTGGAGGCTCCAAAAACTTGTATGTCCAGTTGTGGGCAATACCTCAAGTGTATATAGGTTAGAGGGGAAGGGAGAGGCAGCCACCAAGGAGGGAAAGTACCTCCTTGGGGCGTCAGCCAAGAGGGAAGGAATTGGAATCCTCCCCTAGTAGGATCCCCCACTAGCGGAAAAAGTGCTAGCCAAAACTTTCGTTGGGGGCGCGACATTTTACATCGACGCCAACACAATTTTTTTCAAATAGTGCTGACAAAGGCCAAATAAGCATGCTAGCTTTACAAGCATAGTGCTGGCATAACTTGTTTTGCAAACGCCACAAATCTATTGTCCCATATACACTCCCCGTTTGGAAACCACTAGTGACGTAGGCTTTCTTTGCACGCCATTTTTATTTTGTTAGTGATGGTGTTCTTTTTCTTTGCACCCAGAAACACTTTACCCATTTGATCGTGTTTTAAGTATATAATTAAATTATGCTTTAATTGTCATCATTATTTTTACAGTTTTTATCATGTTAGGAATTTTCCACAAGTTCAAAATTTGAGTCTTTTATTTTGTCAAGTCTTTCATTAATCTTAGCCTTTTTTTATTTGGCCCGTGATTACATATGGTGTTGCCATTTTATCCAACGCCAGCAATAACCTATCTAAGTCAACTTAATATACCTAAGTACACCGCTCGCTCTCATTTCACACCCCACCCAGCCCGGTCGTACACAAAACTCCCCCTTGAGCAAATTGGCTGCCATCACCGCCCCGCTGCCGCCGCTGTCGTGACCCTACCACTGCCCGTCACCGCCCCTGCCGGCACCAAGCAGGTTATATCCACTCCTCCATTCGCTATGCTTAGTAGAAATTTATTGAATGTGTTATGCATAGAATTGTATATTGAAAGTGTGTTCTATCCAGTAGGGGGGTGAATAGGCAATTTTTACAAATTCATCACTGAGGAAATACTTCTTGAGGAAATAGCTACGTGACAAACTACGAGCAGCGGAATAAGTACTCAGATGCAAACATAGCAAGATAGTAACATTTTCATCATGATGAAATGAAACATGCACAGAGCACAAGTAGCGTGTAAACAGGTTAAGCAAGTGGAAGACAGATTGACTGAAGAAATAGGATTGAGGAAATTGAGAAAGTCTTCAGTCACAGTCTTCAAACAGTAACGATCAATTGCATCAACAAGTAAGCGATGAAATGAAAGATTTGAGGAAAATAAAACCAGTAGCTCGGTGAAGACACTGATTTGGTAGACCGGTTCCAACTGCTATGATAGTTGTACGTATGGTTAGGGTGGCTTGGTATTTAAACCAAAGGACACACAGTCCTAGGACACACAGTCCTTACCATATTCCTCTTGAGCTAAGGTCACACAGACCTTGCCCAATCACTCGTGGTAAGTCTTCACAGGTGACGTCCAGACCTTCACAGACTTTGGTCACCTAGCGATCCACAATTCCTCTTGGATGCTCTAGACCATTGACGCTTAACCATCTAGAAGATGCACAGTATTCAAAGGGTAACAAGCATCGGTTCCGCACATGAACAATCTCTTCAGTGATGCTCAATCACTTTGGGTTTTAGGTGTTTGGTTTTTGGTTTTTTCATCACTGATAATTTTCGCTCAAAGTCCTCGGAGGTTGGGGTGCTCTAAATGACAAGTGTTAGTTTCTCTCGGAGCAGCCAACCGTGGTTGTAGGGGTGGCTATTTATAGCTAGGGAGCAGCCTGACATGAAAAGACATAAATGCCCTTTAGTGATATGACCGTTAGGTGGGTAAGATATTTTGGGGCAGGTTGTGTGTAGCATAGCAATGGTCGGAAATTTGAGCTCTCAAATTCCTCAGGTCTATCATGTTCCTCACTTGTAGGCAATCCACTGATGTCTACTACACAACTTGTTCTTGTAGACTCGTGTTGGGCCTCCAAGCGTAGATTTTTGTAGGACAAAACAAATTTTCCTCAAGTGGATGACCTAAAATTTATCAATCCGTGGGAGGTGTAGGATGAAGATGGTCTCTCTCAAACAACCTTGCAACCAAATAATAAAAAGTCTCTTGTGTCCCCAACACACCAAATACAATGGGAAATTGTATAGGTGCACTAGTTCGGCGAAGAGATGTTGATACAAGTGTAGTAATGATACTATATATTGGTTTTTGTAATATGAACAATAAAAACAGCAAGGTAGCAAGTAACAAAGGTGAGCACAAACGATATTGCAATGCTTGAAAATGACGCCTACGGTCCGTACTTTCACTAGTGCCATCTCTCAACAATACTAATATAATTGGATCATATAACCATCCCTCAAAGTGCAATGAAGAATCACTCCAAAGTTCCTATCTAGCAGAGAACATAAGAAGGAATTGTTTATAGCTATTCTTTCCAATCGATCTATCAAGAGTTCGTACTAAAATAACACAAGTTATTCTTTCCAATCGGTCTATCAAGAGTTCGTACTAAGATAACACCAAGGCATATTCAAATTCATAATATTCAATCCAACACAAAGAACCTCAAAGAGTTCCCCAAGATTTCTACCGGAGAAACAAAGACAAGAACGTGCATCAACCCCTATGCATAGATTGCCCCAATGTCACCGCGGTAATCCGCAAGTTGAGTGCCAAAATACATATCAAGTGAATCAATATGACATCACATTGTCACCATGGGAATTCATAGCAAGGCATGCATCAAGTGTTCTCGAATCCATAAACGTATTCAATCCAAAGAAATATCAAAGGGAAAACTCAATTCATCACAACAAGATAGAGAGGGGAAAAGACCATATGATCCAACTATATTAACAAAGCCCACGATACATCAAGATTGTGCATCTCAAGAACATGAGAGAGAGAGATTAAACACATAGCTACTGGTACAAACCCTCGGCCCCGAGGGTGGACTACTCCCTCCTCATTATGGTGGCCGCCGGGATGATTAAGATGGCCACCGGTGATGATTTCCCCCTCTGGCGGAGTGCCAGAAAAGTGCTATAGATTGGATCTCGTGGATACACAAGCATGTTCCTGATGGAACAATATTTCGTCGAGTCCCCTAGGATTTTTGGAATATTTGGGCATTTATAGAGCGAAGAGGCGGTGCAGGAGGCCACCGAGGTGGGCACAACCCACCTGGGTGCGCCTGGGCCTCCTGGCGTGCTCATGTGGCTTGTGCTCACCTAGGGCCTCCCCTCTAGTACTTCTTTGGCTCACTGGGTGTCTTCTAGTCCAGAAAATATCACTAAAAAGTTTCACTGCGTTTGGACTCCGTTTGATATTGATTTTCTGTGATGTAAAAAACAAGCAAATAATAGCAACTGGCACTGGGCACTATGTCAATAGGTTAGTCACGAAAAATGATATAAAATGACTATAAAATGATTATAAAACATCCAAGATTGATAATATAACAGCATGGAACAATCAAAAATTATAGATACGTTGGAGATGTATCAGCATCCACAAGCTTAATTCCTGCTCGTCCTTGAGTAGGTAAATGATAAAACATAATTTTTGATGTGGAATGCTGCCTATCATGTTCATCACATATTCTTTTCTTTATAGCATGGACAACTAGACTTTTATATGGTTCAAAGAAGTAGTCTAGTTTTGACAAGAGGACTTTAATACTCAAGCATATCAACAAACAACCATGTCTTTTCAAAATATCAATACTAAAGCACGTTATCCCTAGCCCATCATACTCAATCATTGGTCCATTCATGCAACACATCCGAATATTAGCTACATCCAATGCTCAAGTGCGATAATAGTGTTCTGTAGTTGGTGCTTTATAAGAGAAGATGGAGACTCAAAATAAAAATAAAAATTGCATAAAGTAGAAGATAGGCCCTTCATAGAGGGAAGTAGGGATTTGTAGAGGTGCCAGAGCTCAAAGTTTAAATTGAGAGATAAAAATTATTTTGGGTGGCATGCTTTTCCTGTCAACGAGAACGACTTAGAGTTCCCAACACTTTGCATGCTAGATATATCATAGGCGGTTCCCAAACATAAAATAAAGTTTATTCCTTTTTCACCAAACTTTCAAATGCCATGGCTAACCATATCCATGGGTGCCCTCCATAGCAACACTTTCCAAGGAATTTATTATTTGACAACATAAAGTAAATTTTTCTATTCATTTCGGGACTGGGAATCCCTATTACCACCATACTCTTGTGCAATGACAAGTGAATAAATAGTCATATTGGGAATAACACATCTAGCATGAAAAATATTAGTCACCCCTTGCCGCTTCATGAGCGGTACGGGCACACAAAGGAAAATTTTATTTTGAAATTAGAGTTGGCACATACAAATTTGCTTAGAACGGCATAGAAATACAACATATAGGTAGGTATGGTGGACTCATTTGGCATAACTTGGGTTTTAGTATTTGGATGCACGAGTAGTATTTCTACTCAGTACAAGGTGTGACCAACCAAGGAACGAAAACCATCACAAGAGAACATTGAACATAACTAACGTCGAATAATGCAACACAAGTAGGATGTAATTTCATTGCATGTCTATTGACTTTCGTGCTTGCATAGGGAATCACAAACCTTAACATCAATATTCTTACTAAAACATAAATACTCATAAACATGGCTCACATATCACTATCAACATATCTCAAAACTTTTACAAAGAATCAAGTTTATTTTGTCCAATGATCTTCACAAAAGTTTTTATTATACCCTCCTTGGATATCTATTAGTTTGGGATTAGTTTTATATGTTGCTTTTGATAAGCTCAAACAAATATAAGTGAAGAACATGAGCATCATATTTCTTTCTCTTAAACTAATCAAAGTGAAGCAAGAGAGAATTTCTACAAAAGTATTAAATTACATCGTGCTCAAAAAGATATAAGTGATGCACTAGAGCAAATGACAAACCACACCAAAAAAATATAAGTGAAGATCAAGCGAGTAGTTATGTAAATAGGTAGCTATGTGAAGACTCTCACTCATTTACAAACTTCCATATCTAAGTATTTTATTCAAACAGCAAGGAAAAAAAATAAAATGACATTTCAAGAATACACATCTCATGTGAAGAAGCAAAAACTTAGGATCAACCGATACTAACCAATAATTGTTGATGAAGAAAGGTGGGATGCCTACCGGGCATCCCCAAGCTTAGATGCTTGATAGTTCTTGAAATCTTATCTTGGGATGCCTTGGGCATCCCCAAGCTTGAGCTTTTGTGTCTCCATAATTTCTCTCATATCACGGTTTCCTAAATCTCATAAACTTCATCCACACAAAACTCAACAAGAACTCGTGAGATAAGTTAGTATAAATTTGTTGGTGTACAAAAGTAGGGGCTCTCCTTTGTACCCCTTACTTGTGCACGGGCAGTCAGAGCCACGCCTACGGCCACACCTAATAGGGCAGAGGAGGGAAACCGAAGCGCAAGACTACCAGAGCAGCGCCAAGACAGTAGCGAAGAAGGCCAAGCACGACAAGACCCTTGCCGGGGCGGCCTGCACGACCCCGGCAAGAACCCTTGCCGGGGCAACTCGCCCAACGCCAACATTTCGGCCACCCTTGAGCCTAGGAGCTTCGACACCATCAACAACGTTAGAGCCAAGGCTCGGGAAGTGCCTGCGTGACGGCATACAGATCTTTGTGAAGACAAAGGGTCTACGAATCCTAGATGAGAACCAGAAGACAAGACGACCGCAAGGCTCCTTGCCGAGGATGCCCACGAGGCCCCGACATGGCTCCTTGCCGAAGATACTCCCGAAGCCTTGGCAAGCCTCTTACCGAGGGCGCTCACAAAGGCCCCGGCAAGACCCTTGCCGGGAACAGATGCAAGACCGCGACAAGCCCTTACCGCCCCATCATCGCCCCAGCTCGACGGCCGACCCACTAGCTCAGGCAGGTACCCATGTGGCAGTACGTGGTTCCCAATCCAGCTAGTCAAGCACCTGTGTGGTGGCATGCAGATCTTCGTGAAGACCCTACCACCACGCCATCTCAGCTGCCTACCAACCTACATGGCATTGCATGCCTCATTGGCCTGGACGCGCGTCGCAGCCAGACAGAGCGGCGGCAGATGGGACGGGCCTCATTGCCGTCCTCGATAAAGCAAGTGGACACCTAAGTAGCGCATTTAATGCGTATTGTCCCGTAATGGCAGGAGATAAGCTTGTACACTGTATACCTTTCCATCACCTGTGTGCCACTGTGGCAACCCCTTTTGACTATAAAAGGAGGCCCAAGGCATACTGGAGAAGGATTCGGATTTTTGGGACGAGACACACACCGTAGCTAGTTCAAGAGCTCAAGAACACTCAAATACACATCAAAGCAGGACTAGGGTATTACGCATCTTCGCGGCCCGAACCTGGGTAAATGATTCTTGTGCTGACTCCTAGACCCGCTCTTTGCGCAACCTCACGCCCGTCAACCGTAGAAGGGATTCCACTGATCCCATAGGTGTCGATCCCCGAAATCTTTGGCGCGCCAGGTAGGGGGTGCAGTTGTGAAATTCTGGTCTAGCAGTTAGTTTGATAGTTCTTCGTCGCCGTGTCTTCCAAGGAAGAAGATGACCAAGCGTGTAAGGATGGCAATGGGTCGGGTTTGGATCGGGTTGAACAATATCAAATCCATATCCATATCCATGAAGACAGTCTTTGCCCGCCCATGAAAAAATCCATGGGTGAGAAATTATGTGCATGTCCAAACCCGATGGATATCCATACCCACTGGATATCCATTGGGTCCTATCTAGACATATAAATAAGACATAACACAATGTTAACATAAGATTTTCCATTCTTCACTTTGCGGTAGGCTAGGCTTCACTTATGGTAAATCAACGTCCACTAACAACATAAGATCATTTAGTATTTTTCTAACAAATGAGAATGACGAGTCATTTAACAAGGAGATAAAAATAAGGGAAGGGCATTTGGGTATGTTACAGTGGGGATTGAATGTCAACTAATAAAAGTTATGACGAGGATTGTATAATTTCTTTTGCATGTTTTGGATAAAAAAGTGTAAAATTGCAGTGGGACATGTGACTATGGGGTAGGGATAGCAGATTTTTGCCATTAAGTCATACTATCAGGTCGGGTTTGGATATACCCACGGGTACAAGATTATATCCATGCCCTACCCACGAGTAATCGGGTCGGGTTTGGGCGCTGCCCATGGACACAAAAGCATATCCAAACCCTATCCATTCGGGTCTGATATCCATGGATATCCATGTCCGTGGATAAAATTGCCATCCTTACAAGCGTGCGGCATCGTCGGCGAGTGCAATGGACGCCCATGCAACAAAAGAAAAGATAAGTCATGCAAAACTTTGAGTAATTCCCCTTTTTATAAGGTTATTCTCCTCGGAGATCTTGCTCTCTGTATGATAAACCTGTACGCAATGGAGCCCCTCCACTATTGGCAACACCTTTGTCCTGTTTTGAGTCTGCTCAACAGTTCGAGCGGCCACGTTGAGTACGGCAGGGTAGCCTTTCGGTTAATGGCAACGCTTTTGTCCTGTTTTGAGTCCGCTCAATAGTTCAAACGGCCGCACTGAGAACGGTAAGGTGGTTTGCCTGCCAGCAAACACACCTGGCAGGCTATTGAGGATCCGTCCTCAAGGCGCCGCGGCCTGGGTTTGCGCGCCAGAAAGCCTATCCAATTAAGCGTAGGATGGACATACAAAGAGGAATCGAACGGGAAAATAGCGTGCATCACTTCAAAATACTGCAGAGTTATATTACATCAATTTTTGCTGCGGTTCTACCTAAAGATTAAAATTGTCTTGGTCGTGAACCTGCAGCGGCGATGAGAAACAGGGTGCCTAATCCTGACGCTGGCCTTCTACCCTCTGAACTCCGTCGACACAGCTGATGATGGGCTTGATACGCTCCTTGAGCGTCGCGAGGTCTGCACCCTCCGGCAAGCTCTCCAACGCGGCGTCGAAGTCGAGGTTGGGGTTCCAGTATGCCACCTTGGTGAGAACCTTGGTCAAGGCACCCCGACAGAGCCTCCGGGACTCACTGGCCAGATAAACCGCTCGGTCGGTGCGGAGCTTTTCTAAGGCGTCGAGGACGCAATCGAGAATAAGGTCAGGCTGGCGTTGATGCTGATGTTCGCCTCCGGGAAGTACCTGAAGTTTGGCATGCCCATGGCGGCCAACTACATGGTGAGCCTCTCCGCGACGTCGACGAGGCGGCCGATCCAGAGGTTTTCGCCCTTCACATAATCCACGTGGTTAGCGGCATCGTTCTTCCGCAACTTCCTCTCCTCCTCCAGATCCTTGTTCAGGGTCTCCTCCCGAGCCCTGGCCTCCAAAAGCGTCCCCTCGAGATCTTTCAGCTTCAACTTCAGGTCTTTAATGGATTCGTGGGCCGTGGAGAGCTGCTCAGCCTTGCCGAGGACTGCGGCCTGCGCCTCCGTCAAGGCAGCGTTGATCGTATCTTTCTCCTTTGCCAGCCTCATAGCCTATTCATTCAGGCCATCCCGCTGCACCTCCAACTCATCCATCTTGCTAGCATAGACAAGAGCTTGAGCATTGAGTGCCTCTTTGTGCCTCTATTCTAGTTCCTGGGTCTGCACCGCGACGAGCTTTTCGACCTCCTCATCCTTGCCGCGGAGTGTAGCGGTAAGTGCCCGCTCATGAGCGACGATGTCTTCCTCCTGGGAATCCAGTTGAGCTTGGCGCTGGTTGCGGTCAGCCTCATCCTTGGTGGCCTGCTCCTTTGCCACCTCCTGGACCTTCTCGAAATTAGACTGCTTCAGGATAAGCTATCGGTTACGCTCGTCCACCTGATCCTGGATAGCCCTCAACTCCTCCCGGGCCTTGGCAAACCAAGTTTGCGTCTGGGCAATGCACCCCTAGAGGTCTGCCTCTGCCTTATCCACCGCCACCAACCTGGACTTTGCCTTATCCAAGCGGGCACGGTGAAGCTCTTGGAGCTTTCGAAAGTTGGTGCCCATGGCCCGAAGAAGTTGCTCTTCTTGAGAACCATCGCCATCGGCGATTGGTTCGTCAACAACCTCGAGCCCAGCGGCGGCGAGCACCTCGTCGTCGAACACCTCCCCCTCGGTTCGCGCCCTGGTGCTTGCTGTCCCTGGGAGGAGGACGAACAGGTCGTCGCTCACCTTCCAGTATCGGCCCGAGCGAGAAGCAGCAGAGGAGGTAGGTTGGTCGTCAGCCATCACCTCCTCAGCAGCAGCCTTGCCGGCCTCCTCGGCAGTGGCATCGCCGGTTCCTCCGGTAGGCCCCTTGCCATCCTCCTCGGCAGTGGCCTCGCCGGTCCCTTCGGCGGGCCCCTTGACGGCCTCCTCAGCAGAGGTCTTGGCGGCCTCCTCGGCAGCGATCCTATTAGCCTCGGCTCTAGTGTCCTTGATGACCTCCTCAATGATGGAGTCGACATCCACCTGGTCTGTCGAGAGAGGAGCTAAAGACCAGGAGAAAAGGTGAGGCGAAGCCAGGGTCAAGGCTCAACTTGAAGAATAAAGAACAAGGACAGGAAACATGGAACTTACCCGTACCAGGCTGGGAAGAAGTGGCGCCCTCCCCGCCAACGATCGTTGCCGGGGTAGAGTTACCGGCGCCCAAGTTCATCTCCTCCTCCTCCTCCATAGCCATGGGCTCGGTGATGGATGCCCTTGCTGGGGAAGCCCCTCGGGGCGGCGTAGTCGAGGGGGGCGGCATGTTGGGGGTGGCGGTGGCTCCTCCATAGTTACACACCTCGGTCATATCATGTTGGGGAGGGGGGGGGGCGATATGGTTTGAACGAACTTGTTTTTTCTCTCTTAATGTATAGACTTATCAAACGATTTTCTTCTGAAAAAATGTCAATGGTTTTTAAATATAAAGCAATCATCGCAAAATGTTTTAGTTAGAACACCCGTATGCAAAAAGACAGCTTCCCCAGGAAACCAAGGGAAAATGTGCCGATCAGGATTTGTGCAGAACTTGATCACAAACATTTTAGATGGAACACCCGTATGCAAATCCAGACTTCGGCGCTAAGCCAAGAGAAAATGTGCCGAGTAGGATTTGTGCATCCCTTCAACGCAAACAGTTGTTTTTGATGACCCGTGTGCAACCACGTACAAACAATTTGGTAAGATTTCCATCTGTCATATCGGGTATGTTGCCATTTGTCAAACTGGAAAGATTGCCATTTGTTGATCTAGTAACACTTTCATTTGTCAACCTTGTAACACTGCGATTCGTCAAAATATGCACCTAAAAATCACTAGCACTATCTATTTTTTGCAACTAAAATTCAGTAATTAAGCATAGATTCCATTCATAGATTAAACAGTCGTTCTTTATACAAACAGTTCAACTCGACAGCTGAACAGACCAAACTTTTCCCCAATTGTTGCCAACCACGTACTGAAATAGCTAGTTCAACTATATATACTAGCTAATTGTAAGTACGTTGTACAGTTCCACCACATCTATTTTCAGATGAACTAAACCAAATAGCCCCTAAATACTACTACTACTATGGAGGGGCTTTGTACTACTTCCGGCAGCCTCTCCTATGCTGAGCGTGCTCAGTAAGAGGCAGAGGAGGAGGAGCCTACCGATGAGCTGGACAACTACAATACGGTGCCTCCTGCCGCTGCACCTTCAGCGACGCTCACCTCGAACGGCCTCTATCGCTCCAGATGACCCCTCTCGAAGCGATGGTTCTACTTGTAGATATCCTGATTCCACGCCTTTGAGGCGGCGTGTGCCGTGACCACGACGGCGGTAAGGCTCTTTGCATGCTCAATGAAGCGCTCCTCCTCCCGCAGGAACTCGGTGTAGTGCGCAAGGTCGCTGACGCACGTGCAGACCTCCACCTCCGCCTCTCGCCTTCGAGCGGCAATGGCGGAGCAGGTGATGACCCTGGCGATCGACGGTGGGCTGGCGGCCACGGCGACCGACGATCGGGTGGCGGCAACGACCAGCACCTCCCGTCTTTGGGCCTCAGTGGCGGAGCGGGTGATGGCCACGGTGGCCGGCAGTGGGGTTGCGGCCACGACGGCTACCTCCCGCCTTCGGGCCGCGGCGGCGGAGCGGCCGATGGCCCTGGCTTTCGGCACTGGTGTGGCGGCAACGAAGGCTGGCTACAACTGCCGACAGGCAGCGGCGGCGGAGCGTGTGGTGGGTGTTCCGCGCACACCCAACAGGGACGCCACGCGCACTACACTACGCCGGGGACCGCGCTGCCGCGGTGAAGCCTCCCAACTGGAGCTGTCCTCTGATGACGGCAGAGTGGCTGAGCGATGATGATAGACCGGCGCCATTGGAGATTTGGGGAGAAGAATACGAGATAAGCTACACGGAGGGAGGGGAAAATGTGACGCATGACTCCTCGGCCGTGAGAGTTTATATAGTAGGCCGATAAGCATTGGGATTTTGGGGGATGTCACCGAGTCGGGCGGTGATACGTCCATTTTACATCATGTTTACTTACTATTATTTATGATGTTTTTATGCATAATAATACTTTTTGGAGTAATTCAAATGCCTTTTCTCTCATAATATGCAAGGTTCACACAAAGAGGGATAATTCCGGCAGCTGGAAATCTGGACCTGAAAAAGGTATGTCAGGCCACTTATTCTTCACAACTCCAAACAAGATAACTTCACGAGGATTTTTTATGGAATAAATAAGAAATACTGGAGCAACTAACTACCGGAGGGGGGCCACCTGGTGGGCACAAGACACCAGGGCACGCCAGCCCCCCCCCCTAGGCGTGCCCTGGTGGGTTGTGCTCAGCCCGACCCACCTTCGGTGCCCATCTTCTTGTATAAAAGTCATTTTGACTTAGAAATAAAATAAGATAAGGACTTTTGGGGAGCGCTGCTTTCTCGAGGCGGAACTTGGGCAGGAGCACTTTTGCCCTCCGGCGGAGCAATTTCGTCGGGGGAACTTCCCTCCCGGAGGGGGAAATGATCATCATCATCATCACCAACAACTCTCCCATCTTGTGGAGGGCAATCTCCATCAACATCTTCACCAGCACCATCTCCTCTCAAACCCTAGTTCATCTCTTGTGTTCAGTCTTTGTACCTGAACCTCAGATTGGTACGGGTGGGTGACTAGTAGTGTTAATTACATATTGTAGTTGATCACTATATGGTTTATTTGGTGGAAGATTATATGTTCAGATCCATTATGCTATTTAATACCCCTCTGATCTTGAGCATGATTATTATTTGTGAGTAGTTACTTTTGTTCTTGAGGTCACGGGAGAAATCATGTTGCAAGTAATCATGTGAACTTGATATGTGTTCGATATTTCGATAGTATGTATGTTGTGATTTCCTTAGTGGTGTCATGTGAACGTCGACTACATGACACTTCACCATATTTGGGCCTAAGGGAATGCATTGTGGAGTAGTTATTAGATGATGGGTTGCGAGAGTGACAGAAGCTTAAACCCTAGTTTATGCGCTACTCCATAAGGGACCGATTGGATCCAAAAGTTTAATGCTATGGTTAGAATTTATTTTTAATACTTTTCTCGTAGTTGCGGATGCTTGCGAGGGGGTTAATCATAAGTAGGAGGTTTGTTCAAGTAAGAAAAACACCTAAGCACCGGTCCACCCTGAAGGAAATATGCCATAGAGTCAATAATAAAGTTGTTATTTATATTTCATTATATCATTATAAATGTTTATTATTCATGCTAGAATTTTATTAACCGGAAACTTGATACATGTATGAATACATAGACAAAACAGAGTGTCCTTAGTATGCCTCTACTTGACTAGCTCGTTAATCACAGATGGTTAAGTTTCCTAACCATAGACATGTGTTGTCATTTGATGAACAGGATCACATCATTAGAGAATGATGTGATGGACAAGACCCATCCGTTAGCTTAGCACTATGATCGTTTAGTTTTATTGCTGTTGCTTTCTTCATGACTTATGCATGTTCCTCTGACTATGAGATTATGCAACTCCCGAATACTGGAGGAACACCTTGTGTGCTATAAAATGTCACAACATAACTGGGTGATTATAAAGATGCTCTACAGGTGTCTCCGAAGGTGTTTGTGGTCTTGGCATAGATCGAGAATAGGATTTGTCACTCCGAGTGTCGGAGAGGTATCTCTGGGCCCTCTCGATAATACACATCGTAATAAGCCTTGCAAGCAAACGACTAATGAGTTAGTAATGGGATGATGTATTACAGAACGAGTAGAGACATGCCGGTGATGAGATTAATCTAGGTATGATGATATCGATGATCGAATCTCGGGCAAGTGACATACCGATGGCAAAGGGAATAACGTATGTTGTTATGCGGTTTGACCGATATAGATCTTCGTAGAATATGTAAGAGCCAATATGAGCATCCAAGTTTCGCTATTGGTTATTGACCAGAGATGTGTCTCGGTCATGTCTACATAGTTCTCGAACCCGTAGGGTGTGCACGCTTAATGTTCGATGACGATTTGTATTATGAGTTATGTGATTTGATGACCAAAGTTCGTTCGGAGTTCCGGATGAGATCACGGACATGACAAGGAGTCTCGAAATGGTAGAGAGGTGAAGATTCATATATTGGAAGGCTATATTCGGACATCGGAAAGGTTCCGAGTAGTTCGGGTATTTTTCGGAGTATCGCAGAGTTACGGGAATTCGCCGGGGGAAGTAGTGGGCCTTAATGGGCTATACGGGAAAGGAGAGAAGGGCCTCAAGGGGTGGCTGCGCCCCCCCCCATGGGCTGGTCCGAATGGGACTAGGAAGGGGCGGCGCCCCCCTCTTTCCTTCTCCCCTCTTCCTCCTTCCCTTATTTCTCCTACTAGGACTAGGAAAGGGTGGAACCTACTCCTACTAGGCGTAGGATTGCACCCCTTGGCGCGCCCCTTGTGGCCGGCCCTCCTCCTCCCTCCTTTATATACGTGGGGAGGGGGCACCCCATAGACATACAAGTTGATTTCTTAGCCGTGTGCGGTGCCCCCTCCACAGTTACACACCTCGGTCATATCATCGTAGTGCTTAGGCGAAGCCCTGGCCGGTAACTTCATCATCACTGTCACCATGCCGTCGTGCTGACGGAACTCTCCCTCGACCTCAACTGGATCAAGAGTTTGTGAGACGTCACCGAGCTGAATGTGTGCAGATCGCGGAGGTGCCGTGCGTTCGGTGCTTGATCGGTTGGATCACGAAGACGTCCGACTACATCATCCGCATTACTAAACTCTTTCGCTTTCAGTCTACAAGGGTACATGGACACACTCTTCCGCTCATTGCTATGCTTCTCCTAGATAGATCTTGCGTGATCGTATGAAAATTTTGAAATACTACGTTCCCCAACAGTGGTATCAGAGCTAGGTCTATGCGTAGATGATATGCACGAGTAGAACACAATGAGTTGTGGGCGATAATAGTCATGCTGCTTACCGACATGTCATACTTTGATTTGGCGATATTGTGAGATGAAGCGGCCCGGACCGACATTACGCGTACGCTTACACGAGAGTGGTTATACCGTTACGAGCACTTGTTGCTTAAAGGTGCCGGCGGATGTCTATTTCGCTCACTTTAATTGAATCGAGTGTGACTACACCCGATCCTTTTGAAGGTTAAAACAACACACTTGATGAAAAATTGTCGTGGTTTTGTATGCGTAGGTAAGAACGGTTCTTGCTAAGCCCGTAGCAGCCACGTAAAACTTGCAACAACAAAGTAGAGGACGTCTAACTTGTAGGGCATGTTGTGATGTGATATGGTCAAGACGTGATGAGTTATAGGTTATTGTATGAGATGATCATGTTTTGTAAATTATCGGCAACCGACAAGAGCCTTATGGTTGTCTCTTTATTGTACGAATTGTGAAGGCCATGTAATTGATTTACTTTATCACTATGAGTTAGCGATAGTAGTAGTAGCAATAGTTGGCGAGACAACCACGACGCTACAACGAAGATCATGGTGTCAAGCCGGTGACGATGGAGATTGATACGTCTCCAACGTATCTATAATTTTTGATTGTTCCATGCTATTATATATATGATGTTTTTGATGTTTAATGGGCTTTATTATACACTTTTATATTATTTTTGGGACTAACCTATTAACCCAAAGGCCCAGTCCAGATTGCTGTTTTTTCCCTATTTCAGGGTTTTACAGAAAAGGAATATCAAACGGAGTCCAAAGGGAATGAAACCTTCGGGAGAGATATTTTTGGAGTGATATCTTCACGGGAGACTTGAGAACCACGGAATAGGGCACACGTGGCATCCACGAGGGTGGGGGGCGCGCCCCCTCCCCCTGGGCACGCCCCCTGCCTCGCGGGCCCCACGTTGCTCCCCCGGTGCCCTCCTTCCTCCTATATATAACCATGTACCCTGAAAACATTGATGCAACAGAGAAAACCCGAATTCCACCGCCGCAACCTTCTGTTCCCGTGATATCCCATCTCGAGGCCTGTTCCGGAGCTCCGTCGGAGGGGGGGATCTTCCACGGAGTGCTTCTACATCAACACCATCGCCTCACCATAAGTTGTGAGTAGCTTACCACAGACCTTCGGGTCCATAGTTAGTACCTAGATGGCTTCTTCTCTATTTTTGGATCTCAATACCAAGTCCTCCTCGGTCTTCGAGGAGATCCATTCGATGTAATATTTTTTCGGTGTGTTTGTCGAGATCCGATGAA
Source organism: Secale cereale (assembly GCA_902687465.1). Taxonomy (NCBI): domain Eukaryota; kingdom Viridiplantae; phylum Streptophyta; class Magnoliopsida; order Poales; family Poaceae; genus Secale; species Secale cereale. The sequence continues at coordinate 259,998,075 of LR738710.1, read as the reverse complement.
TTGTGGGTTTATGATCAAGATTATCTATGAGAAATATTTGGTTCTTTTCTGAATTCTTTTTTGTATGATTATAATATCCTTGCAAGTCTCTTCAAATTATCGGTTTGGTTTGGCCTACTAGATGTATAGTTCTTGCAATGGGAGAAGTGTTTGGCTTTGGGTTCAATCTTGCGGTGTCCTTTTCCAGTGACAGCAGGGGTAGCAAGGCTCATATAGTATTGTTGCCTTCGAGGATAAAAAGACGGGGTTTATATCATATTGCTTGAGTTTATCCCTCTACATCATGTCATCTTGCTTAAAGCATTACTCTGTTCTTATGAACTTAATACTCTAGATGCATGCTGGATAGCGGTCGATGTGTGGAGTAATAGTAGTAGATGCAGAATCGCTTCGGTCTACTTGTAACGGACGTGATGCCTATATATAATAATCATGCCTAGATATTCTCATAATTATTCGCTTTTCTATCAATTGCTCGACAGTAATTCGTTCACCCACCATAGAATTCTGCTATCATGAGAGAAGCCACAGTGAAACCAATGGCCCCCGGGTCTATTCTCAACATATAAATCTACAATCTACTTTACTTTGTTGTTTTTACTTTCTGTTCTTATATCCAAAAATACCAAAAATATCAAACTATCATATCTATCAGATCTCACTTTCGTAAGTGATCATAAAGGGATTGACAACCCCTTATCGCATTGGCTGCGAAGTTCTTATTTGTTTGTGCAGGTGCGAGGGACTCGCACATGGTCTCCTACTGGATTGATACCTTGGTTCTCAAAAACTGAGGGAAATACTTACGCTACTGTGACACATCACCATTTCCTCTTCGAGGGAATACAACGCAAGCTCGAGAAGTAGCAAGAAGAATTTCTGGCGCCGTTGCCAGGGAGGCTTACGCAAAATTCATATACCAAGTACCTATGACAAACCCTTATCCTTCACATTACATTTATTTTCCTCTCATTATCCTCTCCCCCACTTCACCCTTGCCATTTTATTTTCCCTTCTCTTTGCCGTGTGTTTAGCGTTCGCTTGCTTCTTGTTTGCTTGTGTGTTGGATTGCTTGCTTGTCACTATGGCTCAGAACAATACCAAATTGTGTGACTTCTCCAATACCAACAATAATGATTTTATTAGCACTCCGATTGCTCCTATTACCGATGTTGAATCTTGTGAGATCAATGCTTCTCTGTTGAATCTTGTCATGAAAGATCAATTTTTCGGCCTTCCTAGTTAAGATGCCGCTACCCATCTAAACAACTTTGTTGATTTGTGTGATATGCAAAAGAAGAGGGATGCGGATAATGATATTGTTAAATTGAAGTTATTTCCGATTTCACTTAGAGATTGTGCTAAAACTTGGTTTTCCTCTTTGCCTAGAAATAGTATTGATTCGTGGAATAAGTGCAAAGATGCATTTATCTCTAAGTATTTCCCTCCTGCTAAGATCATCTCTCTTAGAAACGATATTATGAATTTTAAGCAACTAGATCATGAGCATGTTGCACAAGCTTGGGAGAGAATGAAATTAATGATACGTAATTGTCCTACACATGGTTTGAACTTAAGGATGATTATACAAAACTTTTATGCTGGCTTGAATTTTGCTTCCAGAAATCTTTTAGATTCGGCCACAGGAGGCACTTTCATGGAAACTACCTTAGGAGAAGCTACCAAATTCCTAGATAATATTATGGTTAATTATTCTCAATGGCACACCGAAAGATCTACTAGTAAAAAAGTTCTTGCTATTGAGGAGATTGGTGTTTTGAGTGGAAAGATGGATGAACTTATGAAATTATTTGCTGCTAAGAGTGCTTCTTCTAATCCTAATGATATGCCTTTATCCACGTTGATTGAAAATAATAATAAATCTTTGGATGTGAATTTTGTTGGTAGGAATAATTTTGGTAACAATGCTTATAGAGGAAACTTTAATCCTAGGCCTTTTCCTAGTAACTCCTCTAATAATTATGGTAATTGCTACAATAACTCTTATGGAAATATGCCTTCTGAATTTGAAACTAGTGTTAAGGAGTTTATGAATTCACAAAAGAATTTTAATGCTTTGCTTGAAGAAAAATTGCTTAAGATTGATGAATTGGCTAGAAGCATGGATATAATTACTCTTGATGTTGATTCTTTGAAATTTAGATCTATTCCACCTAAGCATGATATCAATGAGTCTCTCAAAGCCATGAGAGTTTCCATTGATGAATGCAAAGAAAGAACCGCTAGGATGCATGCTAAAAAAGAGAGCTTTATAAAAGCGTGTTCTTCTAGTTATCATGAAAATAAAGATAAAGATCTGAAAGTTATTGATGTGTCTCCTATTAGATCCTTGTTTTCTATTATGAATCTTGATAAATATGGGACTGGGGATGAGTCTACTTTAATTAAAAGGTGTCCCAATGATTCAGAGTTTTTAGATCTTGATGCTAAAATTGTTAAAAGTGGGATTGAAGAGATTAAAACTTTGCATAGTGATGAACCCACTACTTTGGATTTCTAGGGATTCAATTACGATAATTTTTCTTTGATTGATTGTATTTCCTTGTTGCAATCCGTACTAAATTCTCCGCATGCTTATAGTCAAAATAAAGCTTTTACCAAACACATAGTTGATGCTTTGATGCAATCTTATGAAGAAAAACTTGAATTAGAAGTTTCTATCCCTAGAAAGCTTGATGATGAGTGGGAACCTATTATTAGAATTAAAAATAAAGATCATGAATGCTTTGCTTTGTGTGATTTGGGTGCAAGTGTTTCCACTATCCCGAAAACTTTGTGTGATTTGTTAGGTTTCCATGAGCTTGATGATTGTTCTTTAAATTTGCATCTTGTGGGTTATACTATTAAGAAACCTATGGGAAGGATTAATGATGTTCTTATTGTTGCCAATAGGAAGTATGTGCCCATAGATTTCATTGTTCTTGATATAGATTGCAATCCTTCATGTCCTATTATTATTGGTAAACCTTTCCTTAGAACCATTAGTGCAATTATTGATATGAAGGAAGGAAATATTAGATTCCAATTTCCGTTAAGGAAAGGCATGGAACACTTTCCTAGAAAGAAAATTAAATTACCTTATGAATCTATTATGAGAACCACTTATGGATTGCCTTCCAAAGATGGCAATACCTAGATCTATCTTTGTATCATGCCTAGCTAGGGGCGTTAAACAATAGCGCTTGTTGGGAGGCAACCCAATTTTATTTTCTTTGTTTTTGCTTCTGTTTAGGAATAAATATTGCATCTAGCTTCTATTTAGATGTGTTTTTGTGTTTTAATTAGTGTTTGTGCCAAGTAGAACCTTTGGGAAGACTTGTGTGAAGTTTATATGATCCTGCTGTAAAAAAACAGAAACGTTAGCGCTCACTAGAATGGTCACCAGATTTTACTGGAGAGTGCTATTTAGTTGATTCTTTTTGCAGATTATTAATAGAAAATTCCTCACGTTTACCAATTTATTACAATTTTTTTGGAGTTAGAGAAGTATTCGAAAGCTACAGATTACTACAGACTATTCTGTTTTTGACAGATTCTGTTTTTCATGTGTTGTTTGCTTGTTTTGATGAATCTATGAGTAGTATTGGAGGATATGAATCATAGAGAAGTTGGAATATAGTAGGTTTAACACCAATATAAACAAAGAATGAGTTCATTACAGTACCTTTGAGTGGTGGTTTGTTTTCTTATACTAACGGAGCTCACGATATTTTTGTCTAAGTTTTGTGTTGTGAAGTTTTCAAGTTTTCAGTATTGATTTGATGGAGTATGGAACAAAGAGTGGCAAGAGCCTAAGCTTGGGGATGCCCAAGGCACCCCAAGGTAAAATTCAAGGACAGCCAAGAGCCTAAGCTTGGGGATGCCCCGGGAAGGCATCCCCTCTTTAGTCTTCATCTATAGGTAACTATACTCGGGACTATATTGTTATTCACCACATGATATGTGTTTTACTTGGAGCGTCATGTATAATTTGAGTCTTTGCTTGTTAGTTTGCCACAATCATCCTTGCTGGACACACCTTTTTGAGAGATCTAAATATGGCCTAGAATTTGTTAGAACACACTATGTGCTTCACTTATATCTTTTGAGCTAAATAGTTTTGCTCTAGTGCTTCACTTATATCTTTTAGAGCACGGTGGTGATTTTATTTTGTAGAAATTGTTGAGCTCTCATGCTTCACTTATATCCTTTTGAGAGTATTTTAGAACACTATGGTAATGTGCTTTGGTTATAAAACTAGTCCTAATATTATAGGCATCCAAGATAAATGTAGTAAAAACTTTCATACAAAGTGCATTGAATATGATGAGAAGTTTGATGCTTGATGATTGTTTTGAGATATGAGGATAGTGATATTAGAGTCATGCTAGTGGAGTTATTATGAAATTGAGATATACTTTTGTTAAAGTTTGTGATTCCCAGCATGCACGTATGGTGAACCGCTATGTGTCGAAGTTAGAGCATGAGGTATTTGTAGAGTGTCATCCTTTGTGTGGAGGTCGGGGGCGCGCGATGGTTAACACCTACCAACCTCCCCCCTAGGAGCATGCATTGATTGCTTTGTTTTGATGACTCATAAATTTTTGCAATAAGTATATGAGTTCTTTATGACTAATGTTGAGTCCATGGATTATACGCACTCTCACCCTTCCACCATTGCTAGCCTCTCTTGTACCGTACAACCTTCGCCGGTACGATACACCCACTATATACCTTCCTCAAAACACCCACTATATACCTTCCTCAAAACAACCACCATATCTACCTATCATGGCATTTCCATGGCCATTCCGAGATATATTGCCATGCAACTTTCCACCGTTCCGTTCATATGACATGATTCATATTCTCATATTGCCATGCATGATCATGTAGTTGACATCATATTTGTGGCAAGGCCACCATGCATAATTTTTCATACATGTCACTCTTGATTCATTGCACATCCTGGTACACCGCTGGAGGAATTCATATAGAGTCATACTTTGTTCTAGTATCGAGTTGTAAATCAATATAAGTGTGATGATCATCATTATTAGAGCATTGTCCCAAAAAAAGGAAAGGGCAAGAAAAAGAAAGGCAACAAAAAAAGAAAATAAAAAGAAAAGAAAAAGGAAAGAAAAGAAAAGGGACAATGCTACTATCTTTTTCCACACATGTGCTTCAAAGTAGCACCATGTTCTTCATGATAGAGAGTCTCATGTTTAGCCACTTTCATATACTAGTGGGAATTTTCATTATAGAACTTGGCTTGTGTATTCCAACGATGGCTTCCTCAAAATCCCTAGGTCTTCGTGAGCAAGCAAGTTGGATGCACACCCACTTAGTTTCTTTTGTTGAGCTTTCATACATTTTTAGCTCTAGTGCATCAGTTGCATGGCAATCCCTACTCACTCACATTGATATCTATTGATGTGCATCTCCATAGCCCGTTGATATGCCTAGTCGATTTGAGACTATCTTCCTCCTTTTTGTCTTCTCCACAACCATCACTCTATTCCACCTATAGTGCTATATCCATGGCTCACGCTCATGTATTGCGTGAAAGTTGAAAGGTTTGAAAAAAATGAGCATGAAAAGAAGTGCTTGGCTGAAACCGGGGTTGTGCATGATATGAATATTTTGTGTGATGAAGAGGGAGCATAGCCAGACTATATGATTTTGTAGGGATAACCTTCTTTAGCCATGTTATTTTGAGAAGACATGATTGCTTTGTTAGTATGCTTGAAGTATTATTATTTCTTATGTCAATATAGACTTTTGTCTTGAATCTTTCGGATTTGGACATTCATGCCACAATAAAGAGAATTACATTGAAAATTATGTTGGTTAGTATTCCACATCAAAAATTCTGTTTTTATCATTTACCTACTCGAGGACGAGCATGCATTAAGCTTGGGGATGCTTGATACGTCTCCAACGTACCTATAATTTTTGATTGTTCCATGCTATTATTTATGATGTTTTGGATGTTTAATGGGCTTTGTTATACACTTTTATTTTATTTTTGGGACTAACCTATTAACCCAAAGGCCCAGTCCAGGTTGATGTTTTTTTGCCTATTTCAGGGTTTTACAGAAAAGGAATATCAAACGGAGTCCAAACGGAATGAGACCTTCGGGAGAGATATTTTTGGAGCGATATATTCACGGGAGACTTGAGAACCACGGAATAGGGCACACGTGGCGTCCACGGGTGTGGGGGCGCGCCCCCTCCCCCTGGGCGCGCGTCCTGCCTCGTGGGCCCCTTGTTGCTCCCTCGGTGCCCTCCATCCTCCTATATAGATACCCATGTACCCTGAAAACATCGAGGCAACAGAGAAAACCCTAATTCCACCGCCGCAACCTTCTGTTCCCGTGAGATCCCATCTTGGGGCCTGTTCCGGAGCTCCGTTGGAGGGGGGGGGGTCTTCCACGGAGTGCTTCTACATCAACACCATCGCCTCACCATGAGTTGTGAGTAGTTTACCACAGACCTTCGGGTCCATAGTTAGTACCTAGATGGCTTCTTCTCTCTTTTTGGATCTCAATACCATGTTCTCCTCGGTCTTCGAGGAGATCTATTCGATGTAATCTTTTTGCGGTGTGTTTGTCGAGATCCGATGAATTGTGGGTTTATGATCAAGATTATATATGAGAAATATTTGGTTATTTTCTGAATTCTTTTATGTATGATTATAATATCCTTGCAAGTCTCTTCGAATTATCGGTTTGGTTTGGCCTACTAGATCTATAGTTCTTGCAATGGGAGAAGTGCTTGGCTTTGTGTGGCACCCTGGCTCAGAGAAAACCGGAACGCCCCATATTCCAGTCCAGAGATCGAGATGAAGTCTTCTGGAATACGACACTGCTTAGTATAGAACAAACCAGCTCTTTATTACAACACGAATATGAATACAAGGGTTCCGTTATTACAATGAATAACATCGGCATGGCGACACTACGCCAACAAAATTGCTATATACAAGCAGCTTAACAACTTAAAGCAGTGGACCAACTACTGGCAGCGGAACAACGAATGACAATGATGGACTCTAATCCGCAGGGACTCTGGCTAGAATGTTTATCCTAGCTCGCGAACACGAGAACAACACCAAACAAGCAAGCAATCCAGGCACGACCTGCAAGCTGGCATGACACGCCAGGTCAGTACATTGAATGTACTTGAAAGCTCACAATAAACCAGAAGCATTCAAGACAAACAACAGCATGGCAATTACAAGTTAATCAGGAATTATCATGAGATCATTAGGATAACATAACATGAACATCATGAACATGATACAACTAAACAATATGAGCATGACATGAACATATAAATCTGATGTTACTAGCATGCAACATGATGACACTACATGCACCATTTATTTTGTTCGGGTTACCTCGTAACCATCACATGCATCACTCACCAACCTCAGACATTACACGATCATCTCAGGATCAAATCAAGCTTGGTATAAACAATACCGTAGTAATCATCAAATGACCACAAGGAGCTTGATATTTACCCTCAACTCTCGCACAACATCACGAATATCCAACAACTCGGTATTCTCGATACCACGGTGATCATTCCGGTGATCACAACTATGACCAACACTTGGCCTCAAACGGTGATCTTTCCGGCGATCACAACCAACTTATCTCATCATCGAATCACTGTTGAATCATAGTGTGACCAACTACGAACTGGGCCCTTATCCGTGGGCGCGGCTATCGATAGATTTATACACTCTGCAGAGGTAGCGCAGTGTACCCACACTATGGAACCCATGGTCTCGTTCTCCCATTCGGGTGGACCAACGGCGTTCCGACAAAACCGATCTACTGTCATAACACTCTCCCGGCCACTCCGACCAACTCCCCTTTGGGCTAAGTCCTGGGTGGCCCCATGTCTACCAAAGACACAATGACCACCGTCATGGCCAAACATAAACGGTCCCAAACGGGGACCCGGATCCATATCAACAACAACGGGCACACAAGGTTATGTCTGCTTACCGCGCCAAGGTACCGCACGCCCATAACCTTCCCTCGTTGGAGGCACCGGCGAGAGGCATGACAATAGACCCAGTTAGGACCTTCCCATAAAGGTAAACGTGGTTGCACTGGTCAGTTCGATATGGTGGCACCATGACTCAGCCAACAGTTGTTCAAGTTCAATTTAATCCAGTTAAACTTGAATTCAAATATGCTGAGTCATGATAAAATACATGATGCAATTACAATGCATGAGCATGAATAACAACATAATCATGAGAGAACCACATAACTATCCACCATATCAACAATGAATCATAAGCATGGCATACTGACTAACATGAACATCATAAGTACATACTTCTCCGAAAAATAACTACTAACATCAACAGCAAATATCATGCAAGAACATATCAACAATATCAACATGCAAGCATTTAACTAATTGGATGCAAAGGAACATGCATAACAACGGTACTCGGGGCAGACGGCACTCATGCACCGAAGACCATCACCAACATCAACATGTACTACTAGCAAGCATAAACATATGAAAAGAATACTAGCAACTAGCAGGGCATGATAACAGGTGCATAACAACATAGCAAGAAAATAAATAATAACCCCGAAGCATTACCGAAACAACGATGATCATATTTTAAACAAGCAAACATTTAATAAATATTCAAGTTGAAAACCATGGCAACTGCATGACTATCTTGCAAGTGGGTATTGTGGCTTGCCTAGGGTGATGGAGACTCCAGAAAGAAGTGCGGTGAAGCCGCAGAAAGATTCGCCGGAAACAGTTCTCTCTCGGAGGGGGCTATTTATGGGCAAGGTCAAAATGGTCATTTTCACTGTGAAACCACCTAGTGAAAATGTTACCAAAAGATAGAGCTCGACGAGACAAAGACGTGGGCTTTGGAATCACCTGATTCGGAGTCAAGGTTGAAAAGTTATGAAGGGTAGAAGCTCAGGGAACCATCCGTGAATATTTCTACTACAAACAAGTCCCTGGCGGTTGAAACAGAAAGCACATATAAGAAAATACGCTTCCAGAACAGGAAAACGCACTTTGGGCTGAAGAAGAAAGAAAATACGCCTTCAGAAACAGAAAATGTACTCTCTGAAAGCCGTCTCCACTTATCCACGTGGACTTAAGGCTGGAGCCTCTTCCAGGTGTGGCCCAGGCGCAGGGGGAGGGGGTCAGACGCTTGTCTTCCTCCTCCCGCCGTTGTGCCTCACGTGAAGCAGAGCAGGTCAGTCAGGGGAAGGAGCGGCGCTGGGGCCGGCCGGCTCCGGCCACCCCGGCCAAGGCGAGGCCATCGGCGGGTGCGGCGGGACCTGGCGCGTCCATCTAGGGGGTCGGACGGCCTTGGGGCGAGGAGGAGGATGCGGGGCGGAGGAGCGCTGAGGAGGACAGAGAGGAGGCAGAGGCGGGCTGCGGCAAGGGGGTCGGCCAGCTCCGGTCGTCTCCGGCCGATCTGAGAGCACCGACGGGACCGGGGAATCACACCGCGTCCATTCAGGTGGCTAGCAGGCGCCGGGAAGGAGTGGAGAGGAGGGAAGGGACGGCGCCATGAGAGGTGACAGAAAAGTTTCTGGTGACGATGGCTCGGTGATGCGGGCAACTCCGGCGAGGGGCAAGGGTGTGGGGCGGCTCAGAGGAACAAGGGGAACACGATGGACATCTCTGGAGGGTGAGAGGAGGCTTGGGTTGGCCGGAACTAGGCCGAGACCGAGGCGGCCATGGCGAATGTCGGCGGATAGAGGCGAGTTGGGAAGGCCCAGGTGGTCGAGGAGGGCAAAGGAGAGGCTGGTGAGCTGCGGGAGGAGTCGAGGGTCCTTTATATAGGCGAGGAGGAGGCTCTGGATGACCACAAACAAGATGGAGCAGTGCGCTAATGGAGATTAGAAGCAGTTCACCATAGTGGTACTATTGTGACGGCGCGCTGCCGGCGACCCACGATGGTGCAGTGATGCAGGGAGGTGCAGTCGAGCACGCGCGAGCTCTAGGACATGGTTTGACGCCGAGACGAGGAGGGAGGCGATGAGCACAGTGGCCCGACCAATCCAGAGCGCGCGCTGTGCATGATGCCAGCGTGATCACCACGCGAACTGGTGCGAGCGGCGCGCTTTGGCGTGGCCATCCATGTCCAGTAGGATGACCTAGGTGCCCTTAGTAAAGATGCAGAAAGAAATTGGTCCAGGGGCAAAGAAGAGATTTGCACTTAGCTCCAAAGTAATTCAACAAGAAGGTGTTTGTAACTTCCTGTGGTTAAACCAGCTGGGTAACTTGGTAAAAAGTTTGTCTGGCGATGATCTTATACCAATATGATGCTGATTACCAACAATCATACTAACAGGAGGAGTTTAGATGGGGGTTGCTGTAGAAAGTGCCAAACTGGCCAGAATTAGGGATTAAGATCTTGCACTCACACACTTAAGTTTCATGAGCTGAAATTTGGTGGAGTTGAATTATTTGACCATATGGAGCTACTATAAAAACCTCATGCCATTTGGAGTCACCAAAGTGGCACTTCCTTCACAAAGCTCCATTCTGGACAGAATCTTGGAGAATTTACTGAGGATAAAAGGATAACTGGATTAAGTCAAAACTTGGTGGAGGAGGTAGAGGTATATGTAATAATGGCCTCGTAAATTGTCAGCTCAAATGAAGCAAGGTAAAATAGTGTTGCTTCACAAAGTGAAAATCTGACTAGAAACCAAGATTTGGAGCTGAGCTCACATAGATGATCTCCATGAGCTCAAATTTGGTGGCGGTGCATGATTTGATAAAATGAAGGATGTGACAAAGTTTCATCTCATTTGGACATGCCTAGAATATACTTCCTTCACAAAGTTTCTTCTGGACAGAAACTTTGGAAAATCACTGAAAAATAATTACTAGGCAAATGAGTTTGAAATTTGGCGAAGAGAAATGATATGGACATGAAAAGATGTCCACCAAGTTTGGGGCCAATTGGGCAAAGATAAATAGCACTTGCTTCACAAAGTGCCATTTAGGGCAGAATAGGAAAATGATTATTGGAGGATTATTTTTGAACATGGCAATGAAATGTTTTTCCATATTTGAACAAGATATGAACCAAACAATTTATGAGAATTATTTGGGATTTTTAGAATGATAGAGATATAGGTTGCTTCACAACCTAGGGCAAAAAGAATTATTCCTTTAATAGAAAAGGAACATTCTTTGGAAAAAGAATATTGGGTTGGGTCAATGATGAGAATGACTGGGTCTTGGGATGATGAGAAGGTTGGCAAGCCACTATAAAACCTAGGAAGACATGGTCTTCCCAAGTTTCAGAACCACATAGCCACTGAAAAGCAAATAAAATCAAGAAACCCAAGAAAGTTAAAGGAAAAAGAAAAGGGCAAAATCCAGGCTGTTACACTTTGGGTTCAATCTTGCGGTGTCCTTTCCCAGTGACAGCAGGGGTAGCAAGGCACGTATAGTATTGTTGCCATCGAGGATAAAAAATGGGGTTTATATTATATTGCTTGAGTTTATCCCTCTACATCATGTCATCTTGCTCAAAGCATTACTCTGTTCTTATTAACTTAATACTCTAGATGCATGCTGGATAGCGGTCGATGTGTGGAGTAATAGTAGTAGACAATGTTGAGGATATCGCTTATCGTTATCGTCTCGGTCAGTTGGGGTTTTGAGATTAATCGGAAATCGATCGATTAATCGATTTTATCGGTCGACTATTAATCGGCCATTTTTTTAAAATCCCAGGTTCCCAACACTAAAATATGCTATATTCAACACCCAAACAATATTGGACAGAAATGGTACCTTGAGTCCTAGCCTTTGAATCCTAATATAATGACAAACAAAATAGAAAAACATTACATATTGCATAACAAGGTCCACAAAACACAAATAAACATAGTTCTTGCAAACATTGTGCTATGAATAGGCCCGATTTTTTCTGTAGATTCCCGATAAATCGCTTGTCATGGCGATTAAACGGCCCAAACGATAAATGATTAAGATAAGGCATTATCTTATCGGTCACCCCAAGAGTAGCGATAAATCTGACGATAAATCACTGAATCGGAAGATTTCCTGAACAATGGTAGTAGATGCAGAATCATTTTAGCTACTTGTCACGGACATGATGCCTATATATAATGATCATGCCTAGATATTCTCATAATTATTCGCTTTTCTATCAATTGCTCGACAGTAATTCGTTCACCCACCGTAGAATTCTGCTATCATGAGAGAAGCCACTAGTGAAACCTATGGCCCCCGGGTCTATTCTCAACATATCAATCTACAATCTACTTTACTTTGTTGTTTTTACTTTTTGTTCTTATATCCTAAAATACCAAAAATATCAAACTATCATATCTATCATATCTCACTTTCGTAAGTGACCGTAAAGTGATTGACAACCCCTTATCGCGTTGGTGCGAAGTTCTTATTTGTTTGTGCAGGTGTGAGGGACTCGCGCGTAGTCTCCTACTGGATTGATACCTTGGTTCTCAAAAACTGAGGGAAATACTTACCTAATGTGCTGCATCACCCTTTCCTCTTCGAGGGAATACAATGCAAGCTCGAGAAGTAGCAGAGATCATGACGATGCTTTGGAGATGGAGATAAAAAGCACAAGATGATGATGGCCATATCATGTCACATATTTTGATTGCATATTGATGTTTATCTTATTATGCTTCTTATTTTGCTTAGTACGGCGGTAGCATTATAAGATGATCCCTTACAAAATTTCAAGGTACAAGTGTTCTCCCCGAGTATGCACCATTGCGATAGTTCATCATGCCGAGACACCACATGATGATTGGGTGTGATAAGCTCTACGTTCAAATACAACGGGTATAAGAAAGTTTTGCACATGCAGAATACTCGGGTTACACTTGACGAGCCTAACATGTACATACATGGCCTCAGAACACTGGAGACCGAAAGGTTGAGCATGAATCATATAGTAGATATGATCAACATAAGATGTTCACCATTGAAAACTACTCCATCTCACGTGATGATCAGACATGGTTTAGTTGATTTGGATCACATGATCATTTAGATGACTAGAGGGATGTCTATCTAAGTGGGAGTTCTTTAGTAATATGATTAATTGAATTTTAATTTATCATGAACTTAGTCGTGATAGTATTTGCAAATTATGTTATAGATCAATAGCTCGCGTTATAGCTCCCCTATGTTTTTGATATGTTCCTAGAGAAAATTAAGTTGAAAGATGTTAGTAGCAATGATGCAGACAAGGTCCGTGATATGAGGATTATCCTCATTGCTGCATAGAAGTATTATGTCCTTGATGCACCGCTAGGTGACAAACTTATTGCAGGAGCAGATACAGACGTTATGAACGTTTGACAAGCTCGGTATGATGACTACTTGATAGTTTAGTGCGCCATGCTTTACAGTTAGAACCGTGACTTCAAAAATGTTTTGAACGCCAACGGAGCATATGAGATGTTCCAAGAGTTGAAAATAGTATTTCAGACTCATGCCCGTGTCGAGAGGTATGAGACCTCTGACATGTACATTGCCTACAAGATGGAGGAGAATAGCTCAACCAATGTGCATGTGCTCAGAATGTCTGAGTACTACAATCACTTAAATCAAGTGGGAGTTAATCTTCCAGATAAGACAGTGATTGACAGAGTTCTCTAGTCACGATCACCAAGTTACTGGAACTTCGTGATGAACTATAATGTGCAAGGGATGACGAAAGCGATTCCCGAGCTCTTCGTGATGCTGAAATCAACGAAGGTAGAAATCAAGAAAGAGCATCAATTGTTGATTGTTAACAAGACCGCTAGTTTCAACAAACGGACGAGGGGAAGAAGGGGAACTTCAAGAAGAATAGCAAGCCAGTTGCTACTCCCGGGAAGAAACCCAAGTCTGGATCCAATCCTGAAATTGAGTGCTTCTACTTCAAAGGAACTGGTCACTGGAAGTGGAACTACCCCAAGTATTTGGCGCGTAAGAAGGATGGCAAAGTGAACAAAAGGTATATTTGATATACATGTTATTAATGTGTACCTCACTAGATTTCATAGTAGCCCCTGGGTATTTGATACTTATTCGGTTGCTAAGATTGGTAACTCGAAATAGGAGTTGCAGAATAAACGAGACTAGTTGAGGGTGAGGTGACGATGTGTGTTGGAAGTAGTTCCAATATTGATATGATCATAATCGCACACTCCCTGTACTTTCAGGATTAGTGTTAAACCTAAATAAATGTTATTTGGTGTTTGCGTTGAGCATGAACAAGATTGGATCATGTTTATTGCAATACGGTTATTCATTTAAGTGAGAGAACAATTGTTATTCTGTTTACATGAATAAAACCTTCTATGGTCATACACCGAAGGTGAATGGTTTATTGAATCTCGATCATAGTAAGTACACATATTCATAATATTGAAGCCAAAAGATGCAGAGTTGATAATGATAGTCCAACATACTCATGGTACTGCCTTTGAAGTCATATTGGTGTAAATCACATGAATAAACTTTATGCCGATGGACTTTTGGAATCACTTGGTGCTTGCGAACCATGCCTCCTGGGCAAGATGACTAAAACTCCGTTCTCCGGAACAATGGAGCGAGCAACTAACTTGTTGAAATCATACATACTGATGTATGCAGACCAATGAGTGTTGAGGCTCGCGGCGGGTATCGTTATTTTTGGACCTTCACAAATAATTTGAGAAGATATGGGTATATCTACTTGATGAAACACAAGTCTGAAACATTTGAAAAGTTCAAAGAATTTCAGAGTGAAGTAAAGAATCATCATAACAAGAAAATAAAGTTTCTACGATCTGATCGTAGAGGCGAATATTTGAGTGACGAGTTTGGGCTTCATTTGAAACAATGTGGAATAGTTTCGCAACTCACGCCACCAGGAACACCACAGTGTAATGGTGTGTCTAGACGTCATAATCGTACTTTATTAGATATGGTGCGATCTATAATGTCTCTTACCAATTTACCACTATCGTTTTGGGGTTATGCTTTAGAGACAGTTGCACTCACGTTAAATAGGGAACCACCTAAATCCATTGAGACGACGCCTTATGAACTGTGGTTTGGCAAGAAACCCAAGTTGTCGTTTCTTAAAGTTTGGGGCTGCGATGCTTATGTGAAAAAGCTTCAACTTGATAAGCTCGAACCCAAGTCGGAGAAATGTGCCTTCATAGGATACCCAAAGAAAACTGTTGGGTACACCTTCTATCACAGATCCGAAGGCAAGATATTCGTTGCTAAAAATGGATCCTTTCCAAAGAAGGAGTTTCTCTTGAAAGAAGTGAGTGGGAGGAATGTAGAACTTGATGAGGTAATTGTACCTTCTCCCGAATTGGAAAGTAGTTCATCATAGAAACTAGTTCCAGTGATTCCTACACCAATTAGTGAGGAAGCTAATGATGATGATCATGAAACTTCAGATCAAGTTACTACTGAACCTCGTAGGTCAACCAGAGTATGTTGCCCACAAGAGTGGTACGGCAACCATGTTTTGGAAGTCATGTTACTAGACCATGATGCACCTATGAACTATGAGGAAGCGATGATGATCCCAGATTCCGCAAAATGGCTTGATTTCATGAAATCTGAGATGGGGTCCATGTGTCGGTGTACAAAAAGAGGGGTACACTTTTTGTACCCCTATAACTGTGCACGGGCAGTCTGAGCCACGGGCACCACCAGACCAAGCATGGCAAGGGAGGAAAGCCAGGGTAAGACCGAAGCTCGATGGGGACTGAATCCCAAAGCCAATGCCACAAAGAGCAAAGGGGACGAAGCAGGATCCCCCGGCAAGATCCTTGCCGGGAGCTGGTTCTAGCAGCCCCGACAAGATCCTTGTCGGGGCCAGCCTTAGCAGCCCCGGCATGACCCTTGCCGCGGCAATTCGCCCCATGCCTACGGAGTGGATCACCCTTGAGTCCACTGCCCCCATGGGGGAAGGATTCGGGAGGCATCCCTGTACTGGTATGTAGATCTTTGTGAAGACATTCAAGATCAGATACAAGCTAAGAAGACGACGACCCTTGGCGGGATCCCAGCCAAGGAAGACCACGAGACCTCCGGCAAGTACCTTGCCGGGGAGGACAGCAGGCGCCGCGGCAAGACCCTTGCCGGGGCCCCGGCAAGGCCCTTGCCAAGGACATCCGCGGGGCCACCATCAGGCCCGCGCCAACTATGCTTCCACCGCCCCATGCAGCTGCCGACCTAACCAGCTGGGCAGGCACCTACGTGGCGACATGTAGATCATCGTGGAGACCCGCCATTGCGCCACCTCAGCTGCCTGCCTGCCTACTTGGCACCCCAGGCACCGCTGGCCAGGGCGCTTGTTAACACAAGGAGGAGCGGCGACGGACAAGAAGGACGTCTCCCCACGTCCCCGATAAAGCGAGGACACCTAAGCTAAGCGCATTAAATGCACCTTGTCCTGTAATGCGAGGGATAACCTCGCATCACTGTACCCTTTCCACCTCCTGTGTGCCACTGTGGCAATGCCTTTTCCCTATAAAAGGAGGCCCGAGGCTACCAGGAGAAGGGTTTGGCTTTTTGGAACTCCTCACGACTCAGCTGTCGGAGCTCCTCACTAGCTGAAGAACACAAACATATAATCCACCAAAGCAGGAGTAGGGTTTTACGCATCTTTGCGGCCCGAACCTGGGTAAAGGAATCGTGTGCTAACTGTTAGATCCGCTCTTCTCTCAACCCCGCGCCCCGCAACCGTAGTAGGGATTCTTGTGATCCCATAGGTGTCGATCCAAATACACCGACATGTTTGGCGCGCCAGGTAGGGGGGCCGCAGTTGTGAGAATCGGCTTTAGCAGTTAGTTCGGCGCTCCTTCATCATCATGGCACCCAAGAAGAAGATGACGGTGGCGGTTGGCCAGTCAGAAGCCGGACAGCCTGTCTCGACGCGGGCGAGCAGCGGACCGGTCGCGGAAAGGACCCGGGGCGCCGCTCGCGAACACCAACGCCGTCCCAGCAGCCGGAGTTTGGGAGGTGGCGATGTTTGTGCGCCTGGTAACGGGCCACACACCGCCAGTTCCAAAGATGGACCCCGGCCCTCTGCGGGTGGCACGGGGCCTTCCAAGGTCGCTGCCGCCTCGCCCGAAGGCGACGCAAGGGCCTCCAGAACTCCCACGCCAGTGCCGACAACGTGCTCCTCCCAAGCAGCGCGCGATGAACGGCGTCATCACGCCGAAGATCCCGGGCGTCGCCATGGGAAGAGCCCCGAGCGCCACTCCCAAGACGTAGAAGACCTGCCCGCCCGCCAAAGCGCTGATGGAAACAGCCCGCGACCGTGGGATCGTGGCGGAGCTCCTCCTGACACAGTCAGGGGTCAAAGTGCGTCGTAGTCCGTGCAGGTTTCGCTACCGCCAACCCGGGCCGAAGCCCTGGCGCGGGGGCAGTTGCTCCTCGACTTTCCTCCCGTCACGGGGAAACTCGACGAATGGAGAGTTACCATCTGAAGCCTTGTTGTAGTTACCAACAAGGATGAACCAAACCCAGCGGAGCTCACAGGTCGACGCTCCGATGGAGTCCCACGCATCGGTGGCGGGAGGACCGGCGGCGCCGTGGCCACGGTGCATTCGCCTCCTCCTCGCCCGGTACCACGTGTGTCGACTCGTTGGGACGTCGCGGGCGACGCCGTCTCCATAGCGTCGTCCGGCCTGTGGACCCACGGCGACCAACGTCAAGTTCTTCAGGAGCGATCTCATGAAGACGCTCGGACCACCATCGAGCGCCGGCGCGGAGCACGCCACCAGTCAGACAAGCGAGCGGGGCCTGCTTTCCGGCTTTTACCCGTGAGCTGCGGCAGTTCCAGTGGCCCTCTCACCGCACCTTCAAGCCTGACGTTGGCTAGAAGTACAACGGCCAGACCCACCCGTCGGAGTTCCTCAACATCTACACCATCGCGATGCAAGCTGCCGGAGCTCGCGACGATAAGGTGCTTGCGAATTACTTTCCGTTGGCTCTTAAACCCAACGCCATGTCATGGTTGATGCACTTGCCAGTAGACTCTATTTCCTCCTGGTCGGATTTGTGCCATGAGTTTGTTGGCGCCTTTACTGGAGGTCACCAAGCCCATGGCCAAGCAAGTGACATGCATGTCATACCCCAGAAGGAAGGCGAGAGTCTGCGCAAGTACATACAGAGATTCAGCCGGGTACAGTACAATATCCCCGATGTTCACCCTGCCGCCATCATCAGCGCGTTCCATCAGAACATGTGTAACCGTAAGATGCGCGAAGAACTAGCGATGACCAAGGTGAAAGATGTGGCGGAACTCTATGTTCTTGCTGACAGATGTGCCCGGGCTGAAGAGGGAAGGAAGTACCCTGGCGAAGGCGCCGGTGCGGAAACTAACTCTTCAGACGATGATACTGCCGCCCCGACGAAGAAGGGCCGGCACCGCAACAGGAAGCGCAAGGGTAAAGCCGTACTTGCTGTCGAGGGATCTGATGATGCCGGATCCGCCAAGAAAACCAGGGCGGGTGACCCCGACAAGGAGATTGCCGAGTGCATCGCCTGCTGGGCCTTGGCGGCTGCCGAGAAGCCAGGAACTCCGGAAAGTGATTCTACAAGATCCATCGCACCAAAGGCCATGATCTCCAGGACTGCCACCAGGTTGAGCTCCTTGATGAGAAGCAAAGGGCTGAATACGAGAGGCGGGACAAGGAGAAGGGCCAGGACGGCGCTGAGGGGTCCGGCAAGAAGCGTGACAGCCAAGCAGGCAGTCGCGGCAAGGATAAACAACAGGAGAGGCCTGCCTGGGGCCGCGACAGAAGGCCTGAAGACGACGATCACGAAGAGGACGACGAGTTCGGCGACCAAGAATTTCAGAAGGCTACGGACGCCATGTGCGTCGATGGCGGCGCCTCGCTGCATACTTCTCACCGCCAACTAAAACGGTGGGCGCGTGAAATTACAGCGGCGGAGCCGTCGTCCGGTGCCCAAAAGCTGCTGAAATGGTCCAGCACACCTATCATCTTTGACGCTGAGGATCACCCTGATCGCGCTACTTCGGTCGGGTGCTTGCCATTGTTGGTTTCACCAACAATACGCAACCTCAAGGTGACAAAGATGGTAGTCGATGGCGGGGCCGGTCTGAACTTACTCTCGCCCACTGTGATCGAGAAGCTACAAGTTCCTGATGGAGACCTCGAAGAGATGGGCACGTTTCAGGGGGTCAACCCGGGGAGAAGCCAACCAAAGGGGAAGGTCACGCTGCCGGTGACTTTTGGAAGTGATCTGAACTATAGGACATAGAGGATTGTGTTCGATGTTGCCAAGATCCCCTTGCCCTACAACAGGATCCTTGGCCGCCCAGCGCTGGCCAAGTTCATGGCAGCGTCACACTACGCCTACAACACCCTGAAGATGCCAGGACCTGTGACGATCATCACCATCCCCTCCGATAAGAAAGATGCGCTGATCTGCGCTGACCAACTGTACCAGCAAGCGGTTGCAGCAGCTGCCGCTACGAGGGCACTTGCTCCTGCCACTGGAGTCCCGGGAGGGAAGAAGAAGAAGACCGATGAGACCTCGGGCACCCACTCCGGCAAGCGCGCCTCTTCGGAGTGCTGTGCTCCCGTTGAGGACGTGCAGAGAGCTCCACCGGAAAGAAGAAGGCCAGTGAGACCTCGGACACCCACTCCGGCAAGCGCACCTCTTCGGAGTGTCGCGCTTTCATCGAGGACGTGCCAGAGAGCTCCACTGGCAGGAACAAGAGGTCCAGGGCCGCGCCGCCGGGAACCAAGAAGGTTTCTGTCAAGGAGGACGACACGGGAGGGGCTTTCACCATAAGCTCCACCCTTAACGACAAATAGGAAGACGCGCTCGTCACCTTCCTGCGGGCGAATGTTGACGTGTTTGCATGGCAAGCATCCGACATCCCCGGACTTCCCAGGGAAGTGATTGAGCATCACCTTGCTGTATGTCCTCATGCGCGGCCCGTCAAGCAGAAGGTCAGGAAGCAAGCTTTGGAATGGCAAGAGTTCATCACGGATGAAATCCGGAAATTGGAAGCTGCGGGTTTGGTAAGAGGAGTGCTCCATCCAACGTGGTCGGCCAATCCAGTGGTAGTGCGCAAGGCAAATGGGAAGTGGAGGCTGTGTATTGATTACACAGACATCAATAAAGCTTGTCCCAAGGACCCCTTCCTGTTGCCGCTCATCGACCAGATTGTTGACTCCACGGCTGGGTGTGACCTGTTGTCATTCCTCGATGCCGACTCCGGCTACCATCAGATCTTCATGGCAAGAGAAGACGAAGAGAAGACATCATTCATCACCCCATGTGGTACGTACTGTTTCGTACGAATGCCTTTCGGGTTGAAGAGCGCTGGCTCGACGTTTGCAAGGGCAGTCCAGATTGGTTTTGAACCCCAGCTCATAGAAATATGGAGGCTTATATGGATGATATAGTGGTCAAAACCAAGAACAGGGCAACCCTTATACCGGATCTACAAGAAACATTTGTCAACCTACGCAAGATCAACCTTAAGCTGAACCCTGAGAAGTGCGTCTTCGGCGTCCCGTCCAGCAAGCTTCTCGGGTTCTTTGTGTCGCAGTGTGGGATAGAGGCCAATCCGGACAAGATCAAAGCTATAGAGCAGATTGAAGCTCCCAAATGGGTCAAGGACGTGCGTCGACTTGCTGGCTGTGTTGCCACCATGAGCAGATTCATTTCCAAGTCTGCCGAGCGTGCCCTCCCCTTCTTCAAGATCTTGAAAAAGGCAGGGCCGATGGAGTGGACGGCAGAAGCTGACGCAGCGTTACAAGATTTGAAGAGGTATCTTTCCTCCACGCCAATACTAGTTGCGCCTAGGCCACAATAACCGTTGCTGCTATACTTAGCGGCGACGAACCAGGTGGTTAGTGCTACACTAGTGGCGTAGAGAGAAATTGATGACGGGGTCATAGCAGCGACAGAGCCTGGTGCCACTGGCGCAGATGCGACACGGCCGGTTGGAGTACAGCCAAGGAAGAAAATGATGCAGCACCCGGTCTACTTTGTCAGCTCCCTCTTGCAGGGGGCTAGATCAAGTTACTCCGATGTGCAGAAATTGCTCTTCGGCCTTCTCATGGCCTCGAGGAAGCTGCGTCACTACTTCCAAGTGCACGAGATCACTGTCGTCACTCGCCTCCCTCTACAACGGATATTGCACAATACATATGCAACGGGAAGGATTGTAGAGTGGGCACTGGAGCTGTCCTGCTTTGGCCTCAAGTTTGAAAGTACCTCGACGATTCAGAGCCGAGTCCTGGCAGAGTTCGTCGCAGAATGGACCGCAATGCCTGATGAAGAAGTCCAGGAAACTGCTCTCCCCGGCAAAGAGGCGAGTTGCAACTGGATCATGTACTTTGATGGAGCTTTCGCCTTGCAGGGCACCGGGGCTGGCGTACTGCTGGTCGCGCCCACTGGAGAGCCCCTCAAGTACGTGGTCCAGATGCACTTCCCTAGGGAGGTATCAACGAACAACACTGCTGAGTACGAGGGGCTGCTTGCTGGTCTTAGGATCGCGGCAGACCTCGGAATCAAGAAGCTCATTGTCAGGGGCGACTCGCAACTTGTCGTCAAACAAGTCAACAAGGATTACCAGAGCCCGTTGATGAAGGCATACATCGATGAAGTGAGAAAGTTGGAAGAGCGCTTTGATGGTATACATGCGGAGCACATTCCCCGAGCGGAGAACGACATCGCTGATTACCTGTCAAAGTGCCCTGCCCTCAAGCTACCTGTGGAACCAGGTACCTTTGTGCTTCAGCTTTCCTAGCCATCCGTTGACCCATCAACAGAGCAGAACAAGAGGAGGAAATCAGGGCCCGGCAAGTACTTTCCCGCCGAGCTCCCCGGAGCTGCCGGCAAGGATATTTCCGGAGACACTGGGCCCACCACGGGACAGCTAGCTCCGGCGGAGTGTCAAGCTTTTGTCGTCGAGACAGCCGCTCCCTTGGCGGAGGAAACACCTTTGGTCCTCGCCGTCGAGCCCCAGGATCCAGCGTGGGCGCAACATACCGTCCGATTCCTCCAGACTGGGGAACTTCCTGAGGAGCAGGAAGCAACGGAGAAAGTAGCCCGTTGGTCTGCTATGTACCAGTTCGTCGATGACGTCCTGTACAGAAAGAGACCGAACGGCGTGAAATTGAAGTGCATCCCTCGAGAGGAAGGACTGGAGCTGTTGGCAGAGATACATGGAGGCATATGTGGATCCCACATAGGGTCAAGAGCCCTTGCCGGCAAGGCATTCCGGCAAGGCTTCTTCTGGCCCACTGCCCTCCAGGATGCGACGGCACTAGTCACCAGGTGTGAAGCATGCCAGTTCCATTCAAAGAAACTTCATCAACCAGCTCAAGCCCTTCAAACCATTCCTCTCTCCTGGCCCTTCTCGGTCTGGGGCTCGACATACTGGGCCCTTTCCTCCACGCTGTCGAGGGCTCTGAGTACTTGTACGTTGCAATCGACAAGTTCACAAAGTGGCCAGAGGTGGAGGCAGTGAGGAAGGTCACAGCTCAGTCAGCCGTCAAGTTCTTCAAGGGACTAGTGTGCCGTTTTGGTATACCCAACAGGATCATTACCGACAACGGCACACAGTTCACAAGCCGCACCTTCATGCAATATACCCAAGACCTCGGCAACAAAGTCTATTTCGCTTCCGTTGCTCACCCCCGAAGCAATGGTCAAGCTGAGAGGGCAAACACTGAAGTGCTGCGAGGGTTAAGGGCAAAGACCTTTGACAGGATGCACAAGAGCGGGAGGTGCTGGATTGATGAGTTGCCGGTAGTTCTTTGGTCGATCAGAACGACGCCAAATTGAGCCACCGGCCAGACACCCTTTGCCTTGATATACGGGGCAGAAGCAATTCTCCCCACTGAACTCATATACGGGTCACCTCGAGTGCTCGCTTATGATGATCTTAAGCAAGAGCAACTGCGGCAAGAGGACGCAACGCTCCTTGAGGAAGATCGTCTTCCGGCGGCTGTGAGAGCAGCACGCTACCAGCTAGCCTTGCGCCGCTACCATAGCCGCAAGGTTCGTACCCGAAGATTTGAGGAAGGCGACCTTGTTCTCCGGCGCGTTCAATCGGCCAGGAATACGAACAAGTTGACGCCGAAGTGGGAAGGCCCTTATCGGGTATTACGAGTCACCAGGCCTAGCGCAGTCCGCCTGGAGACCGAAAATGCCATTCCGGTTAGCAATTCCTGGAATATTGAGCATCTTCGCAAGTTTTACCCATAAGGCGCGGCTTGCCGGTCCGCCCGGCAAGCCACCCTTTTGTACAAGCCTTGCCGGTAAGGCATGTAACCCTTTGTACAAAGCCAGGCGCAGACCCTGAGCATAAATAAATGAAGCGCTGGCGCCCTAAATTATAGCATGCATGCTGAGTCGAGTCTCGTCCTTGGTTAGGGTTGATAGTGCTTAGCGGCGGCTAATCCCTAGCTTAGAGGTCGAGTTTGCGTCTCTTTGTATTTCCTCTATCTCCTTTGGTTCACAGGACGCACAGACATCCTTGCCGAGGCCACTTGGGGAGAAGGAAGAGGAACATATCAGCATCAAGGCCCCGGCAAGACAGTGTTGCCGGGGGCTACAGGAGCAAAGATTCGCCCACGGCGAACCAGGGTTGCCGGGGGCTGCGGCTTCAGATAAGTTCTTCGTCCCCTATCATGCATTCCATTAGGGATTGAGGTATGTGAAACCTCGTTCTTTTCCTTGAGCTACCGTGCTCCCATAACTCTAGGCCCTAGGGCTCATTCCTGGGACTAAGTTTGGTCGTAGTCGCGGCAGCAAAAGGGTGGAACGAGGAGCCTAAGACCACTTCATCCCTTCCTCCGCCAAGGGCGTGAGAAAGGTCGAGCGAAGTAGGGAGACGGCGAGGCCTGTTGCCGGGCAAGAAAATGTTTATCTTAGAGATATCAGGGATTTATTCCCTGTTGTGGGTTCTACCTGCGATCAAATGACCTGGCAAACATTCCTTTTTCATTAAAAACATTCCATTCAGGTACAGTCCATAGGGAATGAAAAACATGAACAAGGAGATTACAAGTTTTAAAGTTAACAGATGCCCGAAGGCTTACAAAGTAAAAAGAGATAAGATGCCCGTAATGCCTTTCTTGTCCCTCTCCTCAGGAGGTAGGTCAAGGAGGCGACAAGGGCAAAAGGGGTGCCTAGGCGAGCTACGGGTGGCAGAAGACACCAAGAGAACATCTCGGTGGCCGCCCAAGGGCTAGATGGTGATGACGGCGCCGGAGGCAGAGCTCGAACACGAGGCGGCAGGACGTCAGTATGCGTCAAAGGCATCGGTGCCCGCGTACTCTGACATGATGACCTTGCCGCCCGCCTTCTTCCTCTTCCTCTTCCGCAGCCTCCCTACGCCAGCTGCCAAGGTGACGGCCCCGAGAAATTCAAGGAGCCGGCGACGCGGATGATGGGGTCGCCGGTGCCACCAGGAGCAGCGCCCGACACCTAGTCGGACCCATCATCCTGCCGTCCACCGCCCTCGTCGTCGCTGCCGCTGTCCTCCTCGTCACCCTCATTTGGGGAGGAGTCTTCGTCATCGGAGGAGCTCTCCATGCAGCACCTCGCATGAGTACCAAAGTGCCCGAAGACCTTGACGGAGAGATGGCCATCCTCCATCAACTTTAAATGGAGGGTGAGCCCGTCCGTCAGGCTGTGGATGCGAGCGAATGTCTTCCATCCTTGACGAAGATACATCACAGGAGGGGCAGGGAAGTCGACGCGGACCCGCGTGCCACTGATCCCGCAGCCCCTCATGTGCAGCCGCATCGACTCTGGCGGATCCACCTCCATCTCCCGCGCAAATGGGGTTGGGAGACGAAGGAGACGGCGCGGCGGCCGCCGCAACCTGACGAAGAACTCGCAAGGGTCATCCCCAATATGGCCTTCCATTGGAGGAGGGGCTGCTGGCGGGGGCGAGGCCTGCGGCCCGTCCCGTCCTCCTCTTCCCCGAGCGCCCCGGCCTCGCCCACGACCTCGCCCCTCCCTCTTCCCCTCGTGGCCGGTTTTGCCACCGCAGGTGCAGGAGAAGGAGGGACGCATTGTCGAGCAGCGACCCTCGCCGCCACCTTTGAAGAGCCGGGGTTTCCTCTCTCCATGGCGAACAGAAGAGAGGAGCAGAAGCTGAAGGATAAATAAGATGGAGAAGTGTGGGGCGCCGTTCCTTCCCTCCCGCTCTTTATAAAGGGGCGGGGCTGGGGCTCGACCGCCCTGCTCAGCCAATCAAGACGCAGAAGGCGAGGGAGCCGGGACCGACCCGCCGGCCCAACCAACGACGGCTCGGTTTCCTGCCTCCACCGTTCACCACCTCAACCGCTTGGAGGGCACGTGGGGGACGTGCAGAACCAAGGACGGGTGAGACGACCTCTCCCCACCCCATGATCGTGGGGGGTGGACGCCTTGACGACCGCGCCTCGGCCCCATTCAGTAAATGGGGCGCGCCTCCACGCCGCCCCCCGTTTACGGGGAAGGCGCGAAGCCGCCTCCTTTCGCATTTATTGCGACGTGACGCATGCTTGTGGAAACCGCCCCACGCATGACGACATGTCACGCACGCCCCTCCACTCCGCGACGCGCGCGCGGATCTTGGGAGGCACAGGGCGCGAAAAATCTTACCACGGTGAAAACCGCCCCGCCTGCCCGCGCACCGTTTTGGGCCTAGCCCAACAACGCGTCGCGCTTATGTGTGGCCCAGGCCCAGGGGCTCCTGTCGGTGTACAAAAAGAGGGGTACACTTTTTGTACCCCTATAACTGTGCACGGGCAGTCTGAGCCATGGGCACCACCAGACCAAGCATGGCAAGGGAGGAATGCCAGGGTAAGACCGAAGCTCGATGGGGACTGAAGCCCAAAGCCAAGGCCACAAAGAGCAATGGGGACGAAGCGGGATCCCCGGCAAGATCCTTGCCGGGAGCTGGTTCTAGCAGCCCCGGCAAGATCCTTGCCGGGGCCAGCCTTAGCAGCCCCGGCAAGACCCTTGCCGCGGCAATTCGCCCCACGCCTACGGAGCGGATCACCCTTGATTCCACTGCCCCCATGGGGGAAGGATTCGGGAGGCATCCTCGTAGTGGCATGCAGATCTTTGTGAAGACATTCAAGATCAGATACAAGCTAAGAAGACGACGACCCTTGGCGGGATCCTAGCCAAGGAAGACCACGAGACCTCCGGCAAGCACCTTGCCGGGGAGGACAGTAGGCGCCGCGCCAAGACCCTTGCCGGGGCCCCGGCAAGGCCCTTGCCAAGGATATCCGCGGGGCCACCATCAGGCCCGCGCCAACTACGCTTCCACCGCCCCATGCAGCTGCCGACCCAACCAGCTGGGCAGGCACCTGCGTGGCGACATGCGGATCTTCGTGGAGACCCGCCATTGCGCCACCTCAGCTGCCTGCCTGCCTACATGGCACCCCATGCACCGCTGGCCAGGGCGCGTGTCAACACAAGGAGGAGCAGCGATGGACAAGACGGACGTCTCCCCACGTCCCCGATAAAGCGAGGACACCTAAGCTAAGTGCATTAAATGCACCTTGTCCTGTAATGCGAGGGATAACCTCGCATCACTGTACCCTTTCCACCTCCTGTGTGCCACTGTGGCAACCCCTTTTCCCTATAAAAGGAGGCCCGAGGCTACCAGGAGAAGGATTCGGCTTTTTGGAACTCCTCACGACTTAGCTCTCGGAGCTCGTCACTAGCTGAGGAACACAAACATATAATTCACCAAAGCAGGAGTAGGGTTTTACGCATCTTTGCGGCCCGAACCTGGGTAAAGGAATCGTGTGCTAACTGTTAGATCCGCTCTTCTCTCAACCCCGCGCCCCGCAACCGTAGTAGGGATTCTTGTGATCCCATAGGTGTCGTTCCAAATACACCGACACCATGTATGAGAACAAAGTGTTTACTTTGGTTGACTTGCCCGATGATTGGCAAGCAATTGAAAATAAATGGATCTTTAAGAGGAAGAGTGACGCGGATGGGAATGTTACTGTCTACAAAGCGCGACTTGTTGCGAAATGTTTTCGACAAGTTACGATGAGACCTTCTCACTCGTAGCGATGCTTAAGTCTGTCCAAATCATGTTAGCAATTGCCGCATTTTATGATTATGAAATCTGGAAAATGGATGTCAAAACCGCATTCCTCAATGGATATCTCAAAGAAGAGTTGTATATGCTTCAACCAGATGGTTTTGTCGATGCTAAAAGTGCTAACAAAGTGTGCAAGTTCCAGCGATCCATGTATGGACTCGTGCAAGCATCTCGGAGTTGGAATAAATGCTTTGATGAGGAGATCAAAGTATATGGTTTTATACTATCTTATAGTGAAGCCTGTATTTACAAGAAATTGAGTGGGAGCACTACAACATTTCTGATAAGTATATGTGAATGACATATTGTTGATCGGAAATTATGTAGAATTTTCTGGAAAGCATTTAGGATTGTTTAAAAAGAGTTTTCAATAAAAGATCTCGGTGAAGCTGCTTACATATTGGGCACCAAGATCTATAGAGATGTCACATCCCTAGCTTCACCTTGCACTAGGACAGCACTTGTCTGTTGCATCATGTTTAAGTTTCCCAGAAAATTGAAATGGGGATTGCCTAAACCCTAGTAGTAAAGGAATTCACTAGGTTCAATTAAAATATTTTCAGTAAATCCAAATGGTTTTCAAAAATGTTCATCATTTATGGAATATGCTGTAAACAGTAACCAGAGGTGATGCACATTTTTCCATGACATATTTTGGATCTGAATTAAATCATACTCTATTTCCATTTGGGCATTTAGATGCTCTAAAATATTTTAAATGCTCAAATAATCATAAACTAAAAATGGTTACTGTTGGATTTATTCTAAACAGTAGCCATGCTTAGTTTCATGATTTTTGGAAATGCCCTGGCATTTTTAATAAAGCCCTAAAGTTTACAAAAAAAATAGAAAACAGAAAGTATTAATAAGAGAGAGAGAGAGAGAAGAGTTACTTGGCGCTCACCTGGAAGCCCACTGGCCGGCCCAGCACTGTGCTGGCCCAGTGCCAGTCATCCCCCTCCTCTGGCCAGAAGGACGAGGGCGTGTGCCCGGCGCCCGCAGCCACGCGCCGGCCACCTCATGCTTGCCGCCGAACGCCTCGAGCTAGCCAGGGACGCCACGCACGACCCCAAGCCCCACCTTCTTGCTTTCCTCCCCGTTCCCCGCCTCTCTCGCTCCGCACCTCGCACCCGAGCGTCGCTGTCGCCGCCGTTCGCTGCACGCATAGCCACCGTTGCCGCCCCGCCCTTCTAGCATGCCCACGAGCTCCGCCTCATCCCTCTCTTCCTCCTCGCCGAGCCGCCTGACGCCGGAAGCCCCTGGACGCCGTCTACACCGCCGTTCCCCCCGCCCCCCGTCGGCTGCCGACGATCCTCGCCGCCGATTCGCCGACTCCGGTGCCTCCCCGAGCCCACTCGGCTGCTCACCGACCCCCTCGTGAGCTCCGTCGTCGTTTTCCCCTACTCCTCGAGCTTGTTTACACCTCTAGCCGCGGTAGCCGCCGCACCCGCGAGCTCACCGCCGCCAGCCATGTCGCCGTTGTCGTTGCAAGCATGACAGCTTGTTTATGAGCTCGTCACCGCGCTCAGCACGCCGTCAGGAGCCTAAAGCAACCACCAGCTGCTCTTGTCGTGTGCTAGAACGCCGTTTCCATCGTCGCCCGTACTCCGGCGGCCGCAAAAGAGCTCGGCGCCGGCAGCTCCGTCCACCCTGGCCCCTCCCACTTGCGTGGATGGATGCGGCCGAGCACCGGCATCACGTAGGTGCTCCCCGCCGTCGATTTGGTCGTCGGAGGGGCATTTCCAAGCCGCTCCGCCGTGCTCGCTGTCGCCGGCGACAAGCCGCCGGTGTGTTAGGCCCGGTTGACCAGGGGTTTGACCTCCCCTGGTTCAATGACATGTAGGTCCGGCCGCTGACAGTTTTTAACTTTAGGTCAATTAGTGCTAAACACCCTGGCTAACTATGAGTCATTGACAGGTGGGGCTAGCCCCTGTTAAATTAGTTTAGTTTAAAACTAAACTTAATTAGGCCCTGAGAGACTGACATGTGGGCCACCCCCCTGACACTTTAGTTAGGTTTAAATTAACACTAATTAATAGGGTTAGCTAGTAGTGTCACTGACCAGTGGGCCCCACTGGTCAGGTTTGACCTGGACTAGCCCCTGTTGACAGCTGACATCACAGTGATGTCATGGTGACGTAATAAGTATATTCTGGAATTTAAAATAAATCAGAAATGATTTATTTATTTCAGAAAATAGCTAAAACTTCTAAAAATCACAGAAAATAACCTATAACTCCAATGGAAATAATTTATATATGAAAAATGATCAGAAAAATTCAAGGAATCTGTTTATGGTATTTTCATGCATGTTTGAACAAGTTAAACCTGATGAACAGGTCAAATCAATTAAATGGCATTTAAATAATCACATATGGAGTTTGAATTTGAACCTTTGGTTCAAACCAACTTCATTTAACATGGTTGCTAGTTGCATTAGCTCAATCAACAACATATTTCCATGTCATCATCATGCATCATATTGTCGCATTGCATTGATTGTGTTCTCTCTTGTTTGCCGGTGTTTGTCCCCTCTCAGTAGACGACGTTCCGACGATGAGTTCGATGACACCGATGAAGAACTATTACTATCTTCAGAAGTGTTAGGCAAGCAAAACCCCAATGAGCATTCCGATACAATCCCACTCTCTCGCTCCTGCTCTCTTTACTGCATTAGGACAACAATGCTTCAACTGTTACCTGCTGCGGTAGTTGAACCCCTTTCCTCTGCATGACCTGTCATTGCCACAGTAAATAGTTGAAACCCACTAGTATGAGTAGGAGTTGTTTGAGCCATGTTGTGCCTACTCATTCATGCTTTCTAGTTATGCCCGCTATTGCTTAGAGTTATGCCCGCTATTGCTTAGGTCTGATTCATCGGGGATGAATTGGAATGGTGATGAACATGTCCTATTGTGTGTGAGCTAAGTGTGTGAACACGTTTTGGTAAAGGTAGCGATGAGAGGCCATGTAGGAGTACATGGTGGGTTGTCTCATTGAAACCGTCCTCAGGAACTGAGTTCTGTGTTGGTTGATCCATGAACAGCTACTACCACGCATTGAGCTCCGGGTGCTCCAAGCTCTCTCGACTTATTAACTGCCCTTGTCCTCTGTCCAGGAGTTGCAACTAGTTTCTGGTGTTTGTAGTTTACTGGAGGTCGTCCGCAGCGCTGACCCTCGGGGTGGGCTGTGACGCGGCAGGTACGTGGCACGGTGTACCGGTCGCCCGTTTGGTGATGCTCGAACCCTGTACACATCGTTTGGGGCCGTGAGCGACACCCCGGCCGGATCTCCCCATGGATGGAACCCAAATAGGAGATAAACCTGGACTAGGGACTTGTGTGGTTAGTTAGGTCGTGGCCGACACCCTCGCCAGGCTTCCGCTTGAAGGTTGCCCAGATACATGATGTGTACATGGCGGTAAGTGGCGAGAGCGTGTGTGAAGAAGTACACCCCTGCAGGGTTATATATGATCTATTCGAATAGCCGTGTCCGCGGAAATGGACTTCTGGGTTACCTGTACAGTTCATAGACAAGTGGAAGTGGATACTCTAAAACACGCAAGATAAGCGTGAGTGCTATGGATGGCCTTCTCGTAGGGAGACGGGAGCGGATCCATAGTGGTGTATTGATTGGTGAATATGTGGACTCGTGTGCCCCACCTCAAAAGAGTTAGTTGCAGTCGTAGTTCAGGATAGCCACCGAGTCAAAGCTGGCTTGCTGCAGTCAAAGTCCACCACCCCTTTGTTGATACTGATGCATATGTAGCTAGTTCTGATGTAAGTCTTGTTGAGTACCTTTGTACTCACGTTTTCTTAATTTACGTTTTTGCAGAGACACCCCAGTCTCACTAGTGGTTCCGCGTGGACTTCGACGTTTAGCTTGTTACCTCAGCTACGATCTTGTACCCTTGGGAGGGTCTTGTAGATAGTCAGGCTTCTCAACCTTTTTCATTTGTAGTTGTCTGTACTCAGACATGTTATGCTTTTGTCGCCTGTATGCTCTGTATGTTGGGTCAGGTGACCTCTGTTTGTAATAAATGCTATGATGGATCTTTTGAGCCTTATCTATATGAATTGTTGAGTTATGTTGTGATGCCATGTTGTACAGCACATACTTGCATGTTATGCGTACGTGTAATGTGTATTGCTATGTGTGGGACCCGACACCTAGTTATTTACCCTTGGTAGCCTATCTTACAGGGAAATGTCTCCTAGTGCTTCCATTGAGCCTTGGTAGCTTGCTGCTGCACCAGAACACTTAGGCTGGCCGGCATGTGTCCTTCTTCGTTCCTGTGTCTGTCCCTTAGGGGAAATGTCACGCGTTGTTCCTTTAAGTCCTTGTAGCTTGCTACGACTTGGGTTCATATGTTGATGACCGACACGTTCGTTGCTGGGTCATGTATGCCTATCTCTGTAATTTAGCGCCATTTTGGTTTATAACTAGTCATGTCGGCCTAGATTCTCTGTCATATGGATGCTAGAGACACTATCATATACGCGTGCCAAAATGCGCAAACGGTCCCGGGCCAGGTAAGGTGGCACCCGTGGGGATACCGTGCGTGAGGCTGCAAAGTGATATGATGTGTTATAGGCTAGACCTGTGTGACTTAGGATCGGGGTCATGACAGCTTTGGTATCAGAGCCTGACTGCCTGTAGGATTAGTAAGCCAAACTGGTCGAAGTTGTGTCTAGAAACTCTTTAGTTATATTAAGGGAATTGATTGTGGAAGGGAACGTAAGGCTCTTTTACTCCTTTACCTTACGACCTTCTGATCTGAGTCATCCTCTTCTTTTCTACGAGGATTAAGGAACTAGGCTTCCTCTTCTGTCTATCAGGATCACGTTAATTGTGGATTCAACCCTCAGTTCAGTTCCTACTACTTCTGTGTGTTCAACTGTCGATCTCAGAACTTTGGCATTATGATGTTAAGTCGTTATTCTCCCTTTTTACTTGGATCTCAAAATCTTTTTGAGCCGTTATGCTGTCCGAGTCATCCCTGGTTTCTAAATAGTCTGATGCATTTGCAAATCCCTTCTTCTTGTCCCGATGCTCCTTTGGGCCAGATTAACCACACTAGTCGTTGTGTTGAGGTACTTCGTTGCCTCGACATACATGTTGGAGCTATTAGTATGACCCTAGGTGTCTTAGAAGATCACCAGTAATCTAGCAATGTTTTATATTCCAGTGTGATGATTCTGGCCATCATTCACGAAAGCATCCCATGATGCCATTTAGTTAGTAGGCATTCTATTTCTGGGTTCCTAAACCCAAGGTTCATTCTACTTACTTCATGTTGGTAGTATTTGCTCGTTTCTTTAGGATATTAGTAACCTTCTGATAGTCCTCGAGGTCCCTGGTTATCTTTCTTCCAATACCATGAACCATCATGGCAGAAGTTCTTCTGAACCAAAAGATCACAACCAGAGTGCTCTTGAGTAGTACTCCATTCATATTGTGACTCTGCCAGTCCTACCTTTCTGCATGGGTTATCCGGAAGAAATATGTTGAACTAGTTCGACATGCTAATCTATGCATCCACAACTCAGAAAGATATATGTTCCTTGAGTTGTCCCTTTTAGTCGTTTTATGACCCCCCCTCCTATCAGTTGATAGTCAGGAGTAGCCGTGCATTCATGTTCATCGATGCCTTTTACTCTTGTGGTCCGTCAAGCCATTCTATTCTGGAATGACTAGGAGAAACAAACTCCAGTACCTTATCCATATCCAGGACTGGGTCAAAGAACTTGTACTTCGTAGATGAAGAATGCTAATTCAGCTTCTAATGTGTTCTATCCTGGAGTATTACCATCCTTATGTCAAGAATGTCATGGGAATTGCACCACCTCCTATGAACTCTTGATATAGTGATACTTCTCACCATCATCGCTCATTCCTCGGTCTCCGTGTTATTGTAACCGGAATACCGACAAGTAAATTGTGATGTGTGAAATCAATACTCCTAGCAACTCCGTTGCTTGGTAGTTAAATGGACAATAATCTCATTCTTAGTATGATGGTTACCGAATCATCATTCTAATGATTGATCATGCTACCTAGTCCTTATTTCTGGTGCACTCTCCGATCAATGAGTTAGGATTGTGTCAATCTCTCGCACTTTTGACCATATCGTCTTGCCCTGAAAAGCAAGACTGATCTCGGGCTTAGCAACATATCGGTGGTTCGTGATTTCCGAATATCTTCTCAAAAGTATTACCATGTTGTTCCCTGACCGCTATGTTGAGTTCGTGATCAAGTTGGTTTTCTTATAAACCACCCCTTCTCCAAGAATCTGTGTTGGATACCCTGGACTAGTTGGTTAAGCTAAACAACAACTTGGAGAGTTGGAAGATAAAAGCTTGCCTGACTTAGTTCCTTCTAAGGGATATCTTTTGTGTGTGTGTGTTGAAGAAATATGATATCTTGATCGGTTGATCCTTGTGATCAATTATTGGATCTATTGTCTTGTCCAAGACTTTGATTTGAGTGTGGGCTATCCTAAAATCAAATCAGAACCAATGGTATTCGTAATGTTGTCTTACTCGTGGTTGATCCCTTGAGCATACACCATTACATCTATTGGTCTGACCAATGCTATCACCTTGTTCACATAGTTATGGAATTCCATTTTTATGGAAGCCTCGATGAATTGTTGTCGAGCCCATTGGCGACATGTTTATCCTCTCCATGATTCATTTTGAACATTTAAGCTAACATTGGAAACTTCTGTAAGCATCATCTTTGTGTTACCTCATGAAGTAGATGTCTTGATGTAAGAAGTGGCTTCCCCTAATTCACGAGTACCGGAGGTAAGTTGCCGCCGTGAATTTGGGAAAGCTTGTTTTACTTCCTCTGGAGTCATCCCAAGGCAGTCATGCATACGTGCGAAGTATTCTAAGGTCTGATAGACTGATCATCTTCATTCTGTATGCATCCCTAGCACACCAAGCCACTGAATGATTTGTTCAAGGAGAAGAAGTTCCATCATAAGAGCTAATCATATGACTTATGTAAGGACTTCGATATCATAGACGATGGTTCCCAACCAGAACTCGGTAGTGTTTTATCATAAGACTACTACGTGGTCATGCTTGTCTTGGACAACGTGTTCACATGTTTGTAGCAGAACCAGCTCACGTTTTGGAGCTTACTATCGTAGTTCATTCCCGAGAATCTCGCAATGTCGTCTCGTCGATTTGGGTTGCAAAATTTCATTTTTCTTTCTAGACTCGATGAGTCTGGAATATCCTGACACCAACCAGAACTGAATCTCAAGCAGATATGATGGTTGGAGCTTTTTCCAAGAACTATAATATTGGTCTCTCGATAACCGGTAAAGTGGATGTCGTGGCCAACACACCCAGCCGGAAGATCTATTGTTGTAGTATCTTGATTGAAGAAGTTGGCCACCTCCCCATAAGGATTTCGTAGGATTTACTCCCTAGTTGTTCCTTATGGATTTTTGTGTTTCCGAAGTCCGACCTTTTACTTGATGTTCTAGGTACCAAACCATTTTAATAAATGGGTTGCGCTAGAACATCAAGGACAACATTAGAAGCAGAGTGCTAATTGTCTCTCGGTCGATCATCCAGATTTTACCCCTTGACTCTGCTAAGGTGAAATCTGAGAAAGTGTTATCTTCCTTTGTATCTGCACCATCCATCAATATTCATCATGGTAGTATGTGGTGTTGCCAGGATCCTTGACACGAATATTGGTAAAACCTTGATGAATATGGGAATGCTCAAGTTCTTGAGAGCACACACAAACACTAGGTGTCATCACTGGCAGTAACCGGGATTGCTCCCAGTGTTCTTGGTTATGCTATAACCTCTCAAAGAGTAGATTCACTCTCTACTGTTGCGTTTCTTCCCAGCTACCAGAGTCATTCCCAGCATTTGCATTTTGTTCCCAGCCTGCACAGCCAACGTGCCATTTTACCATGGGTTCCATCCATTTCCGATGATAAGCAAAAATCATCCCTTGTGTTGTCTTCAACAAGGTAGTCCACATCCTCCATTCTGGGCCGAGAATGTCATTCTTCTGGACTCCTTCAAATTATCGATCGAGATTTGCCTTAGGCTGGTATAAAAGAGTTTCAATGATCTATGTATCAAAAGTAATTCTTTTTGCCACTTAAGGGATAATCCTACGAGTCACCTTATCTAAGGTGCCCCGTCGGCTGCCATCGATCACCATCTTCTTAAGTGTGGAATTATTTCCTACCAAGTGAACCTTTATCATTTGTTTCACTCCATCTCTCTGGATGTGTGTTCCGTGTCTCAGCTCAAGAGATGTTTCAACGTCTCACTCCATGAGTTGATCTTCAGTTGCTCGATCTTTCAGAAGATCAATTTTGTAGAGTTTCTTTCGTCGTCACCGTGTTGGACAAAGACCTCGAAAGCAAGGATGTCAAGATCAACATGAGGCAAGCAATCAATATTTATATGAAGGACAGTTGGATCATGAAGATCGTGTTAGCCTTTTGTCCCTCTATTTCTTACCCTACGCTTGAATCTCGGGACGAGATTCTTGTTTAGTGGGGGTGAGTTGTCACATCCCTAGCTTCACCTTGCACTAGGACAGCACTTGTCTGTTGCATCATGTTTATGTTTTCCAGAAAATTGAAATGGGGATTGCCTAAACCCTAGCAGTAAAGGAATTCACTAGGTTCAATTAAAATATTTTCAGTAAATCCAAATGGTTTTCAAAAATGTTCATCATTTATGGAATATGTTGTAAACAGTAACCAGAGGTGATGCACATTTTTCCATGACATATTTGGGATCTGGATTAAATCATACTCTATTTGCATTTGGGCATTTAGATGCTTTAAAATATTTTAAATGCTCAAATAATCATAAACTAAAAAAGTTTACTGTTGGATTTATTCTAAACAGTAGCCATGCTTAGTTTCATGATTTTTGGAAATGCCCTGGCATTTTTAATAAAGCCCTAAAGTTTACAAAAAAATAGAAAACGGAAAGTATTAATAAGAGAGAGAGAGAGAGAGAGAGAGAGAGAGAGAGAGAGAAGAGTTACCTGGCGCTCACCTGGAAGCCCACTGGCCGGCCCAGCACTGTGTTGGCCCAGTGCAGTCATCCCCCTCCTCTCGCCAGAAGGATGAGGGCTTGTGCCCGGTGCCCGCAGCCACGCGCCGGCCACCTCCTGCTTGCCGCCGACCGCCTCAAGCTAGCCAGGGACGCCACGCACGACCCCAAGCCCCACCTTCTTGCTTACGTCCCTGTTCCCCGCCTCTCTTTCGCTCCGCACCTCGCACCCGAGCATCGCCGTCGCCGCCGTTCGCCGCACGCATAGACACCGCTGCCGCCCCACCCTTCTAGCATTCCCACGAGCTCCGCCTCGTCCCTCTCTTCCTCCTCGCCGAGCCGCCCGACGTCGGAAGCCCCTGGACGCCG
>LR738710.1:259799160-259961454 GCA_902687465.1 Secale cereale | reverse complement strand
CCGTCGGCTGCCGGCGATCCTCGCCGCCGATTCGCCGACTCCGGTGCCTCCCCGAGCCCACTCAGCTACTCACCGACCCCCCAGTGACCTCCGCCGTCATTTTCCCCTACTCCCTGAGCTCGTTTACACCTCTAGCTGCGATAGCCGCCGCACCCGCGAGCTCACCGCCGCCGGCCATGTCGCCGTTGTCGTTGTAGGCATGACAGCTCGTTTATGAGCTCGTCACCGTGCTCAGCACGCCGTCAGGAGCCTAAAGCAACCACCAGCTGCTCCTGTCGTGTGCTAGAACGCCGTTTCCGTCATCGCCCGAACTCCAGCGGCCGCAAAAGAGCTCACCGCTGGCAGCTCCGTCCACCCCGGCCTCTCCCACTTGCGTGGATGGATGCGGCCGAGCACCCGCATCACGTAGGTGCTGCCCGCCGTCGATTTGGTCGTCGGAGGGGCATTTCCGAGCAGCTCCGCCGTGCTCGCTGTCGCCGGCGACAAGCCGCCGGTGTATTAGGCCCGGTTGACCAGGGGTTTGACCTCCCCTGGTTCAATGACATGTAGGCCCGGCCACTGACAGTTTTTAAGTTTAGGTCAATTAGTGCTAAACACCCTGGCTAACTATGAGTCATTGACAGGTGGGGCCAGCCCCTGTTAAATTAGTTTAGTTTAAAACGAAACTTAATTTGGCCCTGAGAGACTGACATGTGGGCCACCCCCTAACACTTTAGTTAGGTTTAAATTAACACTAATTAATAGGGTTAGCTAGTAGTGTCACTGACCAGTGGGCCCCACTGGTCAGGTTTGACCTGGACCAGCCCCTGTTGACTGCTGACATCACAGTGACGTCATGCTGACGTAATAAGTATTTTCTGGAATTTAAAATAAATTAGAAATGATTTATTTATTTCAGAAAATAGCTAAAACTTCTAAAAATCACAGAAAATAATCTATAACTCCAATTGAAATAATTTATATATGAAAAATGATCAGAAAAATTCAAGGAATCTGTTTATGGTATTTTCATGCATGTTTGAACAAGTTAAACCTGCTGAACAGGTCAAATAAATTAAATGGCATTTAAATAATCACATATGGAGTTTGAATTTGAACCTTTGGTTCAAACCAACTTCATTTAACATGGTTGCTAGTTGCATTAGCTCAATCAACAACATATTGCCATGTCATGATCATGCATCATATTGTCGCATTGCATTGATTGTGTTCTCTCTTGTTTGCCGGTGTTTGTCCCCTCTTAGTAGACGACGTTCCGACGATGAGTTCGATGACACCGATGAAGAACTATTACTTTCTTCAGAAGTGCTAGGCAAGCAAAACCCCATTGAGCATTCCGATACAATCCCACTCTCTCGCTCCTGCTCTCTTTACTGCATTAGGACAACAACGCTTCAACTGTTACCTGCTGCGGTAGTTGAACCCCTTTCCTCTGCATGACCTGTCATTGCCACAGTAAATAGTTGAAACCCACTAGTATGAGTTGGAGTTGTTTGAGCCATGTTGTGCCTACTCATTCTTGCTTTCTAGTTATGCCTGCTATTGCTTAGAGTTGTGTCAGGTCTGATTCATCGGGGATGAATTGGAATGGTGGTGAACATGTCCTACTGTGTGTGAGCTAAGTGTGTGAACACGTTTTGGTAAAGGTAGCGATGAGAGGTAGCTGTTCATGGATCAACCAACACAGAACTCAGTTCCTGAGGACGGTTTCAATGAGATAACCCACCATGTAGGAGTACATGGTGGGTTATCTCATTGAAACCGTCCTCAGGAACTGAGTTCTGTGTTGGTTGATCCATGAACAGCTACTACCACGCATTGGGCTCCAGGCGCTCCAAGCTCTCTTGACTTATTAACTGCCCTTGTCCTCTGTCCAGGAGTTGCAACTAGTTTCTGGTGTTTTTAGTTTACTGGAGGTCGTGCGCAGTGCTGACTCTCGGGGTGGGCTGTGACGCGGCAGGTACATGGCACGGTGTACCGATCCCCCGTTTGGTGATGCGGGAACCCTGTACACATCGTTTGTGGCCGTGAGCGACACCTCGGCCGGATCTCCCCATGGATGGGACCCAAATAGGCGATAAACCTAGACTAGGGACTTGTGTGGTTAGTCAGGTCGTGGCCGACACCCTCGCCAGGCTTCCACTTGAAGGTTGCCGAGATACATGACGTGTACATGGCGGTAAGTGGCGAGAGCGTGTGTGAAGAAGTACACCCCTGCAGGGTTATATATGATCTATTCGAATAACCGTGTCTGCGAAAATGGACTTTTGGGTTACCTATACAGTTCATAGACAAGTGGAAGTGGATACTCTAAAACACACAAGATAAGCGTGAGTGCTATGGATGGCCTTCTCGTAGGGAGACGGGAGCAGATCCATAGTGGTGTATTGATTGGTGAATATGTGGACTCGTGTGCGCCACCTCAAAAGAGTTACTTGCAGTCGTAGTTCAGGATAGCCACCGAGTCAAAACTGGCTTGCTGCAGTCAAACACAACACCCCTTTGTTGATACTGATGCATATGTAGCTAGTTCTGATGTAAGTCTTGCTGAGTACCTTTGTACTCATGTTTGCTTAATTTATGTTTTTGCAGAGAGACTCCAGTCTCACTAGTGGTTCCGCGTGGACTTCGACGTTTAGCTTGTTACCTCAGCTACGATCTTGTACCCTTGGGAGGTTCTTGTAGATAGTTAGGCTTCTCAGCCTTTTTCATTTGTAGTTGTCTGTACTCAGACATATTATGCTTCCGTTGCCTGTATGCTCTGTATGTTGGGTCATGTGACCTCTGTTTGTAATAAATTCTATGATGGCTCTTCTGGGCCTTATCTATATGAATTGTTGAGTTATGTTGTGATGCCATGTTGTACAACACATACTTGCATATTATACGTACGTGTAATGTGTATTGCTATGTGTGGTATCCGACACCTAGTTGTTTACCCTTGGTAGCCTATCTTACAGGGAAATGCCTCCTAGTGCTTCCACTGAGCCTTGGTAGCTTGCTACTGCTCTGGAACACTTAGGCCGGCCGGCATGTGTCCTTCTTCGTTCCTGTGTCTGTCCCTTAGGGGAAATGTCACACGTTGTTCCTTTAAGTCCTTGTAGATTGCTACGACTTGGGTTCATACGTTGATGACCGACACGTTCGTTGCTGGGTCATGTATGCCTGTCTCTGTAATTTAGCGCCACTTTTGGTTTATAACTAGTCATGTCGGCCTGGGTTCTCTGTCATATGGATGCTAGCGACACTATCATATATGTGTGCCAAAATGCGCAAACGGTCCCGGGCTAGGTAAGGTGGCACCCATGGGGATACTGTGCGTGAGGCCGCAAAGTGATATGATGTGTTACAAGCTAGACCTGTGTGACTTAGGATCGGGGTCCTGACAAGAGATATATTAAGTCTCTTGATAAGATTTTCAATGAATACATACCTTAATAAGATTTGGAAGGAGTTCAAAATGGATCAGTCAAAGAAAGAGTTCTTTCCTGAGTTGTAAGGTGTGAAGTTGACTAAGACTCAAAACCCGACCACGGCAGAAGATAGAGAAAGAATGAAAGTCATTCCCTATGCCTCAACCATAGGTTCTATAAAGTATGCCATGCTGTGTACCAAATCTGTTGTGTACCTTGCCATGAGTTTGGCAAGGAGGTACAATAGTGATCCACGAGTAGATCACTGGAGAGCGGTCAAAATTATCCTTAGTTACTGGATGACTAAGGAAATGTTTCTTGGTTATGGAGGTGATAAAGAGTTCGCCGTAAATAGTTACACCGATGCAAGCTTTGACACTAATCCAGATGACTCTAAGTATTAATCTGGATGTGTATTGAAAGTGGGAGCAATTAGCTAGAGTAGCTCCATGCAGAGCATTGTAGACAAAGAAATTTGCAAAGTACATACGGATCTGAATGTGACAGACCGGTTGACTAAACTTCTCTCACAAAGCAAAACATGATCACACCTTAGTACTCTTGGGGGTTAATCACATAGCAATGTGAACTAGATTATCGACTCTAGTAAACCCTTTAGGTGTTAATCACATGGTGATGTGAACTACTGGTGTTAAATCACATGGCGATGTGAACTAGATTATTGACTCTAGTGCAAGTGGGAGACTGAAGGAAATATTCCCTAGAGGCAATAATAAAGTTGTTATTTATATTTCCTTACATCATGATAAACATTTATTATTTATGCTAGAATTGTATTAACCGGAAACTTGAAACATGTGTGAATACATAGACAAAACAGTGTGTCTCTAGTATGCATCTACTTGACTAGCTCGTTAATCAAAGATGGTTAAGTTTCCAAACCATAGACATGTGTTGTCATTTGATGAACGTGATCACATTATTAGAGAATGATGTGATGGACAAGACCCATCCGTTAGCTTAGCAATATGATCGTTTAGTTTTATTGCTATTGCTTTCTTCATGACTTATACATGTTCCTCTGGCTATGAGATTATGCAACTCCCGAATACCGGAGGAACACCTTGTGTGCTATCAAACGTCACAACGTAACTAGGTGATTATAAGGATGCTCTACAGGTGTCTCCGAAGGTGTGTGTGGTCTTGGCATAGATCGAGAATAGGATTTGTCACTCTGAGTGTCGGAGAGGTATCTCGGGGCCCTCTCGGTAATACACATCGTAATAAGCCTTGCAAGCAAACGACTAATGGGTTAGTCATGGGATGATGTATTACAAAACGAGTAAAGAGACTTGCCGGTGACGAGATTGAACTAGGTATGATGATACCGACGATCGAATCTCGGGAAAGTAACATACCAATGACAAAGGGAATAACGTATGTTGTTATGCGGTTTGACTGATTAAGATCTTCTTAGAATATGTGGGAGCCAATATGAGCATCTAGGTTCCGCTATTGGTTATTGACAGGAGATGTGTCTCGGTCATGTCTACATAGTTCTCGAACCTGTAGGGTCCGCACGCTTAACGTTCGATGACGATTTGTATTATGAGTTATGTGATTTGATGAGCGAAGTTTATTTTGAGCCCAGGATGAGATCACGGACATGATGAGGAGTCTCGAAATGGTCGAGAGGTAAATATTCATATATTGGAAGGCTATATTCGGACATCGGAAAGGTTCCGAGTGATTCGGGTATTTTTCGGAGTATTGGAGAGTTACAGGAATTCGTCGGGGGAAGTAGTGGGCCTTAATAGGCCATATGGGAAAGGACAGAAGGGCCTCAAGGGGGGCCGCGCGCCCTCCATGGGCTGGTCCAAATTGGACAAGGAAGGGGCGGCGCCTCCTCCTTCCTTCTCCCCTCTTCCTCCTTCCCTTATTTCTCCTACTAGGACTAGGAAAGGGTGGAACCTACTCCTACTAGGAGTAGGATTCCACCCCTTGTGGCGGGCCCTCCTCCTCCCTCCCTCCTTTATATACATGGGGAAGGGCACCCCATAGACATACAAGTTGATTTCTTAGCCGTGTGTGGTGC
The DNA here is from genome assembly GCA_902687465.1 of Secale cereale. Lineage (NCBI taxonomy): Eukaryota > Viridiplantae > Streptophyta > Magnoliopsida > Poales > Poaceae > Secale > Secale cereale. The sequence goes on along the minus strand of LR738710.1, from coordinate 259,955,985 downwards.
ACCCCTCCATAGTTACACACCTCGGTCGTATCGTCATAGTGCTTAGGGGAAACCCCGCGCCAGTAACTTCATCATCACCGTCACCACGCCGTCATGCTAACAAAACTCTCCCTTGACCTCAAATGGATCAAGAGTTCATGGGACGTCACCGAGCTGAATGTGTGCAGATCGCAGAGGTGCCGTGCGTTCGGTGCTTGATCGGTTGGATCGGGAAGACGTTCGACTACATCAACCGCATTACTAAACGCTTCCGCTTTCAGTCTACGAGGGTACATGGACACACTCTCCCACTTGTTGCTATGCTTCTCCTAGATAGATCTTGCGTGATCGTAGGAAAATTTTGAAATACTACGTTCCCCAACACAACCACATACCAAATTATCAAAGTAGCGAACACGAATCGAATCAACATGATGAAAGTGACTAGATGAAATTACCGTGTACCCTCAAGAACGCTTTGCTTAATATAAGAGACCGTTTTGGCCTGTCCTTTGCCTCAATAGGATTGGGATACCTTGCTACACTTTTTCGACTACTACCGTTACTGGCTCGTTACAAATTATCTTACTATCAAACTACTTTGTTACTTACAATTTCAGCACCTGCAGACATTACCTTGCTGAAAACCACTTGTCATTTCCTTCTGCTCCTCGTTGGGTTCGACACTCTTACTTACCGAAAAGGCTACAATTGATCCCATATACTTGTGGGTCATCAAAGCTATTTTCTGGCGCCTTTGTCGAGGAGTGAAGCGCTCTTGGTAAGTGGAAATCGGTAAGGAAAAATTATTACTTCATGCTGAAATTTATTGTTACTTGTTACTATGGAGAACAATCCTTTGAGTTTCTTTGGGGTATCTTCACCTCGACCGGAACCACAATTAGTTACCCATCAACCTACTGCACCTACTAAAAATATTGCATATAAAATTCATTCGGGTATGATAGAACAACTACTAGCTAATCCTTACATAGGAGATGGAACCGAACATCCTGATATGCACTTGATATATGTGGAAGACATTTGTGGATTGTTTAAGCTTGTAGGTTTACAGGGAGATGAATGATGTCTACTACGCAACATTCTTCTTGTAGACGTTGTTGGGCTTCCAAGTGCAGAGGTTTGTAGGACAGTAGCAAATTCCCCTCAAGTGGATGACCTAAGGTTTATCAATCCGTGGGAGGCGTAGGATGAAGATGGTCTCTCTCAAACAACCCCGCAACCAAATAACACAGAGTCTCTTGTTTCCCCAACACACCCAATACAATGGTAAATTGTATAGGTGCACTAGTTCGGCGAAGAAATGGTGATACAAGTGCAATATGCATGGTAGATATAGGTTTTTGTAATATGAAAATATAAAAAAGCAAGGTAACTAATGCTAAAAGTGAGCACAAATGGTATTGCAATGCTCTGAAACAAGGCCTAGGGTTCATAATTTCACTAGTGCAAGTTCTCTCAACAATAATAACATAACTGGATCATATAACTATCCCTCAACATGCAACAAAGAGTCACTCCAAAGTAACTAATAGCGGAGAACAAAGGAAGAGATTATTGTAGGGTACGAAACCACCTCAAAGTTATTCTTTCTGATCGATCTATTCAAGAGTCCGTAGTAAAATAACACGAAGCTATTCTTTCCGTTTGATCTATCCTAGAGTTCGTACTAGAATAACACCTTAAGACGCACATCAACCAAAACCCTAATGTCACCTAGATACTCCATTGTGACCTGAAGTATCCGTGGCCATGATTATACGATATGCATCACACAATCTCAGATTCATCTATTCAACCAACACAATGAACTTCAAAGAGTGCCCCATTGTTTCTACCGGAGAGTCAAGACGAAAACGTGGGCCAACTCCTATGCATCGATTTCCAAGGTCGCGGAACCCGCAAGTTGATCACCAAAATATACATCAAGTGAGTCAATATAATACCCTATTGTCACCACGGTTATCCCACACAAGACATACATCAAGTGTTCTCAAATCCTTAAAGACTCAATCCGATAAGATAACTTCAAAGGGAATACTCAATTCATTACAAGAGAGTAGAAGGGGAGAAACATCATAAGATCCAACTATAATAGCAAAGCTCGTGGTACATCAAGATCATGCCAAATCAAGAACACGAGAGAGAGAGAGAGAGAGAGAGAGAGAGAGAGAGAGAGAGAGAGAGAGAGAGATCAAACACATATCTACTGGTACATATCCTCAGCCCCGAGATGATGAAGATGGCCACCGGAGAGGGATTCCCCCCTCCGCCAGGGTGCCGGAACGGGTCTAGATTGGTGGCTACAAAGGCTTGCGGCGGCGGAACTCCCGATCTAGGTTATGTTGTGGAAGTTTGGGTATATATAAGAGGTGTTGGACTCGAGAACAAGTTAGGGGGGTCCCCGAGGAGGCCACGAGATAGGGGGGCGTGCTCAGGGGGGTAGGGCGCGCCCCCACCCTCGTGGTGGCCTCAGGATTCTTCTGGCCCATCTCCGGTACTCCGTGGGCTTCTTCTGGTCCAAAAACAACCTCTGTGCAATTTTAGGTCAATTGGACTCCGTTTGGTATTCCTTTTCTGCGATACTCAAAAAACAAGGAAAACATAAACTAGCACTGAGCTCTGGGTTAATAGGTTAGTCCCAAAAATCATATACAATAGCATATAAATGCATATAAAACATCCTAGATGGATAATATAATAGCATGGAACAATCAAAAATTATAGATACGTTGGAGACGTATCAAGCATCCCCAAGCTTAATTCCTGCTCGTCCTCGAGTAGGTAAATGATAAAAAACAGAATTTTTGATGTGGAATGCTACCTAACATAATTATCAATGTCATTCTCTTTATTGTGGGATGAATGTTCAGATCCAAAAGATTCAAGACAAAAGTTTAATATTGACATAAGAATAATAATACTTCAAGCATACTAACAAAGCAATTATGTCTTGTCAAAATAACATGGCCAAAGAAAGTTCATCCCTACAAAATCATATAGTTTGGCAATGCTCCATCTTTGTCACACAAAATACCCAAATCATGCACAACCCCGGTTTCAGCTAAGCAATTGTTTCATACTTTAATTTTTTTCAAACTTTTTCAACTTTAACGCAATACATGAGCGTGAGCCATGGATATAGCACTATAGGTGGAATAGAGTGGTGGTTGTGGAGAAGACAAAAGGAGGAAGATGTTCTGACATGAACTAGGCATATTAATGGGCTATGGAGATGCCTATCAATGGATATCAATGTGAGTGTGTAGGGATTGCCATGCAACGGATGAACTAGAGGTATAAATGTGTGAAAGCTCAACAAAAGAAACTAAGTGGGTGTGCATCCAACTTGCTTGCTCGCGAAGACCTAGGGCATTTGAGGAAGCCCATCGTTGGAATATACAAGCCAATTTCTATAATGAAAATTCCCACTAGTATATGAAAGTGACAAAACAAGAGACACTCTATCATGAAGACCATGGTGCTACTTTGAAGCACAATTGTGGAAAAAAAGATAGTAGCATTGTCTCCGCTTTTTTTGGGCCTTCTTTTTTTATTTGGCCTTTAAATCATATAAAATAGCATATAAATGCATATAAAACATCCTAGATGGATAATATAATAGCATGGAACAATAAAAAATTATAGATACATTGGAGACGTATTAGTGAAGTTATGAAGAAGGTTTTCCCTTTATCTTTGAAGGGAAAAGCATTGGCATGGTATAGGCTATGCTATGATATTGGATCTTGGAATTATAATCGATTGAAATTGGAGTTTCACCAAAAAAATTATCCTACGCATCTAGTTCATCGTGATCAGAATTAGATATGTAATTTTTGGCCTCGGGAAGGAGAAAGTATCACTCTAGCTTGGGGGAGGCTTAAGTCAATGTTATATTCATGCCCCAATCATGAGCTATCAAGAGAAATTATTTTCCAGAATTTTTATGCTCTGCTTTCTCGTAACGATCAATACATGCTTAATACTTCTTCTGCTGGTTCTTTTATGAAGAAGACTATTGAATTCCGGTGGGATATTTCGGAAAGAATTAAATGCAACTCTGAAGATTGGGAACTCGATGAAGGTAATGAGTCAGGTATTAAGCTTAAGTTTGATTGTGTTAAATCTTTTATGGATACGGATGCTTTTCAAAAGTTTAGCACTAAATATGGACTTGACTCTGAGATTGTAGCCTCTTTTTGTGAATCAGTTGCTACTCATGTTGATCTCCCTAAGGAGAAGTGGTTTAAATATCACCCACCTATTAAAGAAAAAATTAAAGAACCGGTACTAGCTAAAGAGGAAACTATTATTTATAATGTTGATCCAGTTGTTCCTACTTCTTATATTGAGAAACCACCTTTCCCTGTTAGGATTAAGGAACATGCTAAAGTTTCAACTATTGTCAACAAAAGTTATATTAGAACACCTAGACCTGATGAACAAATCAAAGTAGAACCTAGTGTTGCTATGGTTAAAGATCTCTTGGAAGAAAATATAGATGGGCATGTTATTTACTTCTGTGAAGAAGCAGGTAGAATTGCCAAACCCGATAAAAAGGATAAACATAGACCTATTGTTGGCATGCCCATTGTTGGTGTACAAAAGTAGGGGCCCTCTTTTATACCCCTTACTTGTGCACGTGCAATCAGAGCCACGCCTGTGACCACACATAACAAAGCAAAGGAGGGAAGCCAGAGACACAAATTTACCAGAACAACGCCAAGACGATGGCACAAGAAGACCAAGCAAGAAGACATGCTCCCACCCGACAAGGACTCTTGCCGGGGCTGCCTGCACGCCCCCGGCAAGGTTTCTTGCCGGGGCGATTCACCCAAACGCCTCCATCGCAGCCACCCTTGAGCCTAGGAGCTCCAACGTCATCAACAACATTGGAACTAAGGCTCGGGAAGCACCCACATGATGGCATGCAGATCTTTGTGAAGACAAAGGTCTATGGCTCACGAGATGAGAACGAGGCGACAAGGCAATCACAAGGCCCCTTGACGAGGATGCCCACGAGGCCCCGACAAGTCTCCTTACCAAAGACACCCCAAAGCCCCGGCAAGCCTCTTACCGAGGACGCTCACCAAAGCCCCAGGAAGCCTCGTGCCGAGGACGCTCACGAAGGCCCCAGCAATACCCTTGTCAGGAACAGACATAGGACCATGGCAAGCCCTCGCCGCCCGTCATCACCCCAGCTCAGCGGCCGACCCACTAGCCCAGGCAGGTACCCACGTGGTAATACGTGGTTCCTGGTCCAGCTAGTCAAAGCACCTGTGTGGTGGCATGCAGCTCTTCGTGAAGACCCTACCACCATGCCACCTCAGCTGCGTGCCTCGCTGGCTTGGACGCGTGCCGCCACCGGATGGAGCGGCCACGGACGGGACGGGCTTCGTTCCCATCCCCGATAAAGCAAGTGGACACCTAAGTAGCGCATTGAATGCGTCTTGTCCCGTAATGGCATAGGATAAGCCTATGCATTGTACACCTTTCCACCTCCTGTGTGCCACGGTGGCAGCCCTTTTGGACTATAAAAAGAGGCCCACAGCATACTGGAGGAGGATTCGAACCCTGGACAGCTAGACATGCACCATAGCTAGTTCAAGAACCCAAGAACACTCGAATATACACCAAAGCAGGACTAGGGTATTACGCATTCTCGCGGCCCGAACCTGGGTAAACGATCTTTGTACTGAGGACCTTAGTCAAGGCGCCCCGGCAGAGCCTCCGAGACTCGTCGGCTAGATAAGCTGCTCGGTCGGAGCGGAGATTTTCCAAGGCGTCAAGGATGCACTCGAAGAACCCGGTCAGGCTGGCGTGGATGGAGAGGTTCACCTCCTGGGAAAACCTGAAATTTGGGAAGCCCATGGCGGCCAGCTGTGCGGTGAGTTTCTCCGCAACAGCGATGAGGTGGCTGATCCAGAGGTTCTCGCCCTTCACGTAATCAACATAACCAGCAGCGTCATCCTTCCACAGCTGTTCCTCGCCCTCCAGGTCCTTGTTCAGAGCCTCCTCCCGAGCCTTAGCCTCCGAAAGCATCCCCTTGAGGCCCTCCCATTCCAGCTTCAGATCTTTGATGGAATCCTGGGCTGTGGAGAGCTGCTCGGCATTGCTGAGAACCTCGGCTTGCGCCTCCATCAAGGTAGCGTGGATCGTGTCCCTCTCTTTGGTCAGCCCCAGGACCCGTTCGTTCAGGCCATCGCGCTCCACTTCCAGCTCCTTTACCTTGCCAGCGTGGACTCGAGCCTGAGCATTGAGAGCCTCAATGTGCCTCTGTTCCAGCTCCTGGGTTCGCCGCACGACGAGCTTGTCAACCTCATCGTCCTTGCCACGGAGTGCAGCGGTGAGTGCCTACTCGCGTGCGACGAGGTCTTCCTCCTGAGAGTCCAGTTGAGCTTTGCGCTGGTTGTGGGCGGCCTCATCATTGGCGGCCTGCTCCTTAGCCTCCTCCCGGGCCTTCTCGAAATCAGACTGCGCCAGCACGAGATCTCGGGCGCGCTCGTCCAGCTGGTCCTGGGAAACCCTCAACTCACTCCGAGCCTCGGCAAACCAGACTTTCATCTGGGCAATGCGCTCCTAGAAGTCGTCCTCCGCCTTATCCACCACTGCCGACCTGGACTTTGCCTTGTCCACGCGGGCGCGGTAAAGCGCTTGGAGCTTCTGGAAGCTGGCACCCATGGCCCGAAGGAGCTGCTCCTCATGAGAACCGTCACCGCCGACGCTCGGTTCGTCAACGACCTCAAGCCAAGCGGTGGCGAACGCCTCATCGTCAAACACCTCATGCTCGGTTGGCACCCTGCTGCTTGCCATCCATGGGAGGTGGACGAACAAGTCGTCACTCACCTTCAAGTAACGACCCGAGCTAGAGGCGGCGAAGGAGGTAGGCTGGTCGTCAGCAGCAGCCTTGTCGGCTTCCTCGGCAGCGGCCTTGCCGGCCTCCCAAGCGTCAGTCTTGTCGGCCTCCTCGGCAAAAGCCTCGTCGGTCCCCTCGACGGGCCCCTTTCCGGCCTCCTCGGCAGCCGCCTCGCCGGTCCCTCCGGCAGGCCCTTCGCCAGCCTCCTCGGCGCTGGCTTCGCCGGTCCCTCCAACAGGCCCTTTGGCTGCCTCCTCAGCAGTGGCCTTGGTGGCCTCCTCGGCAGCAATCCTGTTGGCCTTGGCCTCAGCGTCCTTGGCAACCTCCTCGATGGTGGGCTCGTCATCTGCCCGGTCCGCCGAGGGAGGGTCTAAAAAAGTTAAGAGAAAGAGTGAGGCAAGGCCAAAGTCGAAGCTCAACTTACAGAGAACACGCAAATTATCCGTACCAGATTGGGAAAGAGTGACGCTCTCCCCGCCAACGATTGTTGCCGGGGAAGAGTCACCGGCGCTCAAGTTCCTCTCCTCCTCCGCGGGCGTGGGCTCGATGGTCGGTTCCCTTGCCAAAGATGCCCCTCAGGGCAGTGTAGTGGAGGGGGGCAGCGTGTTGGGGGTGGCCCCCTGCGGGTCCTCCTGCTGTCGTTCCACACCTACAAACCCGACAAGGTCAGCATCGAGAATTCACGCCCCGGTGTTCGTCCATGGAAGAGCAAATAGTGGACTTACGCTGGGTGCTGTTGTCTGGGCTGCTCTCCACCACCAGCGGCATGCCTGAGGTACCAGCCGGGCGCTTATCGGTGGATGACGCCCTGGCCCTCTTCGCTGCCCTCTGGGCCAGCATCTCTATATCCCTGTGGAGACAACACCGGATCAAAGAGAGATAATGCAGAAATGGAGTCAGGAGATAATGTGAGGGGCGAAACACATACTCATCCTCTGTCTCCACCTCCTCCTCTAGCTTCCTCTTCTTCCTCCTCGGGCTAAGAGACCCAAGATCAAAGTCGATGTCCATGATGACATCTGCAGGAGGGGGAGAAGGAGATGGGGTCCGGCCACACCTGGATGAAGAGGAGGCAGTTGTCATCCTCTTCGCCACCGCGGTCATCCCCGCCTTCCTCTCCACCGCGGCCGCCATCGACCTTGTCTCGCGCATGAGCTGCTCTGGGGACTGCTGCCACCGCACGATGCTGCCGGGCCGGACCGGCTCGCCCGAGCCGGCCCACCGAAGGACGCGCCGCCTCCCCGTGGCACGAGGGTTGGCGGCCTCGACCTCCTCATCGGTCGACTCCTCGACCACATCGTTGACAAGGGGAGCATCGGCATCGGCGCCAGCGCGGCTGGCCTCCCCGGCGGAGTTCACCCACCTCCTCCTCGGTGGCCACGTTGGCCTGGTCCTCCACGTGGTCGGCGCTGCTGGCCTCCAGGACGAGCGCCGTCTCTGCCGCCCTGGTAGCAATGTAATCTAGTTCCGCCTGGGTGGTATCATGGACGAGCACCAGCTCTTCGCGGACACGTCTCTCTGACAAAGTGTCGAAGAACTCCTGCACCCGATCCGCGCGCGTTGAAATCCGGCATCATGGCGATGATGGTGGACTGGCAAGAGTTGTTACTCAGCGGGACCACTCCCGCCGGCAACCCAAACAAGGGCCCCTTGACGGCCTTGCCGGTCTTGGCGGCCTTGCCGGTCCTCTCGGTCCTGCCATCGCGGTCCACATCAAGCTGGAAGAGCCTCTGGCAAAGATGAGTGTGCTCCATCACTGTGAAGTTGTGCTTTAGACCAGGGCGAAGCCTCATGATGTCGGCCGCGTTCTGGAAAAGTCAAGCCGGCCTCCCTTTGTTATGCAGCGGCACGATTCGGCGGCGGATGAAATTGGCCCCAATCATCTCGAGGGTGAGCTCGGCCTGAGTAAGGCGGTGGATCCTAGTGGTGGCGATCGAGAGCTTCTTGTCGTTAGCGTCAACATACCCCCAGTCCTTGTGGAGGACCGGCAGGCTCTGACGAACTCGGCAGAATTCTGGTGGGTCATCCTCTTTAATCCACAGCCACCGGCTCCTCCACTCATCCCTACTCTCCTTCTGTGTGCCGTCCGGATACGTTCCCTTCTCATGGGCCCGTGGAATCCAGGTGATGCAGCCGAAGATGGCGTCCCCCAGGATGCGGGGGAAGAAGTAGTGGCGGAAGAGCGCCGTGCTGGGAACCACCCCGACGAAACCCTTGTAGAGGTGGGTGAAGAAAGCCATGCACGCCACAGCGTTCGGCGTGAAATCGGGGAGATGGAAGCCATAGGTATGCATGATATCGTTGAAGCAATCGGAGAAAGGGGGCAGAGGCCACAATAGAAGTAGTCGACGAAGAAGGGATACCGATTCGGGCCGAACTCTGCGAATTGGGCGGGGATGACGTGCGTGGCTGGATGCCCCGTCGTCTTGCACACACACAGGCGCTTGAAGTAGTCCCTGAGATGGACCGCATCGACCGTCGGAGGAAAGTAGGCTGCTTCATCCCAAGCACCGCCAACTCACTCTCCGATAGCTCCTTCTCCCCTGCGTCCTCGACCGCTGCATTGCCCTTGCTGGACTTAGGTGCCATTGCGGCTGTGGAAGAAGAGAGGAATCGGAGGCGAAGGGAAGCACAGCGGCGGCGAGCGGAGGCAAGAGCTTTGGCTTTTCGCTTGGATAAGAAGGAGAAGAATGACGAACCCGAGATTGGAGGAGCGCAGGAGGTAAATGAGTGGTGTGCCTGTGGTTTTTTCCCTTTTTATGGGGAAGGCGCGGGCCGCCCTCCCTTACGATTTACTGCAACATGACACTAGCATGCAGCAAACCGCCCCACGTATGCCCCCACATCAGCACAGATCATGGGGAAGTGCAACCACCAGGGGAGTTACTGCGGTAAAAAGAATCCAACCCTACTGCCCGCGCACCGTTCTGGGCCTAGCCCAACAACGCGTTGTGCTTATGAATGGCCCAGGCCCGGGGGCTCCTCTCGATGTACAACAGTAGGGGCGCTCTTTTATACCCCTTACTTGAGCATGGGCAGTCAGAGCCACGCCTGTGACCACACATAACAAACCAGAGGAGGGAAGTCAGAGACACATAGTTACCAGAACAACACCAAGACGGTGGTACAAGAAGACCAAGCAAGAAGACAGGCTCCCCCCCGACAAGGACTCTTTCCGAGGCGGCCTGCACGCCCCCGGCAAGAACCCTTGCTGGGGAGATTCACCCAAACGCCTCCGTCGCAGCCACACTTCAGCCTAGGAGCTCCAACGTCATCAACAACATTGGAACTAAGGCCCGAGAAGCACCCACGTGATGGCATGCAGACTTTTGTGAAGACAAAGGTCTATGGGTCACGAGATGAGAACCAGGCGACAAGGCAATCACAAGGCCCCTTGCCGAGGATGCCCACGAGGACCCGACAAGGCTCCTCACCAAAGACACCCCAAAGCCCCGGCAAGCCTCTTGCCGACAACACTCACCAAAGCCCCGGCAAGCCGCTTACCGAGGACGCTCACGGAGGCCCCGGCACGACCCTTGCTGGGAACAGACGCAGGACCACGGCAAGCCCTCGCCGCCCGGTCGTCACCCCAGCTTAGCGGCCGACCCACTAGCCTAGGCAGGTACCCACGTGGCGATACATGGTACCTGGTCCAGCTAGTCAAAGCACCTACGTGGTGGCATGCAGATCTTCGTGAAGACCCTACCACCACGCCACCTCGGCTGCCTGCCCCGCTGGCCTGGACGCGCGTCGCGACCAGACGGAGCAGCGACGGACATGACGGGCTTCGTTCCCATCCCCGATAAAGAAAGTGGACACCTAATTAGCGCATTTTATGCGACTTGTCCCGTAATGGCATGGGATAAGCCTATGCACTGTACACCTTTCCACCTCGTGTGTGCCACTGTGGCAGCCCTTTTGGACTATAAAAAGAGGCCCGCAGCATACTGGAGGAGGATTCAGACCCTGGAGAGCTAGACATGCACCATAGCTAGTTCAAGAACCCAAGAACACTCGAATATACACCAAACTAGGACTACGGTATTACGCATTCTCGCGGCCCGAACCTGGGTAAACTATCTTTCTACTCACTCTTAGACCCGCTCTTTGCACAACCTCACGCCCGCCAACCGTAGAAGGGATTCCAGTGATCCCATACCCATTGTCTCAGTTAAAATAGGAGATCAATGTTATCATGGTTTATGTGACATAGGTTCTAGCGTGAGTGCTATTCCCTTTAGGTTGTACCAAGAAATTATGAATGACATAGCACCCACAGAAATAGAAGGCATAGATGTTACTATTAAGCTTGCTAATAGAGACACTATTTCACCAATTAGGATTGTTAGAGATCTTGAAGTCTTTTGTGGGAAAATAAAATACCCGACTAATTTTCTTGTTCTTGGTTCCCCACAAGATTATTTTTGTCCCATTATCTCTGGTAGACCTTTCTTGAACACTGTTAATGCAAAAATAGATTGGGAGAAACAAACTGTCGGTGTTGCTTTGGTGACAAGTCTCATGAGTTTAATTTCTCCAAGTTTAGTAGAAAACCTCATAAAAAGGAATTGCCTAGTAAGGATGAAATAATTGGTCTTGTTTCCATTGCTGTGCCTCCTACTGATCCACTAGAACAATATCTGCTAGACCATGAAAGTGATCTACATATGCATGAAAGAAATGAATTAGATAATATTTTCTTTGAACAACGTCCTCTGCTTAAACACAATTTGCCTATCGAAACTCTAGCAGGTCCTCCTCCTCCTAAAGGTCATCCTGTGTTTGAATTAAAAAAATTGCCAGACACTTTGAGATATGCTTATCTTGATGAGAATAAGATATATCCTATTATTATTAGTGCTAACCTTTCAGAACATGAAGAAGAAAGCTTATTGAAAGTTCAAAGGAAGCACCAAGCTGCTATTGGATATACTCTTGATGATTTAAAGGGCATTAGCCCCACCCTATCTCAACACAAGATTAATGTGGAACCTGATGCTAAACCCGTTGTTGATCACCAACATCGGTTGAATCCGGAGATGAAAGAAGTGGTAAGAACGAAAATATTAAAACTTCTGGAAGCAGGTATAATCTATCCTATAGCTGATAGTAGATGGGTAAGTCCTCTTCATTGCGTTCCTAAGAAAGGAGGTATTACTATTGTTCCTAATGATAAGAATGAACTTATTCCACAAAGAATTGTTACAGGCTATAGAATGGTAAGTGATTTTAGAAAATTAAGAAAAGCTACTAGGAAAGATCATTACCCTCTACCTTTTATTGATCAAATGCTAGAAAGATTATTTAAGCACACACATTCTTGCTTCCTTGATGGATATTCTAGTTTTTCACAAATACATGTTTGTCAACCCGATCAAGAAAATACCACTTTTACTTGTCCTTTTGGAACTTATGCTTATAGATGTATGCCATTTGGTTTATGCAATGAACCTGCTACCTTTCAAAGATGCATGACTGTTATGGGAAGATTTTTTGTGAAAAGATTGTTGAGGTTTTCATGGATGACTTTTCTATTTATGGGAAGTCTTTTGATGATTGTTTAAGAAATCTTGATCGAGTTTTGTAGAGATGTGAGCAAACTAATCTTGTCTGGGAGAAGTGCCACTTTAAGGTTAACGAAGGTATTGTTTTGGGCCATAAAATTTCTGAAAAAGGTATTGAAGTGGACAAAGCTAAGGATGATGCAATTGAGAAAATGCCATGTCCTAAAGATATCAAAGGTATTCGTAATTTCCTAGGTCACGCTGGTTTCTATAGGAGATTTATCAAAGGATTTTCTAAAATTTCTAGGCCCCTTACAAATCTCTTGCAAAAGGATAATCCTTTTGTTTTTGATGATGATTGTTTAGAAGCCTTTGAAACACTCAAGAAAGCCTTAATTTCTGCACCTATTGTTCAACAACCTGATTGGAACCTACCTTCTGAAATTAGGTGTGATGCTAGTGATTATGCTATTGGTGCTGTTCTAGGACAAAGAGTTGATAAGAAACTAAATGTTATTCATTATGCTAGTAAAACTCTAGACAGTGCTCAAAGAAATTATGCTACTACTGAAAAATAATTCCTAGCAGTGGTGTTTGCTTGTGATAAATTTAGATCTTACATTGATGATTCAGAAGTAAATGTTCACCGACCATGCTGCTATAAAATGTCTTATGGAATAGAAATATGCTAAAACTAGACATATTCTATGGGTTCTCTTGCTACAAGAATTTGATTTACATATCATTGAGAGAAAAGGAGTAGAGAACCCCATAGCTGATAATTTGTCTAGACTTGAAAATGTGCTTGATGACCCACTACCGATTGATGATAGTTTTCCTGACGAGCAGTTAGCTGCAACAATTGTTTCTCATGACACTCCTTGGTATGCTGACTATGCTAATTATATTGTTGCTAAATATTTACCACCTAGCTTTACTTACCAACAAAAGAAAAAAATGTCTATGATTTAAGACATTACTTTTGGGATTACGCACATCTTTATAAAGGAGTAGATGGTATTATTAGATGTTGTGTACCTGAGCATGAACAGGAATAAATCCTTCGGAAATGTCACTCCGAAGCTTATGGAGGACATCATCCAGGAGAGAGAACTGCTCATAAGGTATTGCAATATGGTTTTTATATGCCTACTCTATTGAAGGATGCTCATAAGTTCGTCTTATCTTGTTATGAATGTCAAATAATAGGTAATATCGTTAAGCGTCAAGAAATTCCTATGAATTATTCTCTTACTGTTGAGCCATTTGATGTTTGGGATTTTCATTACATGGGACCTTTTCCTTATTCTAATTGGTATACACATATTTTGGTTGCTGTTGATTATGTTACTAAATGGGTAGAAGCTATTCCAACTAGTAATGTTGATCACAACACCTCTATTAAAATGCTTAGAGAAGTTATTTTCCCAAGGTTTGGAATCCCTAGATATTTAATGACTGACGGTGGTACACACTTTATTCATGGTGCTTTCCGTAAAATGCTTGCCAAGTATGATGTTAACCATAGAATTGCATCTCCCTATCATCCTCAGTCTAGTGGTCAAGTCGAACTTAGCAATAGGGAAATAAAAATAATATTGCAAAAGACTGTCAATAGGTCTTGAAAGAATTGGTCCAAGAAATTGGATGATGCAGTTTGGGCTTACAGAACAGCCTACAAAAATCCTATGGGTATGTCTCCTTATAAAATGGTTTATGGAAAAGCTTGTCATTTGCCTCTAGAATTAGAACATAAAGCATATTGGGCAATTAAAGAGCTGAATTATGATTTCATACTAGCCGGTGAAAAGAGGTTATTTGATATTAGCTCACTAGATGAATGGAGAACTCATTCTTATGAAAATGCCAAGTTATTCAAAGAAGAAGTTAAAATATGGCATGATAAAAGAATCCAAAAGCATGAGTTCAAGGTTGGAGAATATGTTTGATTATACAACTCTTGTTTCAGATTCTTTGCAGTAAAAATCCTCTCCAAATGGGAAGGACCCTATGTTATCGAGGAGGTTTATCGGTCTGGAGCTGTGAAAATAAATAATGCCGAAGGTACTAACCCAAAGGTTTTAATGGTCAACGAGTAAAACATTATATCTTAGGTATGCCCATTAATGTTGAAAGTAACATTATCCAAACTATGACACCGGAAGAAATCACAAAAGAGACCTTCTGGAATAGTCTAGAATCGTCAAATAAAGGAGGTACGTGATACTGTAAGTAAACGGACTCCGAAAAACTAGCAAAAATATTTTTGTCCATTTTGGAATATAACAAAAATTAGGAAAATAAGAAACTATCGGGAAGGTCAACCTGGTGGGCACAAGACACCAGGGCGCGCTTGGCCTCCCAGGCATGCCCAGGTGGGTTGTGCCCACCTAGGGTACCTTCCGGACTCTGTTTTTCTTCTGTTTGCTTGTTTCCCAAGATAAAAATTATTTATATACTCCCCGAACCTATTGACCACCGCATCGCGGAGAAATCTTATGTTTTCTTTTCTTTCTATTTTCTAAAAAAATGCCATCCACCATGGCCAGTTCACGCTCCTCCAAGGACAAGTTCTTTGAGAACGTCATCAACCCATATTTGCGGGAGGTGATGCAGCACCCTCAGGCTATCCAGATGCATGAGGGGGTGCTGCAGATCCACGATGTGTAAGGCCCCAAGGGAATATGAACCATGGAGGCCAGACTCGAAGCCATGGAGTAGGAGGTCTTCTGGTGCAAGGGGATGGTGGAACGAGGACTCAATGCCAATCACCTCATGATCGCGGATTACACCCGCGATCTCAAGGTGGATGGCAAATCCATGAAGGATATGGTCTTCACCTTCAATGAGAAAATCAACTTCCTCCAAAGCCAGATCTATGATCTCCAAAACCAAGTTTTTGTACATGAGGCGAGGTTTAAAGGTATGAGTTTGGCCGTTAGGTGCAGGACCCGTGGGACTCACTCCTCTTCTTATGACGGTGAGCCTTTGCCATGGAAACCCGAGAATAAGCTCGCCACTGCTTTACCATCACCAATATCCTCTTCACCACCAAAGGAAAATTGATTATCCGGTATGGGCACTCCCCTTGGCTTTCGCCAAGCTTGGGGGAGGTGCCCCGGTATCGTACCACCTTCACTATCTTTTGCCTTTACTTATCTTAGTTCGAAAATTAGTTATCTTTTTCTTTAGATGAATAAAATCTTAGTTCGATCCTTTCTTCTTGATATTTTCTTAGTGAAGTATCCTTGTAATCGTGTGCGAGATATATAATAAAGTTTAGTTTGAGTTTTTGCTTTCTTTATTTTCATGTTTCAATAAAAAGAAAAGAAATAAATTAACAAGATCATATACTAATCTTACGTAGGTTATGACATCACATAAGGAAAAGTATAAGTAGAAAATTTTATTAGAGATTGACAAACATAGCATTGGTTAATGATGCAACTCATGAATGAATTAATAAGGGAAGAGAAGATTCACATATAAATATACTATCCTGGAAATCTTTTGTGATTGTGAGCCCGCATCAAAATATTATATGCCAAAATTGTTGACGTTGGACAAGGAAGACAATGTAATGATTGATGTTTGTTCATATTCACATAGAAGTTATATTGTCATAGATCCTTCAACATGTGGTGCTTGCCCCCATCTTTGCTAGCCGAAATTCCGCACCATGTAGAGATACTACTTGTGCATCCAAAAACCCCTAAACCCAGATTTTACCTTCAAGAGTCCACCATACCTATGTAGGGGTTGAGCAAGATCCTTCAAGTAAGTTGTCATTGGTGCAATAAGGCAATAAAAATTGCTTCTATAAGTGTGAGACCATTTAGTGTAAGAGAAAATTGAGCATTGTACGAACTTGTGATAGCAAAGAATAAAAGCGACAAACTACATAATAAAGGTTGCTATCATAAGGGGCAATATAACATGACGTTCTTTTGCACTAAGAGGTTGAGCATACAAACAAATAAGAGAATGGCAACCTCTGCTTCCCTCTGCGAATGGCCTATCTTTTACTTTTATGTTTTTACTTTTATGCAAGAGTTAAAGTTTCTCTCTCTTTATTCCTCTTTATTTTTCTCCTTTGGCAAGCAGCATGTGGTGAGGAAAGATCTAGGCACATATGTCCAGTTGAATATGGGTAGCATGATTTATTATTGTTGACATCACCTTAAGGTGAATACGTTGGGAGGCGAAACTATAAGCCCCTATCTTTCTATGTGTCCGGTCGAAATGTTTTGCTCATGTGTATGCGGTGAGTGTTAACAATCATAGAAGACCATAGGATGCTGAAATATGTGGACTTGCCTAAAGTCTCCGATACTTGACCCTTACTGAAAAGATGATGAATTGTGGTTGCAAAGTTGACTGAGAACATAGTTTGTTGGTTTCCAATATAGTTTACGCTTCATACTTCGATGTTGTGATGAATTATAACTTATTCATGAGAAGTATATGATAGAAGTCCTATGATAAAGTCTTATTGTCTAAGTTTGTTGCTGTTATAATAATTCACATGATGATTCTATGTTCGTATTTTGTTTTTATCGACACCTCTCTCTCTAAGCATGTGGACATGTTTTTCGATTTTGGTTTTCGCTAGAGGACAAGCGAGGTCTAAGCTTGAGGGAGTTGATACGTCCATTTTGCATCATGTTTACCTACTATTATTTATGATTATTTTATGCATAATAATATTTTTAGGAGTAACTCTAATGCCATTTCTCTCATGATATGCAAGGTTCACACAAAGAGGGAGAATTCCGGCAGCTGAATATCTGGACCTGGAAAAGCTACGTCAGGCCACCTATTTTGCACAACTCCAAACAAGCTAAAACTTCATGGGGATTTTTATGGAATAAATAAAATATATTGGAGCAAATAACTACCAGAGGGGGGCACTTGGTGAGCATATGACACCAGGGCGCGCCAGCCCCCCCAGGCACGCCCTGGTGGGTAGTGCTCAGCCCGACCCAACTCCGGTGCCCATCTTCTGGTATATAAGTCATTTTGACCTAGAAAAAACAAGAGAAGGACTTTAGCGACGGAGTGCCATCGTATCGAGGCAGAACTTGGGCAGGAGCTCTATTGCCCTTTGGCAGAGCGATTCCGCCGGGGGAACCTCCCTCCCGGAGGGGGAAATCATCATCATCATAATCACCAACAACTCTCCCATCTTGGGGAGGGCAATCTCCATAAACAGATTTACCAGCACCATCTCCTCTCAAACCCTAGTTCACATCTTGTGTTCAAATGTTGTACCCGAACCTCAGATTGGTACCTGTGGGTGACTAGTAGCGTTGATTACATATTGTAGTTGATCACTATATGGTTTCTTTGGTGGAAGATTATATGTTCAGATCTGTTATGCTATTTAATACCCCTCTGATCCTGAGCATGATTATTATTTGTGAGTAGTTACTTTTGTTCTTGAGGTCACGGGAGAAATCATATTGCAAGTAATCATGTGAACTTGATATGTGTTTCATATTTTGATAGTATGTATGTTATGATTCCCTTAGTGGTGCCATGTGAACGTTGACTACTTGACACTTCACCATATTTGGAACTAAGGGAATGCATTGTGGGGTAGTTATTAGATGATGGGCTACAAGAGTGGCATAAGCTTAAACCCTAGTTTATGCGCTACTCCGTAAGGGACCGATTGGATCCAAAAGTTTAATGCTATGGTTAGAATTTATTCTTAATACTTTTCTCGTAGTTCAGATGCTTGCGAGGAGGTTAATCATAGTAGGAGGTTTGTTCAAGTAAGAACATCACCTAAGCACTGGTCGACCCACGTACCAAATTATCAAAGTAGCGAACACGAATCGAATCAACATGATAAAAGTGACTAGATGAAATTCCCATGTACCCTCAAGAACGCTTTGCTTAATATAAGAGACCGTTTTGGCCTGTCCTTTGCCTAAAAAAGATTGGGCTACCTTGCTGCACTTTTGCTACTACTATCGTCACTGGCTCGTTACAAATTGTCTTGCTATCAAACTACTCTGTTACTTACAATTTCAACACTTGCATACATTTCCTTGCTGAAAACCACTTGTCATTTCCTTCTGCTCCTCGTTGGGTTCAATACTCTTACTTGTCGAAAATGCTACAATTGACCCCATATACTTGTGGGTCATCAGGTGGAAAGCTTGCGCGGGAACCTGCGCAGTTGCGCGGGGACGGGCTCACCAACGATTCATTGGCGCCACTTCAAGCCACCGTTTGGCCAAAAGAACGCCCCTGCGTGCTGCACAAGCTTGCGCTGTGAGCCGTATACGGCTGCGGAGTGACAAGATGTGTGAGAGGAGGACGAAAGGCCACGTAAAAATATAGCTAATAACTAATGTTTGCCATTTAATTACCAACTATACCCCTGTCCTGGTTTATAAGTAGGATTTAACTAATAAAATATGAATGCATGTTGCCAAAGATTATATAGTTGGATTCGTATTTCAACATAGTTTCCAATTATATAATTTTTATAACATGCATTAACATTTTTTGGGTCAAATTTAAGGGCAAAGTATGGCACAGAATATAAAGGGGACTATATACAAAGACGGAGGTAGTAGCACACGGCCGCTCTACTTGCGTTCTTCGGCGCACGCTCTGCTCTCGCGGCCCTCTGGGTGCTCTGCCCTTGTCCCTCCATGCGCGTTGCCAGTGTTTGGGGCCAGCACACGATCACACACGTTCATGTGCATGCGGTTGCATCGGGCGTGGCACGATGATGCAGTTACCCACTTCAAAAACTGCCTTGCGGACGCACCGAGAATCCAGGCCGCCCGGCCTCCATTTATTCCTGCGGCCATTTACCTTCATCTCTCGGGTCACACGACACAATAAGCACACCCATGGCGACACATACAGAGAGGACATCCAGCGGTGCCAATAGCGCTCCCCTTGGCTAAAATGGCGCTCCCAGCGACTGACGACGACAACGGCGGGCAGTTCACCACGCATTCCTTAGTGGACACCCACGTGAGGGGCAAGGCCCTCATGGTGGTGTACACGAACGATACGGTTTCGGTGGAGAGCTCCATCCAAACTATGGAGCAGTTCCTTGCAGAGGACAAGTACCAAGTGGTCGGATTCGACCTCGAGTACACCATCAGTCGTGCCGGGCACGATCAGAAGGTTGTCGTCTCCCAGTTGTGCGTGCGACATGATGTCCTCCTCTACCACTACCACCTGGCCACAAGGCCTTGCGAGTATTTCTCCAGGTTTATCAACAACTCCAACTACAGTTTCTCTATGGTGGACACCACCAACGATCTAAAAGCGCTCAAGGTTTCGGGCTTGAAATGCCAGAATCTTGTCAACATCCAGGACCACTACAAGGTCTGGGGCAGCGACAACAACAAAAAGAACTCCCTGGTTGACCTCCCCTCGGCCATGATCGACCGCTACTACATGAAGATGAAGGATGAGAGCAAGAAGGACAAGAATGCCTCGCACAATGTGGGTCATGAGAGACTGGATGAACAACACGTCACGTACGCTGCCAAGGACGCATACACAAGCTACATGATGTACAAGCAGATCATTGACATGAGGGAGCGTCTTCTTCCTGCCCCAGCCGAGGGATCGAGTCACAGAGCAGTGGCAGGAGCATCACAAGAAGTAGATGACTAGACGATCGTTTCTCCTAGTTTAGAATGCATACAATTGTTTATTGAGGTGTGTGCGGATGATCTGTATTGTCACTTATGTAATTCTTCTGTAGACAGAGCAAATAACACAACTTATTAATAGCAATCGTCTGTGTTATTATTTTTCTTCGCACACATTTCTGGTTACGGACATGTTTGCCACATATCACACACATGTTGTTCAGTTAAGCCGTTTCTATTGTCTTGCCTAATCACACACAATTCATCCTAGTGAACTGTATGCCATATATCGCACACACCCTCATCTAGCTGCCCATTTCTGTTGTTCTGCCCCATCGCAAACAGTTCTTCTGAATTAACCGTTTGCCACCCATCGCACACGTAACTCCAATATGAACCGTGCTTGATGTCACCGCCATCGCAAACATTTTGCATATTTTTTTACAGTTTTATTACATCACTGTTTGTGATTGATGCATCTCACACAGTTTCGTCGAAGGGTCTCTGATTCGACTATCGCGTGTAGACCATCCCGCAATACTGTTAGTTCACTAATCGGGTTGTAACTTTTGCATACAAACTCATATTGAGATGGTTTATATATAAAAATCAACTATGTCGATGATACACACAACTTTTTTGTTGAATACTTTTTTATCTGAGGCGGTCTTGTGGGTGTATCGGGCTATTTTCTAACATCTACAACAGAAAAATCGTCCGAACGTCCGGACTCTTGTGAGGATTGTCCGGCCTCACCCGGATCATCTGGGAGTAGACCAAGATCATCCAGCTTTGTCGTAAACCTTCCGTTACCCGGGTCGTTTGTATGACATCTGGTCGAATGATCTGGACCCTGGCCCGGATGGTCCGGCCAAACATTGCTACAGTGCACGGTTTTGGTTGTAGAATTCGCATATGCCTCGGATGGGGACAATTTTTATATCAAAATCATCCGTTTCGACGAGACAAACAACTTTGCAGTTGAAAGTTTTTTCCTACAAGACTATCTTAATTATGTCTCATGCCATTCTTTAATCTGGTGTCAATACGAGCTTCTCTAAGATTGTTATAACTTTTACATTCGAGCTCCGTTTTGGACCATCTGTATATCTATTTTGATCAGCTTGAAGAGAGCCATCCAATGGTAACACGAAATCATGAATTTGACCTCATCTTGATAAAGCCTCAAGTCACTCTTCGCGATCATGCCATTTTCGATCGTAAAGACATGCCTCTCTGTTTTTCGGCAAAGCTAGCATGTCGAAAAATAAATTGTACCATGTTGGTTCTAAGGACGATGTCAACACTCCATTGGCCACTTTGAATGTGCTTAGGGCAATAAATATATATCGACCATTTAGATTAGCAACAAAAGTGAAGCTAATCGAACATATGATGATTTGGTAGTACCCTTTCATGATGTAATAAATTAAATTGCATCCATGGATTAAAATAAGCCCATTGATGGTAACATATCATACCTAATGAAGAATTCCATGGCATAGGAGTCAATGACATAGTTAAAGAATATTGATAGTGTGTGGACCGAAGATGTTGAAACCTTCAGCTTGGTCCTTCATAGTTTTCACTCTTTTCTTTCTTCACCTTTGCCGCATTTCTTGTAATGGAAGCTTGGACATAATTCTTATTTTGAGTACTTCCTCTGGGAACCCATGCCATGTTCCTTTCTTCAAGTTCTTGTGCACTATGTTTTTGTAATTTGTTCCTATGCCAATATGATAAGCCGAGTGAGCACCCCGGCCGTGATTTTGTTTGAAGCAATGGCAATTCTTGTTTTACCTTGTGCACTCTCAACTTCTTCTCTTCAGATTTGGCACTTGATTGACTTACTTCATTTCCTTTAGTAGCCAATGTCAACAATTTAATTGACTCTTTTTCATTTGAGATGAAATCTGAAGTAGCACTCTTACAACCATCCTTTTTAACACGGTAAACTTGCTTGCCCACCTCTTTGTTGTTCCTTGAGCTCCGGACCGATTCTTTTTTATTGAAATGGTCTTGAACATATGACTGCTCACTGAATGTTGGTCTTCTTCGAGCTGCATAATATTGGTGAGATGGTTTATGATAATATGGAGAGTGTGCCCTTGTATCATAACTTCCATATGATGTATATGAATTTACGTGAGCATAGGGAGGCATCCATGACATTGACATTGGCAGCCCAAAATAAGGATATGAATATGTTGCATTAAAATTCTCTTCTTGCCAATACCGATCCTTGGATTTATGCCTATGAGGTGATCTTGATGCTTTTGCATTAGTTGGCCGATCAACACTTTTCTCTTCACTCTTCTTTTGATATTTATCTAATAATTGTGTAAATGTGACCTTGGATTTCATGCGCTTGTGCTTATCCGCCCTTTATCTCCTTTGGCTTGACTAGTAGCGATCTTTGTATTTCTTGTTGCCCCCAGTCCTTGGCGTCTTCATTGTAGCTTCGATGGAATTCTCGCCCTCAAAATTATGTTCATTGTGCTCTTCAACAACTTGTTTACTTGAAAGCTTGATCCCATCTGTAGTTTTTACCTTCTCTTTAAATTTACCGGCTTGAAGCAGCCGATGCAAAAAGTTTAGGCAATCAGGACCAATCGGAATAGACTCATCATCCCTGGGTGTTTCAGCAAATTTCAATCGTCCTTTTTAGTGGCCGATTTAACTATTTGACAAAACATATTGCAATCCTCGAAATTATGTTTGAACGAATGATGCAACCAACAATACATTCGTCTTTGGATTGATGGCTTGACGTGGTGATCAAGAATTCTAATGTAATCATTTCTCAGTAACAACTCAAATATTTGATCAAACATGCTTAAATTGTAGGTAAACTTCTTATTTTCTAGCCGATCTTGTTGTGAGAATGGTTTTGGAACTAAGCACATGAATGGTTCAGATTTGGCATCTTTCCATTTGGCTATAAATTTTCTTTCACATTATTTTCTCGAAGACATTTGGTAAGATATTATACTAGCATCAGTTTTCTCAAAAGAACTTAACCTTGGCTTTAAATTTCTGAAATAGTTAGAACACACATGTCTCAATTGAGACCAAGTGCAAGCCAAGTATGAAACAAGCAAAGCTACCAAATTAGATATGAAATTTTGATAAAGCAACGGGGAAAACCTTGGCTGCAATAATAATTCACTATCGGTCATTACAAATGGCACAATAGGTTGACCGATATGTTCTATAACAATTTTACTGCTAAGTAAATTACCCTTCTTCATTGATCTTCCAAAATTACGTATGGGAATTTTCCTTATAGAAGCATCAACAATAAAGTTGCGACCAAATTAGAAGATAGGTAAATCACTTGTTAGACATACCTCTTCGAATATGTGGAGAGCATGATGGTTGCGTTACTTGAACGATATCTTGTTCCTCTTTTGAATAGCTCCCTAACACCTTGTCATCCTCCTTTTCTAGAATAGATTCGACATACATAATATTTTATTCAGTCTTTTCAATAACCGAATTAACTTTGTTTTCCAAATCAACAACACTCTTTTTGATAATTGTATCCACACCCAATGCCTTCTCTTTTTGACATAATCTAGCTTGTATTAAAGCAGAATTAATAGGCTTTCACTCTTTTATTAATTCATGAAGAACAACATTCCATTCATCCCAAAAGATGTAAGATTCTTCTTAATGACCCAATCTGGATAGAATTGCCCCTCGTCATTTATAGATGTTTTGGTAACAAGATGTTGCCGAAATTCTGTAATTGTGCAGGGAAAGCATTGTATGCTACGATGCTAGGTGAAGACACAAGTGATCCTATAGAATTATCACTTTTTTGGCTATTAGCACGAACGTGTGAAGCCGAATTATGAATACATATAGTTGCATATGGTGCCAAAAAATTAGTAGCATGAGGTGTAACATATGATGGTTGAGGATAATTGGCCAGATAACTAGTAGCAGCATGGGCAATTCTCCTATCCACCGGCATGTTTGAATTAACATACTGCAAGTTAGTTGCTGATGAATAAAAATGTAAAACACTTTGTTGCATACTATCGGAAGTTCCTATGTGAGGTTTTTCAAATTGATTAACCGAACTCATCACATTGTTCATGGCCATGTGAATTTGTAGGGTTGTCGATGCATGAGAGTAGGAATATATATGTTGCTGCTGCTAAAATTATATGAGGTAGAATCATGGAGATCTTGTTGCATCGTTCCTTGCACATAATAAGATGATTGATAAAGCTAGGGCTAGCCAATACATTATCCTCATGTGATGATCTAGCAACAACATATGCATTATTTGCATCTACATAAGTGAATTGGCTAGTCATATAACCTTGTAGATTGCAAACCCTAGATGATGATCTCTTCGTAGCAAGAACGGGTCGGAGACCGTTCAAAGCTTCATCCCTAGTGGAGTCTCCAAAAAGTGTGTTCGCACATGAACACATAACAATGTACCCTCAACGACGGGGGTGATGCACCACAGCTCACGTCAAAGGAGACCCGTCCGGAAGCGCGGCACCAAGCAATCTGGCGGACGCTTTGTAGACCTGAAACCCCACATGCCCGGGAGGGCTCCCGTCAGGGCGCGCGACGGCTATGGGCTGCCCTACACTGGTGCGCGCCGGTGCTATACTGTCACACCCTGGATTTTGTAACATGTTATTTGTAACTTTGAAGCATGAAAATTTGGACCAGCAAATTTTTTTAGCATCATTTGGCTTTTATTTGGAATTGAGTTTTCTTCATTTGCTTTTTCATGTGCTCATTAAAGTCAACTATGACCTCTTGTAGATTTCATCTCCATACCCAAAACTTCTGCCCAATGATCATGCCAAGTGTTATATAACAGTATAGTATTTTCTTACAAAATTAATTTGGCCAAAAAGCATTTTATAAATTTAGTTTTCCAAAAACCCCTGAATTGAGATTTGCACTGCAAGTACCTGATTTAGGGTGAGAAAATTATTTCAAAAGGTTTATTTGAGACCTAGTAGTCATAGGACTCCCAGAAAACACAAATGTATAATTTTAAAAGTTATTTTCCTATTTTATTTAAAAGCTTTTTCTTAAGGCCAGAAATGGTCTTTAATAGGGGAAAATTATTTAACTATTTCAAAAATATTTGCCAAAATTCAGAGAGACTCAGAGGACATATATTGTCCATATATAAGAGTTTCAACACTTGGTCATGTTCAAAATAATGGGCTAAACCCTCTAAAACCCTTTCTGGATATTTCAAGCTTTTGAAATATTTACAAAGGAAATATTCTCCAAAAATTCCAGGGAAATTCTATCATGTCATATATGACATATTTGATTATCTTGCCAAGTCCCATGCCTTGGGAAGCAAGAAAACATCCTCAAACCCCTTCATAACCATTCTGTCCATACTTGAAGTTTGAGCAACCTTACATTGCCAAACTTGTCCAAATGCTCTCAAACTTGGTGCACATGCTAGAATGACCTAATAAGGCATCTAGACCAAATGGCACAAGATTTGGAATAGAGCAACTTGATCAGATAACCTCAAAACCCTTTCTGTTCAAATGCAAATTTGAACAACTTTACATTACCAACTTTTTATCTGGAGCTTCAAACTTTGTGAGCATGATCAATACCCCAAATGATGATGCTACACCAAGTGGTGCATCAAGGGGAGATGATTAGCTTGACTCAATCAAGATGAAACTGTTTCTGTTGATTTCTAGGGTTCACCAAAGTTACATTGGCTAGTTTCTTCAAATGGGCCCAAATTTGGTGAAGCACCCTATTTTCTCATGTCTTTCAACCCTGTTAAGTGCCATGTCAAGTGGAATTCATCTGCTTGACCAAACACAGATCAAACACCTTCAGCAGAATTTCTAAAACCTCCAACTTGATCACTTTTTCATTTCTCCATAGCCTCAACTTCTTACCACATGCTCATTGAGTTACCAGCTACCTCCAGTAACTCCCCCAGCACCTCAGCTCCATGATTGAAGGGTGAAACCCCTGTTTTACCTTGCTGGACAACAGGTTTCCACCATTTTACCAGCCCTCTCTCTCTCCCTCAGCATCTCCAGGGCATCCAAGGCCTCAGGCCATTTCTTTACTCCTCCCTCTACGTGCTGGACACTGTTGGACATGCTGGATCGGACCAAACCGGCGAGAGCGCGCTGATGCCAGCAATACGCACGCTCTGGAGCGTGCAACAGTACACCCCCACACGCTGGCTCCGGCCAATCAGCCTCCCTCGACAGCCTCGGGCCTCCCCCTCGCGCCAGTCGAGGCCCCTCGACGTCCGCGACCTCCCCGGCGCTGTCCCCCCTCCTCCTGCGCCCTCCAGTGGCCGTCGTCGCACGCGCGCTGGCCGCCCGCGGCGGCCACTCCTCTGCCTCGCACGCGCGCCCTCCTCTGACGCTCCCCCGCTCCTCTTCTCCCCTCAGCTGGATGTGGAGCTAGTCCACGGACCTCCCCGGCGTGTTCCCAGGCTCCAGAACCTCTCCTAGCCTCGCATGCAACCTCGCCGGCGCACGGGTCCACGGTGGACCACGGACGTGGCTATATAAGGCCCTCCCGAGCCTCTCCAACGGCACCACAAGCCTCACTCCACTCCACTGATCCCCCCAGCACCTCCAGTTCGACCCCAAGAGGTCCCAGTGCTCGGGATCGACCGGAGCGCCGCCGCGTCGGGCCGCCGGCGATCTCGAGGTACGGGCCTCCCCCGCCTCTCCTTCCACCCGTTTCGGAACCGCCGCACCTCACTGACTCTTTCCCCCTCGTTTCCCCTCTTTGTGGCAGTCGGAAACGACCTCGATCACGACCCTCCGACGAGCTTCCGCCGTCCCACCTCGCCGCCGGTGAACCAGGTCTCCCCGCCGTGCCGCACTATCACCACTGCAACCGCGACACGACGCTGGTCACGTTCCTGCCCTCCGTTGCCGTCGCCGTGGCCGGAATCCTCGCCGGTGAGCTCGCCGCCGCCGTGGCCGTGGGGTTAGAGATGACAGGCGGGCCCTGCCTGTCATCCCCTCACCTCTCTCCCCCTCCTCTGTGCCACTGACCCACGGGCCCCGCCCGTCAGGTTTGAAAACCTGACGTGCGCGCGCTGGCTCCCGTGCGGCCGGGCCAGTCCGTCTGGGCCGTGCACTGTGGCCTTCTCTGGCCCAGTGCACAGGACCCTTTTTCCTTTTTCTTTTCAGTAAATTCTTTAAACATTTCTACAGAAAAGAATATTGATCCAAATTAAATATTTCCAACTCCTAAAATCTTGTAATATTCCAACCTATTTAATGGTACTACTTTCATTCAAATCCATGAAACTTTGCTGTACTGTTCAAATTTAAATTCAAATTTGGGCAGTAATACTCCTGTTCTAAAATCAATATATCCTATTCTGTAACTCCAAAACTCCAACTAAGATTTTTCCCCATCTTAGAAATCCCTCTAGTATTTTACAAAAATGAGTTGACATTTTTCTGAGCAATTTGATTTTTATGTTTTATTTGTATTCTTATTTTCCCGTGGTTATTATGCGACGTATAGATCCCGTATTTGACGAAGTTGCTGTGGAAGAAGAAGGAGAAGGATTTGAAGACTTTGAAGACCAAGCCAATCCAGGCAAGCAGCCCTTTGACCATGATACACTTGTTCCTCGGAACCCGTTTGTTTCCGATGCATGATATTAGGGTTACGATGGTAACCTAGATGAACCACCACATGATGCATGCTTTATTGTTGATCTTGCTATGTGCTAGATGACATGAAAATAGATGGTCATGATGCTTATATGATGCATGTGTGATATGAACCCTCTCAGTTGAAATCTTTGCATGAACCCATCGGGTGCCCCTAATGCCCGAGGGTGATGAAGTGTTAGGTCATCACTTGAGAAAGAAGTGATGTGCCGGTAGATCATGTGCATGGTGGAATGATGGATTAGATTTATGTGTGACTACCGTCCCAACCAAACATGTGCAACCACACTACCCCTTATGGGATGGGGCTTTATTGATTACTTAGGTCGATACTAGCATGGTGCCCGCATTACTAGTGACGGGAAGACTTGAGGTCTTTCCCGGGACGGGGTCGTGCTTGGATAGACGACCATGACTGTTTTTACAGGGCACCGGACACACCGTTGGTCCCTTCGGGTACGCGTGACATTGAAATTAGGGCAAGCCCCGTGATCTATTGTTTGTACCCGAGGGCCGTGTACCAACGAGTGGACTCTATGTTAGTGTCGTCTAAGGAAAGGTAATGACCGAGTGCTTACCCCGGGTACTTGAGGTACCGCGGGTCGTGGATGACACGGAAGTTCCCCGGATCTTGTGGGTAAAGTGTGCAACCTCTGCAGAGTGTAAAACTATTCGAATAGCCGTGTCCACGGTCATGGACAGTTGGGTGGTGCTACTTAAACTATGTCCAGAATTTTACTTCCTCGGTGTTGGAATGTGTGTGACAAGTCAAGGATGGTGACTTGACTCGATGAGTTGAATCATATTCATGTTGATATCGGTAACCTGTTCTCGAGGTTACGCGAGGATTATTGATGCATAAACTTGATGATAGCATATTGTTCTAGCTTCCTGCTAGATGGTTCATTATTGTTCCATTGCATTGTTACCACATCATGGGTTGCTTGCGAGTACATTCAAAGTACTCATTGGCTTGCCACTGGTTATTTAATTGGCCAGGCATGGAAGAACAGGATTATGAGGAAGAGTTCTTTGGAGACGAACATGCGAACTAGGACGCTATCCCAGTCAGAATGCCTGTAGGGTTAAGGCAGATGGCATGGGTTCTACCCGTTTATCGAAGACTTCCGCTATTTGAGTTATTTCCTATTCAGCCCGTGAGGCTCTATCTATGTAAGAATTGGCCATAATGGCCATAATTCGTGTAAGACTATTTGTATGGATGTAAGACTCTTGTTATTTCAGCTTCTGTGTGTTCAGTGAGCATTGATCTCTGGGATCACTGTACACGTGCATTCGGTGATCTCGACTTCTAAGTCGGGGTCCCCACAGAGCTGGTATCAGAGCCATCCTGACTGTATGAAGCCTTAGTTAGCATGGGCGTTAGTTAGATGAGACCTCTTTTCAAAAACCTTCTGAACCTCTCTTCTTTTCTAAACCTGAGATTTCATCAGCTTATTAACCCCTCCTATTCCACCTTTGTAGATGGCCGCTGTTCCCGAAGAGCACCTGACCACTGGGTTTCCCCTACTTCTCGAGGATAGCCTCCAGGAGTGTCAGTTCCACCGAGCACCCATCCTCACCTACCTTGAGCATTGGGTGAGCGATACTGAGGTGGAGTACCATGTGGAAGTGATCGTGAGGGCAAACGATCCTCCCACAAGTTCGTTCTTCGAGGGACCCCAGATGGCAACACTACCACATGCTGTCGAGGCTGCTGCACTCAAGGCACTAACCCGTCTCCGCGAGCTTCTTCCGGAGATGGCAGCCAAGATGGCAACTCGCTTCATACCTTATCGGAAGGAAGGTGACGAAGAAAGCAGCGCACTAGCCCCTCCACTGAAGGAAGGACTCTCGCTTCAGTTCCAGACCTACTTCAGTCTATGTGCCGAAAGTCTGGCACAAGACTTGGCCTCGGAATCAATGAAGCTTCGAGAAGAACTTTACAAGACCAAGGCACTTCTTCGTTGAGCTCAAGAGAAGGCAAACAGGATCAAGAAGGAAGGAGCACCTTCTGGACAATCCGCTATCGCATATCGAGGCGGAAGGCCCTCCGAGGATGTATCTTCCAAGGGTGAAGAACCACCTCGGCGACGCCGGATGACAGCAAGGGAATATCGCAAGATTTTCCCTGCACCACCGTCGAAGCACCGTCGTATCCAACTCCTCCACTCCCCCACTCCCTCCAGCGACAAGGGAGCCCAGACAGATGAAGACAAGGAGGAAGACCCAGAAGAGCCGGAATACGCGACCGAGCATTCCGCTGCTTAGGCATTATTCGCTACTCGGATATGCCAGTTGTAACCTCTATGGTAGGATAGGTCGTGTAACCCCTATGCGCAGTCGAGTCCTTGTATGGTTCATATGAAACCATCTAGCGTTTGCTTTTGTTGTGTCTGGATGTATGTCGTATTCTTCCTTCAGGAATGTGTAAACGACTACATCACCCATTTGGATTTTTAATGAATGTGTTTTGGCCTTACGGCCCTTGCATGATTTGATTTAGTGTCACGCCCACCCCCTTACTAGGCACCCATCTATCTTGCTTTCCCTCTTCAGAGTCATGAGACCTTTTACCGCTCCAACAGGATGCCTGTTGTAACTCGTACTGGTACCTCTACCCAGCAGCCCGAAGCCGGAGCATCCTCTCAGCCAGAGGCAGGCCACGACCAAACCAACGACCAAGCTCCACCACCACCTCCTCCAAGCATGGACATGGCTCAGCTTCTCCAAGCTTTCCGAGAGGAACACCAAGCCAACACTGCAGCTCTTCAGCTGATTGCTCAAGCTGTCACCAACAACCGCCAGCCGGCGGGGAATGGCAATGGACGTTCCACGTTGGCAGAGTTCAAGAAGCATGCACCGCCAACCTTCATCGAGACTGCTGAACCCCTGGATGCAGATGACTGGGTCCGATCCATTGAGGAAATTCTGGAACTAGTCGGATGCACCGAAGATCGCGAGAAGGTGGCTTATGCAGCCCACTGCCTCGGGGGAACTGCCAGAGCTTGGTGGGATGGATTCAAGGTCATGCATGCTGAACAAGACATCACTTGGGTTAACTTCAAGGCAGAATTCCGCAAGGCCCACATTCCTTCCGGAATCATGGCTATCAAAAAGCGCGAGTTCTGAGCCCTGAAGCAAGGAAGTGGCACTGTTAAGGAGTACATGCAGAAGTTCTGTGTTCTGTCAAGGTACGCCCCTGAAGATGTCAGCACTGATGCTGCCAAAAGGGAGCGCTTCATGGAAGGCCTTAATCAGACTCTGCAATACTCGCTTGTCGTGTGCGACTGCCCATCTTTCCCTGACCTGGTGAACAATGCATTTATGCTTGAAGACAAGCGGCGTGCTTTGGAAGACACTCGCAAGCGCAAGTTGGTCAGTAAGGGAAGTTCCAGCAACCAGAAGCCTCGTCCGTGGCAGTCAGCCCCGGCCAAGCCAACCTATCAGCAGCCAAGAGCTCCTGCACCTCGTGCCAATCCTCAGCCTCAGCAGTATGCCAACCCCAGGCCAGCTTTCAACCCCAATACCAGTGGTGGCAAGAAGATCAACACTCCAAACCAAGTCACTTGCTTTGGGTGTGGTCAGCCCGGACACATCTCCAGGGTGTTCCCCAACAAGAAGCCTGATGCCCCGCGCCCCAATGCGCAGAACCAGGGACAAGGCCGTGGAATGCCACCAAGGAACCCAGCTCCTCGCAACCCACCGAACTATGGGAAGGGGCGTGTGAATCACGTCACTGCTGAAGAAGCCCAGGAAGACCCGGACGTCGTGCTGGGTATGTTCCTTGTCAACTCAGCACCTGCAACTGTCTTGTTTGATTCTGGAGCAACGCATTCATTTGTCACTCAAAGATTTGCATTAAAAAGTGGCATGACCCCTACACCCCTGAATAACCCTATGGTGGTACAAACCCCCAGAGCCGAGATGAGAGCCAAGATAGGTTGTAAAGGAGTCAGTATTACCATTAACGGTGTAGACTTCCTAGCAGACCTTATCGTCCTGAGATCGCAAGGCTTGGATGTGATCCTAGGTATGAATTGGCTCAGCAAGCACCAAGGCTTGTTAGACTGTGCCAATCGGACAGTCACTGTGACCAATGACCAAGGAGTCGAAGTCAAGTTTGCCCCCAACTCCTCTTCCGCTCATGCCGCTAAAGTCAACTGTCTGTCTGAGGTTGGGCTAGATCAAGTACCGGTGGTATGTGAGTATCCTGATGTCTTTCCGGATGAACTACCGGGAATGCCCCCTGACCGTGACATTGAGTTCATCATCGAGCTCGTGCCCGGAGCAGGACCCATCTATAAGAAGCCTTATAGAATGGGGACGGAAGAATTAGCCGAGTTGAAGAAGCAGCTAGAGGAGCAGCTAAGGAAGGGATTTATCCGCCCGAGTGCCTCCCCTTGGGGATCTCCTGTTCTGTTTGTGGCAAAGAGGGACGGTACCATCCGCTTATGCATTGACTATCGTTCCCTCAATGAAGTTACAATCAAGAACAAGTACCCACTTCCCAAGATCGAAGATCTGTTTGATCAGCTCAGCGGAGCCAAGGTATTCTCCAAGATCGACCTCAGATCTGGGTATTACCAGCTGAAGATCAGACCCCAAGATATTCCGAAGACGACATTCGTAACCAGATATGGCATGTACGAGTGCACGGTCATGTCTTTTGGGTTAACCAATGCCCCAGCTTACTTCATGTATCTCATGAATAAAGTCTTCATGGAATATTTGGACATGTTTGTTGTTGTCTTCATTGATGACATTCTTGTGTTCTCGAAGTCGGAGGAAGAGCATGAGCAGCATCTGAGGATGGTCCTAGACAAGCTTCGTGAGCACCAACTGTATGCCAAATTCAGCAAGTGTGAGTTCTGGCTGCATAAAGTTGGATTCTTCGGTCATGTCTTGACCGAGGAAGGATTATCTGTTGATCCTGCAAAAATCGAAGCTGTGACCCAATGGCAATCTCCAACGACCATCAAGGAAGTCAGAAGCTTCCTCGGATTAGCGGGCTATTACCGCAAGTTCGTGGAAGGATTCTCTAGCATTGCACGACCAATGACTCAGCTCCTCAAGAAGGACAAGAAGTTCGAGTGGACGCCAAAATGCGAAGAGAGCTTCCAAGAGCTCAAGAAGAGATTGACCACCGCCCCAATTCTGGCAACACCTGATATTCACAAGGAGTTCGTGATATATTGTGATGCCTCTCGAACCGGATTGGGAAGCGTTCTAATGCAAGAAGGCCGCGTCATAGCATAACTCTCCATGCAGCTATGACCCCATGAGGAGAACTACGCTACTCACGATCTTGAGCTAGCGGCAGTAGTTCATGCCTTGAAGACATGGCGGCATTACCTCCTAGGGAAACGGTGTGAGATTTACACAGACCACAAAAGTCTGAAGTATATTTTCACCCAAAAAGAGTTGAACATGAGGCAGCGGAGATGGTTGGAACTCATCAAAGACTATGACCTCAGTGTTCAGTATCACCCTGGGAAGGCCAACGTGGTGGCCGATGCCTTAAGCAGGAAGGCTTGCTCTTTGAATGCCATTATTAAAGAAAGGCAGCCAGCCTTGTTTAAGGAGATCGAACAATTCAGTTTGGAATTGGTCACCCCCGGATTTCTGGATCATTTGGAAGTCAGACCAACCCTGATAGACGACGTCAAGAAGGCTCAAGATGGACACGCAAGCATTGAAGGTATCAAGAGGAAGATGAAGCTGGGCAAGGCCCTAGGATTCTCCGAAGACGAGCACGGGATTGTTTGGTACAATGGTCGCCTCTGCGTACCAAACAACACCGAGTTGAAGACGCTGATTCTGCAAGAAGCCCACGACACTCCGTATTCCATCCACCCCGGAGGAACCAAGATGTACCAAGACTTGAAGGCATGATTCTGGTGGCACGGTATGAAGAGAGAGATTGCAACCTATGTTGCAAAGTGTGATGTGTGCCAAAGGGTCAAGGCTGAATATCAGCGACCTGCTGGATTGCTTCAACCACTCAAAGTTCCTGAGTGGAAGTGGGATAAAGTCGGAATGGACTTCGTCACTGGATTACCAAGGTCGAATAAACGACATGACTCTATCTGGGTCATAGTCGATCATCTGACCAAGGTGACCCATTTCATTCCTGTCAAGACCACTTATGATGGCAACCGGCTGGCAGCTCTCTACATCGACCGAATTGTAAGTCTTCACGGTGTTCCCAAGGAGATTGTGTCAGATCGAGGAACCCAGTTCACCTCAAGGTTCTGGAAGAAGTTCCAAGAAGCCTTGGGAACCAAGTTGTCTTTCAGCACAGCTTTCCACCCACAGACCGGAGGTCAAACTGAGCGAGTCAATCAGATTCTCGAAGACATGCTCCGAGCCTGTGTCCTGGCATATGGAGCCAAGTGGGAAGACTGTCTCCCTTTTGCCGAGTTCTCTTACAACAACAGTTACCAGTCAAGCCTTCAGATGGCACCATTTGAGGTGTTGTACGGACGCAAATGACGCACACCCCTCAACTGGTCAGAGACTGGAGAAGGACTAGTCTTTGGACCGGATAATCTCCGCGCAGCAGAAGAGCAAGTCCAACTAGTCAGAGAGCGATTAAAGGCAGCCAGGTCAAGGCAAAAGAGTTATGCTGACACTCGACGCCGAGACATGAGTTTCCATGTCGGGGACCATGTGTACCTGCGGGTAACTCCTCTGAAGGGAACCAAGCGTTTCCATGTCAAGGGGAAGCTCGCACCAAGGTTCATTGGACCCTTTGAGATCACTGCACGACGAGGAGAAGTGGCTTATCAGTTGGAACTACCACCTGAGCTATCCGATGTGCACAATGTATTCCATGTGTCACAACTCCGGAAATGTCTCCAAGTTCCAGACAAGCCCAATCTCTACAAGGATGTGGATCACCAAGCCATTGATCTGCAGCCTGATTTGACCTACCGCGAGAAGCCCATTCGCATTCTGGACGAAGCAGAACGACGTACGCGGAGCCGTACCATCAAGTACTTCAAGGTCCAGTGGAGCAACCACACCAAAGCAGAAGCAACCTGGGAACGAGAAGACTATCTTAGATCCGAGTTTCCCGATCTCTTTTAAGCCCTAGTTTAGGAATCTCGGGGACGAGATTCTTGTAAGGGGGGTAGGTCTGTCACACCCTGCATTTTGTAACATGTTATTTGTAACTTTGAAGCATGAAAATTTGGACCAGCAAAATTTTTTAGCATCATTTGGCTTTTATTTGGAATTGAGTTTTCTTCATTTGCTTTTTCATGTGCTCATTAAAGTCAACTATGACCTCTTGTAGATTTCATCTCCATACCCAAAACTTCTGCCCAATGATCATGCCAAGTGTTATATAACAGTATAGTATTTTCTTACAACATTAATTTGGCCAAAAAGCATTTTATAAATTTGGTTTTCCAAAAACCCCTGAATTGAGATTTGCACTTCAAGTACCTGATTTAGGGTGAGAAAATTATTTCAAAAGGTTTATTTGAGACCTAGTAGTCATAGGACTCCCATAAACCACAAAGGTATAATTTTAAAAGTTATTTTCCTATTTTATTTAAAAGCTTTTTCTTAAGGCCAGAAATGGTCTTTAATAGGGGAAAATTATTTAACTATTTCAAAAATATTTGCCAAAATTCAGGGAGACTCAGAGGACATATATTGTCCATATATAAGAGTTTCAACACTTGGTCATGTTCAAAATAATGGGCTATACCCTCTAAAACCCTTTCTGGATATTTCAAGCTTTTGAAATATTTACAAAGGAAATATTCTCCAAAAATTCCAGGGAAATTCTATCATGTCATATATGACATATTTGATTATCTTGCCAAGTCCCATGCCTTGGGAAGCAAGAAAACATCCTCAAACCCCTTCATAACCATTCTGTCCATACTTGAAGTTTGAGCAACCTTACATTGCCAAACTTGTCCAAATGCTCTCAAACTTGGTGCACATGCTAGAATGATCTAATAAGGCATCTAGACAAAATGGCACAAGATTTGGAATAGAGCAACTTGATCAGATCACCTCAAAACCCTTTCTGTTCAAATGCAAATTTGAACAACTTTACATTACCAACTTTTTATCTGGAGCTTCAAACTTTGTGAGCATGATCAATACCCCAAATGATGATGCTACACCAAGTGGTGCATCAAGGGGAGATGATTAGCTTGACTCAATCAAGATGAAACTGTTTCTGTTGATTTCTAGGGTTCACCAAAGTTACATTGGCTAGTTTCTTCAAATGGGCCCAAATTTGGTGAAGCACCCTATTTTCTCATGTCTTTCAACCCTGTTAAGTGCCATGTCAAGTGGAATTCATCTGCTTGACCAAACACAGATCAAACACCTTCAGCAGAATTTCTAAAACCTCCAACTTGATCACTTTTTCATTTCTCCATAGCCTCAACTTCTTACCACATGCTCATTGATTTACCAGCTACCTCCAGTAACTCCCCCAGCACCTCAGCTCCAAGATTGAAGGGTGAAACCCCTATTTTACCTTGCTGGACAGCAGGTTTCCACCATTTTACCAGCCCTCTCTCTCTCCCTCAGCATCTCCAGGGCATCCAAGGCCTCAGGCCATTTCTTTACTCCTCCCTCTACGTGCTGGACACTGTTGGACATGCTGGATCGGACCAAACCGGCGAGAGCGCGCTGATGCCAGCAATACGCACGCTCTGGAGCGCGCAACAGTACACCCCCGCACGCTGGCTCCGGCCAATCAGCCTCCCCCGACAGCCTCGGACCTCCCCCTCGCGCCAGTCGAGGCCCCTCGACGTCCGCGACCTCCCCGGCGCTGTCCCCCCTCCTCCTACGCCCTCCAGTGGCCGTCGTCGCATGCGCGCTGGCCGCCCGCGGCGGCCACTCCTCTGCCTCGCACGCGCGCCCTCCTCTGACGCTCCCCCGCTCCTCTTCTCCCCTCAGCTGGACGTGGAGCTAGTCCACGGACCTCCCCGGCGTGTTCCCAGGATCCAGAACCTCTCCTAGCCTCGCCTGCAACCTCGCCGGCGCACGGGTCCACGGTGGACCACGGGCGCGGCTATATAAGGCCCTCCCGAGCCTCTCCAACGGCACCACAAGCCTCAATCCACTCCACTGATCCCCCCAGCACCTCCAGTTCGACCCCAAGAGGTCCCAGTGCTCGGGATCGACCGGAGCGCCGCCGCGTCGGGCCGCCGGCGATCTCGAGGTACGGGCCTCCCCCGCCTCTCCTTCCACCCGTTTCGGAACCGCCGCACCTCACTGACTCTTTCCCCCTTGTTTCCCCTCTCTGTGGCAGTCGGAAACGACCTCGACCACGACCCTCCGACGAGCTTCGCCGTCCCACCTCGCCGCCGGTGAACCAGGCCTCCCCACCTTGCCGCACTACCACCACTGGAACCGCGACACGACGCTGGTCACGTTCTTGCCCTCCGTTGCCGTCGCCGTGGCCGGAATCCTCTCTGGTGAGCTCGCCGCCGCCGTGGCCGTGGGGTTAGAGATGACAGGCGGGCCCCGCCTGTCATCCCCTCACCTCTCTCCCCCTCCTCTGTGCCACTGACCCACGGGCCCCGCCCGTCAGGTTTGAAAACCTGACGTGCGCGCGCTGGCTCCCGTGCGGCTGGGCCAGTCCGTCTGGGCCGTGCACTGTGGCCTTCTCTGGCCTAGTGCACAGGACCCTTTTTCCTTTTTCTTTTCTGTAAATGCTTTAAACATTTCTACAGAAAAGAATATTGATCCAAATTAAATATTTCCAACTCCTAAAATCTTGTAATATTCCAACCTATTTAATGGTACTACTTTCATTCAAATCCATGAAACTTTGTTGTACTGTTCAAATTTAAATTCAAATTTGGGCAGTAATACTCCTGTTCTAAAATCAATATATCCTATTCTGTAACTCCAAAACTCCAACTAAGATTTTTCCCCATCTTAGAAATCCCTCTAGTATTTTACAAAAATGAGTTGACATTTTTCTGAGCACTTTGATTTTTCTGTTTTATTTGTATTCTTATTTTCCCGTGGTTATTATGCGACGTATAGATCCCGTATTTGACGAAGTTGCTGTGGAAGAAGAAGGAGAAGGATTTGAAGACTTTGAAGACCAAGCCAATCCAGGCAAGCAGCCCTTTGACCATGATACACTTGTTCCTCGGAACCCGTTTGTTTCCGATGCATGATATTAGGGTTACGATGGTAACCTAGATGAACCACCACATGATGCATGCTTTATTGTTGATCTTGCTATGTGCTAGATGACATGCAAATAGATGGTCATGATGCTTATATGATGCATGTGTGATATGAACCCTCGCAGTTGAAATATTTGCATGAACCCATCGGGTGCCCCTAATGCCCGAGGGTGATGAAGTGTTAGGTCATCACTTGAGAAAGAAGTGATGTGCGGGTAGATCATGTGCATGGTGGAATGATGGATTAGATTTATGTGTGACTACCGTCCCAACCAAACATGTGCAACCACACTACCCCTTATGGGACGGGGCTTTATTGATTACTTAGGTCGATACTAGCATGGTGCCCGCATTACTAGTGACGGGAAGACTTGAGGTCTTTCCCGGGACGGGGTCGTGCTTGGATAGACGACCATGACTGTTTTTACAGGTCACCGGACACACCGTTGGTCCCTTCGGGTACGCGTGACATTGAAATTAGGGCAAGCCCCGTGATCTATTGTTTGTACCCGAGGGCCGTGTACCAACGAGTGGACTCTATGTTAGTGTCGTCTAAGGAAAGGTAATGACCGGGTGCTTACCCCGGGTACTTGAGGTACCGCGGGTCGTGGATGACACGGAAGTTCCCCGGATCTTGTGGGTAAAGTGTGCAACCTCTGCAGAGTGTAAAACTATTCGAATAGCCGTGTCCACGGTCATGGACAGTTGGGTGGTGCTACTTAAACTATGTCCAAAATTTTACTTCCTCGGTGTTGGAATGTGTGTGACAAGTCAAGGATGGTGACTTGACTCGATGAGTTGAATCATATTCATGTTGATATCGGTAACCTGTTCTCGAGGTTACGCGAGGATTATTGATGCATAAACTTGATGATAGCATATTGTTCTAGCTTCCTGCTAGATGGTTCATTATTGTTCCATTGCATTGTTACCACATCATGGGTTGCTTGCGAGTACATTCAAAGTACTCATTGGCTTGCCACTGGTTATTTAATTGGCCAGGCATGGAAGAACAGGATTATGAGGAAGAGTTCTGTGGAGACGAACATGCGAACTAGGACGCTATCCCAGTCAGAATGCCTGTAGGGTTAAGGCAGATGGCATGGGTTCTACCCGTTTATCGAAGACTTCCGCTATTTGAGTTATTTCCTATTCAGCCCGTGAGGCTCTATCTATGTAAGACTTGGCCATAATGGCCATAATTCGTGTAAGACTATTTGTATGGATGTAAGACTCTTGTTATTTCAGCTTCTGTGTGTTCAGTGAGCATTGATCTCTGGGATCACTGTACACGTGCATTCGGTGATCTCGACTTCTAAGTCGGGGTCCCCACATATACAAACGGTTTTTTATCCCTTTCCGCGACGTCATTTGGAACCGTCACCAAGTGAGTGTGGGCGATAGGGGGTCCTTCCCACATGACCCAGAAACCATCAGGGATAGGGAGCCTTGATGCATATAGTTGTCCCTATATAGCCATTTCCGATATCTTGAATATCCCAAAAGCTTCATTCTTTCTAGTCGTTTGTGCTCGCATTGCCATCACAGTCGGAGTTTTGTGGTTTTACCTAAATCCACGCAGATTCCAGGCATGGGAGTTTTCCAAGCACATACCAAACTGGCTCTACGTTTACAATGCCTCGCACGTCACAAACAGTTCATGATTTTAAGCCGTGTACGATAGGTAGACAATCACACACATTTAGTTTTCCCGCACCGTATGTTATAGTGTACGACATCACACACGCTTTCCAAACAGCAACCGTGTGCATTGTTACATTCGTTTCCTCTCTGTGAACCGTTTCAAATTATTATGTATATCACACACGTTGTGCTTTATTAACCGTGTGCACCGTAATGACCTGCACACCGTAATTTCGCCCTAATTTAATTGCTGCTATTTAAAATTGTACCTAATTTAAACTTCAAAAGTAGGCTATAGCTTTATTCATATCCATCAGGTTCAAACAAGCAATGCATTATTCGATTCACAGGTACATATGTTTAAGAATTACATAAGCACCAAATAAAGAATGATGAACCAGGGTTCTATACTTGTACTGTTACAGATGGTAAATAAAGAGGCGACACGCATTCTGGTTGCTGAACAAGGTGAAGCGGAATGGCCCTATTATGCTCTCCTGGATGCAGAAGGCACGCACGACTCTAGTCCAACCCCGTGTGACGGCCAGCCACCAATCATGTAGTTTGAGAGGTAATCTTTAGTAAACTGCTTCAGGATCCACTACAAAGGAAAAAAATATTCACACATTGTCATCTAACACAACTCATTACGCGTAGTAAAACGAGGGCTACAGGGTTCTTACTTACCATCATGCAGTTCACTGTTGTCTTGCATAAACTGTAAACAAATATTTCGATTGACATCTTTTGACCCATTCTAATAACAATCTTTATCAGTGTCCTCACTTGATGCTAGTTCATGAATATCTCATTGCCCCATACACAGAAAGGGTCGAAGTGTGGATCTTTGGCAATGACTTATGTACATAAAAGCACCAAGTTAATATTAGAAGCTAAACAACAATTGCAAAATGATGTAGTACAACACTCCCTCCATCCCATTATATAAGATTTTATTACATGTCACTGGTACGCGTCGGTGCCATACAAACGGTTTTTAAACCATTTCCGCGATGGCATTTCGAACCGTCGCCAGGTGAATGTGGGTGATACGGGGTTCCTTCCCACACGACCCAGAAACCGTCGGGGATATGCCCTCCTGACACACATGGTCAGCAAAATGAGGTCGTGTGCGACCGACGAGCACTCAAATATGGTAATACGTACAGTACAGCTAAAAAATACAATTATACATGCGAAATTGTTTCCGGTCGCAAGTACATCCCACACAGTCAGTCCCCACTAAACGTTTACGTTCGTTGTACATCCACACAGTCGCTCCAAGGAAAATGTTTTCGTTCACAGGTACATCACACACGGTATTAACAATTTTATCATTTGCGTTATTGAATGCGTCACACACGGTGCGTAGAAGAAACTGTGTGGCAAAGGCTGTCCATCACACATAGTTTTTTTTGTGGTAAACGTTTGCGCAAGTTGTCCTAGCACAAACAGTTTTGAAGAGGATGTCATGTGTGATTGTTCATTGATCCAACACAGTTTATTCCTAGAAACTGTGTGCTTTGCCTGAGGTCATCGCCCATGGTATTTTCTCAATGACCGTTTGCAATAGCAAAACCCTATTAGTAGGCTAATTGTCCTATGAGTAATAATCTATTTATTAATCTAATTGACATTCATATTAAGCACATAATATATTTCATTTCCATATTAAGGAAGCAGGATTTCATAATTGAAATACACTAGAGTACAACATGATATAGCTTCAGCACTCAGCTACCCCATTACACAACTGCACCTGCACCAAGTTTCACATGCAACATGTAGAACCTTTCGAAATTAGCATCATAGACGGTACATAGACAAATGCATCTCATCTGGAAAACTGCTGAAGCGGAAGGCGAATATTGAGCCTTCATTCATGTTGAATGTCTTTGCAACTTTAGGCCAGTGCCTGTGTATGATTGACCGTCCATCCTTGGTCCTCTTCAGGAACACTTCAATATTGAACCGTGGGTGCTGTATGAAAACTTTCCTTGCCTCCTGACCATAGAGGTAGTTTGAGAGGTAATCATCAATGAACTGCTTTGGAAAGGCGTGAAAACAAGGATGTGCATAAATATCTTCTCTATATTGGAAATGCGGCAAAGGAATAAAAAAGGCAAGGTATAATAGTTAGTACCATCTTGTAGTGAACTGATGTCTTCTTCATTCTGCAGACAAAGATTTTGTTGTTTTTTGCCGCCAATTTCTTTATCCTAACAATCTTTCTAAGTTTCTTGACTTGATTGATATTCTTGTTCAACTCATTTCCCCATATGCAAAAATGGTCGAACAGTGGGTCAAAACCTCCCGCAGCAGGACCTACATGTGCAAGACCAAATTGTTAAAAACCTAAATATTAGAATGGTTCCTGCAATTGCACAATAATGTGCTATTAGACAACGGACCATGCACGTGCAGTGAACTAAACACCACAACAAATGAACCGAAGATTAACTGAGCACCACATTGCATAATATAACATACACCTAATAGAAGGTCAAAGAGTTAAACAAACCAAGCATGCTTAAAAACTTGGAAATATAGCAATTGTATTTGTTTCTCATGTATTTAGTACAGCCAAATTCAATTTATTTCTCACATTGTATACAATAACAGAATGCACCCGCACAATTGAACATCGCAGTGCTAAATTGAACCAAACAGTTAACTAAACACCACAACAAATGAACCAAACATTAACTGAGCACCACATTGCACAATATAATATACTCCTAATAGAAGATCAGACAGTTAACGAAACCAAGCATGCTTGACAACTTAGAAAATTGCACCCTGAAGAATTGAACCAAACAATCAACTAAACACCACATTGCACGCCATATGGAACATATACACTAGAGCAGAAGATTGCATGGTAAAAGTAGATAGCACAATTCACTAGAATTTGTTAAGGAAAGGTACTAGCTAGCAAACTGAACATGCATGGGTCCTTATAGTGAGCTAATAAGACAAGCTACTTCTCATTGTCGAAGATATCGATGACGATTGGCTCCATGGACATGGAAGAGGGCGAGGCCTCCGCATCGTGGGTGCCCTCGTCATAGTGGTGAGTTGCCTGAGCCGCTCCAGGCACCAACCTGCTGGCTCTCGAGATGAGGTAAGCAAGTGCACGCTGAGAAAATGCCTCATAGTCTTTGTCGAAGGCACCGAGGGTGGCCTTGAGAAAATGCCACGAACTATCGTATAAAGCAGCCAACCGCGTCGCGGCATCGGGCATGAGGCGTCGACGGTGGCCTCGACGGCGAGGTGCTCCTCCAAGATCTGGGGGTCGACATCAATGGCAGCCATCACGACCTCATCCGCGCGTGCGGCCGCGATTTGCTTCTCCGCTGCCAAATGCTCCTTGAGATCCTGGCTATACTGCATGCACCATGTCTTAGGGCGGCTCTTATTTAGTGAAGGGGTTGGTGATTTGGGTAGAAGGTGTCACGCCGGCGGTCGGGCCATGTGGGATGTGGAAGGAGGAGGAAGACGGGGGTCAGGTGCGGATTACCTGCCTAGATAGGCGAGGCCGAGCAGCGTGAAGGAGGGTTGCAGGCGAGGAGGTGGTGCTGCAAGCAAGGAGTGAAGGTTTCAACTTGGAAAGGAAGGCAGAAACATGGGAAATGTGGCTTTTCGTAAGGGGAGGGGGCGGGGAGGTAGATATTTCCTCGGAAGCCAAAAAATTGGAATCGCTTCAGCGAAAAAACTGGCGCACAAAGTTTCATCAGACACGGTCCCTTATTCAGAGCGAGCTATGGACTGTAGCCGTCGCACGTTCTCACGTAAACCATATGCGTACTATACTCTAACGGTGCTCCAAGATATTTTGTGCTACATCACACACGGTTGGTGATAATAAACTGTGTGGGATCTACTTGATTTTTCGTCTTGATTTGAATTTCATAATGGGGTCACAGCGGCAATGGACGGTGTTTGAATTGCTAGACCTCTTATCTGCAGTGAACATGCAACTATATGTGTGTCATAAAAAATGGAATTATTTAGGGTTCGTTTGGAAATTTTATACATTAAATTGGTTTTCTAGCCATTTCAGGTGCACAATTCAAAATTATAGCACATGCACCTGCTCTAGTGCAGCAAGATGGGTTGTAAAATCATATGTGTCCATGGGTTTATGCTTATGTCCCATGCAAGAAATGGGGATGCATTTCGAACACCACGGCACCGTGGCTCTCCAAAAAATATTGAGGTACTTGCTTTTGTAATTCTAGTAAATCCAAAACCCGTATGAAATTCATGAACCTTGGCATGCTCATGGAATGGCATCAACATGCTTGGGTAAAATATATTGTCCCATTCGGGGTAGGTTGCGGTATAAGCTTCTCACAACCTAGAGCTTCTCACAAGAAAGCCTTATGGTCCCGTTAGGGAAACATGTCACCTTTGTGGACAAAACGATATTCGTCGCCTCTTCTTCCTTTCAATTATTCTCCTGGTGTCAACATAGAACAACAGTTGTGTCGTGTTAAATTTTGGATTTTTTTGGGGATCGTTTGGACATTTTTATACATTAGTTGAGTTTTCTAGGCATTTAGGTGCACAATTAAAAATTGAACTACAT
Organism: Secale cereale; assembly: GCA_902687465.1. NCBI lineage: Eukaryota > Viridiplantae > Streptophyta > Magnoliopsida > Poales > Poaceae > Secale > Secale cereale. Next base: position 259,911,896 of record LR738710.1, on the reverse strand, counting down.
GCACATGCTCCAGACCATAAAAACGGTTTGCAAAATCAAATATTTGTCCTTGGTTTCTAGATTAGGTCACATGCAAGAAATGAGAACGGATGTTAAACACCATGACACTGTCGCTCAGCCACTAACATTGAGATACATGGTTTTAAAATTCTAGTAAATCGACAACTCATATGAAATTCATGAAACTTGACATGATTTGATGGAACGTCAGCGACATGCCGTTGTAAAAATATTGTCCCATTTGGGGCAGGTGTGGGTATAAGCATCTCGCAAACCAGAGCTTCTCTCACAACAAGCCTGATGGTTTCGGTAGGGTATGTGCCACCTTGGGGGACGAAACGATATCCGTTGCCTCTTCTTACTTTCAAAATGTTTCTCGTGTCAACATAGAACAACACGAGTGTTGTGTCAATTTTTGGGATTTTTCGGGGTTTGCTTGGACATTTTTGTACATTAACTAAGTTTTCTATGCATTCATGTGCATACTTCAAATTTGATCTTCAGGAACATGCTCTAATGCATATAAATTAGTTGAAATTCAAATCTATGTCCTTGGTTGCATGCTTAGGTTCCATGCAAGAAACGGGAATGAATGTCAAACACCCTGCCACCATCACTCAGCCGCAAACATTGAGATACCTAGTTTTGAAATTCTAGTAAATCCAAAGCTCGCCTGAAATTCATGAAACTTGGCATGCTATCATGGAGCGGCATCAACATGCCATGGTAATTTTTTCCCCATTTGCGGTAGGTTTGGGGATATGATTCTCACAAACCAGACCTTCTCAGAACAAGCCTGATGGTTTCGGTAGGGAACGTTTCACCATTGGGGACGAAATGATATCCATTGCCTCTTATTGCTTTCAAATTTTTTCTCGTGTCAACATAGAACAACAGGAGTTTTGTGTCAAATTTTAAGATTTTTTGTGGTTTGTTTGGACATTTTTATGCATTAATGATATAAATGGAACCTCGATGGCGAGATCTGATCTGTTGTTGCGGCCCAATCTTTCACGACACTCCACGACCAGCAGTAGCAACCTCTCGCCCGCGCACGCGATGTACATGAAGTAGAGGGTTTGAACCTTGCGGTCCAGCACGAGAAAACCAATCTCGACAAAGGTACTCACGCAAAAAAAATTTCTAGGAAGAGAAATCGCAACACAGAGGTTTTCTAAAGATCCCTCCGAAACTTGATACTGGTGTCTACCCTGAAAAACACATAGTGTCTATTTCACAAAAAATAACCTCACTTTTAGATTGATCGTACCCAACTATTTATACTCTTACATGACTTGGATCGTACACAACTAATATATTTGTAAAGGAAACAAATAATAAAATAAAGGAATCCAATCCTTCTATGTCTCAGATTGGAGTTCCTAGCTAACTTTGTATAACTTTTTATTATGGTTCGCCATTTCCAATTGATCTGTTTAGGTCGGCCCCATCCTACTTCCTGTAGAGATAAAAAGCTCCATGCGTTGAGTCTCCTGGCTGTACTCGTCTTGCACGGTAGAAACAAATATACTATATGTGGCCTTGTCACATATTTGTGATTAGCAAACACACGTGAGCTCCCCCATGTTTTACATCTCCAAGAAAGCACCTTCCATACAAAAACACTAATTATTTCCTGATCTTTATTTGTTGCAATAAAATAAGATCCATCTTGCCCATATACGCATGCATCAACTTGCCTCACGTTAGTCCATGGTGTCAACTCCCTGATTGCTTCCCTTGTTTCATTATCAAAAATAGCTAAGGCATGCATGTCATCTGTATCTAAAAAACTTGAACTAGATTTGGCCGTATCATTCTCTCCCTCTTGAAAAGAAACCGTCCTCGGTTTCAAATTATCCTCTAGAGCCACGACATGTACAGAATGAAGGAAATATGCCCTAGAGGCAATAATAAAGATGTTATTTGTATTTCCTTATATCATGATAAATGTCTTTTATTCATGCTAGAATTGTATTAACCAGAAACTTAGTACATGTGTGGATACATAGACAAAACAGTATGTCCCTAGTATGCCTTAACTAGACTAGCTCATTGATCAAAGATGGTTATGTTTCCTAGCCATAGACATGAGTTGTCATTTGATCAACGGGATCACATCATTAGGAGAATGATGTGATGGACAAGACCCATCCGTTAGCATAGCACTATGATCGTTTAGTTTTACTGCTATTGCTTTCTTCATGACTTATACATGTTCCTATGACTATGAGATTATGCAACTCCCGAATACCGTAGGAACACCTTGTGTGCTATCAAACGTCACAACGTAACTGGGTGATCATAAATATGCTCTACAGGTGTCTCCGAAAGTATTCGTGGTGTTGGCATAAATCAAGATTAGGATTTGTCACTCCGAGTGTCGGAGAGGTATCTCTGGGCCCTCTCGGTAACACACATCACAATAAGCCTTGCAAGCAAAAGACTAATGAGTTAGTCACGATATGATGTGTTACGGAACGAGTAAAGAGACTTGCCGGTAACGAGATTGAACTAGGTATAGAGATACCGACGATCGAATCTCGGGCAAGTAACATACCGTTGACAAAAGGAACAACGTATGTTGTTATGCGGTTTTGACCGATAAAAGATCTTCGTAGAATATGTAGGAGCCAATATGAACATCCAGGTTCCGCTATTGGTTATTGACCGGAGATGATTCTCGGTCATGTCTACATAGTTCTCGAACCCGTAGGGTCCGCACGCTTAACGTTTGATGACGATCGGTATTATGAGTTTATTAGTTTTGATGTACTGAAGGTAGTTCGGAGTCCCGGATGAGATCACGGACATGACGAGGAGTCTCGGAATGTCCGAGACATAAAGATTGATATATTGGACGACTATATTCGGACACCGGAAGTGTTCCGGAAAAGTTTCGGATTTAACGGGATTGCCGGAGAGGGTTACCGGAACCCCCTACGAGGGGGGATGGTCCATAGTGGGCCTTATGGAAAAGAGAGAGGCAGCCCATAGGGGCTGGCCGGCGCCCCACCTAGGGTTCCTAGTTGGACTAGGATTGGGGGGGCGCCACCTCTCCTTCTTTTCCTTTCCCTCTCTTCCTTCTTTGGTAGTTCCTACTAGGAATAGGATTGCAATCCTATTCCTAGTAGGATTGCACTCCTAGCCGCACCATAGAAGGGCCGGCCGGCCTCCCCCCTTGCTACTTTATATACGGGGGCAGGGGGGCACCCAAAGACACACAAGTTGAATTGTTCCAGCCGTGTGCGGTGCCCCCCTCCACAGAAACACACCTCGGTCATACCGTCGCGGTGCTTAGGCGAAGCCCTGCGCCGGTGAATACATCATATCCGTCACCACGCCGTTGTGATGACGAAACTCTCCCGTGAAGCTCAACTGGATCAAGAGCTCGTGGGACGTCATCAAGCTGAACGTGTGCTGAACGCAGAGGTGCCGTACGTTCGGTGCTTGATCGGTTGAATCGCGAAGAAGTTCGACTACATCAACCGCGTCACTTGACGCTTCCGCTTCCGGTCTACGAGGGTACGTAGACACACTCTTCCCTCTCGTTGCTATGCATCTGGTAGATAGATCTTGCGTGATCGTAGGAAAATTTTAAAATACTACGTTCCCCAACAGTGGCATCATGAGCCAGGTCTATGCGTAGATGATATGCACGAGTAGAACACAATGAGTTGTGGGCGATACTAGTCATACTGCTTACCAGCATGTCATACTTTGCTTCGGCGGTATTGTGAGATGAAGCGGCCCGGACCGACATTACGCGTACGCTTACGCGAGACTGGTTTCACCGTTACGAGCACTCGTTGCTTAAAGGTGACTGGCGGGTGTATGTCTCTCTCACTTTAGCTGAATCAAGTGCGGCTACGCCCGGTCCTTGTGAAGGTTAAAACATCACATACTTGACGAAACATCGTTGTGGTTTTATATGCGTAGGTAAGAACGGTTCTTGCTAAGCCCGTAGCAGCCACGTAAAACTTGCAACAACAAAGTAGAGGACGTCTAACTTGTTTTTGCAGGGCATGTTGTGATGTGATATGGTCAAGACATGATGAGTTATACGGTTTTGTATGAGATGATCATGTTTTGTAATGTTATCGGCAACTGGCAGGAGCCATATGGTTGTCGCTTTATTGTATGAAATGCAATCGCCATGTAATTGCTTTACTTTATCACTAAGCGGTAGCGATAGTCGTAGAAGCAATAGTTGGCGAGACGACAACGATGCTACGATGGAGATCAAGGTGTCGCGCCGGTGACGAAAGTGATCATGACGGTGCTTTCGAGAAGGAGATCAAAAGCACAAGATGATGATGGCCATATCATGTCACATATTTTGATTTGCATGTGATGTTTATCTTATTATGCTTCTTATTTTGCTTAGAACGACGGTAGCATTATAAGATGATCCCTTACTAAATTTCAAGGTATAAGTGTTCTCCCTGAGTATGCACCGTTGCGAAAGTTCATCGTGCCGAGACACCACGTGATGATCGGGTGTGATAAGCTCTACGTTCAAATACAACGGGTGTAAGTTAGTTTTGCACACGCAGAATACTCGGGTTAAACTTGACGAGCCTAGCATATGCAGATATGGCCTCGGAACACTAGAGACCGAAAGGTCGAGCGTGAATCATATAGTAGATATGATCAACATAAGATGTTCACCATTGAAACTACTCCATCTCACGTGATGATCGGACATGGTTTAGTTGATTTGGATCACGTGATCATTTAGATGACCGGAGGGTTGTCGATCTAAGTGGGAGTTCTTTAATTAATATGATTAAATTGAACTTTAATTTATCATGAACTTAGTCCTGGTAGTATTAGCATATCTATGTTGTACATCAATAGCTCGCGATGTTGCTCCCCGTTTATTTTTTGATATGTTCCTAGAGAAAACTAAGTTGAAGATGTTAGTAGCAATGATGCGGAATTGTTCCGTGATCTGAGGATTATCCTCATTGCTGCACAGAAGAATTATGTCCTTGATGGACCGCTAGGTGACAGACCTATTGCAGGAGCAGATGTAGACGTTATGAACGTTTTGACAAAAGCTCGGTATGATGACTACTTGATAGTTTAAGTGCACCATGCTTTACGGCTTAGAACCGAGACTTCAAAAACGTTTTGAACGCCACAGAGCATATAAGATGTTCCAAGAGTTGAAATTAGTATTTCATACTCATGCCCGTGTCGATAGGTATGAGACCTCTGACAGTACTTTGCCTACAAGATGGAGGAGAATAGCTCAACCAGTGAGCATGTGCTCAGATTATCTAGGTACTGCAATTGCTTGAATCAAGTGGGAGTTAATCTTCCAGATAAGATAGTAATTTTCAAAGTTCTCTAGTCACTATCACCAAGTTAGTAGAACTTTGTGATGAACTATAATATGCAAGGGATGACGAAAGCAATTCCCGAGCTCTTCGCGATGCTGAAGTCAGCGAAGGTAGAAATCATGAAAAAGCATCAAGTGTTGATGGTTCACAAGACCACTTGTTTCAAGTAAAGGGCAAAGGGATAGAAGGGGAACTTCAAGAAGAATGACAAGCAAGTTGTCACTCCCGTGAAGAAACCCAAAGCTAAAACTCAAGCCTGAAACTAAGTGCTTCTACTGCAAAGGAAATGGTCACTGGAAGTGGAACTGCCCTAGATACTTGGCGGATAAGAAGGATGGCAAAAGTGAACAAAGGTATATTTGATATACAGATTATTGATGTGTATTTTACTAGTGTTCATAGCAACCCCTCGGTATTTGATACTGGTTCAGTTGCTAAAGAGTAGTAACTCGAAATGGGAGTTGCATAATGAACAAAAACTAGTTAAAGGTAAAGTGATGATGTGTGTTGGAAGTGGTTCCAAGATTGATATGATCATCATCGCACACTCCCTATACTTTCGGGATTAGTGTTGAACCTAAATAAGTGTTATTTGGTGTTTGTGTTGAGGATGAATATGATTTAATCATGTTTATTGCAATACTGTTATTCATGTAAGTTAGAGAATAATTGTTGTTCTGTTTACATGAATAAAACCTTCTATGGTCATACACCCAATGAAAATGGTTTGTTGGATCTCGATCGTGTGATACACATATTCATAATATTGAAGCCAAAAAGATGCAAGGTTAATAATGATAGTGCAACTTATTTGTGGCACTGCCGTTTATGTCATAATGGTGTAAAGCGCATGAAGAAACTCCATAGTGATGGACTTTTGGAATCACTTGATTATGAATTACTTGGTGCTTGCGAACCATGCCTCATGGGCAAGATGACTAAAACTCCGTTCTCCGGAACTATGGAGAAGCAACAGATTTGTTGGAGATCATACATACAGATGTATGTGGACCAATGAGTATTGAAGCTCGCGGCAGGTATCATTATTTTCTGACCTTCACTGATGATTTGAGCAGATATGGGTATATCTACTTAATGAAGCACAAGTCTGAAACATTTGAAAAGTTCAAAGAATTTTAGAGTGAAGTGGAGAATCATCGTAACAAGAAAATAAGAGTTTCTACGATATGATCGTAGAGGTAAAATATTTGAGTTAGCGAGTTTGGCCCTCAGTAAAAACAATGTGAAATAGTTTCACTACTCACGCCACCTGGAACACCACAGTGTAATGGTGTGTCCGAACGTCATAACCGTACTTTATTAGATATGGTGTGATCGATGATGTCTCTTACCGATCTACCACTATTGCTTTTGGGGTTATGCATTAGAGACAGCTACATTCACGTTAAATAGGGCACCATCTAAATCCGTGGAGATGACACTGTATGAACTATGGTTTGACGAGAAACCTAAGCTGTCATTTTTTAAGTTTGGGACTGCGATGCTTATGTGAAAAAGTTTCAACATGATAAGCTCGAACCCAAATCGGAGAAGTAAATCTTCATAGGATACCCAAAAGAAACTGTTGGGTACACCTTCTATCACAGATCCGAAGGCAAGGTCTTTGTTGCTAAGAGTGGATCCTTTCTAGAGAAGGAGTTTCTCTCGAAAGAAGTGAGTGGGAGGAAAGTAGAACTTGATGAGGTAATTGTACCTTCTCCCGAATTGGAAATTGGAACATCACAGAAACTAGTTCCAGTGATTCCTACATCAATTAGTGAGGAAGCTAATGATGATGATCATGAAACTTCAGATCAAGTTTCTGCTGAACGTCGTAGATCAACCTGAGTACGTTCCGCACCAGAGTGGTACGGCAACCCAGTTCTGGAAGTCATGTTACTAGACCATGATGAACCTGTGAACTATGAGGAAGCGATGATGAGCCCAGATTCCGCAAAATGGCTTGAGGCCATGAAATCTGAGATGGGATCCATGTATGAGAACAAAGTGTGGACTTTGTTTGACTTGCCCGATGATCGGCAAGCCATCGAAAAATAAATGGATCTTCAAGAGGAAGACCGACGCTGACGGTAATGTTACTGTTTACAAAGCTCGACTTGTTGCGAAAGGTTTTCGACAAGTTCAAGGAGTTGACTATGATGAGACTTGCTCACCCGTAGCGATGCTTAAGTCTGTCTGAATCATGTTAGCAATTGCCGCATTTTATGAAATCTGGCAAATGGATAACAAAACTGCATTCTTTAATGGATTTATTAAAGAAAAAATGTATATGATACAACCCGAAGGTTTTGTCAATCCTAAAGGTGCTAACAAAATGTGCAAGCTCCAGCGATCCATCTATGGACTGGTGCAAGCATCTCGGAGTTGGAATATACGCTTTGATAAGTTGATCAAAGCATATAGACTCAAAGCCAGACCACGGCAGAAAAATATAGAGAGAATGAAAGTCATTCCCTATGCCTCAGCCATAGGTTCTATAAAGTATGCCATGCTGTGTACCAAACATGTTGTGTATCTTGCCATGAGTTTGACAAGGAGGTACAATAGTGATCCAGGAGTAGATCACTGTACAGCGGTCAAAATTATCCTTAGTAACTAGATGACTAAGGAAATGTTTCTCGATTATGGAGGCTTTGACACTAAATCCAGATGACTCTAAATATCAATTTGGATGCGTATTGAAAGTGGGAGCAATTAGCTAGAGTAGCTCCATACAGAGCATTGTAGACACATAGAAATTTGCAAAATACATACGGATCTGAATGTTGCAGACCCGTTGACTAAGCCTCTTCCACGGGCAAAACATGATCAGCACCAGGACTCCATGGGTGTGAGGATCATTACTTTGTAATCTAGATTATTGACTCTAGTTCAAGTGGGAGACTGAAGGAAATATGCCCTAGAGGCAATAATAAAGATGTTATTTGTATTTCCTTATATCATGATAAATGTCTTTTATTCATGCTAGAATTGTATTAACCGGAAACTTAGTACATGTGTGGATACATAGACAAAACAGTATGTCCCTAGTATGCCTCTACTAGACTAGCTCATTGATCAAAGATGGTTATGTTTCCTAGCCATAGACATGAGTTGTCATTTGATAAACGGGATCACATCATTAGGAGAATGATGTGATGGACAAGACCCATCCGTTAGCATAGCACTATGATCGTTTAGTTTTACTGCTATTGCTTTCTTCATGACTTATACATGTTCCTATGACTATGAGATTATGCAACTCCCGAATACCGTAGGAACACCTTGTGTGCTATCAAACGTCACAACGTAACTGGGTGATCATAAAGATGCTCTACAGGTGTCTCCGAAAGTATTCGTGGTGTTGGCATAGATCAAGATTTGGATTTGTCACTCCGAGTGTCGAAGAGGTATCTCTGGGCCCTCTCGGTAACACACATCACAATAAGCCTTGCAAGCAAAAGACTAATGAGTTAGTCACGAGATGATGTGTTACAGAACGAGTAAAGAGACTTGCCGGTAACGAGATTGAACTAGGTATAGAGATACCGACGATCGAATCTCGGGCAAGTAACATACCGTTGACAAAAGGAACAACGTATGTTGTTATGCGGTTTTGACCGATAAAAGATCTACGTAGAATATGTAGGAGCCAATATGAACATCCAGGTTCCGCTATTGGTTATTCACCGGAGATGAGTCTCGATCATGTCTACATAGTTCTCGAACCCGTAGGGTCCGCACGCTTAACGTTTGATGACGATCGGTATTATGAGTTTATGAGTTTTGATGTACCGAAGGTAGTTCGGAGTCCCGGATGAGATCACGGACATGACGAGGAGTCTCGGAATGTCCGAGACATAAAGATTGATATATTGGACGACTATATTCGGACACCGGAAGTGTTCCGGAAAAGTTTCGGATTTAACGGGATTGCCGGAGGGGGTTACCGGAACCCCCTACGAGGGGGGATGGTCCATAGTGGGCCTTATGGAAAAGAGAGAGGCAGCCCATAGGGGCTGGCCGGCGCCCCACCTAGGGTTCCTAGTTGGACTAGGATTGGGGGGGCGCCACCTCTCCTTCTTTTCCTTTCCCTCTCTTCCTTCTTTGGTAGTTCCTACTAGGAATAGGATTGCAATCCTATTCCTAGTAGGATTGCACTCCTAGCCGCACCATAGAAGGGCCGGCCGGCCTCCCCCCTTGCTCCTTTATATACGGGGGCAGGGGGGCACCCAAAGACACACAAGTTGAATTGTTCCAGCCGTGTGCGGTGCCCCCCTCCACAGAAACACACCTCGATCATACCGTCGCGGTGCTTAGGCGAAGCCCTGCGCCGGTGAATACATCATATCCGTCACCACGCCGTCGTGCTGACAAAACTCTCCCGTGAAGATCAACTGGATCAAGAGCTCGTGGGACGTCATCAAGCTGAACGTGTGCTGAACGCGGAGGTGCCGTACGTTCGGTGCTTGATCGGTTGAATCGCGAAGAAGTTCGACTACATCAACCGCGTCACTTGACGCTTCCGCTTCCGGTCTACTAGGGTACGTAGACACACTCTTCCCTCTCGTTGCTATGCATCTGGTAGATAGATCTTGCGTGATCGTAGGAAAATTTTAAAATACTACGTTCCCCAACACAGAAAGTTTTGAGTCTAACAATTCATCAGCTTCAACATCCCTTTTCATTGCTTCTTCCCACTCTTTTATCTTCTCCATGTGTTCTTTCCTCCAAACAAGGAAAAGCTCCTCACCCATAGGCACAAGGTTGCACTTCTTACCCTTCTGGATGGTATAACTGTGTGACCGGCAATCATATGTTGGAGATATGCCCTAGAGGCAATAATAAAAGCATTATTATTATATCTCCTAGTTCATGATAATTGTCTGTTATTCATGCTTGAATTGTATTGTACGGAAACAGCGATACATGTGTGAATACATAGACCAAAATGAGTCCCTAGTAGGCCTCTAGTAACCAGCTCGTTGATCAACAGATGGTCACGGTTTCCTGACCATGGACATGAGATGTCAGTGATAACGGGATCACATCATTAGGAGAATGATGTGATGGACAAGACCCAAACTTGAGCATAACACGAGATCGTATAGTTCGTAATGCATAAGCTTTTCAGTGTCAAGTATTTATTCCTTAGACCATGAGGTTGTACAACTCCCGGATACCGTAGGAGTGCTTTGGGTGTGCCAATCGTCACAACGTAACTGGGTGGCTATAAAGGTACACATCGGGTATCTCCGAAAGTGTCTGTTGAGTTGGTACGAACCGAGACTGGGATGTTGTCACTCCGTATGACGGAGAGGTACCTCTGGGCCCACTCGGTAATACATCATCATAATGAGCTCAATGTGACTAAGTAGTTAGTCACGGGATGATGGATTACGGATCGAGTAAAGAGACTTGCCATAACGAGATTGAACAAGGTATTGGGAATACCGACGATCGAATCTCGGGCAAGTACCGTACCGATGGACAAAGGGAATAACATACGGGATTAAGTGAATCCTTGACACAGTGGTTCATCCGATGAAGATCATCGAGGAACACGTGGGAACCAACATGGGTATCCAGATCCCGCTGTTGGTTATTGACCGGAGAGTGGTCTCGGTCATGTCTACGTGTCTCCCGAACCCGTAGGGTCTACACACTTAAGGTTCGGTAACGCTAGGGTCGTAGAGATTAATGCACGTGGAAACCCGAAAGTTGTTCGGAGTCCTGGATGAGATCCCGGACGTCACGAGGAGTTCCGGAATGGTCCGGAGGTAAAGATTGATATATGGGAAGTCCAGTTTCGGCCAACGGGTGATCTCCGGGGGTCACCGGGAGCGTCCCGGGACCACCGGAGGGGCCCCGGGGGTCCACCTGGTGGGGCCACCTATCCCGGTGGGGCCCCTAGGCCGCAAGGGGATGTGTGCAGCCCCCTGGGCTGGCGCACCACAAGGGCGCCCCACCTCCCCATGCGCATAGGGATAAAACCCTAAGGGGAGGGGGGCCACCACTTGCCTTGGGGGAGGGGGACTCCTCCCTGGCCGCCGCCCCCCCTTGCAGATTGGATCTGCAAGGGGCTGGCGCCCCCCTGGCCCCCTATATATATGTGGGGGGGGAGGGGGCAGCCGAACCTCAGCCCTGGCGCCTCTCCCCCTCCCGTCACACAACCCAACTCCTTTGCATGGCAGCCCGGCGAAGCCCTGCTGCGATCTCCACTGCATCCGTCATCACGCCGTCGTGCTGCCGGATCTCTGACGACTTCTCCTCCCCCCTTGCTGGATCAAGAAGGAGGTGACGTTGCTGCACCGTACGTGTGTTGAACGCGGAGGTGCCGTCCGTTCGGCGCTAGATCATCGGTGACGAAGAACGTGAAGAGTACGACTACTTCATCCTCGCTTCGTTGAAAGCTTCCGCACGCAATCTTCATAACGGTATGTAGATGCACTCTTAGTTGCTCGTTGCTAGATGTCTCCATACTTGGATCTTGGTGAAGACGTAGAAAATTTTTGATTTATGCTACGTTCCCCAACTTCATACACATCGTCATGCTCTTTGTACCATGGCTCGCCCAACAACAAGTGACATGAAACCATCGGTGCCGGAATAACATCGCACAAAACCTCACAAAAATAATTTCCCAACAAAAACGGTACCTTGGTTTGGTGTGTGACACTGAGCTCTTCATGACCCCAACGTAGCAAGTACGGTTGTGGTCGTTGTGTCATATGTAGATCTAGCTTCTCCACCATCTCGATACTAGCAACATTGTTCAAACTCATGTGGTCGATTGTCATGGCACATGATCTCTCTTGTACCACAACACGAGTATGGAAAAGCCCATCCCATTGACCTTCCTCCTCTAGTTGAAATCCATAGCTTAGTTTCCCTGATAATCCAGCCATATCCTCCGTGGTGCCGTGAACAACCTGATGCTCTGATACCACCTGATATAAACCGAACCTCGATGGCGAGATCTGATCTGTTGTTGCGGCCCGATCTTTCACGACACTCCACGACCAGTAGTAGCAACCTCTCGCCCGCGCACACGATGTACACAAAGTAGAGGGTTTGAACCTTGCGGTCCAGCACGAGAAAACCAATCTCGACGAAGGTACTCACGCACAAAACAATTTCCAGGAAGAGAAATCGCAACACAGAGGTTTTCTAAAGATCCCTCCAAAACTTAATACGGGTGTCTACCCTGAAAAACACACCGTGTCTATTTCACAAAAAATAACCTCACTTTTACATTGATCGTACCCAACTATTTATACTCTTACATGACTTGGATCGTACACAACTAATATATCTGTAAAGGAAACAAATAATAAAATAAAGGAATCCAATCCTTCTATGTCTCAGATTGGAGTTTCTAGCTAACTTTGTATAACTTTTTATTATGGTTCGCCATCTCCAATTGATCTGTTTAGGTCGGCCCCATCCTACTTCCTGTAGAGATAAAAAGCTCCATGCGTTGAGTCTCCTGGCTGTACTCGTCTTACACGGTAGAAACAAATATACTATATGTGGCCTTGTCACATATTTCTGATTAGCAAACACACGTGAGCTCCCCCATGTTTTACATCTCCAAGAAAAGCACCTTCCATACAAAAACACTAATTATTTCCTGGTCTTTATTTGTTGCAATAAAATAAGATCCATCTTGCCCATATATGCATGCATCAGCTTGCCTCACGTTAGTCCATGGTGTCAACTCCCTGATTGCTTCCCTAGTTTCAATATCAATAGCTAAGGCATGCATGTCATCTATATCTGTACAACTTGAACTAGATTTGGCCGTATCAATTAATTGAGTTTTCAATGCATTTATGTGCATAATTCAAATTTGAACTACATGCACATGTTCGAAAGCATATAAATTAGTTTAAAATTCAAATATCTGTCCTTGGTTGCATGCTTAGGTCCCATGCAAGAAAAGAGAATGAATGTAAAACATCCTACCACCGTCACTCGTCCGCAAACATTGAGATACCTGGTTGTTAAATTCTAGTAAATCCAAAACTCTTCTGAATTTCATGAAACTTGGTATGCTACCATGGAGCGGCATCGACATGTCGTGATATTTTTTTTGTCCCATTTGGGGCAGGTTTGGGTATAAGTTTCTCACAAACCAGAGCTTTTCACAACAAGCCTAATGGTTTTGGTAGGGAACTTCCCACCTTTGGGGACGAAACGATATCCTCTGCCTCCATTTGCTTTCAAATTTTTTCTAGTGTCAACAAAGAACAACAGGAGTGTTGTGTTAAATTTTGGATTTTTTCGGGGTTCGTTTGGACATTTTTATACATTAACTGGGTTTTCTAGGCATTTAATGTGCATAATTCAAATTTGAACTACATGCACATGCTCCAGTGCATATAAATTGGTTGGAAAATCAAATCTGTGTCCTTGGGTGCATGCTTAGGTCCCATGCAAGAAATTGGAATGAATTTCAAACTCCAGGGTATCGTTGATGCCAGCAAAACGTTGAGATACTTTGTTTTTATATTCTAGTCAATCCAAAACTTGTCTGAAATTCATGAAACTTGGCATGCTATCATGGAATGGCACCCGACATGTTGTGGTAGTTTTCATGTCCATTTTGAGAGAAGGTGCACTCTAATAACAACCAACAAAGGCATTTTCAAAAAATAGCTACCATTTAATATCTCAAATGTTCGTATAATTCAAATCGTGTGCGTTCTGTTAACCATTCACGTGACGCCACGTGTCTTCGTTTTAATGGATATAAGAGGTGCCGTGCGGACAACTGCTTGACTAAACGTGAGGCGTGCGAGCGGAGTCCGGTGTGCAAGCTGACCGAGAGGTGCGTGATACGTCTCCAACGTATCTATAATTTTTTATTGTTCCATGCTATTATTTATGAAGTCTTGGATGTTTAATGGGCTTTGTCATACACTTTTATATCATTTTTGGGACTAACCTACTAACCCAAAGGCCCAGTCCAGATTGTTGTTGTTTGCCTGTTTCAGGGTTTTAAAGAAAAAGAATATGAAACGGAGTCCAAACAGAATGAAACCTTCACGAGAGATATTTTTGGAGAAAATCACGCACATGGAACTTGAGAACCACGTCAGGGGAGCATCGAGGTGCCCACGAGGGTGGGGGGCCCACCCCCTGCCTTGTGGGCCCCTCGAGCACCCCCCGGTGTCCTTCTTCCTCCTATATAAGTCTACGTACCCCGAAACCTTCGACAACAGAGAGAAAACCCTAATTCCACTGCCGTAACCTTCTATTCCCGTGAGATCCCATCTAGGAGCCTGTTCCGGAGCTCCACCGGAGGGGGATCCATCTCGGAGTTCTTCTTCATCATCATCATCGCCCTCACCATGAGTTGTGAGTAGTTTACCACAGACCTTCAGGTCCATAGCTAGTATCTATATGGCTTCTTCTCTCTCTTTGGATCTCAATACAAAGTTCTCCTCGGTCTTCGAGGAGATCTATTCAATGTAATCTCTTTTTGCGGTGTGTTTGTCGAGATCCGATGAATTGTGAGTTTATGATCAAGATTATCTATGAAAGATATTTGGTTCTTCTCTGAACTTTTTATGTGTGCTCATAATATCCTTGCAAGTCTCTTCGAATTATTGGTTTGGTTTGGCCTACTAGATCTATAGTTCTTGCAATGGGAGAAGTGCTTGGCTTTGGGTTCAATCTTGCGGTGTCCTTTCCCAGTGACAGTAGGGGCAGCAAGGCACGTATTGTATTGTTGCCATCGAGGATAAAAAGATGGGGTTTATATCATATTGCTTGAGTTTATCCCTCTACATCATGTCATCTTGCTTAAGCCGTTCTTCTGTTCTTATGAACTCAATAGACTAGATGCACGCCGGATAGCGGTCGATTTGTGGAGTAATAGTAGTAGATGCAGGCAGGAGTCGGTCTACTTGTCTCGGACGTGATGCCTATATACAATGATCATGCCTAGATAGTCTCATAATTATTCGCTTTTCTATCAATTGCTCGACAGTAATTTGTTTACCCGCCTTAGAATATCGCTATCATGAGAGAAGCCACTAGAGAAAACTATGGCCCCAGGTCTATTCTCAACATATCAATCTACATCTACTTTACTTTTATCGCTTTTACTTGCTGTTCTTATAAACCAAAAATACCAACAATATAAACTATCATCTCTATCAGATCTCACTTTCGTAAGTGACCGTAAAGGGATTGACAACCCCTTATCGCGTTGGCTGCGAAGTTCTTATTTGTTTGTGCAGGTGCAAGGGACTCGCGCGTGGTCTCCTACTAGATTGATACCTTGGCTCTTAAAAACAGAGGGAAATACTTACGCTACTGTGCTGCATCTCCCTTTCCTCTTTGAGGGAATACAACGCAAGCTCGAGAAGTAGCAAGAAGAATTTCTGGCGCCGTTGCCGGGGAGGCTTACGCAAAAGTCATATACCAAGTACCTATCACAAACCCTTATCCTTCGCATTACATTTATTTTCCTCGCGTTTTCCTGTCCCGCACATCACCCTTGCCGTTTTATTTGCCCTTCTTCCGCCGTGTGTTTATCGTTCGCTTGCTTCTTGTTTGCTTGTGTGTGTTGGATTACTTGCTTGTCACTATGGCTCAGAACAATACCAAATTGTGTGACTTCTCCAATACCAACAACAATGATTTATTAGCACTCCGATTGCTCCTATTACCGATGCTGAATCTTGTGAAATCAATGCTGCTTTGTTGAATCTTGTCATGAAAGATCAATTCTCCGGCCTTCCTAGTGAAGATGCCGCTACCCATCTAAACAACTTTGTTGATTTGTGTGATATGCAAAAGAAAAGGGATAAGGATAATGATATTGTTAAATTGAAGCTATTTCCGTTTTCACTTAGAGATCGTGCTAAAACTTGGTTTTCCTCTTTGCCTAGAAATAGTATTGATTCGTGGAATAAGTGCAAAGATGCTTTTATCTCGAAGTATTTCCCTCCTGCTAAGATCATCTCTCGTAGAAACGATATTATGAATTTTAAGCAACTAGATCATGAGCATGTTGCACAAGCTTGGGAGAGAATGAAATTAATGATACGTAATTGCCCTACACATGATTATTCAAAACTTTTATGCTGGCTTGAATTTTGCTTCTAGAAATCTTTTAGATTCGGCCGCCGGAGTCACTTTCATGGAAACCACCGTAGGAGAAGCTACCAAACTCCTAGATAATATTATGGTTAATTATTCTCAGTGGCACACCGAAAGATCTACTAGTAAAAAAGTGCATGCTATCGAAGAAATTAGTGTTTTAAGTGGAAATATGGATGAACTTATGAAATTGTTTGCTGCTAAGAGTGCCTCTTCTGATCCTAATGATATGCCTTTGTCCACTTTGATTGCAAATAACAATGAATATTTGGATGTGAATTTTGTTGGTAGGAATAATTTTGGTAGCAATGCTTATAGAGGTAATTTTAATCCTAGGCCTTTTCCTAGTAATTCCTCTAATAATTATGGTAAGTCCTACAACTACTCTTATGGAAAGATGCCTTCTGAATTTGAAACTAGTGTTAAGGAGTTTATGATCTTGCAAAAAAATTTCAATGCTATGCTTGAAGAGAAATTGCTTAAGGTTGATGAATTGGATAGAAGTGTGGATAGAATTACTCTTGATGTTGATTCTTTGAAACTTAGATCTATCCCACCTAAGCATGATATCAATGAGTCTCTCAAAGCCATGAGAATTTCCATTGATGAATGCAAAGGAAGAACCGCCAGGATGCGTGCTAAAAGAGAGGATGATATTAAAGCGTGTTCTTCTAGTTATCATGAAAATAAAGATGAAGATATGAAAGTTATTGATGTGTCTCCTATTAGATCCTTGTTTTCTAGTATAAATCTTGATGAAAATAGGATTGGAGATGATTCTGTTTTAAGGTGTCCCAATGATTCGGAGTTTTTAGATGTTGATGCTAAAATTGCTAAAAGTGGGAGTGAAGAGATTAAAACTTTGCATAGTGATGAACCAACTACTTTGGATTTCAAGGGATTCAATTATGATAATTGCTCTTTGATTGATTGTATTTCCTTGTTGCAATCTGTGCTAAATTCTCTGCATGCTTATTGTCAAAATAAAGCTTTCATCAAACACATAGTTGATGCTTTGATGCAATCTTATGAAGAAAAACTTGAGTTAGAAGTTTCTATCCCTAGAAATCTTTATGATGAGTGGGAACCTACTATCAAAATAAAAATAAAAGATCATGAATGCTATGCTTTGTGTGATTTGGGTGCTAGTGTCTCCACTATCCCAAAAACTTTATGTGATTTGCTAGGGTTCCATGAGCTTGATGATTGTTCTTTAAATTTGCATCTTGCGGATTCCACTATTAAGAAACCTATGGGAAGGATTAATGATGTTCTTATTGTTTCCAATAGGAATTATGTGCCCTTAGATTTCATTGTTCTTGATATAGATTGCAATCCTTCATGTCCTATTATTCTTGGTAGACGTTTCCTTAGAACGATTGGTGCAATTGATATGAAGGAAGGAAATATTAGATTCCAATTTCCGTTAAGGAAAGGCATGGAACACTTTCCTAGAAAAAAATAAAATTACCATATGAATCTATCATGAGAGCCACTTATGGATTGCCTTCCAAAGATGGCAATACCAAGATTTATATTGTATTGTGCCTAGCTAGGGGCGTAAAACGATAGCGCTTGTTGGGAGGCAAACCAATTTTATGTTTTTTTTGTTGCTGTTAGGGAATAAATATTGTATCTAGCCTCTGATTAGATGTGGTTTGATGTTTTGTTTAGTGTTTGTGCCAAGTATAACCTTTAGGAAGACTTGTGTGAAGTTTATGTGATTTTGCTGTGAAAAACAGAATCGTTAGTGCTTTCTAAAGAGGTAGTCAGATTTTACTGGAGCGTGCTATTTAGTTGATTCTTTTTTCAGATGATCAATATACAAATTCCTGAAATTTACCAATTTAGTTTGAATTTTTTGGAGTTCTAGAAGTAGGCGAAACCTGCAGATTACTACAGACTGTTCTGTTTTTTACAGATTCTGTTTTTCATGTGTTGTTTTCTTATTTCAATACATCTATGAGTAATATTTGGAGGAATGAACCATAGAGAAGTTGGAATACAGTAGGTTTAACGCCAATATAAACATAGAATGAATTCATTGCAGTACCTTTGAGTAGTGGTTTGCTTTCTTATACTAACGGAGCTCACGAGAATTTTTGTCTAAGTTTTGTGTTGTGAAGTTTTCAAGTTTTGAGTATTGCTTTGATGGACTATGGAACAAAGAGTAGCAAAGGCCTAAGCTTGGGATGCCCATGGCACCCCAAGTAAAATGCAAGGATAATAACAAGCCTAAGCTTGGGGATGCCCCGGGAAGGCCTCCCCTCTTTCGTCTTCATCCATCGGTAACTATACTTGGAGCTATACTTTTATTCACCACATGATATGTGTTTTGCTTGGAGCGTCTTGTATAATTTGTGTCTTTGCTTGTTAATTTGCCACAATCATCCTTGCTGGACACACCTATTTGAGAGAATTAAATATGGCCTAGGAATTGTTAGAACACTCTATGTGCTTCACTTATATCTTTTGAGTTGAATAGTTTTTGCTCTAGTGCTTCACTTATATCTTTTAGAGGACGGTGGTGGTAATATTTTGTAGAAATTGTTGAACTCTCATGCTTCACTTATCCTTTTGAGAGTCTATTAAAACAGCATGGTAATGTGTTTGGGCTAAGAAACTAGTTTTCACATGATAGACATCCAATGTCAATGAAGTAAAAAAATTCACACTAAGTGCATTGAATAGGATGAGATGTTGGATGCTTGATAATTGTTTTGAGATATGAGGATAGTGATACTCGAGTCATGCTAGTGGAGTTATTATGAAACTGAGAAATACTTGTGCTAAGGTTAGTAATTCCCGTAGCATGCACGTATGGTGAACCGCTATGTGACAAATTTAGAGCATGAGGTATTTGTAAAGTGCCAACCTTTGTGTGGAGGTCGGGGGCGCGCGATGGTTAACTCCTACCAACCTCCCCCCTAGGAGCATGCGTTGATTACTTTGCTTTGATGACTCGTAGATTTTTGCAATAAGTATATGAGTTCTTATGACTAATGTTGAGTCCATGGATTATACGCACTCTCACCCTTCCACCATTGCTAGCCTCTCTTGTACCGCGCAACTTTCGCCGGTGCCATAAACCCACTATATATCCTTCCTCAAGACAGCCACCATATTATTCCTCAAAACAGCCACCATACATACCTATCTTGGCATTTCCATAGCCATTCCGAGATATATTGCCATACAACTTTCCACCATTCCGTTCATATGACACGCATCATATTGTCATATTTCCATGCATGATCATGTAGTTGACATCGTATTTGTGGTAAGACCACCATGCATGATTTTTCATACATGTCACTCTTGTTTCATTGCACATACTGGTACACCGCCGGAGGCATTCATATAGAGTCATACTTTGTTGTTGTATCGAGTTGTAATATCGAGTTGTAATGAAAGTGTGATGATCATCATTATTAGAGCATTTACCCATGGGAGGAAAGGCTAAATCTATAAAGCCCCTCCGCAAAAAAAGAAAAAAAAGAAAGGCCAAAGAAAAAAGAAAGTCCCAAAAAAAGAAAAGAAAAAGAAAAAGGGACAATTGCTACTATCTTTTTTTAACACTTGTGCTTCAAAGTAGCACCATGTTCTTCATTGTAGAGAGTCTCATGTTTAGTCACTTTCATATACTATTGGGAATTTTCATTATAGAACTTGGCTTGTATATTCCAACGATGGGCTTCCTCAAATGCCCTAGGTCTTCGTGAGCAAGCAAGTTGGATGCACACCCACTAGTTTCTTTTGTTGAGCTTTCATTCATATTTAGCTCTAGTGCATCCATTGCATGGCAATCCCTACTCACTCACATTGATAACTATTGATGGGCATCTCCATAGCCCGTTGATACGCCTAGTTGATGTGAGACTATCTCCCTCCTTTTTGTCTTCTCCACAACCACCTCTATTCCACCCATAGTGCTATGTCCATGGCTCACGCTCATGTATTGCATGAAAGTTGAAAGGTTTGAAAAGATAGAGTATGAAAACAAGTGCTTGGCTGAAATCGGGGTTGTGCATGATATGAATATTTGGTGTGATGAAGAGGGAGCATAGCCAGACTATATGACTTTGTAGGGATAACTTTCTTTAGCCATAGTATTTTGACAAGACATGATTGCTTTGTTAGTATGCTTGAAGTATTGTTATTTCTTATGTCAATATAGACTTTTATCTTGAATGTTTCAGATCTGAACATTCATGCCACGATTAATAGAATTACATTGAGAAACTATATTGGTTAGCATTCCACGTCAAAAATTCTTTCTTTATCATTTACCTACTCGAGGACGAGCGGGAATTAAGCTTGGGGATGCTTGATATGTCTCCGACGTATCTATATTTTTTGATTGTTCCATGCTATTATTTATGAAGTCTTGGATGTTTAATGGGCTTTGTCATACACTTTTATATCATTTTTGGCACTAACCTACTAACCCAAAGGTCCAGTCCAGATTGCTATTTTTTGCCCGTTTCAGGGTTTTGCAGAAAAAGAATGTGAAACGGAGTCCAAACAGAATGAAACCTTCGCGAGAGATATTTTTGGAGAAAATTACACACAAGGAACTTGAGAACCACGTCAGGGGAGCATCGAGGCGCCCACGAGGGTGGGGAGCGCACCCCCCTGCCCAGGGCGCGCCCCCTACCTTGTGGGCCCCTCGAGCACCCCCCCCGGTGTCCTCCTTCCTCCTATATAAGTCCACGTACCTCGAAACCTTCGACAACAGAAGGAAAACCCTAATTCCACCGTCGTAACCTTCTGTTCCGGTGAGATCCCATCTTGGAGCCTGTTCCGGAGCTCAACCGGAGGGGGATCCATCACGGAGTTCTTCATCATCATCATCATCGCCCTCACCATGAGTTGTGAGTAGTTTACCACAGACCTTCGGGTCCATAGCTAGTATCTAGATGTCTTCTTCTCTCTCTTTGGATCTCAATACAAAGTTCTCCTCGGTCTTCGAGGAGATCTTTTCGATGTAATCTCTTTTTGCGGTGTGTTTGTCGAGATCCGATGAATTGTGAGTTTATGATCAAGATTATCTATGAAAGATATTTGGTTATTCTCTGAACTTTTTATGTGTGCTCATAATATCCTTTCAAGTCTCTTCGAATTATTGGTTTGGTTTGGCCTACTAGATCTATAGTTCTTGCAATGGGAGAGGTTCTTGGCTTTGGGTTCAATCTTGCGGTGTCCTTTCCCAGTGACAGTAGGGGTAGCAAGGCACGTATTATATTGTTGCCATCGAGGATAAAAAGATGGGGTTTATATCATATTGCTTGTTTTTATCCCTCTATATCATGTCATCTTGCTTAAGGCGTCACTCTGTTCTTATGAACTCAATACACTAGACGCATGCTGGATAGCGGTCGATGTGTGGAGTAATAGTAGTAGATGCAGGCAGGAGTCGGTCTACTTGTCTCGGACGTGATTCCTATATACAATGATCATGCCTAGATAGTCTCATAATTATTCGCTTTTCTATCAATTGCTCAACAGTAATTTGTTTATCCGCCATAGAATATCGCTAGCATGAGAGAAGCCACTAGAGAAAACTATGGCCCCCGGGTTTATTCTCAACATATCAATCTACATCTACTTTAGTTTATCGCTTTTATTTGCTGTTCTTATAAACCAAAAATAACAAAAATATAAACTATCATCTCTATCAGATCTCACTTTCGTAAGTGACCGTAAATGGATTGACAACCCCTTATCGCGTTGGCTGCGAAGTTCTTATTTGTTTGTGCAGCTGCGAGGGACTCGCGCGTGGTCTCCTACTGGATTGATACCTTGGTTCTGAAAACTGTGGGAAATACTTATGCTACCATGCTGCATCTCCCTTTCCTCTTCGAGGGAATACAATGCAAGCTCGAGAAGTACCAGCGCGCAAGCTGTCCTCCAATGCACAGGCTCACCGAGAAGCGTGCGAGTTGTACGCCGCGCATGCTCACTTGGAAGCGAGCCCTTTGACTTCCATGGCCTCCCGCCTTCCTCTCCATTAATGGCGCCCAAGCCACTGTTTAATACGGGCAGCCTTACTGTTTGCCTCCCATTCCCCTCCCTCCCGCAGACCTTCACCAACGCCATGGTGCAGAATGATCATCTGCCACTAGTCTTCAAGTTTGGTGAAGTCGACTTCGAGCCAGAGGAGATAGAAAATAAGGAGGAATGAGGCATCATGGACATGGCCCTGAACGAGCTGGCCACGGTGGTTGCTACCCCCGCTCCCGTCCTAGCTCCCATCCCCACGCCTGCGCCAGCAACCATACCCGTAGCATTGACGGGCTGGTCGCCAAGCACTATCACAGAGCTGGAAGCCACGGGCATCAGCGAGGTCTCCGCGGACCTTCACCAGCTCCTGTACATGCCAGCGCCAGTGCCCGTGCCCATGCCCGTGTGCGCCCCTCCGGGTGGCACCGCTCCTCGTGCATTTGGCTGCACCCGTCGCGCCTGTGCCTGTGCCCGTGCATGCCCCTCCACCCACCACGACGCCGGTCCCCATGCGTTTGGCTGCACCCGCCGCGCCTGTGCCCATGCACGCGACCCCTCAGCGGCATGGGACGCTGCTGTTGACCGCTACCTCTCAGCGGCGCCAGTTGCCGTCCTCCCGCGCCCCGCCCATTGATCGCTCGACGACATGATGTTTGATTTACAAGTGAAGAACATTTTGTGCTGCCTTGAAGACCTCAACAACGGATTCTCGGAGGACGACAACAACAACGACGGCGCGACTCGCCGCCGCCGGGAATACTTTTTTTGGGTATAATACTGTATCTCGGATTCTCGATCATATGAATATAAATTCGCAGTGTGACTGAATAAAAGATATGGTTTGAACAAACTTGTGTTTTTATATCTTAATGTACAGACTTATGAAACGAGTTTCTTTTGAAAATAACGTCAATGGTTTTTAAATATAAAACACTCATCGCAAACATTTTAGTTAGAACACCCATATGCAAACCGACAGCTTCCCCAGGAAGCCAAGGGGAAAATGTGCCGAGCAGGATTTATGCAGCTCTTGATCACAAACGTTTTAGATAGAACACCCGTATGCAAAGTGAGAGCTATGGTCTGCCGCGTTAAGTCATGGGAAAATTCTCAGTGCAGGATTTGTGCATCCCTTGGTTGTTTTGGATGACCCGTGTGCAACGACGTAGAAACAATTGGGTAAGATTTCTATCTGTCATATTGGGTATGTTGCCATTTGTCAAACTGGAAAGATTGACATTTGTTTATCTAGTAATATTGCCATTTGTCAACCTTGTAACACTACGATTTGTCAAAATATGCAGCTAAAAATCACGACCACTATCTAATTTTTGCAACTAAAATCACTAGCATTGTTCATATGGACACCAATACAAAGTGGCATTGTACTTTTTTTTGTCAAATTTGAGACCAGTTTTGATGTAATCTTTATCTAATTATAGACGAGAGATCATTAATAATTGGGAACCAATATCCCAAACGGATTATTTATTCAAACCATGAGCGTTAGACCAACAATGGATACGTGCCATGCTTCCGTTAAGCAATAAATTGGCATCGTTAATCATCCAAATAGAAAAATAATATACGTGCCGCCACGCGACCCGTGTGCCGTGCGAGCAGGCATTAGTTGATGGGATGCATATGCAAACATACCATTCATTACATACAACAAGTAATCAACACACAACGACAATGAGGATACATGTTGGATTATAGATTATTTCCAACAAAACATTCTAGTAAAGTAAAGTTTTTATCACACAACAAATAACAAAGCGATGAAATTAACTTCACCTCAACCAATTCTCGGTGTTGGAAACGCTTGCTTTGAACCATAACTGATTCTCTGGGAAGGGCCAGCTATAGTCAATCTCGAGACCAACGCAGGACTGATCATCCAGGCTAAAGCGGCTTATATCAGGATGTATATTGTGATAGCCAGGGTAGGGAACCATAGCAATGTCCGAGGTATAGATACAGTTGCTTCTCATAAATGGTAGTAACATTGAGTCAACAGCAGCTAGATTGCCTTTCACCATCATTGGATAGTTTTTTCAAGGAAGAGCGAGTTTTCTCCAAGGCTATCAGTACTAAACCAGGGAGAAGGTGTTGGCGCTAGTACACTAGTATCCATCTGGAATACCCTGCAAGTAATGTTGGAATAAGTCCAGATAGTGCGACCATGGGAGACAATACCTGCTTCATTAGTAACATCAGCAGTGCCCTGTATACATACAAGAAGAGGTGATACATCGGAATAAGTTGCCAGGCGCCACTGAGTATATAGGTCCTGCTCGTCCTCATGCTCGTGATCATCACCATCGTCATCTCCCCCTTGGTTATAATTTTTTTCAAGTATAGGTGGTGGAATGTTCATAGGACCTTGGAAACACAAGAAAGTTAATTAGTACAGGGAAACTAGATAACCCGCATGCATGTGGATGAAACAATTATAATTACGGTGGAAGACAAATGTACCAAAACCATAAGGATTCCATGCAAAAATAGTGCCACGAGTGGTGGCAGCAAACACAAGACCCTCGTATTGAATTGCATCACAGTACTCATCCGTGTACAAAATTGATTTTTGAGCAATATTCATCGAGGCGTGGAAGTAAGGACGGCAACAAGCTTGTCAAAGATGGCAACAACTTCATTGTTCTTATAATCCCAAGAGCGGTTGGGAACTCGACAAATTGCTATCTTCCGTAGACGTCAGTCACCATGATCGTATTTGAACGTACGTAGATCATCTGTGTGCTCAACCTCAGGGCAGTCTGTGTTTTTTGGAAGTGGAACCCGGTGACGAGTGTACACATTCACAAGTTCCCACTTGCAGTTATACCCAATATAAACAACCCAATCCCCATTTGCGCCTGCCCAAGGCTTACCCTCAAGCAATGGCATCTTAACATCACACGTATCATTATCAAGCGGCATCAACTTGCACAACGCGACGCTTCCGTCGTCCCCACGTCGGCGACCAGCGTCATGGTGAAGAAGATAGGGGAGACCAAACAGCTCCTGAACCCTTGGGTTCTTTGCAATGATGTTATTTGTTGAGTCGAGAATGGACTTGAACGAACCTGCCATGCTAGCCGAGGTGATGACGACGCACCGATCAATGAGTTCCTCCACCACATCATCTTTCAGATCGGGGCAAGAATAACGGGGTCATTTCCGGCCTGTTCCCTCCATGGAGAAGACGATTGAACAATGGCAGAAGGAAGGGTGAAGGCAAATGGAGGGAGCAAGAGCGTGCGACAACAGTTTCAAATCGAGAGGGAAAGGCGAAGAGGCGGTGGAAGGTTGCCACGGTACCAGAAGAGGCCAGTGGGGAGCGAACGGTTGCCACATAGCTCACAGACTGATGACAAGGCCGAGTGAACCGCATGCCGTATATCGCACACAGCTTGGTCCGGCCGACCATTTCTTTTGTATTGCCTAATCACAAACAGTTCATCTGAGTGAACCGTATGCTGTATATCACACACACCTTCATCTGGCTGCCCATTTCTTTTGTTCCTCCTCATCGCAAACAGTTAATTGAGCTGAACTGTATGCACTGCATCGCACACACAACTAAAACCCGAACCGTGTTTGATGCACCCGTCATTGCAAATGTTTTGCACCTTTTGACGGGTTTTTACACCATTGTTTGCAATTTTGCATCGCACACAGTTTCGTCGAAGGGTCTCTGATCGTAGTGTCGCGTTAGGAGCATCCTGAAGTAGTTTGTATATCTAGACATCATCAAAACATTAAGGTAACACTCTTCCTTGTTGCTATGTAGCCTGGGATTGCATATTTAGTCATTCAGTACAATGCATGTTGCTATGTAGCTTCAGTGTGCAGGCTTAAGCATGCAATTTAAGCAAAACAAGAAGTGGAAAGGTGTGTTAACTGCATCAGGCATAACATTTAGAAATAAGCAAATAGTCATTCAAACTGATATTGTGCAGGTCTAAAGTACACTAGTTATTGTTAAAAAAAATGAAAATGCATGTAAACTACAATATCCTTAACAACAACCAAATATCGTAATTCATAGTGGTATTGTTGAAACTGTTATTGATGAAATTGAACTGCACGAAAAATTGTTGCACATATAGAGCATCACATTGTGAAGAACCGAAATAAACAAGTCATAAGGCCATCTCTAGCCGATCCTTGAAAACTTAAAGGACTAAAGCCCTTAGTGTGTGTGTGTGTGTGTGTCTATATATATATATATATATATATATATATATATATATATATATATATATATATATATATATATATATATATATATATATATACACATATATACTGCAACAATTTTTGGCCTTTTCTAGTCGATCCCCTAAACTTAACATTGTAAACTTCTATTTGATCAAGTTCAAAGCAGGTTCAACCGAAAGTAGCATGCATTCAAACATGAACATAGATAGTTTTGCATAACCGAACATAAAACATAAATTTAAACTAAGCTAAACTACTTTCGCTCGAAGTAGAGGTCGAGCCATCCTT
Organism: Secale cereale; assembly: GCA_902687465.1. Lineage (NCBI taxonomy): Eukaryota > Viridiplantae > Streptophyta > Magnoliopsida > Poales > Poaceae > Secale > Secale cereale. The sequence goes on along the minus strand of LR738710.1, from coordinate 259,884,915 downwards.
CCTCATCATGTACGGTGTGCCGCGAGCTGGGTCCAGGCCGGTGCCGTCGTCGGGGTCGTTGGGGAAGGCACTCCTCCACTCGTCGATGTCGTTATGCTCGTCCTTCGGGCCCACCTTGACGCCCTTCGTGCCGCCATCCTCGCTTCCTTCGACCTCGTCATTGGAGGAGAGCGCCATAACCTCGCCGCCCTCTGCGTCGGCAAAGATCTCCCGCTCCGCCTCCACGAGCTCCGGGTGCTGCTGGAAAAGCTCTTGCATGTAGGCCTTGTCGGCGGCATCAGCCTCGAGGCTCTCCCACTTCTCACAGTCCTCCTGCACCATAGCTGAGCTCACCACCCCTGGCTCTGGTGGAACGGAGGTCGAACGGCCGTGTGCCTAAGGGGAAATTGAGCCTAGCCGCCGCGCCATGGTAGCGGACCTGCCAGCGGTCGTACTCCATGGTCGCGAGCTCGGCCGTGTGGAAGCTACCAAGCCACAGACGGGTGTGGGTCTCCCAATGTGTACTCTCAGCGACCTACGTCCCCCACCACTGCTGACGGACTTCGAGGTAGGACCTCGTCGGCTGCCGGGTCCGAGGGAGGATGGGGAAGTCCTCGAATCGGCGTAGGGGCGCGACAACGGGTGGATCGTGGGACCGACGATGGCGGATGGAGCCTGCGGAGGACGTCGGGGACACCTCGGTGGCCACCTCACCGGCGTCGGGCGAAAAGGCCGCGATGAACGTCTTTTTGGCCATTGGCTCCTTGAGCTCCCCTGCATACATGCAGAGGCTGAAGATGGAGGCGGCGGCGATGGTAGCGACCTACCAATGCTTCGTGGGTGGTGTGTGTCTGTATGAGCGGAGGTTTTGGGGGGTGTGTGGTGTGTGTGGAGGGGGGGGGCAAGGTGGAGTTTGAGGAAATACTATGGCAACTGAAAATTTTACTAGGATGGAGTAACAAGGCAGGCTACTGAAAATTTGGATCAAGGGCAAGCAGATATTTTTGAGATTGCGAGGGATGTAGAGGCGGGAGTAAAATGCCGGGGCTACTGAAAATTTGAATCAAGGGACTGAAGTAGAGCAGGAGTAACAGACATCACACACGGTCCACACATACTAATCGTGTGCTATCAAACAATAAAACCTTCTAGGCTGTAGATATTTTTGAGATTACAAGGCAGTAGATACTTTGGAGATTGCGAGGGATGCAGAGGCGGGAGTATTTGGGGAGCGAGCTAGTGTGTTGTCACGCCGGCTGTGGACTGTAGCCGACGCACCTTCTCGCGTAGCCATAGGTGTAGTTTACACCGACGGTGCTCCAAGATATGTTGTACTGCATCTCACATGGTTGGTGATAATAAACCGTTTGGTATCTACTTGATTTTTCATCTTGATTTGAATTACATAATGGGGTCACAGTGGCAATGGATGGTGTTTGAATTGCTAGAACTTTTATCTGCAGTGAACATGCAACTATATGTGTGTCGTAAAAGAATTGGAATTATTCAGGGTTTGTTTGGACATTTTATACATTAAATTGGTTTTCTAGCCATTTCAGGTGCACAATTCAAAATTAAACTACATGCACATGCTCCGATGCACCAACTTGGGTTGTAAAATCATATATGTGTCCATGGGTTTATGCTTATATCCCATGCAAGAAATGGGCATGAATTTCGAACACCATGCCACCGTGGCTCTCCGGCAAACGTTGACGTACTTGCTTTTGTATAAATCCAAAAGTCGTCTGAAATTCATGAACTTGGCATGCTATCATGGAGCGGCATCAACATGCCATGGTAAAAGTTTGGTCCCATTTGGGATAGGTTTGGGTATAAGCTTCTCACAAACGAGAGCTTCTCACAACAAGTGTGATGGTTTCGGTAGGAAAAGTTTCGCCTTTCTGGATGAAATGATATCCATTGCCTCTTCTTGATTTCAATTTTTTCCTAGTGTCACCATAGAACAACTGGAGTATTGTGTAAATTTTTGGAATTTGTCGGGGTTTGTTCGGACATTTTTTATACATTAATTGAGTTTTCAATGCATTTATGTGCATAATTAAAATTTTGAACTACATGCACATGCTCTAATTCATATGAATTGGTTGAAAATTCAAATCCGTGTCATTGGTTGCATGCTTAGGTCCCATGCAAGAAATGGGAATGAATGTCAAACACCCAGCCACCGTCACTTGGCCGCAAACATTGAGATGCCTGGATTTTAAATTCAAGTAAATCCAAAACTCGTGTGAAATTCATGAAAATTGGCATGGTATCATGGAGCGGCATCAACATGCCGTGGTAAAATTGTTGTCCCATTTGGGGCAGGTTTGGGTATAAGCTTCTCACAAACGAGAGCTTCTCACAACAAGCCTGATGGTTTCGGTAGAGAAAATGCCACCTTTGGGTTCGAAATGATATCCGTTGCCTCTTATTTATTTCAAAAAATTTCTAGTATCAACATAGCACAACAGGAGTGTTGTGTTAATTTTTGGAATTTTTCGGGGTTCGTTTGGATATTTTTATACATTAACCGGGTTTTATAGGCATTTTATGTGCATAATTAAACTTTGAACTACATGCACATGCTCCAGTGCATATAAATTTATTGAAAAATCAAATCTATGTCCTTGGGTGCATGCTTAGGTCCCATGCAAGAAATGGGAATGAATTTCAAACACTAGGGCACTATTGATTACCGGCCAAACGTTGAGATACCTGGTTTAAATTCTAGTAAATCCAAAAGTCGTTTGAAATTCATGAAACTTGGCATGGTATCATGGAGCGGCATCAACATGTCGTGGTAAATTTTTTGTCCCATTTGGGAAAGGTTTGGGTATAAGCTTCTCACAACAAGCCTGATGGTTTCGGTAGGGAATGTGCCACCTCTCGGGACGAAATGATATCCTTTGCCTCTTATTGTTTTCAAAAAATTCTAGTGTCAACATAGCACAACAGGAGTGTTGTGTTAATTTTTGGAATTTTTCTGGGTTCGTTTGGACATTTTATACATTAACTAGGTTTTCTAGGCATTTTATGTGCATAATTCAAATTTGAACTACATGCACATGCTCCAGTGCATATAAATTGGTGGAAAAATCAAATATGTGTCCTTGGGTGCATGCTTAGGTCACATGCAAGAAATGGGAATGAATTTCAAACACTAGGGCACCGTTGATTGCCGAAAAACTTCGAGATACCTGGTTTTTAAATTCTAGTAAATCATTAACTTGTCTGAAATTCATGAAACTTGGCATGGTATCATGGAGTGGCATCAACATGTCATGGTAAGAAAATTATCCCATTTGGGGTAGGTTTTGGTATAAGATTCTCACAAACTAGAGCTTCTGACAACAAGCCTAATGGTTTCGGTAAGGAACGTGCCACCTTTGGGGACGAAACAATATGCGTTGCCTCTTATTGCTTTCAAAAAAATTCTACTGTCAACATAGAACAATAGGAGTGTACTGCGTTAAGTTTTGGAATTTTTTGGGGTTCGTTTTGACATTTTTATACATTAACCGGGTTTTCTAGGCATTTTATGTGCATAATTCAAAATTGAACTAGATGCACATGCTACAATGCATATATATTGGTTGGAAAATCAAATCTATGTATTTTGGGTGCATGCTTAGGTCCCATGCAATAAATGGGAATGACTTTTAAACTCCAAGGCACTCTTGATTGCTGGCAAAATTTTAAGCAGGCATTCTCACCGGGAAGCGAGACAGCCTTTGACCACCGCCCTCCTCGCTCCCACTGGTCTATATTAATGGTGCGCCCGAGCGGCCGCACCCCTCCCATCCTCACCACACACACAATCCTCTCTCTCCTCCCGCATCCTCGACGCCGCTCTTAGTTCTCAAAGCTGTTAGTGTATGGAGATTCCGCCGAAGCGCCCCATTGGAGGGAGTGACGATGCCGGGGATGCTGAAGCACCGGAGCATAGTGTGAATATGGAGACAGAGGTTTCCATCACTGCCGACGAGGTGGAGAACGAGTCTACCAACAAGGGGAGGCAGGTCGAGCAAAAACCGCAATTGACTCCAACAGGCCTAGACTTCATCAGCAACCTCCTCGATGATATGTTGTAGTCATCATATCCCTCCTCCCAATCAAATATGGAGTGAGGACAACCGCCCTTTCCCGGCGGTGGCTCCCCCTATGGCTCCTCACCCCTGTCGACCTCCTCGACGCCCATGAGCTCTGCCATGGCTATCGCAAAAGCTTGGATGCGTTCTCCCAGATCCTCGGCAGTCGCCATGGCCCAATCAGAGGCCTTATCACGGGCAAGTTCCGTTCCAATGGCAAGGACCAAGCCAATCTTGACGAGTGTTTCCGATACCCCGCCATAGATCAGCTCGAGGAGCTCAATTTAATGATGGGCATATGCACTCGCTGCCAATGTCCGTGCTCCGCTTTGCGCCCACGCTGCGCCTTGCCAAGTTCATGAACTGCCATTTTCGTCCACTTAATGACACGCCTGCTCTATTTCTACCACGACTGAAGCACCTTGAGCTCGTTGCCGTCTGCATCCCAAAGGATAACATGGAGCGCCTGCTCCGCGACTGTACTGCACTCAAGTTCCTTCGTCTTTAGGCGATGAATTGGTCGACTACCTTCCACATCACCTCTAGGACTCTCCAAACTATTTATGTGTCTTGCTGGTTCTGCAACGAGTGAACACAAAAGGTGGACCACAATATGGTCATTGAGGACACACCTTCACTTGAGAGATTACTTGTAGTTGATCAACAAGGTCCAACAATAATCAATGTCATTTATGCGCCGAAATTGACAACGGTGGGCTAATCGTCTATCACATACACTTTCAGGTACAATAGTCTCCTTATACCTCTCCTTGTTGATACCAACATTATTTATATATTTGAAGATGTATGTTCGTCTGTCATCTAGCAAAGCTTCACCCAAATTCTGGGCACACTGAAGGTCTTGGCACTAGAGTTTGTCAGCCCCAACCTGGACCAAGTTTTCCGTTTCCCAAGATGATTTCCGTGCCTGAAGAAGTTGTATATAGAGGTGATGTTCCTTTCCTATTAAATGCTAACCATAAGGGAGTTCAATTTTTTGCACCTTATCCAAAGTTTACAATGACAATGTACTATGATTTCTGAAAGAATTTTGGAGGATTTCAGGACATACACCCCACCCCCTATTGGTTGCTCGATTCATATGGTTACAAGCCATAAGCATTTCACCTTTGGATTCATCTGTACTAGTTTTCTTAGGGAATTTTTCATCCAATCCAACCTCTTGTTAAGAAGGAAATATTTTTCTAGATTGTAATCAAATGCCCATGTTAATCATGTCAGTTCGAAGAAGGCACGTTGGTGCATTTTACAAATCCTGCAAACCAAATAGGCGTGTAGTACTATTCAGAACTGCATGTAGGCACTAACACGTTCTCTTCTTTTGCAGATAATAATAGGCCCGGAGGTGGATAATGTTTATAACGACAATCACTTCGAATGCCTAGATCTGCATCTCTCAAATATTACTTTGAACTCCTACCGAGGGACCTTACCGGATATTACACTCGCCAGGTTCTTTCTTGATAGGCAAGGGTGCTGAGGGTACTGAGGTTGAACACACATTTAATTAGGAAAGATGAATGGTATGTTGATCAGCGCTGGCATGTAATGTAGAATGGAAGAGGCTCCAAAAAAGGTAAACTTGGTATTGGAAGAGCATATGACGGAGCAATTGGAAGTCATTGTGTCAAACCCATACATGACTTGTCAGCAGCGATCCCTTTCCAGAAATGATGAGGTTTGCAATGTTTGAATTTGGGCATTGTAATCTTTGAATTTTAACCTTGCAATATTTATGGTATTTGTTATATAATGTAATAGGGTGCTTAATTTGGTATTACAATCATGTCATGTTAAAAGTATATATATGTTGTTCTTCTGTACACAAAGCATAGATGTTCTGCAGACAGAGCATATCTCATCGCTCACGGACCGCTCTAGGTAACCCGTCAGTGATGAGTTCATCAATCGCAAACGGTTATATAGCAACAAGCGTTTTCTCACAATAACATACACAGCTTATTCCATCACAAACAACTCAAATGGATCAACTATATGCCACGTATCGCACACGCAACTCTAATCTGATTTGTGCTTGATGTCTCCGACATCGCTCGCATAGTTCATCTTATTTTCCATGTATCACAGTGTCGGCCTCTGCTCACGTCCCTCGGCAAGCTCTGCTTGCCGCTAGGCGTTGCGACGCGCTCTACTCCCGTCTGCCGGCGCGCTCTGCTTGCTTCCGTCGGCCCGCTCGGCTTGTGGATAGCTTTTCCTTGCGTGTTCAACTGTGCTATATGCATATGTATGGTTGCTCACCGTTGAGGCGACCGCAGATCACTCTGCTCGTGTCCCTCCACGTGTGCTCTTCCAGCGGTTGGGCCTGCACACGATCATGTCGGGGGCTCCATATGCATGCGGTTGTGTCGCGCGCGTTGCCACGCTATGCAGTTACATGTGCACGATGGAGTTACGCGCTGGAAATTAGAACTGCCATCAGGGCGTGCCGATATTCCAGGTCGTCTGGCTTCTCCTTTAATTTCCACGACCATTATAACCTTAGTCTCTTCAATCTTTCGATTGCACCCCACAACACAACAAGCACACCCACGACGACACATAGAGAGGGGATGTCTAGCGGCGCTCCAATGGAGTTCGGCGAGCATAAAGTGGAGAACCACGCGAGGGAGACGGATCTCTTTGTGGTGTACACCATCGACCCGGCTGTGGTGAATGACTACGTCAACACCGTTGAGCAGTTGCTTGCTGGAGACAAGTACAAGGAGGTATGCATCGACCTCCAGTACATGGCCGGTATTCTCGGCAAAGATCTGATGGTTGACGCCGCCCAGTTGTGCGTGCGCCATCATGTCCTCATCTACCACTACTGCATGGCCATTGAGCCTTGCATTCGTTTTTCCAGGTTTGTCAATAGAATCGACTACAAGTTCGCTATGGTGGAAACCACCAACGATGTAGAAGTACTCAGGGTTACGGACTTGGCTTGCAAGAACCTTGTCGAAATCCGTGAGCACTACACGGTCTGGGGCAGCACGAAGAAGGACTCCCTGATTGAACTCGCCTCGGCCATCATCGACCCCAACTACAAAAATATGAAGCAGGATGCCCAGAGAACAAGTCCTGTATCCTGGCACAGGGCCTGGATGCGGCAACTGGATGAACCTCATGTCAGGTTCACGACCAAGAGCATTTACACATGCTACGAGATGGACACGCGGATCGTTGACATGTTGAAGTGCCTCGTTACCCAAATCGACGAGGCCGGATCAAGCCACAAGAAGTAGACGATGATCAGATGATCGTTTATCCTAGTTAATCATGCATGTAATTAATTTATAGTTTACTTTGGTGAGTGGAAATGTCATGTGTGTAGTAGCCACCTATGTAATTATGCATGTAATAGTTTACTTTGGTTTGTGCAAATGCCATGGTTGTAGTAGCCTTATTAGCAGCAATCGTTTGTGTTATTATCGGTCTTCGCACACATTTCTGATTACAGACCTGTTTGCCACGTATCACACACGTCTTGTTATATTGAACCATTTATGTTCTCTTGTCTTAATGCAAACAATTAATCTGAGTGAACCGCATGCCGTATAACGCACACACCTTGATCTGGCCGACCGTTACTTTTGTGTTGCCTAATCACAAACAATTCATCTGAGTTAACCGTATGATGTATTTCCCACACACATTCACCGGTTTGCCTATTTCTTTTGTTCCTCCTCATTGCAAACAGTTAATGGAACTGAACCTTATGCCCTGCATCACACACGCAACTAAAATCTGAACAGTGTTTGATGCATCCGTCATCGCAAACATTTTGCACCTTTTTGACGGGTTTTTACACCACCGTTTGCGATTATTGCATCGCACACAGTTTCGTCAAAGGGGTCTCTGATCGTAGTGTCGTGCTAGCAGCATCTTGCAGTAGTGCTACGTCAACCTGATCGCCCCAAGGGCCTCAAGATTCACTGCCCTGCAATGAAGAGGAACAAACGAAGGACGAGAAAGAAGAAGAACAAAGGGAGAAGATAAAAGTAAAGGTAAAAAAGTGGTAGATGATTGTTCGATTGTGTGTTATTCAATCGGCTGTCACCTCCTATCTACATAAGAGGCGGATGGACTTCCCGTAGAAGAAAAGGACTTGCTTTGCCGTCCAAATCATTAAAATCTAACCTAATTCGGAATTCTCACGACCTCCGGCCCGGATGTCCGACTCTAGGCCAGGATGATCCGGCCAAGCCCAGTTTTCTGAAATTTGCTCACTAATCGGGTTGGAACTTTTGCATATGAACTAGGATTAATATGGTTTTGTATAAAAATAAATTATCCCGATGAGACGCACAACTTTGCTGTTGAAAACTTTTTGATGTGAGGCGGTCTCGTTGGTGTTTCGGGTTGTTTTCTAACATCTGCAGCAAAAAATAGTCTGGGCGTCCGGACTTTTGCCCGGATTGTCTAGCCTCACCCGGATCATCTGGGAGTAGACCCAGATCATCCAGCTTCGTCATAAACCTTTTGTTGCCTGGGTCGCTTGTGCGACCTCCGGCCGCATGATCTGGACCCTGGCCTGGATGATCTGGCCAAACATTGCTGCAACTCACGGTTTTGGCTGGAGAATTCGGATATGACCTCAGATGGGGACAATGTTTATATAAGAATCCTTTGTTTCGATGATATTAAGAACTTTGCAGTTAAAAGTTTTTTCATACAAGGCCATATTAATTAGGTTTCGTGCCATTCTTTAATATCTATTTCGATCGGCTTGAAGAGAGCCATCCAATGGTAAAATGAAATTATAAATTTGACCTCATCTTGATACAGCCTCAAGTCACTCTTTGCGATCATGCCATTTTCGGGTGTCAACACATAGCAATGTAGATGTGAAAGCATATGATAGGAAAATAGACCGTGGGGCCGTATGTTTCACTAGTGGCTTCTCTTGAGGAATAGGACACGGTGGGTAAACAAATTACTGTTGGGCAATTGATAGAAAAGTGAATGATCATAACGATATCCAATACAATGATCATATATATATATGCATCACGTCCAAGATTAGTCGACAGACTTCTGCCTGCATCTACTACTATTACTCCATACATCGACCTCTATCTAGCAAGCATCTAGCGTATTAAATTCATGGAGAAATGGAGTAATGCAATAAGAACGATGACATGATGTAGACAAGATCTATTCATGTAGGAATATACCCCATCTTTTTATCCTTAATGTCAAAGATACATGCGTGCCTTGCTGCCCCTTCTGTCAGTGGGAAAGGACACCACAAGATCGAACCCATCACAAAGCACCTCTTCCAATTGCAAGATAAATAGATCAAGTTGGCCAAACAAAACCCAAATATCAGAGAAGAAATACGAGGCTATAATAATCAAGTATGGATATTAAGGCAAAACAAATTTGATCATAAACTCACAATTCATTGGATCCCAACAAACACACCGCAAAAGTCATTACATCAAATAGATCTCCAAGAGGCAATTGTATTGAGAATCAAAAAGAGAGAAGAAGCCTTTTAGCTACTGTCTACGGACCCGTAGGTCTGCTGTGAACTATTCAGACATCATCGGAGAGGAACGAATGAGGATGATAAACCCCTCTGTGGTCGTGTTCCCCTTCGGCGGAGTGGTAGAGAAGGGCTCTAGATTGGATCTCGTAGTTCTGGAACTTGCGGCGGCTGGAACAATCTTTCGTTTACTCCCCTAGGGTTTCTGGATTATTTGGGTATTTTTAGAGCTGAGAGGCAGTGTGACGGACCTCTGTGGGGGGCGCAACCCACCAGGGCACATATGGTCTTCTGGGCGCGCCCTGGTGTCTTGTGCTCGCCACGGGCCACCCCCTAGTTGCTTCTTTGGCTCACTGGTTGTCTTCTGGTCCAGAAAAAATCAGCAAAAAGTTTTGCTGCATTTGGACTTCGTTTGATAGGGATTTTCTGTGAAGTAAAAACAAGCAAAGAATATCAACCAGCAATTGGCACTATGTCAATAGGTTAGTCCCAAAAAATGATATAAAATTGCTATAAAATGATTGTAGAACATCCAAGATTGATCATATAACAGCATGGAGCAAGCCAAAATTATAGATACATTGGAGACATATCAATAGCGGTTGTGGAATTACATCACAAACCTGCCGGTCCAAGGCTAGTCTTAGATCCCTGTTCACGGCCGAGCCTCCGAAGCGTCTCATTTCCTGGATAAAGAAGGGCCTGACTGGGGAAACAAAGATGAATTCAAAATGCTCCAGAAGAGGCTCAAGGGGGTGGTAGATGAGGGCATCAAGCTAGTGGGCATGGTCCAGGTCATGCTTCACCGTCGAGCCCCTCTAGCTTAGGGCCCATCCGATTTGGCAATAAAAGCCCGGGCACGAGAAGGCAGTGTAACACTTCTTCTGCACTATCCTGAAAGGGATGTGAACGTCACTTTCCAAGCCATCCAAAAATGACTTCCTCGAAGAAGAAGACCACGGCTATGATGCCGAGAATGGTCCATCTGAGGTACCAACCATTTCACTTGCATTGTTGTTCTTCCCGCATTTCACAACTTTTAATAAAGTACCAGGTGTGAGACTTTCATGATTAGACCTGGTGCAATAAGGCTCGGAAGATGAAGCCTCTAGTGCCGCTCGTCGAAAAAGAAAGGACCCCCCCCACCACCACAAAGCTCTTCTAGACGAGGAGCCATATGTGGACCCGGTCAAAGAGAAGGGGGACCCTAAAAAGAAAAGGAAGGGCTTACTTATACGATGAGCTCCCATGGATGCCATCTCTGAAAACACCCGTGGTTCTTCCGTCAACATGGAGGACGAAGATAAAAAGGAAGAGGATAAGGAGGAAGAGGGGAGGACAAGGAATCCTCCCCAAGAGGAGGAGGGCAGCGTCTGAAGACGCCGAGGAGGACGACCCTCCTCGGTTTTGCAAAAGGATCTGGGAGGTCTCCGATGCCCAACCCAGTTGATCCTAGGCCCCCATCATGGCTACACACTCCGGCTCCTCCGAGGACATGCTTCCACCGGCACGCAGGGAGAAACCGTATCCAAGAAGGTATGCTATTCGACATGTCGTACATTGTGAGTCTTAATAGACACATTTTTAGTTTTACTAGATTATGCGTCTTTATAGACCGCAACGCCGTCTCCCCGGGGAGGACTCAAAGAACACCATTCATCTATCTGAGCTAGACCACCTCAGGTGCGCGCGCGTCCATCCCCTGCCCGTGACCGGCTTGGGGAGGTTTCTTCACATCTGAGCCCTCCTATCCAAAACACATAGAGTGGCGCCGATGAGCCCATGGCCGAGGTCTAGACATCCACCATCGAGGGTCAAGGGGAAAGGATTCCGGCCTCATAGGAACCGGTGCTTAACCGCCTAGAGACCTTGGCCCCAAAAGCTCCATCGTCGACGAGCCGCACAAAGACGACCATCACCTCTCCAACAAGGGGCAGGGCCGAAGATATCAAGCCTCCCATCCTAGGGCAGCATCAGGAAATAGAGAAAGCTCTACAGATCTCCTTGATCATTCTCGAGAATCGTGCCATTCTTGGCATGACATACAATCAGTTCTGGTTTGTAGACACCGAAATTGCGGAGACTTTATTAGCCTTTCGAAAGGTTCCGAGGTATGTAGTTTTTCACTGTTTGTTAGTTTGTACAACTGTAACATTTTAAGTTAATGCATAGTACACCCAGTAGGCCTTGAAAGACAAGCCTTAACATGGTAAAAGTTGTCCAAAGACTTAGTCATATGTACTTTCCATAGAGAGTTAGGTTATGCATTTAGGAGCACATTTGGCAGTTGCCCATGAGCCCTAAGTTAGTTTACTAAACTAACTTGGGAGTCTCTTCGAGGGACTTACAAAACTATATCAAAAAGTGAATATGCGGTAGCCCCCAAAACTCCTCTTAGACAACGTGTCCGACAAGAGGATCAATTTTGTTATCCGAAGTCTAACAGATTAATTATTTATCTACTTGCTTCTGCTTCCTCTTTGTCATCCAACTCGAATGAGTTGTAAGAGCTAAACCACAAGGTGGTGCAGTCTGAAGAGGACATCGATCTGCTAAAGAAGCATATGGAGAAGGTGTTACATAAGATACCACACCACATTTTTATTCGTCGTTTTGAAAACAATGCCTGCGCTAATATGCATGTGTTGATTGTTGTTTTAGCTACTACGGCTGAGATGGAGGCCCTCTGTGGCGAGCTTGCCCTCGAGCGAGATGCTCGAAAGAAGGAACAAGCTCAGATACTGGGGGTGAACACTACTGCAGGAAGCTGCTAACGCGACACTATGATTAGAGACCCTTCGACGAAACTGTGTGCGATGCATTAATCACAATCGGTGATCTAAAAAACCCGTCAAAAAAGATGCAAAAACATTTGCGATGAAGGATACATCAAACACAGTTCAAATTCTAGTTACATGTGCGATGCGAGACATACGATTTAGTTCAATGAACTGTTTGTGATGAGGCTAAACAACATAAAAGGGCAGCCAGATGAAGGCATGGGCGATATATGGCGTATAGTTCACTCGGATGAACTGTTTGTGATTAGGCAACACGAAAGAAACGGTCCGCCAGATCAAGGTGTGTGCGATATGCGGCATGCGGTTCACTCGGATGAACTATTTTCGATTACGCAACGCAACAGAAATGGTTCGGCCAGAATGAGGTGTGTGCAATGGATGGCATATAGTTCATTCCGATAAACTGTTTTTGTTGAGACAGGAGAACAGAAACGTTTCACATAAACAAGATGTGTGTCATACGCGGCAAACATCCAATTACATAGGCGGCTATACACACATGACATTTCCACACACCAAAGTAAACTATTACATGCATAATTAACTAGGATAAACGATCATCTGATCATCATCTACTTCTTGTGACGCTTGCTGCCATTGCTCTACCAGGATAAATGGAACATTATTTTTTACTGTGAATAGTGTGTTATGTTGGGCACACAAGTATATATATGGATCATAGCCTTGGGTGAGCAATGTGCCCGCACGTGTCGTGCTAGCTCGATGTTCCTTCTATGCTAAGTTTCCATTAATTAATGGCGTTTTACGAACACGCCACCGTTTCCTGACATTTCCTCACTGGTTTCCCGTCACCACCCAACTTGCGCATAAACCTCTAGGCGGCGCGCAACGCACGGAGGCAACAAGTGTAGCGTGTAGCACATCGACCTTTTCCAAGCATGCCAACCCACCCAAGCGCCGCCTCTGCCATGAACCTACCCGACCAGGAAAACGAGAAGGTGCCATGACGCATCGAGGACGAGGCTCTTCCCGGCAACGCGATGGACGAAATGGTGATGCGTGTCAATATCCAGGGTTGAGCAGACCCTTGGCGCATGGCGCTTTAGCGCCGTGGATCAAGATGGCATGTCAACACTAAGAGGCTGCAGCTCTCCGCCAACATGATCGATGGCGCGCCACAGAGCAAGCTAGGCGCGTCCACGCTGATAAGCTGCGGCTCACCGCACAACGAGACTGTTAGAGCGCCGCAGAGCGAGAGGCGCGGCGCGCCACACAGCAAGAGCGGATCTATCAGCGCTTGCCTGCTGTCGACAAGGTGTCCCAGCTGGGTACAAGTCCCGTCAGTACCCCCATTCCTTGCCAGGAGTGGGCAGAGTCCCTCTCCATCATTCTTACACCAGAGGCCGGCCGCGCCGTACTTGCACCGGACACCCGCCGCACCATTCGCATGGGTCGCGGCGTTCGCCTTGGCTGCGGCACGCTCATTGCCAACATGCTGGTCGCTAGGCACAACTGCCTTCTTGGCACAGTAGAGGAACATGGCCGTTGCATCCTCGAGCTGGTGATCTCCGATGTAATAGCCAACTTGGAGCTCGAGATCGCGGTCTAGATGTACCCCGAGCATGAAGACCGCTTGGACGAACGCCTGCACGAGTTGAGGCAGAGCCAAGAGCTACTGTAGGAAAGGGCTGCTGGTCATGGTCTCATGGAAGCGTTTTATTTTGTTGAGTCATTTCAATGTGGATCACTATGTATTCATGGCAATCATATTGTTGCTCTATTTATTGCTATGTTTCAATGTGTGTACTCGGTTTCTGTTCTTATATGTTCTGTTTAAATGTGTGCGTATATGCTTTCCATTCTATATATGTGGATGATAATAGCTAGATACAAATTTGTATACGAACAAATAGAAAATGGAATTCATAATACATATTAGTTGTACATTAGTTTGACAAAGAATATATATAATATCATCACACACTGGTGATGACACTTAACTACTAAGTACAATGCATAAAATTGAAAACAAACAATACTCAAACTAATAATCCCTCCTAGGGACAGTATTCCAGCAGTCCCTCGCCAGTAGCTCCTTGGTGCGCGGTGTCTTCCCAGCACAGAGGTAGTACTCCGCCTCCTCCGCCTCGCAGGGCTTGATGTACCGATCTGCCTCTTGCTGGTGGACGAGCGAGAACGATCTTGTGATTTCGTTGGGCACCCACCGGAGCTCCTCGTTGGTGGCTGTCGGATTTCGGGTTCCGCAAACCCTTGAAAGCTTCGAACTTTGGGGTGCGCACGAAGAACACTCTCTCCCCAGCGTGCTTGCCCTACGATTCCACAACCTAACTCGACAAACTCAAAGAACAAGGGACACGGAGGATTATACTGATTCGGGCCACCTTGCGGTGTAATACCCTACATAACTCGACAAACTCAAAGAACAAGGGACACGGAGGATTATACTGGTTCGGGCCACCTTGCGGTGTAATACCCTTCATAACTCGACAGAGCCCGGCCCCGCGCATAACTCAGTCGCTGTTGGCTCATCCGGATCGCCAGGACAAGGCCAGGGGGTAAGGGGCTACGTGACCAGTTAGGCTCCTGAGACGTGATGCTCAGGAGTCCTCCTTGACGTACGAACAGACCTCCATACCTGTCCTGGCGGGACGTACACCAGGCATGACCTGAGCGTAGGACCCGTGCCCAGCCCCCATCGTGTGACCCTCCCAAAGGGAAAGTGTTGCGACGAGGCTAGGTGTCGGCGTTCTGGGCACGGGGGTACCCATACTTGCCTGCCTGCGGCCCAGAGCGTGGCTCGCAAGGCGTCCTAGTGTGGCCCAACTTCTTCAGCAACACCCAAGACCCTCGCGAGGCGAATGACACAGGACCTCCCCTGGGGCGGCCTCGCCAGGCTGGCTCATGAGGATCAGAGATATCAAGGCAAGGGGCATCTTGCGAGGTCCTCATGACGTGAGCAGTGACGACTAAAGATAGGCGGGCGCCAGTAGGCGCAGTGTGCTAGTTTCCTATTCGGTGCTAAAGGAGCAGGTGCAGGCGCGGAGTCCCGAGGCGTCAGGCAAAGGTTTCCATATCAGTGCAACGAGACCAAGACTAGCAGGACGGCAGGATGGAGGTCATCGTGGAGCCCACGGCGGCGTCACCACCAGAGCCTTTGGCAGAGAAGACCACCTTTTGTTAGGATAGCTTGTACTAGCTGTTCCCCATCCAATTTGGCCGTTGTGGAATTTCTTCCCGCTCAATATTTGGGAAGAGAACCCTGTCCACTATAAATAGGACTAGCCACCACCATAGGGATTATCTCATCGGAGACAGGGTTGATCTCATCGCAAGTTGATTAGATAGAAGGCCACACACCTCAAGCTCACCCGAGCGCAAGAACAACTCTCCCAGGAGGCAGTTCATCCATGTACTTGTTCTTCTTCTGCCTACAAGGAAATCCACCACACACACTTGATTAGGGTGTTACACCACAATGGTGGCCCGAACCAGTATAAATCTTGTGTCTCATGTTCATCGGATCTGACGAGCTAGGCCTAGAACTGTCGAGTAGAAGGGTTAGGGAGGAAGGAGAGATCTTCGTGCGCACCCTAGAGTTCAAACATTACGGGTTTTATCGGAACCCTAAATCCGACATTTGGTGCGCGAGGTAGGGGTGCGCCAGATCTGTTCTTCCATCTCCCACACCATCATCACCCCGCATCCTGATGGCCGAAGACCAAGGGGCTTATGCCAACCGCTGGGCGACCTGGTCAGCGCGGATGGCATCGCCAGACCACGGAGACCTCAAACCAGCGCTCCAGGCTGCCCCAGCACCACCCAACACCGCCGGCCGAGGGCGACGCGGGCCGGCGACCACCGCTTCAGCCTCCCGGCACGCGCGCTCCGTGGCGCGCTCTGTGTACCACGCCGCCGCGACGACACCTTACATCCGACGAGAGCAGGCGAACACGAGGGCTGCGCTCATCGTGGCGCGAGAGCTGCTACCATGCAGGCTGGCCAAGAGCGGCTGCGACGTGCTGCTGGAACGAGTTGCTGAGCTACTAGGCTGTGCTTGCGGAGGCACCGCCGTTCTGCTCCTCACCCCCGCCCCAGGTCGCGGGTGGGGCGCTGGTGAGGCCCCGGCTGGCGCAGCCGCCCCCTTGCACGATCGGAAGACTCAGCGACACCGGAAGGCGCGTCGGTGCCCTCCTTACAACCGCAACAACCTCATCACTGGCAAGATCGGACGCCGGCGGTCCTTCGAGAGGGTACAATGGGGTTCAACCCAGCGGGCACCAAAAACATATATTGTAAGCCGGGGGTCAAGGTGTGCGGGACGGGAGCTGCGTCCCTGGTGGGGCTGCAGACGAAGCCTACGTGCCCCGCATGGTGGACCTGGCATACATGTTCGAGGAGGGCCCCAATGCTTTCCACGGGCCAGGTTGGAACGGCGAGGCTCACGAGGAAGAAGATTACCATGGGTCACCAGGGGGTGCCGTGGACCCCTTAAGCGATGATGATAGAGCACCACAGGTACCCTAGCAGCAGGCGTACGCTAACCATGGACTATAGGTGAATCAAACCACGGCGATGGTCGACGACCCAAGTGCGACCGCCCCTCCCTCAACCGGAGCGGAACGCTGGGGGCTGCGTGTAGAAGGCCTAGAGCAGCGGCCTTCCCAACGGCGCGAGGAGCAGGGAAGTATGCAAAAGTAGGTCCCTTGTCGGGGCGAGCCTCACCAAGCTTCCCCCGGTAGAGGGCCCATGGTCACCGAGGGCGCCGCAGGCGTTGCCTTTCTGCCTTCTTGGTCCTGTCCTGGTTTCCGGTCACCCCAATGGAGGTCGAGGGTGGCGCAAGGCAGGGCCCACGTCTGGCGATATGAAGTAAGGCTCATGCGTGTGAAGATGTTCGCCCGTGACACTCTCACGTAATAATGAGTGGGGCTGTACACGCCCCGGAGTCTCCGGAGAGCCGCCCTCGGGCCTCAGGGGCTCCCTCCCACGTCCTAGTGGCAGCACTTAGCTCCATGCTGGTGAGAAGACTGAAGACTAGATAGGAGCCGGACGCGGCTATTTGCTTTCGTCACCTTCCTTTTTGTAATTGGATTCTCCGTGTATTTCGAGTTGAATTTGAAGTCTCGCTTATTGCCAAAACGGGAGGAAATTCTCTTTGATTTCTGCCGTATTTTGCCACTTCTGGTCGTCTCAAAAATCCTACTTCGGGCCCTCAGGCCCGGGGGCCAATCCCGCTTGGCATGCCGCTGCAACCTCGGCAGGACCCTCCCAGGGCAATAGCCTACGCACCGCAATCATGCCACGTAGGCATCCTGCCGATTCCAGCGGAACGTCACTGGTCCTGTTCGTCGGAGCAGGGCCAAGCACTTCTCAGGAGGCCTACAGCGCGGAGCGACAGCTCGCCATCTCAAGATAAAGGCGATCCCACGTCCTCGCAGCCCTCACGAAGGCGGGGAAGATCTAGATAAGGTACCACAACAGCCAAAATGTCTTAAGGGCACACGCCACAGGTTCGGGTTCAATCACCAAACAAAAAGGAAGAAAGCAGAATACTGGTTTACATGCATATGGGGCTCCCCCCATTAAAATGCTCTCATACCCCATGGGGCCCTTTGTAAGTTTACACGTGCAGGAACAGATCAGGAGAATACGAGCTCAATCAGACATATCACTCGTAGAGCCGCCCAAGCCGCCCTCGTACGCGCCACCAATGCTATCACTCGGCACATCTCTAGCATCTTCAACTGCGCCCCCTTCATCCGCCAAGACCACGACATCATCATCATCAGTGGAAAAGGCTTGGACTAGGGCATCCACGTGGTCATCCACCCAGTGCGCCAAGTTGTCTCGGACAGCTCTGGGTACGGGGGCGATGGCAGCATCAAAGTCAAAATCAGGATCAATGTTCTGGAGGTGGCTGAAGACCCGCGAGAACGCGCGAACCAAGAGGCCGTGGCTTTTCTCCTCGACAAGATGGCGGGCCCTCACGGCCTTGTTCTCCAGACGCGTCACGATCTCGGTGAAGAAAACAAGGTGACCGGCGTAGTCCTCCATGTAGGGGTCAGGAGCGTTCTCCTCGCAGATGGTTCCCAGCGCCCGGTTCGCCCTCGACCGAAGGGTCCGGAGCATGGGGCCATGCTAATGCTGCAGCACGAGTCGGCGGTCATCCTCATCCATGCAGTGTCGTGCAAGGGCAGCAGCCTCATCAACCTGTCTTCAAAGCAAGGCCAGCTCTACCTGCGCGGAAGCCAATTCGGCTTGGGCGGAATACTGGGCGGCCGTAGCAGCCCCCTCGCACAGCTCTGCGTCCCTCCGCCTCGTCCTAAGGGCGGCGGTCCTCCCTTCGGCCTCCGCTCACTAGAACTCCAACTTTAAGTTATACCCCTCGGCGAGGTCCGCGCGGGCCTTCCCCACCCTCCAGTCAATCTCCTCCTGGACCCTGGACTCGCGAGTGGAGACGGCGTCCTCAGCCAGGGTCACGTGGCGCTCTCTCGTCTCCAGGCGCTCAAGCTCCAGGCTGCGGTTCGTGGCCTCCAACATCAGCGCCTCCTCGTGCGTCAAGACCTCTGCCTCATAGAGAGGCATCCCCCGCATCGACGCCTGGGTGGCCCTACGCACCTCAGCGCAGTCCTCCCAATCGGTGTTTAAGACCTGAAGCTCCAGGAGGCGCCTCTCCGCGGCCTCACGACGGACATCAGCTTCCCGGGCCTCTTCCATAGCTTGGGCGCAGGCCTCTCGCGAGGCGGCTAGGGACGTGTCTGCCTTCGTGCTGGCGCTCTCATGCTGGAGGCGCCCAAGGTTGATGGCCACCCTCAGTTGGCACCACTTGTCCAGCAGTTGAAGACCCTCAGCCTCAAGACAAGCGTCAGCCCCTTCAAGCTCCTTCCCAAGCCGGCCCAGCGTGTCCGCCGCCCTTCGGAGAAGCTCGCGGCGGGCAGCTTTGCGCCTGCGCACCGACTCGAGCCGGAGACCAGGGTCGTCCTCGGTGCCAGGAGTAGTTGAAGAAGTCTTAGGAGATCCGCCTCCCCTAGAGGAGAAGCTAGTGTCTCCTGCGCCCTAGGCGTCTCTTGGGCCTTAGCCGGAGCCCGGAGGGGCTGGGGCGCGCCACCTGAAGAAGACGCTAGAGCCGATGTGGCTCCGACACGTTCCACAACCAACGGGGGGCCCTTGGCAGACTCCCTAGCCTCGAGGTTGGGTCGTGGCGAAGGAACAATGAGAATGCGGAGTCGAGGTGCCAGACTGGTGTGCTCGGCCTCATGGGCGGCCTCACAACCAGGGAAGTGCATTGCCTAGGGGCGCCTTGAGCAGGCGAGAGGCTCAGGGCCGCAGGGGGCCGTTCCTCGGTCGGCATCGCACTCTTGGCAGGCGAGACCTTGAGGAATCACAGTCAGGAAGGAAGGCAACACCTGAGAGATTAAAAGAGCAAGCTACTCACTCCTTTATGGCGATGAGCCTCCTCAGCTTCAGCGGTCGGGGGGCAGTGTCGCCATCACCGGGGATCCTCCCTCTCTTGCGGAGAACCTCGAAATTTGGCCAGAGCCGGCCTAAGCCCCAGAAGCGGTCGGCAACGTCGGGCGCAACCGAGGCACCTCTCCACGAGGTGCCTCCCAATGCACCAGCACCACCCTCTGGACGACACGGAGGGCCCACAGGGGGTTTCGGCCTCAGGAGCATCCGGTGGCACCTGCACCCCAACCGCTCCTTCAAGGCGACTCCCTTGAACTCCGGAGGGAAGCACTTCAGAAACGTCAGTAGGCGCCGGAGCAGAGACAACAGTGCCGGTGGCACTGTGCAGTAGTTGTCCCCCATCACCCATCTCCGGGGCAACCACCTCAACAGTCGCATGCAAGGGGGCTACGCAGACTGGGTTCTCGCGAGACCCGGTGAGCCCGGGTGGGCGGAGCCCCCATTCGTCGAAAGCGGGCATCTTCCTCACGAACTCCACCTTGTTCGAGTAGCAATACAAGAGACAGCCCTCCTACGGCAGGCATGCCAGAGATGAATCGCCTGTCAGGATCTTGAGCACTGTGCGCCGTGCCTCAAAAGGAAGAGCAGGCGCCTGAAGCTTCATTCGGTCCCCGTGACCGAAGAAGGCCCACATCGGCCGAGAGTGGCGCTGGAGTCGGGCGACGCGGCACCGGATGAACTCCCGCACCACCATCGGCACCGTCACACCAAGCCTCCGCAGCCTAGCGAGTTGGAACCAAACAGGAGCTAGCTTCGGGCTAGAAAGAGTCACATGGCCCCAGCCAGAGCTCGGAGTGGCCGAACTCCGGGGCAGGAGCAGCAGAGGGCTGCGCACCCCGACATCGACGAACACCCACTGCTTCCTCAAGCCGCCAACGATTGGCTCAAGGTCGAAATCTATGCCCGCGTTGGCCGTCGCTGCAATGGTTTGGAAGGACACGCATCCAGAGCATTGGAGCCCGTCCGTCAGATGGAGCGAGAAGAAGTGGCGAAACAATGCCATAGAGGGAGCAATGCCCACCATGGCCTCGCAGAAAAAGGCGAAAACAGCGAGGAGAATGATGGACTGAGGGTCAAGATGAGTTGATAATGCGACAGCACCGCATTGAAGAAGTCGGAGAAGGGAGGAATCATGCCGGCCCAAAGGGCGTGAAGATGAAGGGGGACCTCAGTGGCTGTCCTGTCAATCGCGGCACGCGAAGCAGGCCAGGCAACCGTCGCCCCCACTTGTTGGAGACGGCGGCGAGCACTGGGCGCACCTTCTCCATCATCTCTTCATTTATCACCACCGACTGCTCGGTGGCAGGCATGAAGGCGGGCAGCGAAGAGGCCAAGGCGCTGGGCCCCGCTCCCTCCTTACCTTCTCTACCAGAAGCCATGGCGACGGGAGGATTTGGTGTTGGATCGGTCCGGGGAAGAAGGCTCAAGAGATGAAGGGAACCGTCGGGCGTGCCGCTGACAGAGGAGGCGGAATCGAGCAGGTAACAGTGGCCGTCGGCCGGGCGAAAATTGAGGCTATATGGGAAGTGGAGACGCCCACGTCCCATCAATCACCACGCATCAGTCAGGGCTGCAAGCTTTTGGGCCCACGGAGCTCCGCACTTGGCCATTGGCTTCGCCGCAAAGCCAAGCCTGAGCGCACCTTGGGTCTGGGGGCTACTGTCGGCATTCTGGTAATGGGGGTACCCAAACTTGCCTCCCTGTGGCCCAGAGCGTGGCTCGCAAGGCGGCCTAGTGTGCCCAACTTCTTCAGCAACACCCAAGACCCTCGCGAGGGGCCAAGCCTCGTGAGGCGGACGACACATGACCTCCCCTGGGGCGGCCTCGCCAGGCCGGCTCGTGAGGATCGGAGATATCAAGGCAAGGGGCACCTCGCGAGGTCCTCATGACGTGAGCAGTGATGACTAAAGACAAGAGGGCGTCCGCAGGCGCAGTGTGCCAGTTTCCTCTTCGGTGCTAAAGGAGCAAGTGCAGGCGCGGATTCCCAACGTGTCAGGCAAAGGTTTCCATATTAGTGCAATGATACCAAGACCAGCAGGGCGGCATGATGGAGGTCCTTGCGGAGCCCACGGCAGCGTCACCACCAGAGCCTATGGCAGCGAAGACCACCTTTTGTCAGGATAGCTTGTACTAGTTGTTCCCCTTCAAATTTGGTCATTGTGGGATTCCTTCCCGCTCAATACTTGGGAAGAGAACCCTGGCCACTATAAATAGGACTAGCCACCACCATAGGGATCATCTCGTCGGAGACAGGGTTGATCTCATCTCAAGTTGATTAGATAGAAGGCCACACACCTCAAGCTCACCCGAGAGCAAGAACACCTCTCCCCAGGAGGTAGTTCATCCATGTACTAGTTCTTCTTCTGCCTACAAGGCAATCCACCACACACACTGGACTAGGGTGTTACACCACAACGGTGGCCCAAACCAGTATAAATCTTGTGTCTCTTGTTCATCGGATCTGACGAGCTAGGCCTAGAACTGTCGAGTAGAAGTGCTAGGGCGGAAGGAGAGATCTTCGTGCGCACCCCAGTGTTCGAACCTTAAGGGTTTTGCCGGAACCCTAAATCCGACACTAGGCACCAAGCCTGCTGGCTCCCCGAGGATGATATGGCCGAGGGTCCTCCCTCAGTTGTTTATAACCAGTGTGGAGTATAGCGCTTTCGCAGTTGCACGGGCATAACCGCTCCTCAATCGTGTCGACTGCCAGCACGGAGCATGGTGCTTCCATTGGTGCATGGGTGAGGGCTCCCTCCGAGTGGAGCCCCCGGGGCGTGTACAACCCCGCCCTGACACGTGCCTTGCACGGCAGGGCCAGAAGAGGTGTGTCTCGGCACCCGTGAACCAGCACGGGAGCCACGAGGCCCTACCTCAAGGCGGGTTACGCTTGAACTTGATCCTTGGTAGCTATGGTGGTTGATACGTCTCCAACGTATCTACTTTTCCAAACCCTTTTGCCCTTGTTTTGGACTCTAACTTGCATGATTTGAATGGAACTAACCTGGACTGACTCTATTTTCAGCAGAACTGCCATGGTGTTGTTTTTGTGCAGAATAAAAAGTTCTCGGAATCGCCTGAAAATCAACGGAGAATTATTTCAGAAAATATAAAAAATACTTGCAAGAAGATCCACACCAGGGGGCCCAGGTTCTGTCCACGAGGGTTGGGGCGCGCCCCCTGCCTCGTGGGCCCCCTGGTGCTCCACCGACATACCCCCAGATCCTATATCTTCCGTTTCGAGGAGAAAAAATCAGGGAGAAGGAATTATCGCGTTTCACGAGACGGAGCCGCCACCAAGCCCTAATCTCTATCAGGAGGGCTGATCTAGAGTCTGTTCGGGGCTCCAGAGAGTGGAGATCGTCGCCATCGTCATAATCAACCTTCCTCCATCACCAATTCCATGATGCTCACCACTGTGTGTGAGTAATTCCATCGTAGGCTTGCTGGTCGGTGATGGGTTGGATGAGATTGCTACCTCTTGAGCTTGCGTTGTATTCCCTCGAAGAGGAAAGGGAGATGCAGCAGAGTAGCGTAAGTATTTCCCTCAGTTTTTGAGAACCAAGGTATCAATCCAGTAGGAGACCATGCGCCAGTCCCTCCCACCTGCATAAACAAATAAGAACTTCATAGCCAACGTGATAAGGGGTTGTCAATCCCTTTACGGTCACTTACGATAGTGAGATCTGAAAGAGATGATAATTATATTTTTGGTATTTTTTTAGTTTAATAAAATTGCAAATAAACAATGGCAAAAGAAATCGGCTAGTTGACGAGAAAGTAATATGATAGAGATAGACCCGGGGACATAGTTTTCTCTAGTGGCTTCTCTCATGATAGCGATATTCTACGGCGGGTAAACAAATTACTGTCAAGCAATTGATAGAAAAGCCAATAATTATGAGACTATCTAGGTATGATCATTGTATATAGGCATCACGTCCGAGACAAGTAGACCGACTCTTGCCTGCATGTACTACTATTACTCCACACATCGACCGCTATCCAGCATGCATCTAGTGTATTGAGTTCATACGAATAGAGTAACGCCTTAAGCAAGATGACATGATGTAGAAGGATAAACTCAAGCAATATGATGAAAACCCCATCTTTTTATCCTCGATGGCAACAATACAATAAGTGCCTTGCTGCCCCTACTGTCACTGGGAAAGGACACCGCAAGATTGAACCCAAAGCC
This sequence comes from Secale cereale, assembly GCA_902687465.1. Classification (NCBI taxonomy): domain Eukaryota; kingdom Viridiplantae; phylum Streptophyta; class Magnoliopsida; order Poales; family Poaceae; genus Secale; species Secale cereale. The sequence goes on along the minus strand of LR738710.1, from coordinate 259,860,888 downwards.
AAGCACTTCTCCCATTGCAAGAACTATAGATTTAGTAGGCCAAACCAAACCAATAATTCGAAGAGACTTGCAAGGATATTATGAGCACACATAAAAAGTTCAGAGAAGAACCAAATATCTTTCATAGATAACCTTGATCATAAACTCACAATTCATCGGATCTCGACAAACACACCGCAAAAAGGGATTACATCGAATAGATCTCCTCGAAGACTGAGGAGAACTTTGTATTGAGATCCGGAGAGAGAGAAGAAGCCATCTAGATACTAGCTATGGACCCAAAGGTCTATGGTAAACTACTTACAACTCATGGTGAGGGCGATGATGATGATGATGAAGGCCTCTGTGATGGATCCCCCTCCCGGAACAGGATCCAAGATGGGATCTCCACGGGAATAGTAGCTACGCCGGTGGAATTAGGGTTTTCTCTCTGCGTACGGAGTTTCTGCGGTACGTAGGCATATATAGGAGGAAGAGGGGCACCAGGGGCCACCGGGCCTGCCCTCGAGGCAGGGTGCGCGCCCTGGGAAGGGGGCGCGCCCCCCACCCTCGAGGGTGGGTCCCCTGTCCTCTGGCTTGGTCCCGAAGTTTATCTCATGTGATTTTCTCCAAAAATATCTCTTGCGAAGGTTTCATTCTGTTTGAACTCCGTTTAAGATTCCTTTTCTACGAAACCCTGAAATAGGCAAAAAAACAGCAATCTAGACTGGGCCTTTGGGTTAGTAGGTTAGTCCCAAAATGATATAAAAGTGAATGATAAAGCCCATTAAACATCTAAGACTTCATAAATAATAGCACGGAACAATCAAAAATTATAGATACGTTGGAGACGTACCAAGCATCCCCAAGCTTAATTCCTGCTCGTCCTCGAGTAGGTAAATTATAAAGAAAGAATTTTTGATGTGGAATGCTAACCAATATAGTTTTTCAATGTAATTCTCTTAATTATGGCATGAATGTTCAGATCTGAAGGATTCAAAATAAAGTCTACATTGACATAAGAAATAACAATAATTCAAGCAATACTAACAAAGCAATCACTTCTTCTCAAAATACTATGGCAAAAGAAAGTTATCCCTACAAAATCATATAGTGTTAGCTATGCTCCCTTGCTATCAAACAAAATATTCATATCATGCACAACCCCGATTTCAGCCAGGCATTTGTTTTCATGCTCTATCTTTTCAAACCTTTCAATTTTCACGCAATACATGAGCGTGAGCCATGGACATAGCACTATGGGTGGAATAGAGGTGGTTGCGGAGAAGACAAAAAGAGGGAGATAGTCTCACATCGACTAGGCATATCAATGGGCTATGGAGATGCCCATCAATATATATCAATGTGAGTGAGTAGGGATTTCCATGCAATGGATGCACTAGAGCTAAATATGAATGAAAGCTCAACAAAAGAAACTAGTGGGTGTGCATCCAACTTGCTTGTTCACGAAGACCTAGGGCATTTGAGGAAGCCCTTCGTTATAATATACAAGCCAAGTTCTATATCGAAAATTCCCACTAGTATATGAAAGTGACTAAGCATGAGACTCTCTACAATGAAGAACATGGTGCTACTTTGAAGCACAAGTGTGGAAAAAGATAGTTGCAATTGTCCCTTTTTTTATTGGCGCCTTTCTTTTTTCTTTGGCCTTTCTATTTTTTTTCTTTTTTTTGCGAAGGGGCTTTATAGATTCATCCTTTCTTCCCATGGGACAATGCTCTATAAATGATGATCATCACACTTTCAGTACAACACAAGATTATAGCTCAATCCTACAACAACAAAGTATGACTCTATATGAATGCCTCCGGCGGTGTACTGGTATGTGCCATGAAATAAGAGTGACATGTATAAAAATTATGCATGGTGGCCTTTCCACAAATACTATGTCAACTACATGATCATGCAATGGCAATATGACAATATGATGCGTGTCATATAAACGGAACGGTGGAAAGTTGCATGGCAATATATCTCGGAATGGCTATGGAAATGCCATGATAGGTAGGTATGGTGGCTGTCTTGAGGAACAATATGGTGGCTGTTTTGAGGAAGGATATATAGTGGGTTCATGGCACCGGCGAAATTTGCGGTACAAGAGAGGCTAGCAATGGTGGAAGGGTGAGAGTGCGTATAATCCATGGACTCAACATTAGTCATAAGAACTCATATACTTATTGCAAAAATCTACGAGTCATCAAAACAAAGCAATCAACGCATGCACCTAGGGGGAGGTTGGCTGGAGTTAACCATCGCGCGCCCCCGACCTCCACAGAAAGGTTGACACTCTACAAATACCTCATGATTTAACTTAGTCACACAATGGTTCACCATACGTGCATGCTACGGGAATCACCAACCTTAACACAAATATTTCTGAATTTCATAATTACTCCACTAGCACAACTCTAATATCACTATCCTCATGTCTCAAAACATTTATCAAGCATCCAACATCTCCTTCTACTCAATGCACTTGATGTGATTTTTTTTACTACATTGACATTGGATGTTTATCATGTGAAGACTAGTTCCTTTAGCCTAAACACTTTACCATGCTGTTTTAATAGACTCTCAAATAGATCTAAGTGAAGCATGAGAGTTCAACAATTTCTACAAAATATTACCACCACCGTGCTCTAAAAGATATAAGTGAAGCACTAGAGCAAAAACTATTCAACTCAAAAGATATAAGTGAAGCATATAGAGTGTTCTAACAATTTATAGGGCACATTTAACTCTCTCAAATATGTGTGTCCAGAAAGGATGATTGTGGAAAACTATCAAGCAAGGACTCAAATTATACAAGACGCTCCAAGCAAAACACATAGCATGTTGCGAATAAAAATATAGCTCCAAGTATGGTTACCGATGGATGAAGACGAAAGAGGGGATGCCTTCCCGGGGCATCCCCAAGCTTAGGCTTTTGATTATATTGAATTTACTTGGGGTGACATGGGCATCCCCAAGCTTAGGCCTTTGCTACTCCTTGTTCCATAGTCCATGAAAGCAATACTCGAAACTTGAAAACTTCACAACACAAAACTTAGACAAAAATTCTCGTGAGCTCCGTTAGTAAGAGAAAGCAAACCACCACTCAAAGGTACAGCAAGGAATTCATTCATTGTTTACATTGGTGTTAAACCTACTGTACTCCAAGTTCTCTATGGTTCATATCCTCCAATATTACTCATAGATGCATCGGAATAAGCAAACAACACACGAAAAACAGAATCTGTCAAAAACAGAACAGTCTGTAGTAATCTGCTGGGTTCGCCTACTTCTCTAACTCCAAAAAATTCAAACTAAATTGGTCAATTTGCGCAATTTGTCTACCAATCAGAAGCAAAAAGAATCAACTAAAAATCACGCTCCAGTAAAATCTGAAGACTACTTTAGCAAGCGCTAACGATTCTGTTTTTCACAGCAACATCAAATAAACTTCATGCAAGTCTTACCAAAGGTTCTACTTGGCACAAACACTAAACAAAACATGAAAACACATCTAATCAGAGGCTAGATGCAATATTTATTCCCTAACAGCAAAAAAAGCAAAAAAAAACATAAAATTGGGTTGCCTCCCAACAAGTTCTATCATTTTACGCCCCTAGCTAGCCACGATACAAGATAAATCTAGGTATTGCCATCCTTGGAAGGCAATCCATAAGTGGCGCTCATAATAGATTCATATGGTAGTTTGAGTTTCTTTCTAGGAAAGTGTTCCATGCCTTTCCTTAACGGAAATTGGAATCTAATATTTCCTTCCTTCATATCAATAATTGCACCAATCGTTCTAAGGAAAGGTCTACCAAGAATAATAGGACATGAAGGATTGCAATCTATATCAAGAACAATGAAATCTACGGGCACATAATTCATGTTGCCAACAATAAGAACATCATTAATTCTTCCCATAGGTTTCTTAATAGTGGAATCCGCAAGATGCAAATTTAAAGAACAATCATCAAGCTCATGGAACCCTAGCAAATCACACAAGGCATAGCATTCATGATCTTTTATTTTTATTTTGATAGTAGTTTCCCATTCATCATAAAGCTTTCTAGGTATAGAAACTTCCAACTCAAGTTTTTCTTCATAAGATTGCATCAAAGCATCAACTATATGTTTAGTGAAAGCTTTATTTTGACTATAAGCATGCGGAGAATTTAGCATGGATTGCATCAAGGAAATACAATCAATCAAAGAGCAATTATCATAATTGAATCCCTTGAAATCAAAAGTAGTGGGTTCATCACTATGCAAAGTTTTAATCTCTTCAATCCCACTTTTAGCAATTTTAGCATCAAGATCTAAAAACTCCGAATCATTGGGACACCGTAAAGCAGAACCATCTCCAATCCTATTCCCATCAAGATTAATACTAGAAAACAAGGATCTAATAGGAGACACATCAATAACTTTCAGATCTTCATCTTTATTTTCACGATAACCCAAAGTGCACGATTTAATATAATCTTCTCTTTTAGCATGCATTCTAGCGGTTCTTTCTTTGCGTTCATCAATGGAAATTCTCATGGCTTTGAGAGACTCATTGATATCGTGCTTAGGTGGGATAGATCTAAGTTTCAAAGAATCAACATCAAGAGTAATTCTATCCACACTTCTAGCCAATTCATCAACTTTAAGCAATTTCTCTTCAAGCATAGCATTAAAATTCTTTTGCGAGATCATAAACTCCTTAACACTAGTTTCAAATTCATAAGAGTTGTTGTAGGAATTACCAAAATTATTAGAGGAATTACTAGGAAAAGGCCTAGGATTACCTCTATAAGCATTGTTACCAAAATTATTCCTACTAACAAAATTCACATCCAAAGATTCATTGTTATTCTCAATCAAAGTGGACAAAGGCACATCAGTAGGATCAGAAGAAGCACTCTTAGCAGCAAACAATTTCATAAGTTCATCCATCTTCCCACTCAAAACACTAATTTCTTCGATAGCATGCACTTTTTTACTAGTAGATCTTTCGGTGTGCCATTGAGAATAATTAACCATAATATTATCTAGGAGTTTGGTAGCTTCTCCTAAGGTAGTTTCCATGAAAGTGCCTCCGGCGGCCGAATAAAAGATTTCTAGAAGCAAAATTCAAGCCAGCATAAAAGTTCTGAATAATCATCCATAGATTTAAACCATGTGTAAGGCAATTACGTATCATTAATTTCGTTCTCTCCCAAGCTTGTGCAACATGCTCATGATCTAGTTGCTTAAAATTCATAATATCTTTTCTAAGAGAGATGATCTTAGCAGGAGAGAAATACTTAGAGATAAAAGCATCTTTGCACTTATTCCATGAATCAATACTATTTCTAGGCAAAGCGGAAAACCAAAGTTTTAGCACGATCTCCAAGTGAAAATGGAAATAACTTAAATTTAACAATATCGTTATCTGTATCCCTTTTGTTTTGCATATCACACAAATCAACAAAGTTGTTTAGATGGGTAGCGGCATCTTCACTAGGAAGGCCGGAGAATTGATCTTCCATGACAAGATTCAACAAAGCAGCATTGATCTCACAAGATTCAGCATCGGTAAAAGGAACAACCGGAGTGCTAATAAAATCATTGTTGTTGGTATTGGAGAAGTCACAAAATTTGGTATTGTTTTGAGCCATAGTGACAAGCAAGCAATCCAACATACACAAGCAAACAAGAAGCAAGCGAACGAGAAACACACGGTGGAAGAAGGGCGAATAAAATGGCAAAGGTGAAGTGGGGGAGAGGAAAACAAGAGGCAAATAAATGTAATGCGAAGGATAAGGGTTTGTGATAGGTACTCGGTATATGACTTTTGCATAAGCCTCCCCGGTAACGGTGCCAGAAATTCTTCTTGTTACCTCTTGAGCTTGCGTTGTATTCCCTCGAAGAGGAAAGGGAGATGCAGCACAGTAGCGTAAGTATTTCCCTCAGTTTTTTAGAAGCAAGGTATCAATCCTGTAGGAGACCACGCGCCAGTCCCTCGCACCTGCATAAACAAATAAGAATTTCGCAGCCAACACAATAAGGGGTTGTCAATCCCTTTACGGTCACTTACGATAGTGAGATGTGGGGACCCCGACTTAGAAGTCGAGATCACCGAATGCACGTGTACAGTGATCCCAGAGATCAATGCTCACTGAACACACAGAAGCTGAATAACAAGAGTCTTACATCCATACAAATAGTCTTACACGAATTATGGCCATTATGGCCAAGTCTTACATAGATAGAGCCTCACGGGCTAAATAGCAAATAACTCAAATAGCGGAAGTCTTCGATAACGGGTAGAACCCATGCCATCTTCCTTAACCCTACAGGCATTCTGACTGGGATAGCGTACTAGTTCGCATGTTCGTCTCCAAAGAACTCTTCCTCATATTCCTGTTCTTCCATGCCTGGCCAATTAAATAACCAGTGGCAAGCCAATGAGTACTTTGAATGTACTCGCAAGCAACCCATGATGTGGTTCAAAGTAACAATGCAATTGAACGATAATGAACAATCTAGCAAGGGCTATAATAAATACTCTACTATCAAGTTTTATGCATCAATCACCTCGCATAACCTCGAAGACAGGTTACCGATATCAGCATGAATATGATTCAACTCATCGAGTCAAGTCACCACCTTGACTCATCACACACATACTATCACCGATGAAGTAAAATTCTGGACATAGTTTAAGTAGCACCACCCAACTGTCCATGACCGTGGACACGGCTATTCGAATAGTTTTACACTCTGCAGAGGTTGCGCACTTTACCCATAAGATCCGGGGAACTTCCGTGTCATCCACGACCCGCGGTACCTCAAGTACCCGGGGTAAGCACCCGATCATTACCTTTCCTTAGACGACACTAACATAGAGTCCACTCGTTGGTACACGGCCCTCGGGTACAACAATAGATCACGGGACTTGCCCTAATTTCAATGTCACACATACCCGAAGGGACCAACGGTGTGTCCGGTGCCCTGTGAAAATAGTCATGGTCGTCTATCCAAGCACGACCCCGTCCCGGGAAAGACCTCAAGTCTTCCCGTCACTAGTAATGCGGGCACCATGCTAGTATCGACCTAAGTAATCAATAAAGCCCCGTCCCATAAGGGGTAGTGTGGTTGCACATGTTTGGTTGGGACGGTAGTCACACATAAATCTAATCCATCATTTCACCATGCACATGACTTTACCGGCACATCACTTCTTCCTCAAGTGATGACCTAACACATCATCACCCTCGGGCATTAGGGGCACCCGATGGGTTCATGCAAAGATTCCAACTACGAAGGATAAAATCACACATGCATCATTTAAGCCTCACGACCAACTATTAGCATGTCATCTAGCACTTTGCAAGATCAAGTTCAAGCATGCATCATATGGTGGTTTCAACTAGGTCACCACCGTGAATCTATCATCATGCATCGGAAACAACGGGTTCCGCAAAACAAGTGTATCATGGTCAAAGGGCTGCTTGCCTGGATTGGCTTGGTCTTCAAATTCTTCAAATCCTTCTCCTTCTCCTTCCACAACAACTTCGTCAAATACGGGATCTATACGTCGCATAATAACAACGGAAAAATAAGGCCACAAATAAAACAGAAAAATCAAAGTGCTCAGAAAAATGTCAACTTATTTTTGTTAAATACTAGAGGAATTTCTAAGATGGGGAAAAATCTTAGTTGGAGTTTTGGAGTAACAGAATGGAATCTATTGATTTTAGAATAGGAGTTTTACTGCCCAAATTTGAATTTAAATTTGAACAGTACTGAAAAGTTTCATAGATGTGAGTGAAAGTGGTACCATTAAATAGGTTGGAATATTACAAGATTTTAGGAGTTGGAATCATTTTATTTGGACCATTATTCTTTTCTGTAGAAATGTTTGAATTAATACAAAAAAGAAAAAGGAGAAAAAGACCTGTGCAACTGGGCCAGAGAGGCCACAGTGCACGGCCCAGGGCGGTCCAGCCCAGCCGCACGGGTGCCCGCGCGCACGTCAGGTTTTTGAACCTGACGGACGGGGCCCGTGGGTCAGTGGCAGAGAGGAGGGGGAGAGAGGTGTGGGGATGACAGGCGGGGCCCGCCTGTCATCTCCAACCTTGCGGCCACGGCGACGGCGAGCTCACCGGCGAGGTTTCCGGCCACGGCGACGGCAACGGAGGGCAGGAACGTGACCAGCGTCGAGTGGAGGATGTAGGGGTGGTGGTGCGGCATGCCGGGGAGGTCGGGTTCGCCGGCGGCGAGGTGGGACGGCGGAGGCTCGTCGGGAGGTTATTGCTCCGGTCGTTTCCGACTGCAACGGGAGGGGGAAACAGAGGGGAAATGATCAGTGGAGTGAGGGGGTTCCGAATCAGGCAAAATGAAGGGTAGGGGAGGTCCGTACAGCGAGATCACCGGCGGCCCGACGCGGCGGCGCTCCGGTCGATCCCGAGTACTGGGACTACCTGGGGAGGAGTGGATGGTGCTGGAGGACTCAGTTAGGTGAGGTGAGGCTGCTGGTGCTGCTGGAGAGGCTCGGGAGGGGCTTATATAGCCGCGCCCACGGTCCACCGTGGACTCGTGCGCCGGCGAGGTTGCAGGTGAGGCTAGGAGAGGTTCTGGTGCCTGTGATCAAGCCGGGGAGGATCGTGGACTTGTTCCACCTCCAGCTGAGGTGAGAAGAGGAGCGGGGGAGCTTCTGGAGCGTGCGCGCGTGCGAGGCAGAGGAGTGGCCGTTGCGGGCGGCCGGTGCGCGTGCGACGACGGCCACTAGAGGGCGCAGGAGGAGGGGGACAGCGCCGGGGTGATTGCGGACGTCGAGGGGCCTCGACTGGCGCGAAGGAGGAGCCCGAGGCTGTTGGGGGCCAGCGATTGGCTGAAGCCACCGTGCGGGGGGTCCACTGTAGCGCGCCCCAGAGCGCGCGTATGGCTGGCATCATCGTGCCCTCGCCGCTCTGGTCAAAACCAACATGCCCAAGAGTGTCTAGAAGGTTGAGGGAGGATTAATGAATTGGCCTGCGGCCTTGGATGCCCTGGAGATGCTGAGAGAGAAAGGGAATGCTGGTAACTTGGTGGAAACTTGCTGTCCAGCAAGGGATACTTGGGTTCTTACCCCTCAATCATGGAGCTGGGGTGCTGGGGAAGTTACTGGGGGTAGCTAGTAACTCAATGATCATGTGGTAAAAAGTTGAGGCCATGGAGAAGAGTAAAAGTGATCAGGATGAGGGTTTTAGTAAATCTGCAGAAGGTGTTTGATCAGTGTTTGGTCAAGCAAATGACTTCCACTTGACATGGCACTTAACAGGATTGAAAGGCATGAGAAAATAGGGTGCTTCACCAAATTTGGGCTCATTTGAAGAAACTAGCCAATGTAACTTTGGTGAACCCTAGAAATCAACAGAAACAGATTCATCTTGTTTGGGTCAAGCTAATCATCTCCCCTTGATGCGCCACTTGGTGTAGCATCATCATTTGGGGTATTGATCATGCCCACAATGTTTGAAGCTCCAGATAAAAAGTTGGTAATGTAAAGTTGTTCAAATTTGCATTTGAACAAAAAGGGTTTTGGGGTGATCTGATCAAGTTTCTCTATTCCAAATCTTGTGCCATTTGGTCTAGATGCCTTATTAGGCCATTCTAGCATGTGCACCAAATTTGAGAGCAGTTGGACAAGTTTGGCAATGTAAAGTTGCTCAAACTCCAAATATGGACAGAATGGTTATGAAGGGGTTTGAGGATGTTTTCTTGCTTCCCAAGGCATGGGACTTGGCAAGATCATCAAGTATGTCATATATGCCATGATAGAATTTCCCAGGAATTTTTTGAGAATATTTCCTTTGTAAATATTTCAAAAGCTTGAAATATCCAGAAAGGGTTTTAGAAGGTTTAGCCCATTATTTTGAACATGACCAAGTGTTGAAACTCTTATATATGGACAATATATGTCCTCTGAGTCTCCCTGAATTTTGGCAAATATTTTTGAAACAGTTAAATAATTTTCCCCTATTAAAGACCATTTCTGGCCTTAAGAAAAAGCTTTTAAATAAAATAGGAAAATAACTTTTAAAATTATACCTTTGTGGTTTCTGGGAGTCCTATGACTACTAGGTCTCAAATAAACCTTTTGAAATAATTTTCTCACCCTAAATCAAGTACTTGTAGTGCAATCTCAATTCAGGGGTTTTTGGAAAACTAAATTTATAAAATACCTTTTGGCCAAATTAATTTTGTAAGAAAATACTATACTGTTATATAACACTTGGCATGATCATTGGGCAGAAGTTTTGGGTATGGAGATGAATTCTACAAGAGGTTATAGTTGACTTTAATGAGCACAAGAAAAAGCACATGAAGAAAACTCAATTTCAAAATAAAAGCCAAATGATGCTAAAAAAATTTGCTGGTCCAAATTTTCATGCTTCAAAGATACAAATAACATGTTACAAAATGCAGGGTGTGACATGAGTTTTGATAGAGATCATAATTATATTTTTGGTATTTTGTTAGTTTAATAAAATTGCAAATAAACAACGACAAAAGAAATTGGCTAGTTGAGGAGAAAGTAAAATGATAGAGATAAACCCGGGGCCATAGTTTTCTCTAGTGGCTTCTCTCATGATAGCGATATTCTACGGCGGGTAATCAAATTACTATCGAGCAATTGATAGAAAATACAATAATTATGAGACTATCTAGGCATGATCATTGTATATAGGCATCACGCCCGAGACTAGTAAACCGACTCCTGCTTGCATCTACTACTATTACTCCACACATCGACCGCTATCCAGCATGCATCTAGTGTATTGAGTTCATACGAATAGACTAACAACTTAAGCAAGTTGACATGATGTAGAGGGATAAACTCAAGCAATATGATGAAAACCCCATCTTCTTATCCTCGATGGCAACAATACAATAGGTGCCTTGCTGCCCCTACTGTCACTGGAAAAGGACACCGCAAGATTGAACCCAAAGCCAAGCACTTCTCCCATTGCAAGAACTATAGATCTAGTAGGCCAAAACAAACCAATAATTCGAAGAGACTTGCAAGGATATTATGAGCACACATAAAAATTTCAAAGAAGAACCAAATATCTTTCATAGATAACCTTGATCATAAACTCACAATTTATCGGATCTCGACAAACACACCGCAAAAAGAGGATTACATCGAATAGATCTCCTCGAAGACCGAGGAGAACTTTGTATTGAGATTCAGAGAGAGAGAGAAGAAGCCATCTAGGTACTAGCTATGGACCCGAAGGTCTGTGGTAAACTGCTCACAACTCATGGTGAGGGCGATGATGATGATGATGAAGGCCTCCGTGATGGATCCCCCTCCCGGAACAGGCTCCAAGATGGGATCTCCACGGGAACAGCAGCTACGGCGGTGGAATTAGGGTTTTCTCTCTGTGTATGGTGTTTCTGGGGTACGTAGACATATAAAGGAGGAAGAGGGGCACCAGGGGCCACCGGGCCTGCCCTCGAGGCAGGGGGCGCGCCCCCACCCTCGAGGGTGGGTCCCCTGTCCTCTGGCTTGGCCCTGAAGTTTATCTCGCGTGATTTTCTCCAAAAATATCTCCTGTGAAGGTTTCATTCCGTTTGGACTCCGTTTGATATTCCTTTTCTGCAAAACCCTGAAATAGGCAAAAAAACAGCAATCTGGACTGGGCCTTTGGGTTAGTAGGTTAGTCCTAAAAATGATATAAAAGTGAATGATAAAGCCCATTAAACATCTAAGACTTCATAAATAATAGCATGGAACAATCAAAAATTATAGATACGTTGGAGACGTATCAGGGATCTATCATCTAATCGAGTTAGTTTTGGTAGGGTTTGACCCCTAGTATCCACTATGTTTTGAGATTCATGTTGCTATGAGTTTTCTATGCTTAATGCTTGTCACTAGGGCCCGAGTGCCATGATTTCAGATCTGAACCTATTATGTTTCCATGAATATATGTGTGTTCTTGATCCTATCTTGCAAGTCTATAGTCACCTACTATGTGTTATGATCCGGCAACCACAAAGTGACAATAATCGGGACCACTCCCGGTGATGACCATAGTTTGAGGAGTTCATGTATTCACTATGTGTTAATGCTTTGGTCTAGTACTCTATTAAAATGAGGCCTTAATATCCCTTAGTTCCCAATAGGACCCCGCTGCCACGGGAGGGTAGGACAAAAGATGTCATGCAAGTTCTTTTCCATAACCACATATGACTATATTCGGAATACATGCCTACATTGCATTGATGAACTGGAGCTAGTTCTGTGTCACCCTAGGTTATAACTTCTACGTGATGAATTGCATCCGACGTAATTTCCCATCACTGATCCAATGCCTACGAGCTTTACCTATATTGCTTGTTGCTTATTTACTTTTCCGTTGCTACTATCACAAGAACTACAAAAACACTATCGTTACTTTTATTGTTGTTTCCGCCACTATCATATTACTTTGCTACTAAACTATCTTGCTGCAGATACTAAGTTTCCAAGTGTGATTGAATTGACAACTCAGCTGCTAACACTTGAGAGTATTCTTTGGCTCCCCTTGTGTCGAATCAACAAATTTGGGTTTAATACTTTACACTAGAAAACTGTTGCGATCCCCTACACTTGTGGGTTATGAAGACTATTTTCTGGCGCCGTTGCCGGGGAGCATAGATCTATTCTTTAAGTCACTTGGGATTTATATCTATTTATAACTATGAAGAATTTGAAGGACTCAAAAACGAGGATCTTACCCTCAACTACGAGGGGAAGTAAGGAACTGCCATCTAGCTCTGCACTTGATTCTCCTTCTGTTATGAGTAAACTTGCAGCACCTACTCCTGCTATTGAATCTGATATGTCATATGTTCTTGATGATGCTACTTCTTCTATGTATGATGAAACTACTTCTATGCCTGATACTGTGCCACTAGGTGAATTTCTAGATGAACAAATTGCTAAGATTAGGGAGAGTGCAAATGTTAAAACTGATGATATTTACGAAAGTGATGATGAAACTACTCCCAATAGATATGAATTGTCTGTCGTGCCTGAAGGTTATGTTATGGATGAATAAACTGCTAGAGACTTTCTTGCTTGCAATGATAGATATGGTCTTAAGATGTTATTAGCTAAGCTGAAAGATAAGTCCTAGAATGCTAGAATGAAACATGACCCTGCTTTTGCTACTTCACCTATATGTGTTACTGATAAGGATTATGAATTCTCTGTTGATCCTGAGTTAATTACTATGGTTGAATCTGATCCTTTCCATGGCTATGAGTCTGAAACTATTGTGGCACATCTTACAAAGTTGAATGATATAGCCACCCTGTTTACCAATGATGAAAAGATTCGCTTTTACTATATCCTTTAGTTGTTTCCGTTCTCGTTAAAGGGTGATGCTAAGACTTGGTTTAATTCTCTTGATCCTGGTTGTGCGCGTAATCCCCATGAGATGATGTATTACTTCTCTGCTAAATATTTTCCCGCTCATAAGAAACAATCTGCCTTACGGGAAATATATAACTTTGCTTAAACTGAAGAAGAGAGTCTCCCACAAGCTTGGGGGAGGCTTCTCCATTTACTTAATGCTTTGCCTGATCATCCTCTTAAGATGCATGATATACTTGATGTCTTTTATAATGGACTAACCGATGCTTCCGGAGACCACCTGGATAGTTGTGCTGGTTTTGTTTTCAGGGAAAGAATAGTGGAACAAGCTGAATTACTACTGAATAATATGCTAGCCAATGAAAATAATTGGACACTTCCTGAACCAGCCCCTAAGCCAACTCCGAAGAAAAGAGGTGTTCTATTTCTTAGTCATGAAGATATGCAAGTGGCAAAGAAATCTATGAAAGAAAAAGATATTAAAGCTAAAGATGTTAGGAATTTACCGCCTATTGAAGAAATACATGGTCTTGATAACCCGACACAGGTAGTAAAGGTAAATTCTCTCTATATATTTGATGAAGGTGATATTCCTCGTTATAAATCTGCTAGCCAATGCTTAGATGAGTTCGACAATTTTATTGTGAAACAAAAAAACTTCAATGCTTATGTTGGTAGACAATTACAACACAATGCTTATATGATTGAACGCTTGAGTGATTATCTAACTAGAGCTAAAGGTGAACTAAAACTCATTAGTATACATGCTTCTATGGTCACCACTCAAGTAGAACAAGTACTTAAAGCTCAGAATGATTTGCTCAATGAATTAAATAGTAATAATAATGACCATGCTGTTAGAGTTGGTAAAATGACTCTGAAACCTCTGTATCCTGAAGGCCACCCTAAAAGAATTGAGCAAGATTCTAAGAAAGCTAATTTAGATGCACCTAGTTCTTCTAAGAAAAAGAAAAAGAAAAATGATAGGACGTTGCATGCTTCTAGTGAACCTGTAGCTGACACACCTGAGAATCCCAATGATATATCTGTTTCTGGTGCTAAGACACAATTTGGTAATGAACATGAACCCAGTGATAATATTAATGATGATGTTCATAATGATGCTCAACCTAGCAATGATAATGATGTAGAGATTGAACCTGTTTTGATCTTGACAACCCACAATCAAAGAATCAACGTTATGATAAGAGAGACTTTGTTGCTAGGAAGCACGGTAGGGAAAGAGAACCATGGGTTCAGAAACCCATGCCTTTTCCTCCGAAACCATCCAAGAAAAAGGATGATGAGGATTTTGAGTGCTTTGCTGAAATGATTAGCCCTATCTTTTTGCGTATGCGTTTGACTGATGTGCTTAAAACAAATCCTTATGCCAAGTATATGAAATATATTATTACCAACAAAAGAAAGATACCTGAAGTAGAAATTTCCACCATGCTTGCCAATTACACTTTTGAGGGTGGAATGCCTAAGAAATTAGGAGATCCAGGAGTACCTACTATACCTTGCTCCCTTAAGAGAAATTATGTTAAAACTGCTTTGTGTGATCTTGGAGCCGGTGTTAGTGTTATGCCTCTCTCTTTATATCGTAGACTTGACTTGAGTAAGTTGGCACCTATTGAAATATCTTCGCAAATGGCTGATAAATGAACTGCTATACCTGTCGGTATTTGTGAGGATGTGCATGTTGTAGTTGCAAATGTTACTATCCTAACGTACTTTGTTATACTTGATATTCCCGAGGATGATAGTATGCCTATTATTCTTGGAAGACCCTTTTTGAATACTGCAGGGGCTGTTATTGATTACAACAAAGGCAATGTCACTTATCATGTCAATGGTAGTGAGCATACGGTACACTTTCCGAGGAAACAACCTCTGGTCCACAGCATCAATTATATTGGAAAAAGTTCAACTATTACTATTGGAGGTTTTGAGTTTCCTATTCCTACTATCAAGAAGGCATATGACATTCTTATTGTTGGGGACATACATATCCCCATTGAGGTAACCTAGTGTTATTCGAAAATTCTCCGATTTCATGTTACTCGGAAAGAGTTCATTAACAAGACCTGATCAACCTTGTTAAGGGATTCCTTTTGATTTGCATGAGATAGGTGAATCTAGATAACACAACCTTCTGTACCCTCCTTTTACTTTATGATAATTAGGTTAAATAAAACAGAAATAGCATTGTCTGTCTGTTTCCCGACTTATCCGTGCAATAAAAAAATATCCCGAAAATAAAAGTTCTCCAAATGCCATGAAAATGAAATATGATTTTTCTAGAATATTTAAGAAAATATGGCACTGAACACACAGCGAGGGGAGCCAGCACGTGGCCACGAGGGTGCAGGGCGCACCCCCTGCCTCGTGGGCCCCACGTGGCCCCCCTCCACTTATTCCTGCACCCATGCTCTTCTTCTTCCTCCCAAAAAAATCCCCAACCAGCTCAAACCCGAGTTCTAGCTCATCTTGCTGCCATTTTCGATCTCCTTGCTCAAAGCACCATTCACCAAACTGTTTGCGGAGATTGTTCCTTGAAAAGGAAAATGTTAAAAAGATTATTGAGGGGCTCTTCCAGCAAGAGCTCAGAGGAGAAGAAGAAAGAAGAAAATAAGAAGCCCAAGTATAATCTTCCACGCATGGCGGAAGTTCGACCGTGCGAATGGCCTTGTAATAATTCCATGATGTTCGCCGGTATTTATGAATACTTTTATTGGTTGGCGAATAATGATAATGTAGGTCTCACCGACATCCTCAACGACCAGAAAGAAAAATATCTCTTAGTCACCAATATTTTCACGCAAAGTTTTAATTTTCATTCTAGGAAAACACCACCTACGGTGGAGTTTCGCTTATATGATGTGGTTAAGGAGATATCACTTTTAGATTTTTTGTGAAATATGGAAGGTACCCTTTGGAGGTAGACTTGATGAACCACGTCGTGAAGACGTTGAAGGGTTTATTGATATGATAGCTGTAGGTGAAACTAGACAAGTTTCAGGGGCAAGAATCACTAGTATACACTTCCCTGTTCTGCTCTACTTTGCTTTATTTGCTAGTAGGTGTTTAATTGGTCGCGGGAATAGTGGGAATCTCAGTGCCATGATATTATCATTTTACGCCATGCTTTGTTTCAAGACACGGCTTTTAGCCTGGGCGCCGTCGTTGCCAAACGATTGAGTCTGAACCGCTCAAAGGGGCCCATCTTTGGAGGCATCTTTGCTTCTCGCCTTGCTGAATATTTTAATATACGTATTAGGCATCATGAGAAGGAAGAAAAATTGCTCGCCTCTGTTTATCTAGACTACAAGAGCATGGTAGCTCGTGACTTTATTTTTAAAGACATGAATATGCATCTTAATTATAAATTAAGATTTGATGAAATATATAGTGAAATTGTTACCTTGCCTACACCATCTTTGTTTAATCTCTCCACAGGTAAGTATCTCATTACATCAGATGCCTTCTACAAGTACCAAGGCCAGGCACAAGCTTCAGAGCCTGAGCCAGAACCACCACTTGATCCTTCCCGTCAATCTGTTTATGGGTGGGAGCTGGATGAGCTCGCCAACCAGTGGCACCTAGAGGACACATCTCAGTACACTGGAGGTAGCGGCTTCGATCCGTGGCCATAGACCAACTTAGGCCAAAAACCTAAGCTTGGGGGAGTACGAGTTTCTCACCGACTTACATTCATTTTCACACTTATTCTAGTTGTCAGTGCTCACACTCTTTCACTGTACCATCCATGCTTAGTTTCAATTTCTTTTTCTTAGTCTTTTTCTTGTGTGCTAGAAAAACCCAGAAAAACAAAAACATATTAGTTGTAGCTTCTAGCTAGTTTACTTTCTTTGCTTGTAGTAGTAGTTAAAATGAAAACCCAAAAAGATTTCCCGTTCTTCTTTTGCTTGTTGGGAGCTTTCCTGTGTAAATAGTTTCTTTTCTTTTCTTTAAGGGTTAAGAGTAGAAGACCATGAATTAAAATGCTTAGTGGCTCTCATATGCTTTGTTGTTGATTTAACCTTGAGCCACATTACCTTGTCTTCTCTCTTGTATTTAATGTCTGCAGATTCCAGCTTAGTCCAATGCACGTGCACTATTATTATTTTCCACACCGTTCGGTCGTGCGAGTGAAAGGCAATAAGGATGATACATGACGAACTAATTGAGATGAGAAAAGCTGGTATGAACTCGACCTCTTTTGTTTTTGTAAATATGATTGCTCGTCTTTCTGGATTCAGCTTGTTACGAATGAAACATGCTTGCAATGACAATTAGAGATCATAGCTGCCCATGCCATGCTTAATTAGTTGAGAGTTTATAATGGTCTATCTTGCATGCCAACATGATATTAAAATGGTTGTGATGTTGTATGATGGGTAGTATCCTCCTTTGAACGATTTAAGTGATCTGACTTGGCACATGTTCACGCATGTAGTTGAAACAAATCAACATAGCCTTCACGATATTTATGTTCATGGTGATTTATATCCTACTCATGCTTGCATTCATTGTTGATTAATTTTAATGCATGTTCATGACCGTTGTTGCTCTCTAGCTGGTCGCTTCCCAGACTCTTTCTAGCCTTCACCTATACTAATCGAGAATATTGCTTGTGCATCCACTTCCATAAACCCCAAAGTTGTTCCATATGAGTCCACCATACCTTCCTATATGCGGTATTTACCTGCCGTTCCAAGTAAATTTGTATGTGCCAAACTCTAAACCTTCAAATGAAATTCTGTTTTGTATGCTCGAACAGCTCATGTATCAACTAGGGATGTCTATATCTTCCATGCTAGGTGGGTTATTCTCACGATGAGTGTACTCCGCTCATCATTCATGAGAAAATTGCTGGTAATCGGGATGCCCAGTCCCATGCTCAAAATCATAAATAATTAAACAAAACTCCCCCAGTGGTGGCTGGGGGAGTATAAACTTTACCATTCTGTTTGGAAACCGTCTATAATGTGTGTAGCATGGGAGATATCGAGATTCTTGGTTGTTATGTTGACAATGAAAGTATACCGCTCAAAATGTTATTCATCTCTATTTAAAAATCGAGCTCTGGCACCTTTACAAATCCCTGATTCCCTCTATGAAGGGCCTATCTAATTATTTTTATGCAGAGTCATCATCCTCTTATCAAAGAGCACCAGTAGGAGAGCACCTCTGTCGTTGCATTTATTACTATTAATTTGCATTGAGTATGATCATGACTGGATCTCTTTTACCATGATTTACAATTTCTAGTCAGTCCTTGATCCTTAAAGGTGCTCTGCATTTATGTTTTGCGGTCTCAGAAAGGGCTAGCGAGATACCATCATGTTATATCATATCATGATTGTTTTGAGAAAGTGTTGTCATCCGAGGTTTATTATTATTGCTCACTAGTTGATTATGCCATTGATGTGAGTAGTCTTGAGACCTAAAAGTTATTGTGAATGTGGTTAGTTCATGATCTTGTTGAAAACCTGAAAGCTAGCTTACATATTTACAATAACAAGAGCAAACAGAGTTTGTCAAAGTTTTTCTTTATCAATTTCAGTTTATCAACTGAATTGCTTGAGGACAAGCAAATGTTTAAGCTTGGGGGAGTTGATACGTCTCCAACGTATCTACTTTTCCAAACCCTTTTGCCCTTGTTTTGGACTCTAACTTGCATGATTTGAATGTAACTAACCCGGACTGACGCTGTTTTCAGCATAACTGCCATGGTGTTGTTTTTGTGCAGAATAAAAAGTTCTCGGTATCACCTGAAAATCAACAGAGAACTATTTCAGAAAATATAAAAAATACCTGCAAGAAGATCCACACCAGGGGGCCCAGGGCATGTCCGCGAGGGTGGGGGCGCGCCCCCCTGCCTCGTGGGCCACCTGGTGCACCACCGACGTACCCCCAGATCCTATATCTTCCGTTTCCGGGAGGAAAAAATCAGGGAGAAGGAATTATCGCATTTCACGAGACGGAGCCGCCGCCAAGCCCTAATCTCTCTTGGGAGGGCTGATCTGGAGTCCGTTCGAGGCTCCAGAGAGTGGAGATCGTCGCCATCGTCATCATCAACCTTCCTCCATCACCAATTCCATGATGCTCACCGCTGTGTGTGATTAATTCCATCGTAGGCTTGCTGAACGGTGATGGGTTGGATGGGATCTATCATGTAATCGAGTTAGTTTTGTTAGGATCTACCACTATGTTCTGAGATTATGTTGCTATGACTTTGCTATGCTTAATGCTTGTCACTAGGGCCCGAGTGCCACGATTTCAGATCTGAACCTATTATGTTTCCATTAATATATGTGTGTTCAGGATCCTATCTTGCAAGTCTATAGTCACCTACTATGTGTTATGATCCGGCAACCCCGAAGTGACAATAATCGGGACCACTCCCGGTGATGACCATAGTTTCAGGAGTTCATGTATTCACTATGTGTTAATGCTTTGGTCCGGTACTCTATTAAAAGGAGGCCCTAATATCCCTTAGTTTCCAATAGGACCCCGCTACCATGAGAGGGTAGGACAAAAGATGTCATGCAAGTTCTTTTTCATAAGCACGTATGACTATATTCGGAATACGTGCCTACATTGCATTGATGAACTGGAGCTAGTCATGTGTCACCCTAGGTTATAACTTCTACATGATGAATTGCATCCGACGTAATTTCCCATCACCGATCCAATGCCTACGAGCTTTACCTATATTTCTTGTTGCTTATTTACTTTTCCGTTGCTACTATCACAAAAACTACAAAAACACTATTGTTTCTTTTATTGTTGCTTCCGCCACTATCATATTACTTTGCTACTAAACTATCTTGCTGCAGATACTAAGTTTCCAAGTGTGATTGAATTGACAACTCAACTTCTAATACTTAAGAGTATTCTTTGGCTCCCCTTGTGTCGAATCAACAAATTTGGGTTGAATACTTTACCCTCGAAAATTGTTGTGATCTCCTACACTTGTGGTGATCAGTGATCGTGCGAGATGGTTAGGCAACCTGCACCGAATGGATTTCCTGAGGTGATCACATGAGAAGGCCAGACACCAACGACCCTAGGAGCTAACGTGAACGGGGCCGGCCCGCCAGACAGAGCTCAGTCGTTGGGTTTATCGACGATGTAGGGACGGACCCGAGCACAAACGCCGTGCCCACACATCTCATGCGAAAAATCCTTAAGAAAGACAACATGCGCACGACCCCCGCAGTGGAGGGGCACCAGGACGCGCACGCCCTGGCTCGTCCGTTCACGATTAGCTCATGCGAGAACGAGGCACCAAGGGCCATGGGAGGTGATGTACACGGGAGCTGGCACCCGAGCTAGAGCTCAGCCTCTTGGGTTTAGCGATGCTACAGGGACGGACCCGAGCACAGACGTCGTGCTAGTCCTTAATCATGAGGCGGTTGTGTGAGGTCTTGCCGGGGCGCACGACATTGGTGGTATCGAAATACCGGACATGCATATAATAGACATGAAGAAACACACGGAAAGAGGCAAAGTATCCCAGGTAATGCGAATGCGATACATGCCACAAGAACGGGCCCATACAGCCAGGGGATGAAGCAGCCCGAGGGGCGCCTCCAGCAGGGTAAGCTAAAGATGCAAAAGGATACACGTCGCAGGGACAAGCCCGTGTGACTCGGGGATGATGCAGCCCGAGGGGCGCCCCAACTAAACAAATAGAAACAGAGTCACCTGGCGCCGTTACTGTAGAGATGTTGATGTAGCTGAAGACGCTCGCTGCAGATGTCGCTCCTCATGAGCCGCCTGATTTCGGGACCTCGCGTGGCTCCTGAGGTTCCTAGAGCACGCGAAGAACCGGCACCACCCCTGCCAGGATCTCCTGATGCCGGGCCTCGCGAGCCGCCAAGACTCCCCGCATGTGGCGCTGGTACAGGGCCGCCTGGTTCGGAAAGCCGAAGGGCATGCAGACGTAGTTGTCAGGAGGGCCCTCGCACCGGCCCACTTGAGATGACGAGTAGAGCTCCTGAGACGCGACTCTGTTGAGATCTGGGTTGTTGACGCAAACGCGCAGCCCATCGCCCGAGCCTGGGACGACAGCTGCACTTGGTGGTGTGGGGTGGCGCTCGCCTCGCATTGCTCTTGGTACCTGCAAGTCTCCGATGGTCTAATTGATGAACTCCTGAGCACTTGGCGCCTCGTGCCTTGTGTTTCCGTGAGGGAAACATGCCGTGAAGCATGCCTCCACATGGTGCCCGAGCAACTCCCTCGTGACATTGGCTAGGTCGGAGGCCCTCTAGAGGAGAGCCCTCGGGCCCAACCCTGAGAGGAGCGCAGAGCGCATCTCCGTATGTGAGGGAGGGAGGCGCCCCGTCAACGAGCGTGGATCCTGAGGCGCGGCCATCGGGTGTTGTTTCCTCATGAAGCTCTAGGGCAAGCATCTGCTTCTTCTTCTTCGGGGTGGCTTAAGGGGGGTAGATGATGCCTTCGTTGTCTGGGTCCTCGACTACTGCAGCCTGGTAGGCGCGCTCAAGGGAGCACATAGCGTCCTTTTCCTCGCACGCGATGGTGATGATGCCACGGCTCCCCGGCATCTTGAGGACGTTGTAGCCATGGTGAGTCACCACCATGAACTTGGCCAGGGCTGGATACCCAAGAATGGTGTTGTATGGGAGGAAGATGTGAGCCACGTCAAAGTCGATGAGCTCGGTGTGGTAGTTGTCGCGGGTGCCGAAGGTAACCGGGGGCCGGCTCTGCCCGATTGGGGTGGTGGAGCCGTCGGGCACTGGTGGGCTGTAGCTGGTCACATGGCACTTGGAGACGGTCAAACGTGTCGACGGAGAGAACATTGAGCCCAGTACCGCCATCGATGAGGGTTTTGGTGACTTGGATGTTGCTAGTGATAGGTGAGCAGAACATCGGGAGTGCGCTAGCGGTTGCTGCGCACTAGAGTTCGTTAGCTGAACTGAAGCTGATGGTGCACTTGGACCACTTGAGTGCCCGCGTGGCCTCTATCCTGGTAAGAGCCGCGTTCACCTCTCGGGTGAACTGCTTGAAGATGTGCTGAGAGGCTGGGGCCTGCGCACCGCCCAAGATGCAGGCGATGGCGCGAGGCTCCTGAAAGCCCCCGGCTCCTTCGTCTTGGTCGTCAGTCCTCCTTAGCGGTAGTGGTAGCGGAGGGAGGCCGGCCTTGCCCTAAGGACGGTCCTCACGAGGCTGGTCCCTCCAGGAACCCTCGTGAGGCTGGTCGTGCCAGCGGTCCTCACGAGGCTGATTGCACCACTCCGAACGGGGGTCGCGGTCGTCCCAGCGCCCTCCAGTTCGTCCTCCTCCATGGTCGTAGCCACGGTCATTGCGCTCGGGGCATCGGCCAAAGCGCCCGTCACGAATGGCTCTGAGCTCCTGACAGTCGTTGGTGTTGTGGATGTGCATGTTGTGGAAGGCGCAGAATGGACGACTGCTCTTGGATGACTCTGGGTGGTCGCGACCATGCTTCATCTCTGGTTCTGCCGCGAGCATGGCCACCCCCTTGCACATCACGACTTTAGCCTTGGCCTTCTTATCTTCTAGGTCATCAGTGGGGAGCTCGACAATGGAAAAGCGTTCTTCCTCAGCTCTCGCGCACTTGGTTACTAGGTTGAACAGCTCTAGGGCTGTGCACAGATCCTCATGGATGGCGAGCTCCTCCTTCATCCTGACATCGCGGATGCCATCGGAGAATGCTGAGATGATGGCCTCGTCCGTCACCTTGGGAATCTTGAGCCGGACGCTGTTGAAGCGTTGGATGTACTTCTACAGGATTTCCCCTGGTTGTTGCTTGACACGCCGCAGGTCACTTGCGGCTGGCAGGCGATCACGGGTGCCCTGGAAATTGGAGATGAAACGCTCGCGCATCTTACCACAGGAGGAGATCGATCCCGCGAGCAGGTTCAGGAGCCACGAGCACGCGCAGGCCTTGAGAGCCATGGGGAACCAATTCGCCATAATCTTCTCGTCACCGTTGGGCACCTCGATGCTCAGCTCGTAAAGCTGTAGGAACTCAGCAGGGTCGGGGGTGCCGTCCTAGCGTGGAGGTAGGCCGGGCTTGAACTTCCCGGGCAAGATGACGATGCATAGCTCAGGGGTGAAGGCTCGGCAGCCTTCTGTATCCACCGGAGCCCGTCATGGAGGCGAAGCTTGGTCTTGGTTCTCATGCGCCACCATTGCAGGGGGCGCACGGTCTCGACGTGGTGGTGGTGGGAGTGCGGGAGCTCCTCCTTGCGGCCGCTGGACCTCTTGACAGCTTCCTTCTTCATGCACGGGCGCCCTGCATGGTGGGTCGCGCCGCGGGGCCACGCGCCTTGGAGCGTGGACGACGTCTTGACATGGAGGTGGCAGAGGCGCTTCATGGGCCACGTCGCCTGCAAAGGGAGGCGGTCGAGGTAGCGAGAGGGACGGGGCAAGAGAGCTCCCAGCGGCGCTGACGAGCTCGGCGATGCGGTCGAGCCAGTCCTCGTAGAAGTCGTCGACGGGGTGGTAGCGCATGAGCTCGCACGCCATGAGCAGCGCAGCCTGCGTGTCCGCGGGTCCGCGACGACCATGGGACGACTAGCCGACTGGGCTCAGCAACGGGGTTGCGGTGCGTCCATCCCGCCGTACAGAGGGGTGCAGCGACGAGGCCTGCTACTCGTGCCTCGCCGATCCGGTGGCTGCGTTGGCGGCGGGCGATGGATAACGGTGGGGGGGTCCGCTAACAGGAGCCCTTTGAGCGACACTGGCAGCGACGGTGGCCCGTCGCTCAGCACGAGCCCGGCGAGCGTCAGCCATGGAAGCGGTGGAGCGGTGATGCGTCGACTGATGGAAGAGAGGTTTCGGCACACCCGTACCTGGCGCGCCAAATGTCGGATTTCGGGTTACGCAAACCCTTGAAAGGATCGAACTCTAGGGTGCGCACGAAGAACACTCTCTCCCTAATGCGCTCGCCCTATGATTCCATAACCTAGCTCGACGAACTCAAAGAACAAGGGACACAGAGTATTATACTTTTTCGGGCCACCTTGCGGTGTAATACCCTACTCCATTGTGTGTGGTGGATTGCCTCGTGGGGCTGAGGATGAACTAGTACAATGGATGAACAGCTTCCGGAGGAGAGGTGTTCGTGGGCTCGGATGAGCTTGTGATGTGTGAAGGGTGGAATGGATCTCTCTAATCAGATGAGCCGAGAGAGCCCCACCTATGTGGTGGTGGCTAGGTCCTATTTATAGTGCCTTGGACCTCTTCCCCAATATTGGCGGGAAGGGATCCTACAATGGCCAAATTTGAAGAGGACCATCTAGTACAAGCTATCCTAACATAAGTGGTCTTCGCCTGCCAAAGGCTCTTGTGGTGACACCGCGCCAGGCTCCACGATGACCTCCATTCTGCCATCCTGACGGTCAGTGGTCTTGTTGCACCGATATGGAAACCTTTGCTTGATTCCTCGGGACTTCGCGCCTGCGCTTGCTTCCTTAGCACAAAAGGGGAAACCTGTACACTTCGCCCGCTGGCGCCCGCCTAGCCTTGGACGTCATGGCTCACATCACGTGAACCTCACGAGATGCACCGTGCGTAGATATGTCCGCTCCTCGGGGGCCAGCCTAGAGAGGCTGCCCCTAGGGAGGTCTTGCCGTCGTCCGCCTCGTGAGGCTTGGCCCCTCGCGAGGGTCTTGAGTTTTGGTTGCGGAAGCTGGGCCGTAGTAGGCCGCCGATGGAGCCACATCACGGCCAGCAGGCAGGCAAGTCTGGGTACCCCCATTCCCAGAACGCCGACAGTGGCACGCTGGAGCTTATTGGCCCACCTCCATGCAGCGATGAGGCACCTAGCGCCTTTGACCTTCCTCGTGAAGTACCCGTCTTCGTACACCTCCTTCGCACGATGACGCACCCACCCCCAAAGCTCCACCACCACCTTTTTCCAGGCGTCATCACGGGCTTCACAGGCCGCCTGGTACCTGTCTTCCTCCTCTGCCATCTCCTTCTTGAACGCCACTTGCCGTGCTTTCTCAGCCGACGATAGCGACTTCCACAGAAAAAGATTATACTGGCCCCAAAACCACTCCAAAGTTGGGAGTTCCGGTGCAACCTCGTTCAGCAGCGCATAGGGGTCATCCTCGTCGATGCTGTTCGAATGAGCATCCTCAGGGGGTGGCGCCTCCTCGTCGACGCGTGGGCGGATCGGCGCCTCGATGGCAGGGATTTGAGGGAGAGAAAGAGAGAGGGTGAGCGAGGTGAGGATGTAGATGAGAATGCAGGAGGGACGACGTGAGCAAGGTAGTATTTATTGGCGGCCGAAATCTAGATCCACGGGAACAGTACAAACGCCGGTCGCCAGAATTTATGAGTAATGTAGTTTGAATTACACATGATTCCCTCAGCAAAAGTCGTGTGTAAACTTAATAGCAGACGATTTTCAATACGGAACCGTGTCTGATTAATAACACGCGCCACTCGCCTTCGAAGCCTCGAGGCACGAAATAGAGTGCCAATTGTGTAGGGCTTGGTAGTCTTGCCAGATCTTTAAATTTTATTTTTTGAACACCAGATATTTATATCATCTCATCATTTTTTAAATTTTTATGAATTTGAATGCCGTGGCACTCCATGCATGTGTCTTGGCCCGTTATGGTTAGCTGTTGCATGTAGATGTAGTTCAAACTTGGATTAGAGTCATTAAATGGCTAGAAAATCACTTAAATGTCTTTAAAAGGTCAAATGAATCCTAGAGTTTTCCAAATTTTCACATGACAGTTGTATTAGTGCACATTAACTGTAAAAAACAATTGAAGGGGGTAAGTGGAAGCTATCTCCCATTCGTCATCAAACATGCATTTTCCCTCTTGGAACAACGAGCCTTCTAGTGTTTTGCTCCGGTTTGTGAGGGGGGTCTGTCCAAACTTTTGTCAAACATGCCAATTTTTTTACCACATAATCTCGGTGGCATGACATTACATCAACCAATGTTTCATGTGTTTCTGATCTGTTTTTAATTTCTTGGAATTGAAATGCCATCGCACTCCATTCTTTGTGTCATAGCCATGAGACTGATATGTTTGAAAATCCTTCCAATTAACTGCACATGGAACTAACTCGCACACAAGTACACAAATATGATTTTTCAAACTGTTATGGTTAGTCTTTGCATATAGATGTAGTGCAAATTTGGATTGCAGTCATTAAATGGCTAGAAAGTCACTTAAATGTCTTAAAAGGTCAAATGACCCCTCCAATTTTCCAAATTTTCACATGACAGTTGTATTAGTGCATGTTAACTGCCGAAAAATTTTGAAGGGCGTAAGAGCATGCTATCTCCTATTCGTCATCAAACATGCATTATTCCCTCTCGGAACCACGAGCCTTCCATTGAGTTGCTCTTGTTTGTGAGGGGTGTGTGTCCAAACTTTCGTCTAACATGCCAATTTTTGTACCACATCATCTTGGTGGCATGACATTACATCAAGCAAGGTTTCATGTATTTCTGATCTTTTTATGGAATTTAAATGCCATGGCACTCAATTCTTTGTGTCGTAGCCGTGAGGCCAATATGTTTGAAAATTCCTTCCAATTTACCGCACATGGAATTAACTCGCACACAAGTACCCAAATATGGCTTTTCAAACCGTTATGGTTAGCTGTTGCAAGTATCTGTAGTTCAAATTTGAATTACGATCATTAAATGGCTAGAAAATCACTTAAATGTCTTAAAGGTCAAATGACCACTGGAATTTTTCAAATTTTGACATGACAGTTGTATTAGTACTACAAATTTTCCCGTACATTTAAAATACCATCTGTTGCCACTTTACTTCAAATTCGTCTTCCACGGCTAATAAAAAATATCAAGAGCATAACACAAATTTGTTTTGTAGGAACCGTTTGTGATGAAAATTTGTGGGTCTATTTAAGTCTTCCTCCTTAAGCTTCGCCGGCTCATCTTCTCTAGTGTCGGCAACCCTCGAATCCACGAATCCTGATCCCTATTCTCGCAACACCTTCTTGAAAAGATCACGTCATGGAAACGCTTCGTGAGGGCCCGTACGGTGGCCTCATCCTCCCTCAGTGCCGCCGCCTGTGCCTATAGTGCGGCCGCATCCGCATTAAGCATGGCCACATCCACCGAGAGGGCGTCTGCGGCAGCCGATAGGCAGCTGCAGCAGCCGAGATGGCTACAGCAGCTGCTGCGATGGCAGCTGCAAACATCGAGAGTGCTCGAGCTGCCACCCGTGCCACCGGTGTCGCCCTGGCCTAGGTCAAGGCCATCCATGCCAATATTGAGGGCACACACACAAAGATATTCGAGCCCCCCTCAGAATCCAGCATGCAACCCACATCTGAAAAGGTGGCGGTGGCCATGGAGCACCTGCTTCCTCATGAGATCGCCGAGCAGGAGGTGGCAGAGTTCGAGGTGCGCCGGCACTACACCACGACACCACAACACCAACATGCATCTGTTGGTATAGGTGTGCATTTCCGACACATTGTTTATCCGGAGCAACGCCGACACAAAAAATGTTAGGGTTGCTCAACATTTTCGATGGTCAGTCTGTTGGTAAAGTTTGGTAGTTCATCGACTTACTATGTGTCGGCATATGTTTTGACTACCACTGGATTAAGTGCCGCGGAAGCTTTGCCACAGGAAAAGTGTCGCGCAAGCTTTGCCACAGGAAAAGTGTCGGTGTAGTCTTAGCATGGCCCACTTATTTTCAGTTGCGCGGCACAGCCCAAAGTGCCGAACGGCAAGCAACGCGCGAAAGCCCAAATATACTTTGGTAAGCGCTCCCCCCCACCCCATCCCCCCGTCCAACCTCTCTCGCAGCACACCCATCAACCTAAACCTAAATCGCCGCCGCCCCCGACCTACCCATAGATTTGCTCGCTTCGCCGCCTCTCCCACCCCGGCATCCCATCCCTTGGCCCGTCGTCTAGTCCTGCGTGCTGCCCTGTCATACACTATCGAGGACCTGCCGCCCCATCTGCAACCGAGGAGTCACCGCCCCATCTGCAGACGAGGAGCCGCCACCTAGTTCAATGCGTAGGAGTCGGCGTATAGTCCGCTGGCAAGGAGCCAAGGAGGCAACCGAGTTCTGGAGTCGCCCCGCCGTTCTTCTTCATCCACCAGCGACCCCTGTCCAGATCGACACCCTTGTCCTGCCCCGACTCCAGTCTCCAGGCCACTTTAGGTAAACCACATAAAAGTTTTGTCCTTTGCATCTATACAAATTCTAGGATTTGCTCTTGTTCTGCCTTCTTTAATCTTGTGTACTCTCGCATCTTGTCTTTTTCATTTATCCAGTGGTGGGCATGCTCATGTAAGAACGTTTATTAGTAACTTCTCCACATATTAACATTCAGACACCAGCTTTAACTACTCGAGGGTGCGGATTTAGAAAGGAAAATGTAGCAGAGTTGTGGCACACCTTTTGGTTTAACATTGTTGTTTGAGGATGTTCAAGTGGGGAGCTCCCTACACTTCAGAGATCTAATTCACCAGATTCGGCAATTTGAAACAGAATCTTCAGTTACTGTTGATATAAGAAGGATGACATGCCAGCATGTGTTACTTTCTAGACAGAGAAAATGCATTTTTACTTCATTTTCTACAGATGAACATAACACCAAAGATTCAGATTTCTTGTATGTTTCGTAAGATTGTAAATCTGCCTGTGATCCTTTTGTTCTATCTGTTTATGCCGTGAAAATAGGGACTAAGGGTTAGCCTTAAAATTGTGTATGGTCCATAGTAGTGCCTTCAGTGTATTTCATGTCTCTGCATTTCCTTTTTCTTGTACTAGATATTTTTCTTGTTCTTTCGCTGCTAATATGTAGTCTTCTCATAATCTAGGTGCTCATTATTTCTACTTGTTTGTTGTCTCATGGATCATAACTTTAATGTTTGTGTACTGAATCAAGAAATCTTCTGAATCTGCCAACATAACCTCCACTTACTGTATGCTCGAGCCTGTTTGTGGCATATCAAATTTAACTTCTATTTTAATCTGCTCAAGTGGAGAGCTTCGTAAAATACAGAAATCAAAGTCACAAAATTTAAGGGATAAAAGGGCGATGGCAAATTGCATTTCTCTAGTCTCAGTTTATTCTTCCTTGGCGCCCAATTATTTAAGTTTTGTCTGTTTGGTATGTATATTCGAAGTGAATGTCGTTCTCCTATATCCATATTTCATCACTATGTTTCCTATATTTTTTAACTATGTTTCTTATTTATGCTACTTCACATGAAATTCCTTGGTGGAGGGTGCAGTTTTAACCTTCTGCTTCTCGATAAAAGTTGTGGCCATGTATTTAACTCATTACATAATTTACTCACTTTTCAAATCTTTTGCACTGTTTTTTATTAAGCATCAAGGTCTCATATGTGCTATTTGCAGGAGAAAAGATGGAAGGAACAAGAGTTGGAAGTGAGCTCCCTGCATATGAACAATTGAGCCTAGCAAGTATTGTAGCAAAAATAAGAAGTTGAGAGCTCTTGTTGAAGTAAAAAGGAAATATTTAGCATTGGGAAAAAACATGAGGCCTCTCGGGGAAGTAGGCGGCTCCTCCCAGCCATCCAAGAAGAAAGTTATTCGGAGTACTCATTGCTACATGTAGCTGGCATCAAGAGTTACGCTCGTAGCAGGCATGAATTGGTAAACTCAAGCACATCTTTTTAAAAGTGATGTATCTGATTAGTTAGGTTTTATAATTACTAGGGAAAATAAATTGTTGCGGGCTGAAGAACTTGACTATGACCCGTGGGTAGATGAAATATTTATCAGAGCACATCACATAAATCTGGAGTTCCTACCGCACAAGCAAAGACACTAATTGTTAGTCAGAGATACACATCATGCGTTTTTCTTTAGTACAGTCGTGCTTGTGACTGCATATTAATTGATGACGAGTAAAACCTACACTGAGGTCATTGTAGAAATAATTTTAGGTGCATCGTTTGCTCTATTTTTTGCAGAAACAACCTGAAGAAGCAGCTGAACTCCACCCAGAATTAAAGGAAAAACCTATACAAGGAGATTTTCATGCACATGTTTTTGGAGAGAAGGAACCAAGAGGAGTTGTGTGAAAGATATGTCTGGAACCAGCTCCTCAAATTGTGGGTACGCAACGAACAAAAGCTGAACCGCCAACAAAGCTTGCAATAGAATTCAATTTCGTCGACAAGATGAACAAGTTTGTACGCTACTAGAGCGCGTTGAACAAATGCAACGACAAATTGGAGAGATGCATCAAGTTCTTTTTCTCTCGGAATCCAAAATGTTTAAACACTATTGCCTGATAGTTAAGTCTCTCGGCCCATGGTACAGTGCTTAGTTATCAACTTTTTTATGTCTTATCTAAAACATGTGCACACCGATTTAGTTTTTTTTGCATGGCCCTCCATAGCTCTCAGGGATTGTAGCACAAGATGGCAAAGGGAACTTCTAATTTAGATGACTTTTGCTAAGTTATATTAGGTATTATTCTTGTGAACTTTTTTCCATGAGATGACACCTGGTATGTTTTGTTTGATGGGTCAGAAAGATATAGGTTCATAATGGGCACGATAAAGTGATACTAAATCTGGGTTATAGCAGAACATAGAATGTTTGGTTTCTATACTTACATGTGTGTACCACATCCCCCATTATCATGCAAATAGTATCAAGTTCAAAGACTTGATCGTGGAAGCTAGCCGAATGTGTGAAGAATATTTAGTTCAGCCCACATATTAGGATTACATCTGACTCTCTTTTTAGAGAAACATAATTTTTCTAGCTTTTTCAGCATATGTTCAGTCTCAGGATTTTAACCATTTCAGAAAACAACATATGCGAACCTCTATTGTATACCACACAATGTTTCATAGAATGCATGAACCAGAACACAAGCAATATCCTGTAAATTGACTTGTTTTCACCAAGTGCACTACTACATATATGACTGCTAGTACATGTATATGTAATAGTGCTTATGTGATTTTTTGCCGATTCAGTAACTTCGAAATCTCTGAACTTACACTAAGGACCTTACTCATCTTGTCTTAGAACATACCTGATTGCTCATTAACAAGTTCAGACATTTTTATAGTAATCCATTTGAAATATGGTAGGTGCTATGTTGACTTTGGTTTATATTCTAATAAGGTTATCTTTTGTAACTTGAATCTTTGTATAACTATAATCTTTTTTGAGATAACTGGCTTTATTTTTCAGATCCTTTATTTAGTAGATAAAAGGCCTCCTTATTTTTTTATGTTTCAAATGTAATAGTAAGTAAATAGACATGCATAATTTTTAATGGAGAGGTCATGCAGTCAAGTATTTGTTTACTTTTCTTGTAAGCAAGCTTGTATGTTGTACATCTTTTGTTTGTTGGACCTTTGGACTCACTCACGAAGTTGAACAAATTGTATTATTTCTAAGATTGCTGAAACATATGAGTTCTTTTGTAGGGACAAATGATAGAAAGTAGCAAGCCCGCTAGTTGATTGAAGATGTCCTCGTGATTGCTTTTGTTGAAAACATGTATGACACATTTTGTTCATATGGAAGTTGATTTGGCTTGGCGATTGAAGAGTTGGTCTTCAATAATATTCTAGTCCAGTGATCAAGCACTTGGTCTGTTAGGAATTTTAGCCATTATGTTTGTAACATGCCTATCTTGTAAATCTGACTTGTGTATTTCTATCATGGTTGTAGCCAACTTTAGTGAAAACTAATGAATCTTCTATGTATATATTGAATGAATGCATTAATCAATGATATCTTGTGATGAACAGAAGAGTGCAATTATTTGTATATGTGTTGTGTATTGAACATGAACTGAATATTATGAATGTAGTTTGATTCAAAATATGGTGCATTTTCATATGTGCTAAAATGTAGAACCATGGCAGCAAATGTGTCGTCACAAGTATTTGATGTCGCACTATCTGTCGGCATAGCGCACCGACTGACAAACTGTCGGGGGAACAACGGACGTTGCACATTGTGTCGGCATAGCACATGATCTATCGGCGTAGCATAGTCCATCGATATAGAAATGGCTGTCGCCATAGATCTCACCAACACAATCATATTGTCTGTTGGTGTAGA
Organism: Secale cereale; assembly: GCA_902687465.1. Taxonomy (NCBI): domain Eukaryota; kingdom Viridiplantae; phylum Streptophyta; class Magnoliopsida; order Poales; family Poaceae; genus Secale; species Secale cereale. The sequence goes on along the minus strand of LR738710.1, from coordinate 259,828,431 downwards.
TTTGTCTGTCGTCAAAGACCTATCCCGGCAGGACTATAGGCGACAGCTCCTTTCTGTCGGCAAAGTTCTCTGCCGACACTAAATGTGTCGCCTTAGGTGACCTATGCCGACAGATTGTTTGACGCTACTTTGAGTGTCGTGGTGTAGTGCGGGAGGAGGACTTGCGCATGGGTGAGGTCGAGGTAGAGAAGAGTCCATCGTCGAGGAATCGGCGGTGGAGTACCAACTGGTACATCTCCAACGTATCTACTTTTCCTAACACTTTTCCTCTTGTTTTAGACTCAAATTTGCATTATTCGAATGAAACTAACCTCAGACTGACGCTGTTTTCAGCAGAAGTACCATGGTGTTGTTTCTGTGCAGAAATAAAAGTTCTCGGAATGCAATAAAACTTTACGAGGAATTTTTATACAGTAAAAGAAAAATACTGGAGCCGAGAACCATCGGAGGGGGGCACCTGCGTGGGAACAACCCACCCGGGCGCCCCCCATCTTGGTGCGCCCAGGTGGGTTGTACCCACCTGGTGGCCCCGCAGACGTCAACCCTGATACTATAAATTCACATTTGCAGAGAAAAAAATCAGGAAGAAAGAATTATCGCGATCTACGAGACGAAGCCGCCGCCACCTCCTGTTCTTCATCGGGAGGCAATATCTGGAGTCTGTTTGAGGCTCCGGAGAGGGGGATCTTCGTTCTTTGTCATCACCAACCCTTCTCCATCTCCAATTCCATGATTCTGCCCACCAGGAGTGAGTAATTCTTTCATAGGCTCGCTGCTCCGTGAGGAGTTGGATGAGATTCATCATGTAATCTAGTTAGTTTTGTTAGGGCCGATCCCTAATATTTACTATGTTCTGAGATTGATGTTACTATGACTTTGCCATGCTTAATGCTTGTCACTTTGGGCCCAGGTGCCATGATTTCAGATCTAAGCCGTTTATGTTATCACCATTATATTCACGTTCTAGATCCGATCTTGCAAGTCATAGTCACCTACTACGTGTTATGATCCGGCGACCCCGGAGTGACAATAGCCGGGACCACTCCCGGTGATGACCGTAGTTTAAGGAGTTAATGTATTCACCATGTGTTAATGCTTTGTTCCGGTTCTCTATTAAAAGGAGGCCTTAATATCCCTTAGTTTCCAATATGGACCCTACTGCCACGGGAGGGTAGGATAACATATGTCAAGCAAGTTCTTTCCATAAGCATGTATGGGTATTTACGGAATACATGCCTACATTATATTTATGAACTGGAGCTAGTGTCGTATCGCCCTAGGTTATAACTGTCACATGATGAATATCATCCAACAAAATACCGATCCAATGCCAACGAATTTATCCTATATTGATCTTGCTAAGTTACTATTGCTATCGTTACTGTTGCACTTGCTACAAAACTATTGCTATCACTGCTACCGTTACTATTGCTACTACCACTACTATCAAAACTATCATATTACTGTGATATTGATCACTTTGCTGCAGATAATTAATCTCAAGACGTGGTTGAATTAACAACTCAGCTGCTAATACTTACAAATATTCTTTGGCCCCCCTTGTGTCGAATCTATAAATTTGGGTTGAATACTCTACCCTCAAAAACTGTTGCAATCCCCTATACTTGTGGGTTATCAAGACCTTTTTCTGGCGCCGTTGTCGGGGAGCATAGCTATATTTGTTGAGTCACTTGGGATTATTATCAATCTATCACTTTGAAGAATCTAAAGGATGCTAAGACTAAGATCTTTCCCTCTAAGATGAGGGGAGGTAAGGAACTGCCATCCAGTTTTAATTTAGATTCACCTTCTGTTATAAGTCAACTTGCAACATCACCACATGCTATTAACCCTTATATGTTGCAAGTTATTCACAATGCTACTTCTACTATGAATGATACTTATGATGATGCTAGTACCTTGCATGATGATGATGTGCCACTTGGTGAATTCCTTGATAAACAAATTACTAGAGTTAGACAACATGATGTTGTTAAATCTGATGATGAGCTTGAAACAGAAAATTTTGAAACACCTGCTAGAACTAGCCTTCCTATATATGAATTGCCTAAGGTAACTGAAGGTTATGTTATGAATGAGGAAACAACTAGAGATATTCTTGCTTGCAAGGATAGAGATGATCTAGTGAAATTACTATGCAAGTATAAAGAAAAGTCTCTAAATGCTAGAATGAAATGTGACCCTAAGTTTGCTACCTCATCTATCTTTATCGATGATAAGGATTATGAATTTTTTGTCGACCTAGAGTTAATCACTTTGGTTGAATCTGATCCTTTCCATGGTTATGAAACTAAAACTATTTTGGCACATCTCACCAAGTTGAAGGACATAACAACCCTTTTTACTCATGATGAGAAAATTCGTTACTACTATATTCTCAAATTATTTCCGTTCTCATTAAAGGGTGATGAAAAATCTTGGTACAATACTCTTAGTCCTGGTTGTGTGCGTAGTCCCCAGGATATGATCTATTACTTCTCTGAAAAATATTTTTCCTACTCATAAGAAACAAGCTACCTTACAGGAAATATTTTAGTTTGTGCAAACTAAAGAAGAGAGTCTCCCACAAGCTTGGGGGAGGCTTTGCCAGTTACTTAATGCTTTGCTAGATCATTTTCTTAAGAAAAATGAAATACTTGATATCTTCTATAATGGACTAATCGATGCTTCTAGGGACTTTCTAGATAGTTGTGCTGGTTGTGTTTTCAGGGAACGAACTATTGGACAAGCTGAAGAATTATTGAATAACATATTGAAAAATTATGATGATTGGGCTCTTCCTAAACCACCTCCTAGGCCCACTTCGAAGAAAAGGGGCATATTATATCTCAGTCCTGAAGATATGCAAGAGGCAAAGAAATCCATGAAGGAAAAAGGTATTAAAGCTGAGGATGTTAAAAATTTACCTCCTATTGAAGAAATACATGGGCTTAATGCATCATCACTACCTATGGTGGTAGAGGTAAATTCTCTAATGAAACTCAATGATAATGATAATCCTCACAATGTGAATCCTAGTCAATGCCTTCATGAGTTTGAAAATTATATTAGGAAACAAGATCATTTCAATGCAAATGTTATGAAACAATTGAAATACAATTCTGATATGATTGCTCGCTTGAGTGAATTGTTATTTAGGATCTGAAGTGATGTTAGAGGTGTGGGAAAGCATGCTTCTATGGTCCAAACCCAGTTAGAACAAGTTGCTAAATCACAAAGTGAATTACTTGATGAAATGAATAGCAACATACATGACTTTGCTGTTACACTCGCAACTAGAGGAGGAAAAATGACTCAAGAACTACTTTATCCTGAGGGACACCCAAAAAGAATTGAACATGATCACAAAAAAATAACACCACTGCACCGAGTCCTTCTAAACTGAAAAAGAAAAAGAAAAATGATAGGACTTTGCATGCTACTAGTGAACCTGAAGTAGAAAAACCTCCTGATAATGATAATGATGTTTCTATCTCTGATGCTAAAACTCAATCTGGTAATGAACATTCACCTAGTGATAATGAAAAAGATAATGCTGAGGTTCATGAAGATATTCAACTAAACAATGGAAAGGAACCATATAATGATGTTGAGATAGAACCACTAGTTGATCTTGATAACCCACAACCTAAGAATAAAATATATGATAAAAGAGACTTTGTTGCTCGGAAACACCATAAAGAAAGAGAACCATGGGTTCAAAAACCTATGCATTTTCCACCCAAGCCAACTAAAAAGAAAGATGATGAAGAATTTGAACGCTTTTCTCAAATGCCGAGGCAAGTCTTTTTGCATACTCGCTTGACTGATATCTTGAAAATGCCTCCTTATGCAAAGTACATGAAAGTCATCATCACCAATAAGAGGAAATACCAGAAACTGAATTCTCCACCATGCTTGCTAATTATACGTTTAAGGATGGAGTACATAAAAAACTTGGAGACCCAGGAATACCAACTATACCTTGCTCCATCAAAAAGAATTATGTGAAAACTGCTTTACGTGATTTAGGAGCTGGTGTTAGTGTTATGCCTTTCTCTTTATATAAAAGACTAGATTTGAATAAACTCACACCTACTGAAATATCTTTGCAAATGGGTGACAAATCAACTGCCATACATATCGGTATCTGTGAGGATGTGCATGTTGTTGTTGCTAATGTTACTATTTTGACTGACTTTGTTATACTTGAGATGCCCGAGGACGACAACATGTCGATTATCCTTGGTAGACCCTTCTTGAATATTGCAGGGGCTGTTATTGATTGCAACAAAAGCAAGGTAACTTTTCATATCGATGGTAATGAGCATACGGTGCACTTTCTGAAGAAACAATTCCAAGTGAATGGTATTAATGTTATTGAAAAATCTCCGACAATCACTATTGAAAGTTTTCAAATACCTGTACCTACTGTTAAAAAGAAATATGAAATGCTTATTGTTCTTTGATTTCATGCTAATCGAAAGTGGTTGTTAATAAGACTTGATCAACATTATTAATAAATCATTTTTGCGAGGAATGAAGTTGATGAATGTAGTGAGCACTATCTTCTGACCCTACGTTTTGTTTTCTATTTTTATTAGTTAAATAAAATAAAAATGCCCTGTGTTGTCTATTTTCTGAGTTTCCCGTGCAATAAAAAAATGAACCAAAAATAAAAGTTCCTAGAATGCTCTGAAAATTTAATACGATTTTTTTCTAAATATTTAAGATTTTCTGGTGCAAATAATACCAGAGGGAGGTGCACCAGGTGGGCACAGCACACTTGGGCGTGCTAGGACCCCGAGGCGTGCCCTGGTGGGCTGTGGTCCCCACATGGTCCCTCTCACTTATCTCTTTATACCACACCATCACCTACCTCTAGAAAAAATTCACCGTTGCTCTCTCTCGTGTTCTTGCTCTCAAACCCGCGTATTTCGATCTCTTTGCTTGAAGCTCCGTTTCCGAAACGGTTTCGAGGGATTGTTGCGTGGTATGTGACTCCTTTGTTTGTCCAATTAGTTTTTGTTTTAGTGGTTTATATTTTCAATAATTAGCTACTATTGGTGCTGCCGTAGATGAGCTTGCATGTTGAATTCTTAGAGTTCTAAGTAGTTTGAATGCTTGCTATGGCCTCTAGGCATCCCTATGAGTAGTTGCTATCATTCTTGTAAAGTTTTGTTGAGAAAAAATTTGTGGACTAAAAATTACAGAATTTTGTTCATTGGAAAAACTTGAGTATCTTTAGGAAGTTTGCTTCCAAGAAGAAGTCCAAAGGAGTGATTGGGGAGTGATAACCCTCAACCGTAAGGGATCGAGATAGTCTTCGCGTGTAAGAATAACCCAATTTATTGATTCGACACACGAGGAGCCAAAGAGTATTTATAAGCTTTGACAGTTGAGTTGTCAATTCAACCGCACCTGAAATATACTTACTTGCAACAAAAGATAAGTGGTAACAGTGATATGATAGTGATGATGGTGATAGTAAAAGTAAACAGCAAAAGTAAATAGCAGGAGTAAATGGCAAAAGTAGTAACTAGTAACCAGCAGGATTTAAAACACTGTAGGCTAGGGAGATGGATGGTTGGGCGCTGCATGGATGAGATATATCATGTTTCTAACTTGGGGCACGACACACGGAAAAGTAATGATCATCTAGGCAAATATCAAACATTAGGCATGTATCCCGTAGGTAGTTGTACGTGCTTGCAATAAGAACTTGCACAACATCTTTTGTCCTACCATCCCGCTACGAACGGGGCCAAAAGGAACTTATGGAGATTAAGGTGCTCCTGTCAAAGAGCACCGTAACAAAGCAATGAACTCAATGGATACATGTAATCCTCAAACTACGGACCATCCCCTTTGGTGTCCCAAGCTATCACTTTTGGGATAGCCGGTTCCGAACCGTAATAGGTGCAAACAACTCATAGATAAGATCAAGAACACAAATATATTCATGCAAACACATATGGTTCAGATCTGAAATCATGGCACTCGGGCCCTAAGTGTGAAGCATTAAGCATAACAAGTTGAAGCAAAGATGATAAACACCATAGTTGATGATAGGCAACATGCCCCCAATGATCTGACAAACTATAACATGATCTAACTCATCCAATCCCTACCATCCCCTTCGCCTACAGTAGGGGATTACTCACACATGGAAGGAGAAGTCATGGAGGGATGATGGAGTGGTGATGATGATGACGATGGCGACGATATCCCCTCTCCGAAGGCCAATTCAGCCTCCAGATTAGCCATCCCGAAGAAGAACAGAGGGTGGCGGCGGCTCCGTGACGAAAACTGCAAAAAGAACTTCTGATCTGGGGTTTCTCCATCACGAGCTAAAATACGAGTCGAAGTAGGGCACCAGGGGAGGTGGGGCCCACCCAGGCGACACCCCGGCGCGGCCAGGGGCTGGGCCGCGCCACCAGGGTGCCTGGGCCCCCCCTGGCCCCCCTCTGGCCCCTCTTCTGGCTCCGGGTTCCTTCGGGTGCGTGGATTTTCTGTGATTTTTCGTGGATTTTTCTGAGATACCTAAAAATCCGTTTTCCTGCACACAATAAAACCATACAGGCAGCTCTGCTGAAAACAGCGTCAGTCCGGGTTAGTTTAGTTCAAATCATGGAAGAATGAGGTCAAAACAATATCAAAAGTATTTGGAAAAGTAGATACGTTTGAGACGTATCAACTCCCCCAAGCTTAGCATATTGCTTGTCCTCAAGCAATTCAGTTCAACGAACTGGACGCGACAAAGAAAACTTTGACAAACTCTTTTGTTTCATTAGATGTATATAAGCATGTACTACGAAAAGAGTCTAGCAAGTATTGAAACAATACTATGAGGACAATGCACGGAGCAATCCTTCTTTCAAGTGACCAATCACAAATACCTAAAAGTAAATAATATACTACTGAAAATCAAGACAAGATTACATTGCACATAGCTTGAGCATATTAGGGTGGTATCTCGCTAGCCTCCATGAGTGAAGCAAAACATAAATGCAGAAACTCCTCCAGAGTTTTAAAGGAGATTAGAACTAAGAATTTCAGAATAAATCATATCACAAGCATGGAGAAGACAATGTAATACTTTGGGACAATGCACATTACACTCAGAATGACAATTATGCTCTCCTAGTTGGTGCTTTGAAGAAAGAGGGTGGAGACTCTCGAACCGTGGCTTTTGTTGGCAAGGTTGAAAACCCGTGGTCGGAAACAAAAACTAAACATGTACCAAAGCTCTTGCTTTTAAAAACAGAGGTAAAAATGTTTTTGAGAGGTGCATATTTCGTCAACGAATGCTAGCAGATAACCCAATCACTTCTTAAGCTGGAAAAGTCTCGAGGAACGGCTCCCGCATGAGGACGATCACATCCTCATGCCAAAGTTTTCTGATTTCTCATGAACAAAGCGTGAAGGAGGGTTTGATTGTTGTATTATCTTTATGAGTCGGGCGCACTCTATGCCAGTTCCTTCTCATATTATGGGTTTGCACATTAGACATGCAATCCCGGGGTGAAACTTGTCCAACTTAAAAAGATCATGAATTAACTACTACTTCCACATGAGCTAAAACAGAGGCACAAAAAGAGAAATGCTTTTGATTAATTTCGAGATGGTACACGAAAGTCTTCGTTAGGAATGGCAGGTAAATACCATGTATAGGAAGGTATGGTGGACTCATATGGCATAACAGGTTGTAAGGATTTTGGATGCACAAGCAGTCAGTCCGCTTAGTACAAGTGGAGGTTTAGCAAAAGACTGGGAAGCGACCAACTAGAGAGCAATAACGGTCATAATTATGCAGAGCGACAAAGCAACATTGAATCGGGCATGAAAGTGATATAACTATTCTGAAACTCAAAGATCATCAAGGCAGAGCAGACTTTTTAGTCTTAAACATGTGTAAACATGTGCCAAGTCAATCCAAAAATTCTCTAAAGGGAAATACCACCTTAGTATACCGAACTATGAACAATGCAATGCATGTAGATCATTTCAATAACACATTATATACTCTAGCTATTCGAGACTAGCCACAAGGGAAGCATGAACCACTGGAAGAGCATTGTAAACATAGCACTATGTCGCTACAAGCTGGTCTCTAGATCATAAGTACAGGCATATGTACAAAAGTAGAAACAAGAAGAGTTCATACCGGTCTTCCTTGTTGCTTCCCTTCAGTCGATCTTCGTCATTATTGCCTCGTCACTTGCACGATCGAACGTAGGAAATATGATTAAATGCCATCACGGACTCGAGCTGAACTCTGAAAACAAAGCAAACTAAAGAGAGAAAGGAAATCTTTTTGGATTATTTCAAAGGTTGAACGAAAGCAAAAGAAAGAGAAAATCTTTTTGTTGTTTTTGCAAAGAGAGAAATAAAGAGGAACGGGCAAAAACTTCGAAAAGATCAAAGCGAATAAAACGGATAATACAATGGAAAAGTGAGAGGGGCACGTACTCCCCCAAGCTGATCCTGCGAGAAAAATCAAACAAAAGAGGTGCAGGTAGACGGGTCTCGCGTTCCGCGGCAGTTCCGAAACACAAGATATAAACAAGATTATCCAGCTCAGAAGCCATGGTAACAAACTTATGCCTTTTCATAGCAGCAAAATCAAAGCTTAAATAAGTAAAAGGATTATCATCAGGGTGTGGGGTGCCTCCAAGATGTTCTAAGATAAGTGTGGCATAAACGCCACCATATAAGTCTCCCTTGTTACCGTTCATAGCAAGGCGTCGAGCAATTAAGGCACCCAGATTATAATCAGACCTCCCTGAGAGGGCTACTACCAGGATAGCAATATCCGGAGCAGAAATGTTGCTCGTATTGTCACGAGCTAACACCCCTCTAGCAACATAATATGCAAAATACCTGAGGTGAGGAAATAAGATGCTGGAGATCTTCGACCGATGAATATCCCTCGTACCCATGCTGCAGAGAGAGTTGATGACGGTTTTCAGCTCGGAGGGCTGAGTGGCCATCCTAGCCGTCCTCCCAACTTTTGGCACACCTATTATTTCACAAAACTTTCCCAAAGGCATGGTGATAAGATCATTGTAAATTTTAAACTCAATAGCACCTGAATCAGGATTATATCTAAAAATGTTAATGAAACTGGAGGTGAGTTTTTGATACTGAGTAACACGGCACGTGACGAGCCGTGTCAGACCTGCATTAGCACAAAGATTATAAAACTCATCCTTGATTCCCGCAGCTTCAAGGAATTCATCACATGGAAACGTCATAGCACGTGCTGGACTTGTGTCTTCCAACAACTCCAGGGGCACATGATCTTCATTATAGCTCACCCTAGCAGTCGAGGGTGAAGCTGCGGCTCTAGTAACTCGATCGGAGTGTGCGGGCCTCCTCTTCTCAAGCCATCCTTTTGCCCTTCCTAACAAACTCATTCCAGGGAGTATTTTCTCAAAATCTCAGCTCAAATGGTGGGCTGTAGAGAGAGATCGAAGAATCGCCTCCAAGAACAGCAAGAACACAAGAACAAGTGCAGAACTCGCGTTTTTGGAGAAAAAGAGAGAGGGAGGAAGAAGACATACCTCGAGGGGGGCCCTGTGGGCGCGGCCAGGGGGCAGGCCGCGCCAGCTGGCCGCCTGGGCCACTGGTGGGTCCCCCTGGCTGGCCCCAGGTCCCTCTGGGTCACTCCCGACGTGGAAATTTTTATTTTTATTTTTCTAGAATTTTTCTGAAAACTTCACTGTTGAAATTTTTTCGAAGTTCAAAAAGCTGCGAAACTCTCTGAAAACTTGAAGCAGTGAGTAGTATTGTGAAGCTTCAAAACATAAATAGTTGGTACATCAAGTAGGAGAAAAACTAAAAACAAATGAAAACATAACAAGCTCAACTTTTTATCTATATAAAACATGTTTACTAGTAAGGTTGATCAAGTCTTACCAACAAACAGGCGATATATAGAGCAAAAAGTCTCACCTCTTACGAAGTAATCACTGAACCTTTACTTTGATGGACATTGTCCCCACCATGATAGTTTTGTATTTGTGAGGCATATGTAGTGGACAGTCCCATTCTCCAATCTTCACGGTGTCGATATTCTCTATAGAGTTGAGGCCATGCCTCCTGTCGGTCTTCTTTGGAAAATATACCGTGTGTTCTTTATCATTCACATTGAAGGTGACCTTCCCTTTATTGCAATCAATAACAGCACCTGCGGTGTTAAGAAACGGTCTACCAAGAATAATGGACATGCTCCCATCCTCGGGCATGTCAAGCACAACAAAATTAGTAAGAATCAAACAATTAGCAACTTCTACGGGAACATCCTCACAAATACCTATCGGAACGGCGGTTGACTTGTCAGCCATCTGAAGGGAGATATCTGTAGGAATTAGTTTCTCTAAACAGAGCCTCTCGTAAAGAGAGAGAGGCATAACACTCACTCCTGCTCCAAGATCACATAAAGCAGTTTTGACATAATTATTCTTTATGGAGCAAGGAATGGTGGGTATACCTGGATCACCGAGCTTCTCAGGAATCTTGCCACTGAAAGAGTAGTTAGCAAGCATAGTAGATATTGCTTCATTAGGAACTTTTCTTTTATTAGTGACAATATCTTTCATATATTTTGAATAAGGAGGTAACTTAATAGCATCAGTCAAAGGGATTTGAAGGAAAAGAGGCTTAATCCACTCACAAAAATTATTGTAATGCTCTTCTTCTTTAGATTTGATGGACTTACCTGGAAAGGGCATGGGTTTCTGTACCCATGGTTCTCTTTCCTTCCCATGTTATCTTGCGATGAGATCTTCTTTAGTGTAGCTCTTACGTTTGTCAGGTGCTTCTTCTTCTCGAACTTCAGGCGGATCATTCTTCTCGTTATCCTTACCTGCAGGTTCAGCACCGTCTTCAGTCTCAGCATCGGAGATAGATACACTGTTGGGATCAACAGCTGGCTCTTCATCTGCAATAGGATCATTAGAATTGTCAGCCTCCTTATGTTTCTTCCTCTTCTTTGGAGAGCCAACAATTTCTTCTTCCTGCATTTGAAAATCTTGCTCGATTCTCCTCGGATGCCCCTCTGGATAGAGAGGATCTTGAGTGCTAGTTCCTCCTCGGGTCTTAATCCCGAATGCCTGCAAATCATCTTGTTTGGCATTGTTAGCAAGCAAATCTTTTTGGACATTAGAAATTTGGTCAAGCTGAGTTTGAACCATATGAAAATGTTTCACAAGACATTGAACATCATTAACCGTTCTACCTAGAACATCAAGCAATCTTTTGATAGCAAGGGAATTATCATGCAACTGACTTTGTATCCTCTCATTAAAATGATTTTGTTTCATAATAAAATTATCAAACTCATCCAAACATTGATCAGGAGGCTTACCATGAGGGATGTCACTTGCGTTGAAATCTAAAAGAGAGTGTACCTCTACCATAGGAGGGTGAGTGGTAGGCTCACACAGCTTCTCAATAGGGGGTAGATTCTTCACGTCTTCAGCTTTAATACCTTTCTCTTTAATAGACTTCTTTGCTTCTCGCATATCTTTGGGGCTTAGAACAAACATGCCCCTCTTCTTTGGTGGTGGAGGTGGTTCAGGGACGGACCAATCTTCATGGTTTTTGGCAATCCTGCCCATCAAATCTTCTGCATCTTCCGGCGTCCTTTTCCTGAAAACACAACCAGCACAACTGTCCAAATAGGACCTGGATTCATCAGTTAGACCAGCATAGAATATATCGATTAATTCGTTCTTAGGGACTTCATGTCCTGGTCTAGCCCGAATCAGACCGCAGTGCCTCCCCCAAGCTTTAGGGAGGAACTCATCCTGCAACTGTCTAAAGTTATAAATTCTTTGTAAAGCAGCATGTTGCATGTGAGCATGAAAGTACTTATCAACAAAAGAGTGAGCTAAGTCTTGAGGACTCTTAATGGAACCGCATGGGAGTGAATCATACCATGCTTTAGCACCTTCCTTCAAGGAGAAAGGAAAAAGCTTGGTCACATAAAAGTATCGTATCTTCTCATCTGTGGTAAACAGGCCACCCAACTCACCGAGTTTAGTCAGGTGTGCAATAGCATCATCATTTTCTCTGCCATAAAAGGGGTCAACTTCAACCATAGGTATAAGTGAAAGATCAACAGAGAAATCATAATCAGGATCATCAATGCATATAGGAGATGTAGCAAATTCAGGATCAGGAATGGTTTTGTTCTTCAAAGAGTGTTTTTCAAAGATTTTCTTAATAACTTCAGGGTCAGAGCCTGAAAACTCTGTCAGTTCCCTGCATAAATCTTCATACAAGCATATAGTAATCATCATCAAGGAGTCTCTCCTTGAGTTTACTCAAATCAGGATAATCATAAGTTTCACCAATAGGGTAGCGAGTAACAGGAATTTCAATTCCAGACTTTTTAGCAGCAGCAGCGATCTGTTTCTCAAGAGCATAACCGAGTGAACTAATATCATCAAAAGTAGTAGAAGCATCATCAAGAGTATCGGACATAGTAACAGATTCAGTAGGAGCATCATGTGGTGGCGGTGAGGCAAACTTACTCATAACAGAAGGTGAATCAAGTGTAGCACTAGTGCTCAGAACAGTACCTCTTCTTGTAGTGGATAGTAAGATCGGAACCTTGAGGTCTCCTTTCTTACCCATAGCGGATGAAGTGCAGTAGTCAGGATACTTCAAGTAGACTTGTAAATATTGCTATGCTCCCCGGCAACGGCGCCAGAAAACGGTACTTGATAACCCTCAACCGTAAGGGATCGAGATAGTCTTCGCGGGTAAGAATAACCCAATTTATTGATTCGACACACGGGGAGCCAAAGAGTATTTATAAGCTTTGACAGTTGAGTTGTCAATTCAACCGCACCTGAAATATACTTACTTGCAACAAAAGATAAGTGGTAATAGTGATATGATAGTGATGATGGTGATAGTAAAAGTAAACAGCAAAAGTAAATAGCAGGAGTAAATGGCAAAAGTAGTAACTAGTAACCAGCAGGATTTAAAACACTATAGGCTAGGGAGATGGATGGTTGGGCGCTGCATGGATGAGATATATCATGTTTCTAACTTGGGGCACGACACACGGAAAAGTAATGATCATCTAGGCAAATATCAAACATTAGGCATGTATCCCGTAGGTAGTTGTACATGCTTGCAATAAGAACTTGCACAACATCTTTTGTCCTACCATCCTGCTACGAACGGGGCCAAAAGGAACATATGGAGATTAAGGTGCTCCTGTCAAAGAGCACCGGAAGAAAGCAATGAACTCAATGGATACATGTAATCCTCAAACTACGGACCATCCCCTTTGGTGTCCCAAGCTGTCACTTTTGGGATCGCCGGTTCCGAACCGTAATAGGTGCAAACAACTCATAGATAGGATCAAGAACACAAATATATTCATGCAAACACATATGGTTCAGATCTGAAATCATGGCACTCGGGCCCTAAGTGTCAAGCATTAAGCATAACAAGTTGAAGCAAAGATGATAAACACCATAGTAGATGATAGGCAACATGCCCCCAACGATCTGACAAACTATTACATGATCTAACTCATCCAATCCCTACCATCCCCTTTGCCTACAGCAGGGGATTACTCACACATGGAAGGAGAAGTCATGGAGGGATGATGGAGTGGTGATGATGATGACGATGGCGACGATCTCCCCTCTCCGGCGGCCAATTCAGCCTCCAGATTAGCCCTCCCGAAGAAGAACAGAGGGTGGCGGCGGCTCCGTGACGAAAACTCCGAAAAGAACTTCTGATCTGGGGTTTCTCCGTCACGAGCTAAAATACGAGTCGAAGTAGGGCACCAGGGGAGGTGGGGCCCACCCAGGCGACCCCCCGGCGCGGCCAGGGGCTGGGCCGCACCACCAGGGCGCCTGGGCCCCCTTGGCCCCCCTCTGGCCCCTCTTTTGGCTCCGGGTTCCTTCGGGTGCGTGGATTTTCTGTGAGTTTTCGTGGATTTTTCTGAGATACCTAAAAATCCGTTTTCCTGCACACAATAAAACCATACAGGCAGCTCTGCTGAAAACAGCGTCAGTCCGGGTTAGTTTAGTTCAAATAATGCAAGAATGAGGTCAAAACAATATCAAAAGTGTTTGGAAAAGTAGATATGTTTGAGACATATCAGGGAGTCATATGATAGTGATCTCCACATCCGGAGATTGCCAGAGATACGGCCATGCGAATGGCCGCATACCCGTTCATGGAAGATGCTGGAATCCTTCAAGAGATTGCATAATATGCTGCTAATGCCGTCCTCACCAATTTCATTGCGGCTGAATGTGAACAGTATCATCTCCTCACAAACACCTTTGTGCAAAGTTTTAATTTTCTTCCTAGGAGTAATCCCCCTGAGGTGCAATTTAATTTATATGTTGAACCCCATCAGATACCGCTTACTGAATTTTGTGAAATATGCTTGCTTCCTACTGACGATAGTTTGGCAGAGCCTAGACCCGTAGAGTTTGAAAGCTTGTATCGTACTCTGATAGTGGGTGATGAGAGAGGAGTGTCGGGTGATGTCGACTACAGAACCTTCTTCTGGTACACGTTGTTGGGCCTCCAAGTGTAGAGGTTTGTAGGATAGTAGCAAATTTCCCTCAAGTGGATGACCTAAGGTTTATCAATCCGTGGGAGGCGTAGGATGAAGATGGTCTCTCTCAAACAACCCTGGAACCAAATAACAAAGAGTCTCTTGTGTCCCCAACACACCCAATACAATGGTAAATTGTATAGGTGCACTAGTTCGGCGAAGAGATGCTGATACAAGTGCAATATGGAAGGTAGATATAGGTTTTTGTAATCTGAAAAATATAAAAACAGCAAGGTAGCAAGTGGTAAAAGTGAGCATAAACGGTATTGCAATGGTAAGAAACAAGGCCTAGGGTTCATACTTTCACTAGTGCAAGTTCTCTCAATAATAACATAACTGGATCATATAACTATCCCTCAACATGCAACAAAGAGTTACTCCAAAGTCACTAATAGCGGAGAACAAACGAAGAGATTAGTGTAGGGTACGAAACCACCTCAAACTTATTCTTTCTGATCGATCTATTCAAGAGTCCGTAGTAAAATAACACGAAGCTATTCTTTCCGTTCGATCTATCCTAGAGTTCGTACTAGAATAACACCTTAAGACACACATCAACCAAAACCCTAATGTCACCTAGATACTCCATTGTCACCTCAAGTATCCATGGGCATGATTATACGATATGCATCACACAATCTCAAATTCATATATTAAACCAACACAAAGAACTTCAAAGAGTGCCCCAAAGTTTCTACCGGAGAGTCAAGACGAAAACGTGTGGCAACCCCTATGCATAGATTCCCAAGGAAACGGTACCCGCAAGTTGATCACCAAAACATACATCAAGTGAATCGATAGAATACCCCATTGTCACCATGGGTATCCCATCCCACGCAAGACATACATCAAGTGTTCTCAAATCCTTAAAGACTCAATCCGATAAGATAACTTCAAAGGGAAACTCAATCCATTATAAGAGAGTAGAGGGGGAGAAACATCATAAGATCCAACTATAGTAGCAAAGCTCGCGATACATCAAGATCATGCCATCTCAAGAACATGAGAGAGAGAGATCAAACACATAGCTACTCGTACATACCCTTAGCCCCGAGGGTGAACTACTCCCCCCTCGTCATGGAGAGCGCCGGGATGATGAAGATGGCCACCGGAGAGGGATTACCCCCTCCGATAGGGTGCTGGAACGGGTCTAGATTGGTTTTTGGTGGCTACGGAGGCTTGCGGTGGCGGAATTTCCGATCTAGGTTATTTTCTAGAGGTTTGTGTATTTATAGGATTTTTTGGCGTAGGGCACAAGTCAGGGGGGGTCTCCGGGTTGTCCACGAGATAGGGGGGGCGTGCCCAAGTGGGTGGGCATGCCCCCCACCCTCGTGGGCAGCCCGGGACTCTTCTAGCCCAACTCTTTTACTCAGGGGGCTTCTTTTGGTCCAGAAAAAATTGGCACGTCAATTGGACTCCGTTTGGTATTCCTTTTCCGTAAAACTCAAAAACAAAGAAAAAACAGAAACTGGCACTGGGCTCTAAGTTAATAGGTTAGTCCCCAAAATCATGTAAAATATCATATAAATGCATATGAAACATTCAAGATGGATAATATAATAGCATGGAACAATCAGAAATTATAGATACGTTGGAGACGTATCAAGCATCCCCAAGCTTAATTCCTGCTCGTCCTCGAGTAGATAAATGATAAAAACAGAATTTTTGATTTGGAATGCTACCTAACATAATTTTCAATGTAATTCTCTCTATTGTGGCATGAATGTTCAGATCCGAAAGATTCAAGACAAAAGTTTAATATTGACATAAGAATCATAATACTTCAAGCATACTAACAAAGTAATCATGTGTTCTCAAGATAGCATGGCCAAAGAAAGTTCATCCCTACAAAAGCATATAGTTTGTCTATGCTCCATCTTCATCACACAAAATAATCAAATCATGCACAACCCTGGTTTCAGCCAAGCATTTGTTTCATACTTCAAAGTTTTCAATTTTTTTGAACTTTCACGCAATACATGAGCGTGAGCCATGGATATAGCACTATAGGTGGAATATAGTGGTGGTTGTGGAGAAGACAAAAGGGAGGAAGATGGTCTCACATCAACTAGGCGTATCGATGGGCTATGGAGATGCCCATCAATAGATATCAATGTGAGTGAGCAGGGATTGCCATGCAACGGATGCACTAGAACTATAAATGTATGAAAGCTCAACAAAAGAAACTAAGTGGGTGTGCATCCAACTTGCTTGCTCACGAAGACCTACGTCATTTGAGGAAGCCCGTCGTTGGAATATACAAGCCAAGTTTTATAATGAAAATTCCCACTAGTATATGAAAGTGACAAAACAAGAGACTCTCTATCATGAAGATCATGGTGCTACTTTGAAGCACAAGTGTGGAAAAGAGATAGTAGCATTGTCCTCTTTTCTTCTTCTTTTTTTTTCCTTTTTTTCCTTTTTTTGGGCATCCCCTTTTTTTGGCCTTTCTTTTTTTTCTCCTTTTTTTCGGGACAATGCTCTAATAATGATGATCATCACACTTCTATTTACTTACAACTCGATACTAGAACAAAGTATGACTCTATATGAATGCCTCCGATGGTGTACCGGGATGTGCAATGAATCAAGAGTGACATGTATGAAAAATTATGCATGGTGGCCTTGCCACAAATACGATGTCAACTACATGATCATGCATGACAATATGACAATGATGAAGCGTGTCATAATAAACGAAACGGTGGAAAGTTGCATGGCAATATATCTCGGAATGGCTATGGAAATGCCATAATAGGTAGGTATGCTGGCTGTTTTGAGGAAGGTATATGGTGGGTGTATGATACCGGCGAAAGTTGCGCGGTACAAGAGAGGCTAGCAATGGTGGAAGGGTGAGAGTGTGTATAATCAATGGACTCAACATTAGTCATAAAGAACTCACATACTTATTGAAAAAATCTACAAGTCATGAAAACAAAGTACTACACGCATGCTCCTAGGGGACGGGTTGGTATGAGTTAACCATCGCGTGATCCCGACCTCCACACAACAGATGACAATCAAAGAAATACCCCATGCTTCAAATTTGTCACACAACGGTTACCATACGTGCATGCTACAGGACTTGCAAACCTCAACACAAGTATTTCTCAAATTCATAACTACTCTACTAGCATGACTCTAATATCACCATCCTCATATCTCAAAACAATCATCAAGTATCAAACTTCTCATAATATTCAATGCACTTTATATGAAAGTTTTTTATTATATCCCTCTTGGATGCCCATCATATTAGGACTAAATTCATAACCTAGCAAATTACCATGCTTTTCTAAAAAACTCTCAAAATAATATAAGTGAAGCATTAGAGTTCATCTATTTCTTGAAAACAAAACCACCGCCGTGCTCTAAAAAGATATAAGTGAAGCACTAGACCAAACGACAAACTACTCCAAAAGATATAAGTGAAGATCAATGAGTAGTTGAATAATTATGTAACTGTGTGAGGAGTCTCTAACATTTAATAATTTCAGATCTTGGGATGTTATTCAAAAAGCAAGCAAAACAAAATAAAAGAAAATGACACTGCAAGCAAAACACATATCATGTGGTGAATAAAAATATAGCCTCAAGTAAAGTTACCGATAGACGAAGATGAAAGAGGGGATGCCTTCCCGGGGCATCCCCAAGCTTAGGCTTTTGGTTTTCCTTGAATTTTACCTTGGGGTGCCTTGGGCATCCCCAAGCTTAGGCTCTTGCCACTCCTTATTCCATAGTCCATCGAATCTTGACCCAAAACTTGAAAACTTCACAACACAAAACTCAACAGAAAACTCGTAAGCTCCGTTAGTATAGGAAAATAAAACCACCACTTAGGTACTGTTGTGAACTAATTCTAAATTCATACTGGTGTAATATCTACTGCATTCCAGCTTCTCTATGATTCATACCCTCCGATACTGCTCATAGATTCATCAAAATAAGCAAACAACACATAGAAAACAGAATCTGTCAAAAACAGAACAATCTATAGCAATCTGTAACTTTCGAATACTTATGTAACTCAAAAATTTTTGAAATAAATTTGTGGACGTGAGGAATTTCTCTATTAACCATCTTAAAAAAGAATCAACCTAAAATAACTCTCCAGTAAAAAATGGCAGCTAATCTCGTGAGTGCAAAAGTTTCTGGTTTTTACAGCAAGATCGCAAAGACTTCACCCAAGTCTTCCCAAAGGTTCTACTTGGCACTTTATTGAAACAAAATCTATAAAACATGATTACTACAATAGCTTAATCATGTGAACACACAAAAACAATAGGGGTAAATATTGGGTTGTCTCCCAATAAGCGCTTTTCTTTAATGCCTTTTAGCTAGGCATGATGATTTCAATGATGCTCGTATAAAAGATAAGAATTTAAACATAGCGGGAGCATCATGAAGAATATAACTTGAACATTTAAGTCTAACCCACTTCCTATGCATATGGATTTTGTGAGCAAACAACTTATGGGAACAAGAATCAACTAGAATAGGAAAGCAAGAAAAGCATAGCTTCAAGATTTTAAGCACATAGAGAGGAAACTTGATATTATTGCAACTCCTACAAGCATATATTCCTCCCTCATAATAATTTTCAGTAGCATCATGAATGAATTCAACAATATAACCATCACATAAATCATTCTTTTCATGATCCCCAAGCATATAAATTTTATTACTCTCCACATAAGCGAATTTCTTCTCATGAATAATAGTGGGAGCAAACTCTACAAAATAATTATCATGTGAGGCATAATCCAAATGAAAATTAAAGTCATGATGAAAAGTTTCATGGTTATCATTATTCTTAATAGCATAAAAGTCATCACAATAATCATCATAAATAGCAACTTTGTTCTCATAATCAATTGGAACCTCTTCCGAAATAGTGGATTCATCACTAAATAAAGTCATGACCTCTCCAAATCCACTTTCATCAATATAATCATCATAAATAGGAGGCATGCTTTCATCATAATAAATTTTCTCATCAAAACATGGGGGACTAAAAATATCATCTTCATCAAACATAACTTCCCCAAGCTTGTGGCTTTGCATATCATTAGCATCATGGATATTCAAAGGATTCACACTAACAATATTGCAAGCACGCTCATAATTCACATATTTTATGCCAAGTATTCTATGTAAGTCTTCTTCTAGTACTTGAGCACAATTTTCCTTCCCATCATTTTCACGAAAGACATTAAAAAGATGAAGCAAATGAGGAAATCTCAATTCCATTTTTTGTAGTTTTCTTTTATAAACTAAACTAGTAATAAAACAAGAAACTAAAAGATTCGACTGCAAGATCTAAAGATATACCTTGAAGCACTTACCTCCCCAGCAACGGCGCCAAAAAAGAGCTTGATGTCTACTACGCAACCTTCTTCTTGTAGACGTTGTTGGGCCTCCAAGTGCAGAGGTTTGTAGGACAGTAGCAAATTTCCCTCAAGTGGATGACATAATGTTTATCAATCTGTGGGAGGCGTAGGATGAAGATGGTATCTCTCAAACAACCCTGCAACCAAATAACAAAGAGTCTCTTGTGTCCCCAACAGACCAAATACAATGGTAAATTGTATAGGTGCACTAGTTCCGCGAAGAGATGGTGATACAAGTGCAATATGGAAGGTAGATATAGGTTTTTGTTATCTGACAATATAAAAACAGCAAGGTAGCAAGTGGTAAAAGTGAGCATAAACGGTATTGCAATGCTTGAAACAAGGCCTAGGGTTCATACTTTCACTAGTGCAAGTTCTCTCAACAATAATAACATAACTAGATCATATAACTATCCCTCAACATGCAACAAAGAGTCACTCCAAAGTCACTAATAGCGGAGAACAAACAAAGAGATTATTGTAGGGTACGAAACCACCTCAAAGTTATTCTTTCTGATCAATCTATTCAAGAGTCTGTAGTAAAATAACTTGAAGCTATTCTTTCCGTTCGACCTATCCTAGAGTTCGTACTAGAATAACACCTTAAGACACACATCAACCAAAACCCTAATGTCACCTAGATACTCCATTGTCACCTCAAGTATCTGTGGGCATGATTATACGATATGCATCACACAATATCATATTCATCTATTCAACCAACACAAAGAACTTCAAAGAGTGCCCCAAAGTTTCTACCGGAGAGTCAAGACGAAAATGTGTGCCAACCCCTATGCATAGATTCCCAAGGTCATGGAACCCGCAAGTTGATCACCAAAATATACATCAAGTGAATCGATAGAATACCCCATTGTCACCACGGGTATCCCACGCAAGGCATATTTCAAGTGTTCTCAAATCCTTAAAGACTCAATCCGATAAGATAACTTCAAGGGGAAAACTCAATTCATTACAAGAGAGTAGAGGGGGAGAAATATCATAAGATCAAATTACAGTAGCAAAGCTCGCGATACATGAAGATCGTGCCATCGCAACAACAAGAGAGAGAGAGAGAGAGAGAGAGAGAGAGAGAGAGAGTGATCAAACATATAGCTACTGGTACATACCCTCAGCCCCGAGGGTGAACTACCCCCCCCCCTCGTCATGTAGAGCGTCGAGATGATGAAGATGGCCACCGGAGAGGGATTCCCCCCCGGCAGGGTGTCGAAACGGGTCTAGATTGGTTTTTGGTGGCTACAGAGGCTTTCTGCTGCGGAACTCCCGATCTAGGTTATTTTCTGGAGGTTTGGGTATTTCTAGAATTTTTTGTCGTAGGGCACAAGTCACGGGGTCTTTGGGTCGTCCACGAGATAGGGGGCACGCCCAGGGGGGGTGGGCGCGCCCCCACCCTCGTGGGCAGCCCGGGACTCTTCTGGCCCAACTCTTTTACTCTGGGGGCTTCTTTGGGTCCATAAAAAATCATCAAAAATTGGCACGTCAATTGGACACCGTTTGGTATTCATTTTCTGTAAAACTCAAAAACAAGGAAAAAACAGAAACTGGCACTGGGCTCTAAGTTAATAGGTTAGTCCCCAATATCATATAAAATAGCATATAAATGCATATAAAACATTCAAGATGGATAATATAATAGCATGGAACAATAAAAGTTCATAGATACATTGGAGACGTATCATTGGGTATCACCGCCGCTGGCTTGCATTTTCTTGTCGTTCATTATTTTGATCTTTTCATTAAAAAATTCTTGCTTGCTAGAGAGACGGTGGGTGCACTCAGTTCACCAGACCTTGCTATTTTACGTCGTGCACTAGAGGGAGACAACACTTATAGCTTGCGGGCTATTGTGGAACGTCGCGTCCACAATAATAAGTCCAAGGATAAAATACCTGGAGGGATTTATGCCACTCGTTTGGTAGCTCGCTTTAATGTTCATATACGCCTGCATGATTTTCCTTTACCCAAGCTATACCTACATCGCGCTGCCATGGATCACCACCAGTTTACTGCTGTAGCTTATCCTAACATTCCTAATCCTTATAACCTAGTTTTTAGCGTGACAACTCGTGATATTATTCCCCTGCCTGCAACTACTTTGTTTGATCCTATTGCCAGGGGAGGATATAGGATTATGCCCGCGGATATCATTGCTTATCAGAACAACCAGGCTGCAGCAGAGGAGGAGCCTCAGCAGTGGGATGCCTGGATGCCTGCTCCTCAGTACCCCGACTACTATCCGGGCTATTGACTGCATAGCAAGTTAGGCCAAAAGCCTAAGCCATGGGGAGTACGTGTTTCTCACCAAATTTACATTTATGTTCACACATTTCAGTTGTCGGTGTTCACACTTTTTCATTGTACTATCTTTTTCTCGCTTTCTTCTTGTGTGTTTGAAAAACCTTAGAAAAAATGTCTAGCTGAAGTTAGTTTACTCTCTATGCTTGCTTAGTTGTAATATTAAGAAAAAAACCCAAAAATATTTCTTTGTTCTTCTTTTGCTTGTTGGGAGTTTTCCCGTGTAAGTAGTTTTTCTCGTTTTTGCTTTCCTCTTTCATTTGTTTGTTATAGAAAACCAAAAACTCCAAAAATATTTCAGTATGTTTCTCTGAATTTCATTTATTGTTATTTTTGAGTCGTACCAAGGAGAAGACCACGATGAAAATGTTGAGTGGATCTCATCTGCCTAATTATTCATTTAATAAAGAGCCCATTTTCTTGTCTTCTCCTGTTGAATAAAATGTTTGCATATTCCAGCTTAGTCCATGGCACTCTTGTACTATTATTATTTTCACATCACTCGGTAGTACCAGTGAAAGGCAATAATGACGATATTTGATGAACTGGCCGGGCAGAGGGAAACTGGTATGAACTCGACTTGTTCTATTTTTGTAAATATGTTTAACCTAGTACCCATGATTCAGCTCATTATGATTAAACATGTTCGCAATGACAATTAGAGATTATAGTTTCACATGCCATGCATAAGTAGCTAGGAGTTGATAATGATTTATCTTGGATATCAACATTGCGCTAAAATGATTGTGATGTAGTATGATCATATGGTATCCTCCTCTGAATGTTCGAGTGGCTTGACTTGGCACATGTTCATACATGTAGTTGAATGAATACCAACATAGCCTCTATGATATTTATGTTCATGGTGTCCATATCCTACTCATGCTGGTGTCCAATGATTATTATGCATAATGTATGTTCATGACCGTTGTTGCTCTCTAGCTGGCCGCTTCCCAACCTATTTGCTAGCATTCGCCTGTACTAAGCGAGAATATTGCTTGTGCATCAAATTCATCATACCTACCTATATGTGGTATTACCCTGCCGTCCTAAGTAAATTTGCATGTGCCATCCCTAAAAATCTCAAATAAATATCCTTTTTGTGTGCCTAGATCATTCATGGAACGACGAGAGGTGGTCGGTATCTTCTATGCTATGCGGGTTATTCTCAGGTCGAGTGTTTATTCACTCGCCATCGCACGAGAAAAGAGCGGTAATAGGGATTCCCAGTCCCAAATTGCAAAAAGAAAAGGAGCTTATAAATGAACAAATAAAAACTCCAAATGGAGTCCAAACCTTTACTTTTTTGCTTGGGAACCGCCACTAGCATGTTTAGCATGGGAGATATTGATAACTGATAGTCGTAAAGTAAATGAGAAGGGTGCATGTCTGAAAATATCATTTACCTCTGTTTTAAAAACTTGAGCTCTCGCACCTCTGCAAATCAATGCTTCCCTCTGCGAAGGGACTATCTATTTACTTTTATGTTGTGTCATCACCCTCTAAAATAAGCGCCAGAACTGTCATGCCTATGCATTGTGTGTAATGAATGTTGAGTGTTAGCATGACTGTAACTTTTCTACCATGAATTACAATGTTTAGTTGCTGCTTGAACTTTGGAGGTGCTCTGCATTTATGTTTTGCAGTCTCAGAAAGGGCTAGCGAGATACCATTATTTTCATATTATATCATGGTTGTTTTGATAACATGTTGCTGTTTGAGATGCCTTGTTATCGCTCACTAGCTGATTATGTCACTGCTTTGAGTTAATATAATTTCGAAGAGTTATAGTTGACATAGTTAGTCATGATCTTTGCTGAAAACCTGGATGCTATTTAAGCTTATTTATGAAAACAAGAGCATAAGAATTCGTAAAAGTTTTTCTTTATCACTTTCAGTTTATCAACTGAATTGCTTGAGGACAAGCAAAGGTTTAAGCTTGGGGGAGTCGATACGTCTCCAATGTATCTACTTATCCTAATGCTTTTCCTCTTGTTTTGGACTCTAAGTTGCATGATTTGAATGATACTAACCCCGGACTGACATTGTTTTCAGCAGAACTACCATGGTATTGTTTTTGTGCAGCGATAAAATTTCTCAGAATGGAACGAAACTTTGCGAGGAATTTTTATACAATCAAAGAAAAATACCGGAGGCAAGAACCACTGGAGGGGGCACCTGGGTGGGCACAACCCACCAGGGCGCGCCCCCCCTCCTGGCACACCCAGGTGGGTTGTACCCACCTGGTCGCCCCACAGACGTCAACCCTGATACTATAAATTCACATTTGCGGAGAGAAAAACTCAGGGAGAAAGAATAATCGCCATATATGAGATGGAGCCGCCGCCACCTCCTGTTCTTCATTGGGAGGCCAGATCTGGAGTCCATTTGGGGCTCCGGAGAGGGGAGTCTTCGTTCTTCGTCATCACCAACCCTTCTCCCTCGCCAATTCGATGGTGCTCCCCACCGGGAGTGAGTAATTCATTCGTAGGCTCGCTGGTCGGTGAGGAGTTGGATGAGATTCATCATGTAATCTAGTTAGTTTTGTTAGGGCCGATCCCTAGTATCCACTATGTTCTGAGATTGATGTTGCTATGACTTTGCCATGCTTAATGCTCGTCACTTTGGGTCCGGGTGCCACAATTTTAGATCTAAACCATTTATGTTATCACCATTATATTCACGTTATAGATCCGATCTTGCAAGTCATAGTCACCTACTACGAGTTATGATCCGGCAACCCCGGAGTGACATTAGCCGGCACCAGTCCCGGTCATGACCGTAGTTTGAGGAGTTCATCTATTCATCATGTGTTAATGCTTTGTTCCGGTTCTCTATTAAAAGGTGGCCTTAATATCACTTAGTTGCCAATATGGACCCCACTGCCACGAGAGGGTAGGATAAAAGATGGCATGTAAGTTCTTTCCATAAGCACGTATGACTATTTATGGAATACATGCCTACATTATATTTATGAACTGGAGCTAGTGCCGTATCGCCTTAGGTTATGACTGCCACATGATGAATATCTTCCAACAAATTATTGATCCAATGTCTACGAATTTATCCTATATTGATCTTGCTAAGTTACTACTACTATCGTTACTGCTGCACTTGCTAGAAAACTATTGCTATCACTGTTACCGTTACTATTGCTGCTACCATGACTATCAAAACTATCATATTAGTATGCTACTGATCACTTTGTTTTAGATAATTAATCTCCAGGTGTGGTTGAATTGACAACTCAGCTGCTAATACTTTCGAATATTCTATGACTCCCCTTGTGTCGAATCTATAAATTTGGGTTGAATACTCTACCCTCGAAAACTGTTGCGATCCCCTATACTAGTGGGTTATCACCAACGCGAGCTCTGGCACGGCCACTACTACGAGTACTACAACCTTGAGGGCGGCACCGAGGACGAGGATGCGATCGACTTCAGTAGGGGGATGCAGAGTCCACCAACGACGGCATGTCGCCAGGACAAGTCATCGACGTCGCATCTCACACCGGCGATGCATAGGCCGGCGCGGCGGCGGCTTTGTTAAAATTATGCGTACTTAGGCTTTGTTTTTAATGATGGTGTTTTGTTAGACAAATGTTTAGGTCAACTGGCTCTGTTTAATTACTAAAATTTCTTGATTTAGTAAGTGTGGTATGTGTCCTGTACTCTCTTTTGTGTGCCCAAATTAGCAAGCGATGTTAAATTATGCAATGACGTGGATGAGGACAGTATCGAGGGAAATTTCCACCAAAATTTGAATTATCAAACTCATCCCATGCGCGTAAAGCATAAGAATCGTTTGCGATGCACACAATCGTTCAAAGTGAATGGTGTCCGGCGGCACCGGGCGCAAAGTTTCCCTCCACATTTCGAAATTTTTGGCCTACTGCCGAAATATCTACCCCCCTTTACCCACACACTTTCCCCCCTGACCACAAGTCATATTTCCCCTGTTTCCTCCTTCCTTCCTTCCTTCCGAAGCTATAGCTGCTTCCTCGCTTGCTTCCTCGCTCTCGTCGTCTCCCGTCCTACCACTGGGGTCACCATGGTCTTCTTCAATGACCTCTCCAGTGGTTCCTCCTCCTCTGACGACTCCTTCACCACCCGGGTATGCCTCTCTTCTCTCTCTTGGGTTATAACTTGGAATGAAGGATTATAACCCGGCGGCCGATTTGAGTGTTTTCTTCCTATTATAGCTCCCTAGGACCATCAGTTGCGATGAATGGAGCAGGGTGGCTGAAGATCTACCTGCCCATTGTCACCATCAATCTCCATGCAAGAAGCTACTTGTGTTCGAATCTGTGGACAGTGGGAGGAAGTTTCTGGCATGTGCGGAGAAGGTTAGCCCCGCTTTCGTTGTTACGAATCATTTGTTCGATGTGACTCAGTCACTTTCACTGTGCTATGTTATTCTAGATGGTAAGACAGTGTCACAATTTGTACCTAGTATCTAAAAATGTTGCCATCTCATCAGTGGTGCCATTGGCAAATTATTTGGCACCACTTCAGTAGTTTGTGCAGCCAGCTTTGGTCCACACATTTGAACAACCAAGCAGTGAAATACTAAAACTTTATGCCACGAAGGAACCAGGCATCAGAGCAACTAGGTGCTCTGGAGTCCGGGTCCCTGATTGTTTTCCGCTGCATCAGCTCGCTAGTGCAGGGCATCGGTGCTAAATGTAGCAACATTTGTCTTTACACCGGTTTTGGCATACACAGTGGACGACCTTAGTGTTATTAGTTCTGTGTTACTAAATTTGTGCATGTACAGACCTGTTAGTATCAATTTGCTGCCATCCAAACACTATCACTATGCTGTTGCAGTTATATTTCGCTTCCTCATAAAATGTTCAATTTGTTATTTATAGTACGTGACTAAGAACTTATAGCGTTGTTGTAGTTAATTATAGCTTCTGTTGTTTCAGAATTTGATTGTTGTCTCAATAGCAATTAATTCATTTGCACATTGATCTTTTTGAGAAGATATTTCATAATTAACCCGTTTCTTCAGTTTTTCAAAATATGTATTTGGTGATTTACTATGTTGCTAGAAACCCATTTCCCCTACAATTGTTACTGATCTAGTTTTAAAAGCTGTAGGATGAATAGAAGGGTTCTTACATGGAGTGGGTTGATCAAGAGTGACCAGAGTCTTTGATGATGTGCCTAGCAAAGCTCCGGAGCATGTATGAGGAAGAGAACATAGGTAGGCTTAGATAAAGTGTTGTCAACGCTAGAGAATATTTGAAGATGCGGGATAAACGAAGGAAGACGGAGAATGAGCTCGGACTTTTGAATCCGACTTTGCTAAGATGGTGTTGGCGAAGGACAATGCAAAACAGGTTCTTAATTACTGAACTGAATGCAGAGGTGGATAAGACGAGCCTAATGATCTCGACTAGGGAAATGAATATATTGTTCTAATATTGTTCTTATGAAGGTGAACAAGCTATATGTTGTAGTGTGTAGTTTTGAGGTAGCTTTCGTACTGCGATGTTAAAATATATTTATGTGCCCGATATGAAGTTGGCAAACAACTGTTCGATATGAAATGTGAATTTACGTAATACTGGAATTATTAATTGTAAACAAATAAACCTGCTAAATGGGTCATGGAACTTTGCAAACGGTTCTAGCAGTAAAAGCGCTTGTGATGGATAACCCAATGCCATACAATTTTCTTCATCAAATCGTGTGTGATGTAGTTGAATAAAAGCAAACGTTTAACCAAGGCAGAGCATGTGTGATAGTTAAACCTCTCACACATAAAGCTATACATAAAATTGTGTGGGATGTATATATGAACGGAAATGTTTTCCCTGGTTTGACTGTGTGGGATGTACCACTACTGCAGGATGCTGCTAAGGCGACACTGTGATCAGAGACCATTTGACGAAAATGTGTGTGATGCATTATTCGCAAACGGTGATGTAAAATAACCATCAAAACAAATGCAAAACTTTTGCGATGAAGGGTACATCAAACACGGTTCAGATCTTAGTTGCATGTGCGTTGAGGGGCATATGGTTCTATTCAATGAACTGTTTGCGATGAGGCAGAACAATAGAAACAGGTAGCCAGATGAAGGTGTGTGTGATATACAGCATACGGTTCACTCGGATAAACTATTTGTGATGAGGCAAAACAACAGAAATGGGCAGCAATATGAAGTTGTGTGCGATAAACGGCATCCCGTTCACTCAGATGAACTGATTGCGTTGAGCCAAGAGAACATAAATGGTTCAAATTAACAAGATGTGTGTGATACTAGACAAACATGTCTGTAATCGGAAACGTGTGGGGCCTTCTTCAAGCCAATCAACAAGTGTCCAAAAAACAAAAAACGTGAAAAATTGCAAAACAGGGACCTCAAGGTTAATTCAACTAAAATGACGGAGCACTATATAAATTCAATGCAATTAAATGTTTACAATGATACAACAAATCATTTCTTTTAACGTCAAGCCCACTCCCCATCCGGTCACCCATCTAATGACTACTCCAGTCTCAGCACAGTTAACTTGGGAGTCCTGTTAGATGAGCTATCAGTAGGGAAGTTGGTCCTTGTTGTTGTAGGATCCATCTTTGCATCCTTTATTACGCACCAAGATGACCGACTGTTGCCGCCCAATGGTCAATGCCACGTCCCCGCGAATGTAGAAGCTTCCCTCCCTTGGATGAGTGGAAAACAGTTAATCCAGAAGAACTGTTTGCAATAATGCAGAACAACAGAAACGGGAAGCCAGATGAGGGTGTGTACAATATACGGCATACAGTTCACTAGGATGAACCATGTGTGATTATGCAACCCAATGGAAACGGTTCAACTGAAAAAGATATGTATAATACGAGGCAAACACGTCCGTAATCATAAATGTGTGCGAAGACCAATAATAACACATACGATTGCTGCTAATAAACCATGTGAATTGCTCTGTCTACAGAAGAATAACACACA